>JAQPPZ010001127.1:0-1200000 GCA_028583015.1 Wollemia nobilis
TTTTGAAGATGGAGGGTTTATGCCATTTCTGGATAAATTCAATGGGTCTTCTAAATATTTGGCTGGCATGTTCGCCCATACATTCATAAACAACCAAGCACATATTAACGACATGACTATTGAGGTAAGCCTTGAAATTTTAAGTCAGATTACAGAGCTGCCATTAGAAGGGATTTCAATTTCTAGATTTGGCAAGAACACATTGGCAAATGTAGTTAATCAGTTTGTAGAAGAAAATGATAGAGAACCAGAGTATTTACCCCATAACAACACATGCAAAGGGTTAAAAAGGGCCAGCCTGCAGGAACCCTAGGATGAAGTAGCCACCTAGGTAATTAAATTTCTAACCTATGAAGGGCGGTATGTGCTGTTATCAAGGCATCATCTATGAATTTTGAACCATCTCAGACATGGTGGGCAGCAACCAGAAGTTAGGGTAAATCTTCCTCTGTATCTGTATCAAGAGTTAAAGAACATGGCAAAAAGATATCAGGAGGGTAAAGGAAGCCTTCGCCATCATGGCCTCATCAAATTAGTTTGCCAACACCATTTTAGAGGAAACCCTAGGAGTTTTGATAAGTTTTAATCTACCCTAAATGATGTCATTTTTGGGGATGAAAGTGAGGAAGAAGAAGAACCAAATGCTGCTGATGTTGTTGTAGAAGAGGAAACAACTGCTGTAGAAAATATTGCAGAAGATGCTATAGAAGAAACTGCAAAAGGTGCCCCTGAAGCTGTTATAGAACTACACCCCATAGCAGCAGTAGAAAACCTTGCTCCTGAACCCTCAACTTCACGAGCTAAGAAACAAAAGAGAAGAGGATCTGGAACTGGCAGCAAAGCAGAAAAACAAAAGAAGGTTCGTTTTTCTGAACCTGCAACTGATTTGTCAAAACAGAGAAGTGAAGCACTTAACCAAATAGAGGCAAAAATAACAAGGGAAATAGCGACATCTAAAACTGACCCCATGACCCCTGCTATCACCAGAAAACAAAACAAAAAGAAGAAGTTTGCATCTGAAACTAGGAGGTCTACAAGAATCCATTTGAAAGAAACTGCAGAACAGGTCATGGAGGAAGAAGATAGACCAAGCAACCCGGATGTCACGGAGATACAACCAGAGATCCGAAAACTTTCCGGAATTCCCTGAACGGATAGCCGAGGCAGAACCGAGCAGGATGGTTTGGAGGAGGCTACAGTTCAACAGGCTACAGATATGGTAGATACCCTTATAGATAGTCTCACAGAGTCTCTTGAACAAGAACAAATTGTTGCAGAAGAAGAAGAAATATTGGTTGAGCGACCAACCGCAACCGATTTGTCCGCATCGGCACGAAGCGAAACGAAGTGGAAGACATCACAGAGCAGCTGAGGGCAGCAAGGAGTGTTGTCAAAACACAAACCAGATGGATTTTAGAGAAAGAAAGCATCATTGAGATGCAAGAAAGAAAAATTGCAGAGCTTCAGCAGGAAGTAGCAGAATTAAGAAAAATGTTGTCACAATTAGAAAAACAGCCAGCTGTATCCATTGATGAAGACAATCTGGCTCAATTGCTTTTGGGTCTATCAAGGGCAGATGATTCTATTGAAGCAGACATAGGAGTTCATCGTGAAACAACACTCCTTCATTCTAAAGAAGTGCCTGTTCATTCTAAAGCAGCACCATCTTATTCTGAAGCATTGCCTTCTTGTTTTGAAGATGCTTCAAAAATGATAAAGAACATTGCAGAGGATGTTGAAGATGAGCCACCAACACAAGAACAGTCCCAACAACAAGAAAATGTTCAAGTAAGTACTATTGAGGTCCCTGCATTTCAACTTGTTACACTTTCAGTAGAAATAGCAGATAAGGGGGTACAAGTAAAAATACTATCTGATGACAACCCCATATAAATAGCAAATAAGGGGGTGCAAGTAGAGTTATTAACAGATGAACAGCCAGTGGAAGTGGCAGAAAAAGGAGTTCAAATAAATTTGCTGCCTAGGACCCCCCCTGTAGTAAGACCACCCAATACTGTGTCTCTAGAGCAGTACAATGCAGACATAGCTAGTTGGACGATTAGATATGAGCAGCTTGCCACTAAAACTAAAAAGTTCAAATTGGAAGCAAAATAGCTAGAAGCGAAGGACACAAAAATTCAGGCATTGAAAGAAAAGGTGTCTGACTTATGCCAAATTGCTGAATTGTTTTATTCAAGAAGAACCTATTTCATAGTGTGAAAGGTATCGTCTCCCACTCCCCCCCAACAAATTTAACTACCCTTAAAGATGTTGCAACTCCATAACAACCTTGTGTGCCTAAGATTGAATGTAGAACATAACATTAGAAATAATAAGGATTTCATAAAGAACAAAAAAAACAAAAGAGGTTTAAGCCTAAAAGACAACCATATTTATCTCTTTCAACAAAATAAATAAAATCTTTGCTCTAATGATATGCCATAATTATCAAATGGTATTAGCTCAACCAATTATATTACTCAACATTCAAGGAGGAGATCCAGGTTCAAATCTTGCCAAGTGATACATGGATAATATCCAAGTTGTTGTAATACCACTACATGGTGATGATGTAATATGGGTGGGACCCATTTCAACCCCATATAACCAATTGAAAAAAAATAAATACCATAATTGATCAATATTAATTGGTCAGTAAAGGCAGTCTCCCAAGAGAGCATGCTTCTAATAAAAAGGTTTTGGGTGTAAGGGTTTGAAAAAAGAAAAAAAAGTAAATCCAGTATTCTTGAGTTTTGGTACAAAACCAAAGAACTTGTTTAAACACATTAGGATCATGAAAAATAATTTACAAGGGATCGAAGTTGGAAAAATGTTTTAATTTCTCCCCCAAAAAAAATCCTAATACAATAAATATTACAAAAAGTAAGCCTTCTTGAAATCAATAGAAAGCTTCTAAATTTGCTACGAATATTTGTCTCATATGGCAAGCATTGAGGAAAGCTCTCATTCCTTGTTAAGTAGTTCTCCCATGGGAAGTTGATCAAAGAGCTACTAGTATCTCATATGAGGTTTACAATTAAGAAAAGAGATGTTGACAATTTACTATATATCATTCCATAAATCCATAGGTGTTGTAACACCAATCTGATATAGAAAATTCTTAGGCACAAGATCTTGAATCTCTTTGATAAAATTTTTGTAAAATGCATGAAGCAAAAAAATTTCTTATTGCTTGGGTCAAGAAATCTAATTTCTAGTTTGTTTAGAAAAAATAAAAGACAATCTTAATTCTATGGCAAAATAGACATAGGGATTTGAATCTCCCACCCTCTACAAAAGGGGTACCATCCAACATAATAACATAGAACCATCGAACATAATGGTGGTTAAGAGAAAGCACCATCTTAAAATGATGTTCAATACAAACCAAAAATGGTTTAACTTTCCCTAGGCTGACCAACTAATTTGAATAACAAAGAAACCTTGAATATTAACTAAAGCTTGAGTAATTAAAATATTTTGAATCCCTAGTCTCTTGACTAGAGATTTTGTTGGGGACCAAAAATGGTCCTTGTGCCCTAGGCATCGCAACCTCCCATAATGTGATTCTCGTTAGGTGTGTCTAGTGTCCATTCCATGCTTGGAGCACTAGTTCAAGAAGTCCAAGGAGTGTGGGAGATGACTCCTTTAGATGACCTCCTATATTTTTTACCAAGGATGGATCCTTGTTCGAATGTGATCTTCGACACTTTGTTAAGTTCCTAAGCTAGCCTAATCTAAAAGGTTCTTATTGGAGGAAAGAGTGGTAGAAGGAAAGCAATAAATTATAGAAAGCAAATAACAAGTAAAGTAAAAGATAACTATCCTAACTAGCCTGGCCTAAAGGTGGCAATGCACCAAAGTTCTAAAATATCTCTATACCAGAGTGGGTTGAGTGAACACATGCATCAAAATCAACAATGCACAAGGAATACAATATTCCCAATCACGAAGTAAGCCAACCACCCATATAAGAACCAAGACAGAAAGAAGTTGTCATAACTTCTTATATATATGAATGCCAGAATACATACATGCAAAATAAAGATGCTTAAAAACTAATCAAATAGAAGGATACAAGGCTTGAACCAAGCTGTAGTATAGAAAATAATGAAGAAAAACCCCATACGAGGACATATACTAGGTACATGTATGGCTAACTTTCAATAACTTTCAATATTGACAATGAAGAAGAAAGGGGTATTTATAAGAAGTGGGGAAAGCTTCCCTCCAAAATTTGTGCAAGAATTCATATTTTTATTCAAAATTACTTAGGCCAGTCGACATCAACAATGAATGATCTTCAAGGCCTTGGGATCCATAGCCATAAATGTTGATGGCAGGTTGGCTTGATGGGTCTCGCCATGTTGTTGAGCTACTTCATGCTGGAAATCCCCATGATTAGATCTTCAACACTTTCATCATAAATACCTTTGATTGGTGTTGCCCCTTGAGCTACCTGTCATGTTGCTACTTTAAGTGCTCAAATTATCACCTAGGAAACCATGTTCAGTTGTAAGTGTCCAAGATTGAAACTAGATCATAATCCCTTCCCTTGCATTTAGTCACTAAGGGTTGGTCTAGTGGTCTTGGTAGTAGCCACCACTTGGCCTTCTCCACATTCTTGGTAGGTTCCTTTGATAAAGATAATGTTTATGTGCTGTTTTTGGAGTCATGATCATCATCCTTTGTGCTTTTCTTCTTCTACTTCTTGATACTCCTCTTCCACCATGGATCATGGGGAGGCCTTAAGGGAGTCGACAAGCCTAAAATTTTAAGTAAAATGTTACAATTGAATTTCGAGTTGCTCTATTCTTCCTTGTCCTCTAGGTATTAAGCTCCTTTTGGGGGAGGGAAGGGGCTTACCTTGTTGCCTCCATACTTGACCACCTTGGATCTTTCTTTTCCTCATATGAGGAATGGATATTAATACCCAAAATTCATTGGTGGTGTCAAATTGGAATTGCATCAGGGATTGGGGAACACCCTTAGACATAGAAAATGACCATACTCATGACCTTTTCCCTTTAGGTAGAAGAAAATTTTGTAAGTGTTGGGTGGAGCAAGGTCATGTTAAGGATGGGTCCCCTTTAGGTATCACCAAATTGGCTCAGGGATTCCAAGTATTAACAAAACCTACTTTACCCATCATTGAAAAGGCTTTTGAATTCTTGTTTGTCTTTGGTCTAAAGGGTCAGCTAGACTATGTGGCATGGGGAGGTTCAATTTTAGCATTAGTCAATGACAAGGATTCATTCTTAGTTGCACCTTGGATGCTCTTCTGACTTCAACCACTTTGTGAGTAGTAGGAGCTTTGGACCCCTAGTTGGAAATCTAATCAGAATTATCTTTTATGGTGATATTTTCCTAGTATAGTGAATTTTCACTATAGCTTTGGCAACTCACAAGGGAACTCCTAGTAGTAAGAGTCAAGGAACCCAAAGAATAGGGCCTTGTCAATTGGGAATAGAGTCAAAATGGGGGTAAATCCTAAAGATTTTATAGCAAGGATGGATGTTGTATAAGTATGGTTTAGGAGGAAAATATGCTTGGGACTTTATGAATACTAGAATGAAGGTGTGCCTCATTTTATAGGCCTCATCGCTTGGAATGACTCCTAAGGTTCATTCCTCTTTCTATTGATTTGTTGAAAAAAAATGGTCCAAATGGATATAGAAAGACTCATTCCATCATGTCTAGACAGTGGAGGACATCATCATCCTTCATGCCTCCTTATGTCTGAATATGGTGGATGCCATTTTAATCAAAATATATCTATCATCGATCCTAAGAAGGTTGGTATACATACCTTGAACTCAATGATACTGTTCTTCGAGCATGTGTGATACAAATCCTTTTGTTGTGAGTCTAAATTTATTCATGTCCTAAAACCACTATATATATGCATAATAAATAATATCAATTTTTTTATTATTTATTTATAAGGGCCCAAAGAGTTGGTGGGTTGTCTCCCACAATTGGTGCCTATCCCATACCGACACGGTCAGAAGACCTACCAAAATTGGGGTCCTAAGCTTCAATATGTCAATACTTTCTTCCTATAGGATGGGGATACTTCACCCCTGAGTTGGTTATTCCTTCCTTCACTAGGTCCTTTGTGTGTAGCTCCTTGTCATATTTATATTAGGTTGTGCTCCATAGGATGTGTCTAGTCTCAAAATTTTGTCCATTGGCCTATTCATGCTCACTTGATTTTTTGGTATCCCTCTAACTCTAGGTCTAGGCCCTTGAAGATATAGTCTTTGAGCGATATCGAGAGGTTGATAAGTAGGTTAGGCACTTCACCTAATCATCCTAATTTTTTTGTTAGCCATCGAGATGATCTTAATGCATCAACCATCACTTTTGGTAAGGTGGAGAAGGTGGGCTTGGGATCAACTAGGCAATTTTGGACCTATCTACCCCTACACATAAAAGTTAGGTGGAAAGACTCTACTTTGATTTACATATGCATCTCTACTTCATACTTCCATTGCTTTGCTAGCTCTCATTTAGATCCTCTTTTAGTAGGGATTTTGGTTGCAGTCAAGGCTCGAGTTCTCCTACCACTGAATTAAAAGCTTTAATGAGAGCCCAATTATTAATGTTGGTGTCTACCAGAGGATTTGGTGCCTATAGCCCCAGAATGTTAGTGGTGGTGGATGATATTGGTATAGTTGTACCACTTCCTTGAAAACCTTCAACAACTTTAATTTTAGTTTCTCTTTGGAGTTTTGTTGGCTGTAGTGTTTATTGAGAAGTGTCCTACTAGTTTGGTTGCTTCCTTCCTCAATGAATAAAACTCATTTTGGAGAGAAGATTTTTTTGGAATAGGTGGCCTAGTGGGATCAATTGACATTGACCTAATGTTACCAATACCCTTTTTCTTTTGCTTCCCTACCAAAGACTAGAAAATTCACTAGATCTGGTGATGGAGGTGCATTCCTAAAGCCAATAATTGATTATCGATTGGATATCCCTGATAGAGGTGGTATGATGGCTAAAAATAGGGGATTCCTGGGTTACCTTGTTGCATTATTAGAATGAGAAATTCCTCAGAAATATCTTGCACCTTCCTCCTAATCTTATCCATTTCAACTTTAGGTAAGGAAGTTGGATTTGAACGAAATGGAAAAGGAGGGAAAATTGGATTCATGGGGAGCATGAGAAAGGAGGCAACGAGTTGATTGGATGGCTATAATGGGTACATAGGCTAGGGAAATAAAGGCATTGGGGGTCTTGGGGGTAGCCTACCTACCTAGATGAGGTCATTTTCTTCCTAGACGACTATCTGGTAGGCTGTTAACAAGGAGTTTCATCCCTAGATATTAACCATCATAACAATATCTAAATTGAAAGACTTGAGATAAAAATGAGTGCCATTCTTGGAGGTTTGATATTATCCAATATTTCATACCAATTTTTATGAAATCAGGTATTGAAATATTTCATTATTTCCATAGGAGCACTTTTGATATTCATTAGGTGGTCTAGCAATGAAGCTCCATCCTCCTCCCTAAATCTATCTACTAGTTAGGTAGCCAACTAGTCCCAATCTGCAAATGAATGTGTAGTAAGGGATATATACCATTATAGTTCTTTGCCCTTGAAATATGCCATCAAAAACCTCAAATCCATATTATGTATAACCACATTGGGTACCATGTAAAGGGTCACTATATAATGCAGTTGTTCTAATGTGATGATTACATATTCTTCAATGAATTTAGGCAAGGGATCCATAGTTGTAGCAGGAACTGGGTCCCATGTGTCAGGTGGAATTGAGGGAGCCAAGAGACCTCAATTACTCCATGTCAAGATCCCCTTGGGTTTTAGCTATATAACCATATTTTAATTAGTGTGGGGGTTATAGATGAGGGGTGGTGCTTTAATATTTTATTCAAAAAGCTAATAGATAGATAATTTCACCAAGATATCTACCAAGATATTATTCTATGACAAATTTCAAGGTTATTTTCTAATGGAATCACTGAATTTGAATGATTCATTGACCCAAAAGAGTCTTAAGGTGAATGATTGTGGTGCTTCAACAAGAAAATAGTTGAGACCTTCACCAAAAATTCATCTTAATGTTATGATTTTGGGTCCCAATAGATGTGCCAATTAAATTGTTGGGGATCACAAATGATTCCTATGTCCTGACGATGATACCCTATAATGTGGTTATTTCTAGGTGCATATGATGTTTACACCATGCTTGGTGTGCCAATTCGAGGAGTCTAGGGAACATGGGATGTGGATACTTTAGACGACCTCCAAGATATTTTTACCAAGGTTGGATCCTTGTTTGAATGTGATCTTCAATGCTTCATTGAGTTTCTAAGCTAGCCTAATCTAATGGGTTCTTATTGAGGGAAATGGGGGTAGGAGGAAATCAGTAAATTACATAAAGTAAATAATAGATAAAGGAAAAACTAACTATCCTAACTAGCATAGCCTAAAGGTGATGATGCACAAAATATCTAAAAACTCTCTATACCATGGTGGGTCGAGTGAACACATGCATTAAAACTGATAGTGCATAGGGAACATAGTATTCTTGATCAAGAAGTAAGCCAAACATCCATATAAGCGCCAAGACAAAAAGTAGTCACAAATTCTTATATATGAATATCATATTACATACATGCCAAAGAAATATGATCAAAAACTAATTAGCTAGAAGGATACAAGGCTCAAGTTGGACTGTAGGATAGAAGAGAATGAAGGAAAACCCCATATGAGGCTAGATACTAGGTATGAGTATGACTAGCTTTCAATATTAATTATGAAAAATAAAGGGGTATTTATAAGAAGTGGAAAGAGCTTCCCTACAAAACTTGTGCAATAATTCAAAATTGCTTGGGCTAGTCAACATCAACAATGAATTATCTTCAAGGCCTTGGGGATATATAGCCATAAATTCTACTAGCAAGTTGGATCAATGGATCTTGCAGTGTCGTTGAGCTACTTCATATTGGGAATCCCCATGATTAGACCTTTTGAATCTTTCATCATCAATGCCTTAGATTCGATGTTACCCCTTGGACTATCTGTCATGTTGCCACTTTAAGTGCTCTAGATATCACTTAGAAAATTGTGTTTAGTTATAGATGGCTAGGACCAAAACTAGATCATCATCCCTTCCCTCACATATGATCAATAAGGGTTGGTTTGGTGGTCTTGGTGGCAACCATCACTTAGCCTTCTCCATGTTCTTGGTAGGTTCCTTTGACAAAGATTATATTGCATGTTCACTTTGGAGTTGTGGTTGCCGAACTTTGTGCTCTTCTTATTCTACTCCTTGAAACTCCTCTTCCACCATGGATCATGGGGAGGCCTTTGGGGAGTCACCAAGCCTAAAATTTTGAGGAAGATATTACAGTTGAAGAACTTTCAAGTTGCTTTGTTATTCCCTATACTTAAGGTATTATGCTCCTCTTGGGAAGGAAAGGGGCTTGCCTTACCACATCCATACTTGGCTACCTTGGATATTACTTCTAGTTATATGAGGAATGGATCTTAGTCCCCAATATTTATTGGTGGTGTCAAATTGGAATTGCATTGGTTATTGGAGAATACCCTCAAACATGGAAAAGGACCAGATTCATAACCTTTTCCCTTTGGGGAGAAGAAAAGCCATAAATTCTAGGTGGAGCAGGGTCCTGTTAAGCATGTTGTCCCCTTTAGCCATCACCAAAATGGTTTAAGAATTCCAAGTATTAATAGAACCTACTTTAGCCACCACCAAAAAGTCTTTTGAATCCTTATTTGGCTTTGGTTCGGTGGGTCAACTAGACTGCATGGCGTAGGCAACTTCAAGTTCAGAGTTAGTCAATGGTGGGGATTCCTCATTAATTGCACCTTGGATGGCCTTCTAGCTTCAACTACTTTGTGAGTAGTAGAAGCTTTGAACCTCTTCATTTTAGCTTTAGGTTGGAACTATGATCAAAATTATATTTTGTGGAAATATTTTCCTGGTGTAGTGAATTTTCACTATAGGTTTGTCATAAGGAGAACCTATAGCAATGCAATATCTAACAAGTATTTTTGAACAATCATCACCCACTAGGGATTGAACTATCCATTATAATTTAAAGGAAAACCCTCTATTTAAGAATATCAAAGGTACCCAATCCTTCATTCTCATGGGGAGAGCAACAAATGTACCAGACCACTCTATGGAAGCCCTATAACACATTAGTCTTTACCTAAATAAAACCCATAGGAGTTTCTCCAATTTTCCATTGATATATTTTGATGGCACCTAATAAGAGGAGAAATACATATGCATGGTTATAAGAACTTTACTACAAACTTGAAACTTAGTGACCAAAGACAAGTTTAAAAACCCTATAAGAGATTTTGTTTTCATTTTTGTACCATATAGCTCTAGACAACAATATTATTAGTCATAAAAGCAAATGGGACTCATAATTATTTTTAAATTCTCCTAATAGAATTGAGTTCCAACCAAATTTCTACAACCATCTAGGAATTACACTTGGACTCTATTTGTAGCACATAGTTTTTGCCATTGTGTAATAGGCCCATAGGCCAAACAAAAATTCAAACATTGAATGTCTTGGTTAACATCCTCCTTAACAAGAGTAAGGAAGGAATCATAAATAAAATAGTTGTTAAACAATTGCTTTGACTAATATGGGAGAGAAATGATTATAATGAGTCCTTATTGTGCTTTAAAGGTTAATAACTATCCAATTTTTTTTTTGGTTAAAATAAAGAGAGGGGACTAGAGGAAAACCCTATCAAATAGAGAAAAAAATCCCAAAACATTCTTACAAAACACCATTAATAGTAAGGATCACCAAGGCATCTGTAATGAGGGTTCTAACTATTACAACAAACTAGGGCCCAAACCCTAGGGCCAAGAACATGGCTAAAATGAAAGACCATTCTAATTTATCCTAGGCCATATCAAAATTAAATTTAATGAATATGACCATTTGATTACTAGATATTATTCTTCATCCAAATCCCCACATCCATTTTTTCTTGACAACATTATTAATAATTTGTAAGCTCTCTCAATGGAAATATATCTTCATCCTTTTTCAATAACAATCTTGATCTATGGAAGAAGGTCCCTTGTATTTGAATACTTGTTAATTGAAGTCCTATATGATTCTAAGTGAGGATAATTTTGTCTTTATTATATCAAAACACAACAAATTTATCAGTTTTTCCTATATTTCCTTTTGAAGCACCATACAAATTAATTTTGATGAACCCAACTTATGGATATTTACATTTCATCATAGATAGATACAAATCCATTATGTTAACTCCATTATTGCATATTACATTTTGCATGTATATTTGAATCTTCTAACCAAGAGGCAAGGACATCTTTTCCATGCTTGATACTTCTGATGATAAGCACAATGTCTGTAAACAGTTTACAAGAGACAATAATATAATCCCAAACTTAGGCATGATTCCAATATTATTTTTAAAAAATCTATTCCTTTCAACCCATACATTCCAAAAAATAATGTCAAAACCAATCCTCCACAAAATGCACAATGTTTTAGCTTTGAAACAATTAATCCAGCATTTCATCAACTTTTTCAATGTTGATGGGGCTATCCAATAAGTTATTATTTATTTGAAAAGTAGCCCCAAATAGTGTAAGAAAATATATAATGAAGAAGTAAATGTTCTAATATTTCTAGATCCTTCTTACACAAGATAAATCTAAAATATCGATGATATTCTCTTTTGTGCAAACTCTTATATTAATTTTTCTTTGAACTACTAACCAAAGGAAAGTTGAATCCTTAGGGAGGGCCTTGTATGACCAAGCATTCTTCCAAGGAAAATCATTAAGAATAGGAAATTTTGATTGCTCTAAAGCTTATATCCAAATTTGACCAAGTATCCACTATCTTTTGATATATTCTAAACCAACTCATCCTTCTCCATAAAAAGGTTAAAAAATGCTCTTGATATATCTTTTGAAGCTCATTTTCTATTATTTTATCTCCTCTCTCTCAACTATAAATGTGATGGTACTTTAAATCAAAGATTAGAATATCATAAGAAAAATGAATAGAGAATGAATTTACATGAAAAACCCTAAATAAACACTTCTTTTACTTCTCAAATCTATGCATACAATACAATTCAATGCAATACATATATAATGACTCTTGGTTGTATCAATGGACTTGTGATACTTCACAATCTCTTCAAATATGGATGAGATTTTTTTTTTAATTTTCACTTACAACTCCAACTGTGTCCTATTATGATATTTTTCCTATTCTTGTCTTGTTTTAATTTTTGTCAGATTCAATATTACAACTTTCAACATGCTCCCTATTGAGATTAAATGGGGATATTTTTCTTATTTATCTAAGTTAAATAAATTGGTTCATCACCAACTCCGTGAAAGTATCTACATACTAATATTTTAAAATGTAGTGTTTCACTTCAACTTTCTTTATTGGAACCAAGTTTCTAATAAGGCAATGCTTCAACTCAATTTGCTTTGATCTTGTATGGAGAACATGATTTTTAGTCATTTTAATTTCACTCATGTTGTCACAAAAATAGTACTTGATATTTCTTGTTTGTCACCATAGTCTTCTAAGATTTATCTCAACCATATTGCTTATGTATTTATTGATATAACTACTACATACTCTACCTCTGATGCTGAGAGTATAGTGGTTGCTTGTTTCTTTGAACTCTAACTTACCAATCTATTTCCCAATAAGAAATAATTTTTTATTCTAATTTTCTATCATAAATTGATCCTTCCTAGTTTAATTCACTATATCTAAACCAATTCAATCTTACTAGATGAAGTATAATGGGTTCCTTGACTCAAAGTTCCAATTATATACCTCAAAATTCTCTTAGCTACTCTCATATAATCTTTTAAGGTATCATCCACGAATCTTAAAACCAAAGATACTACATATGCAATAACTAATATATTTGTTATCAAGTACATGATAATTTTAATTCAACTTACATAGTTCCTCTCATACACTCTTCCATTCCATCATACTTACACATTCTTTCACCTTGTGCAAGTAGGGTTGCAACATCTTTGCAACTTTCAGCACAAAACTTCTTTAACATATCATGAACATATTTAGAGCAGCAAATGAAGATCCCATCATGTGTTTGATGTACCTCCATGCCAAGAAAATAATGCATTAAATCTAAATTTCTCATTTCAAATTATTGCATCATGGCTTGCTTGATTTCTCTCTTCGTTCTTGGTGAATTTTCTAAGAAAAATAAATTATCAACATACAAACAAAAAATAAGGATATTATCACCTTTCTTTTTGAAGTACAATATGGGCTCATTCCTACTTCTTATAAACCCACACTTTAAAAAGTATGCATTAATTCTTAAACACCATCCCCTTGTGCTTGTTTGAGCTCAAATAATGCTTTTCCCAACTTTTAGATATTTCCTTCTTCACTTTTGACTTCATATCATTATAGGTTGTTCCACATACACTTCTTCAATCTTGCCATTCAACTATACACTCTTTACAACAAATTTATGTGAACTATATTTTTTGAGATTCCATTCTAAGGCTAAGACCATTTTTATTTTTTCTTGCCCTACAACATGTGCACATATCTTATGATAATCTATATCAATTTCTTGTACATACTCCTTTTCCACTAGCCTTGATTTGTGCCTTTCAATTAATTCATCACTAATATTCTCAATATTGGACACTAACTTCACTCCAATTATCTCCATAATCTTTAGAAGTTTACACAACTACCAAGTAATATGTTTTTAGTTGTATTTACACAACTAATTCTTCTTTCATAGCTTAAGTCCATATTGTGCTTTGGATTTCTTCAAAAAAATTGAGGGCTCCACTTCAATATTGGATAATAGTACATAGTTCATCATATTATATTCTAATTCATTTTTATTTGTGCTTGGCTTCTTGTGAACATTCTACTAAAAGTCCAATAAATAATTTAGGATCTTGTATGTGATTATAATATCATGTTGCCTTTTGTCCTTGTCTTTAAAGAGATGCTTGTGTCTCCACTTAATGCTTGTGATATACCAACATATTTAATTATGATTGTCTTTTATATTTTCTAATTATTTTTTATGTACTCTTCATAAAAAATTATGTTGTCTAGATTTGGGATTATATCATCTATATATCTTGCTTTATTCAAAATAAACAACAAAAATATATGCTTGATTCTTTAGATCCAACTTATTCCTTTTCTTATCTACAATAGGAACATGATCCAAACAATCAATCACTATCAAGTGACCTAGAAAAGACTTATTTCAATATGAATCCTCATGATGAGTCATATTCTTTACCATAATTGTGGGAATTCTATTCTTTTTTTATAGGGAAAAACCCCTTGCGGAGCCGCCTTGGTCTGAGAGACCATGAACAGGGGGTTCTACACCGTCAAAGTCACCCGGGGGTCGCACCCGACCCTGCCCGCTTCAACATTATCAATTGGATTTTAGATAACCAATTCAGCTTTTTGGTAGGGTGGAGATTTGAACCTGAGACCTCCCTTGGAGGATTGCCCTCTCCTTTCCAACTCACCTACAACACCTGGGTTTGTGGGAATTCTATTCAGGATGTACATTGTTATTATAATTGCTTCAACCCAAAAATGTTTATCCATATATTTTGCTAGTACCATGCTTCTTGCCATCTATATAATTTTCCTATTCTTACTTTTTGGCACTCCATTTTGTTGAGGTGTAGAGGTTGTTATCAATTATATTATTTTTTTAAAGGAAAATTAATATTTACTTAATAAAAAGGTACAAAAATCTCTAATAAGAGATCAAAGTTAACAGAGCATTATAAAAAATAGAACATGAAGATAAAAAAAGACCTCATTATTGGAGTCCTCATCATCCTCGCATACCATCCCTGCCCTTCTACTTCTTGATGATTTGGCGGTAATAACCAGGTGCTATATTTATTGCTTGGTTTGCTAGTGTGTCAGCCTCAATTATATTATTATCCCATGATCACCATAAATTTAATGAATTTTTTGGAATAATACTTTCTACCATGATAATTATTTAATGTTTTGATTTTATATCTACTTCCATTCTCTACTATGGCTTTGAAGCTCTTAAATACATCAAAATAATCATTCTCTTTTTCAAAAAACATGCCTAATATTTTCTAGTATGATCATAAATATAATTGATAAGATGGATGGATTTACAAATATTTGGTGTGTGCATTGGACCACTTATATCTAAATGAATTAGTTACAATGGGTATGATGCTCTCCATGCTCTTGCTATTGAAAATATATTTCTATTATATTTTTCCATTGTGTAAATATTTACACACTTCACTTCTTTATTCTAAATAAGATATTCTATGGACCATTACTTTAGAATTGAACAAATACAAACTTTAATAATTCTTGTGACCTTACCTTTGGGACAACACCTAACTCTTGTTCACAATGGTTTTATGATACAAATTATCGTATCATCCTCCAAGCTTCAAAGAAAATACTTTGTTCTTTGTCATGGGTACAATAGCAACCATATGTTTCCCATTTAATTTTTCATATATGGCACACTCATTTTTAAACACCACTTTATATTTTTCTCTACATATTATCCCACACTTATCAATTTGTGCTTCAATATTGATGTGAAGTAAGTATTTTTTTATGGGTATTTATCTTTCTATATATTTTTAATCTATAAATTTATTTTTCTTGTTAACCTCGAATGCTTCGTTGCATTTAAATTTCAACTTGTTCATGTATAAGTCATCCAAATCCACAAACAACTCCTTACTATTAATCATATGATCTAAATGACTAAAATCTAAATACTAGGTCTCTTTAGTCAATTTTTTTACCATGTTACATGAAAAAAATGTATTTTTTGAACTCCCACTTTCCTCATATGAAAATTTTACACTTTTTTCTCCTTTACTAATTTTCTTTATTATATAATATCCTTCATAGTGGTTATATCCTCTATTATAATGATACTAATGTTGGAGTTTATTACATTATTTTTTACCTTGCAAATACATTGCAAGGATCTTGTAAATATTTTGTAAATTCTTTGTTAATATGTAGTGTGAAAAGAGTCTTGTAAATATGAGTTATTTAGAGTTTGTCATTTAGTAATCATTAGAAGTTTGTCATTATTAGGAGTCAATAAAATATATTTCTCTTATGTGAAGAGTCACATCTCTTGGATGAAGAGTCACATCTCAAGAGTCTTTGTAAAGGCTATATGTAGAAAAAACATATAAGATGCATGTATTAAAAGTTTCAATACATTAATGGTACTAGAAGGATAAGTTTGTGATCCATGAGAATATAGTAAGTTTGCTTGAATATTTGTGTATATCATTTATTGTGAGAACTTTAATATTTATACTAATATAAGAAAATAACTTATATTTTAATAGTGGTATCATAGCCACATTGAGAAAGCTAGGTAAGAGAGAGAGAGAGTTAAGTTGAAAGTGCCTGGTGAGATAGAAAGCAACATTGAAAATGTTGTGAGAGGAGGAAAGCTTGAAAGTACCCTTTGGTAGAAAATTCCACATAATAGAAAGTATTTGAAAGATAGTTATAAAGGTTGTGCATAGGAAGTGTACATGATAAGTGAGTGATTGTAATTTTATAAGTGTGAAGCCACCATTTATAGAACTAGGGTGTGCAATTTTGAAGACAATAGGTGTTCGAGGAGAATTGCAGTAGAGAAGACAACCAAAAGTATAGGTTACTTCAAAGGGAACATTGTGAAGAAGACATTCTAATCATAGTAGAAGTAAACATGTATCCTTGAATAAGGACGTTAGAGCCTAGATAAATCCTAAAAATTAGATGCCAGAAGAAAAGAAGACGAGCATGTTGGTATGCAAAATAAGAATGAGGACATCTAAAGAATTGAAGATATTGGAGTAGAAAGGAGAATACCTAAGGAGACAAAGACACCAAATATGGATCCATTGGAAGTTATAAGGAATTGTGGTAGGAAAATATTTCACTAAAGATTGGAATAATCAAATTTGAAACAAAAGCATGCAAAGTGAAATGCTCAAATCATTGAAGAGTCATCAAAAAATAACATCGAAGGTGAATTATTGCTTGAGTTGATACCCTTTGGGTGATTCAAAGCAATTGCTAAGGTATTGAAGCAAAGGCTAGTAAAGAATAAATATTTGAAGGTTAATTTGAAAGTATAAAATTTATTCTTTCTATAATTGAATTGGAAAATTTCATAATTCAAAGTTTTTAAAAGGAAGGAAAGAGGGTTGAAAAAGAAAGGAAAATTTGAAATATTTGAAAGGAAAATTTGACTGTGAAAATTGAGAAGAGATTGAAAAAAATAAATATTTGAAAAAGATGAAAAGAATTTGAAAGTGAGAAGAATTGAAAAGTGGCAATTGAAAGGAAAGGTAGAAGGAGAATTTAATAGTTGAGGATTGAAAATTAAAAAAAGAAGAAGATTATTACCAAAGATTTTTTTGAAAGTCTAAGAAGATTAAGGTTGAAGGAAAAATTTAAGCTTATTTGAAAGGAAACATTGTTCAAAGGGAAAACAAAGATTGGTTATTGAAGAAAATAATTTTTTTGAAAAATTGATTAGGGAGTTATAAGGCTTTCTACTTGATAATTAAGGGATTTTTTCAAACTATATTTCATCCGAGCAAATTACAAAAGAATTGAAGAATCATCATTTATTTGAAGAATTGGAAAAATAATTAAAAGGAAGTTCTTTACAAATTATGGCTTCATCAAAAATACCTCTTACAAAGTCTCACTTGTTTGAAGAACCAAATTTTATTAAGAGAGGAACTCAAAAACATAGAAAATTTTGTCACAAAGAAGAACATGGTCAAATGGGTCAAATCTCCACATTATTTCAATAGAAAAATGGGAAATAAAATCTAGAACAAAAGATTGAAAGGACACATGAATTTAAAAATTCAAAGGATAATAATTGATACATTGGTTTAGGGGTAAGCAATCACATGACTAGTAACCTACATTGGTTTGATTCTATCCAAGTAAAACAAAACATACCTATTAAAATTGTAGATGACAAAATTGATCAGGTTCAAGGAGTAGGCAACATTTCACTCAATCTTCCATTTTTTGAATGCATACTTGAAAATGTATTATATGTACCTAGTTTGGCTAACAACTTGATATAAATATTACAATTATTGGACAAGGGTAGAACAACTTAATTCAAGGTAGTCAATGGAAATAAAAAATGTTTCATCAAAAGACAAAGAAAAATGAAGCCATTGGTTCTATAAAAAATGGGATATTTGTGTAAGATATGACATCACCTTCTCATAAAAACCTAAACCAACTACTACCATAAGAGAAATGTAAATCACAAATGTAATATCAAAGAAGAAATATAGATCACGAAAGAGGTAATAGAGTACAAATGGTTTTCATGATGAAAGAAATGAATCAAGTAAGAATAATTATCAAATAGTGCTTCCATTTCAGCTAAAATATTACCAAGTAACACAAGAAACTCTTTTACCATAAAGAATCAGCCAAAATGGATAACAAAAACTGAAATTATGGAAAAACAAATGCAAGAACAAGATGAGATATTGAATTAGAAAATAAATAATATGGGTACTATATCAAAAAATGCAAGGTGTAATCCTATAATAAAGGATATATCAAAACAATGAAAAACATATCCTAAATGGCTCTTGGAAACCTACAAAGAATAATGTCAAGAAGATAGGAAAAAGTTAAAAAAATGTAAGTTATGACACTAGTTATCTTCATCAAAAGAAAAATGTGAATACATGTGATTTGAAAAATACTTGTTGTGATACAAGTAATGTGGAACACATGAAGATTCATGTGAATTGTGACAAATACTATTGTGATGACTTGTTACCTTTAGAAGGTTATAATGATAAATTTGAAAGGTACACAAAAGTAGTTGGTACTAAATAGGGATATGATGAAACAAGACAAGCCAATGAGAGTGATTTTATAATAGGGAATGTTATGACTGGAAATATAGAAGCCAAAGTTATGACAAGCTCTAATTACAACTATTTTGACAAAGTTGCATAGATTAAAGATAAAGTTTTGAAAGAACCAAAACCAAAAAAAGTAGGAGCTAAAGTTAATGCCAGAACTAGATCTTGAAAGTTAGAGTAAGAGGTTGACATTATACCAAATAATGTAATATGGGGGGGGTGTTGGAGTTTATTACATTATTTGGTACCTTGCAAGTACATTGCAAGAACCTTGTAAATATTTTGTAAATACTTTGTAAATATTTGGTGTGAAAAGTGTCTTGTAAATATGAGTCATTTTTTGTTTGTTGAAAAGTGCCTTGTATTACTAAAAAATAATAATTACACTAATCACAAAAAATGTGGGTGGTATGGAAGTACACCCCAAAATGTCAAACTAATAATCTATCCAAAATAAAAAATAGGGATCTGGAGCTTACACAAACAATCTTGAAATTAAGACAAAGCAAATAATTTGAACCCCTAAATTGTTAAACTATAAAATTGCAAATAACAAAAAACTCTATAGATGCAACAAATGAATGAGACCTAGCTTTGAGAAATATTGATATCACCATGTGCTGCATGTGCAATTACAAGATCATCTCAAGTAGTCCTCGTAGGAGGACCCCTAGGGGAAAAGGAAGGGACTCCTATCTCCATTGAATCCTCACCACCCTACTTTTGTTCAAGAAATTCCAACACTTTAAATTTGTTGAAGATGCTCTGCCTAGATCTCCCCAACCAAGGACTAGAGAAATATAACCATTTATTGGGTAATTTACCCTCTACTTTTTTCCCCTACCTTGGACTATAGGAATGCTAAGATCTCTCAGTCAAATGGGGGAGAGCTTACCTTAATGACCATAGAGGTCTATGGGGTGCAATGGTGGAAAGGTGGGCGAGCCTTAGGGACTATCATTTCCATCATTGGTGGCCTTGTATCTAATTTCTCTTCCACCCTTGTCAAATACCGTGGGACAAAAAAAATTGTCTTTGCTGCTGGTTGGAATCCAGGTGTGACAACCCTCCTAAATATGGCTCTTGTCTTTATCTATTTTTCTACAAGAACATGGTGTTGCTAATCAATCTGTGGATGCAGGAACGGATGCACCTGCTGGCGGGGAGCGTCACAAAAGCATTGGTATTTTCCTCGATCTACGAGCAATGGGTATCCGGGGAAAGGTAAGTTTGGGATATGATGAGCGATGAAGTTTTTGCCTATGTTAGGGCATTAAATCCCTACTGGCAATCCTTTCGCCAATAGTCCATGTAGATTGCATCCACGTAGCTGCATTCTAGGATTTTGTGTTTGATTGCAAAATTTCTATCATGTTTAAATGGTTCAAAAATAAAATATAAATATGCATATAGGAGACCACAATAATAATAATAAAAAGGAATAATAAGAATATTAATAATAACAATAAACTACTAATTATAATTTATAATATAAATAATATATAAGAAAATAAAGGGGCATCATATGATAAGGCCCTGGGAAATATGAGGTTAACCTATACTCTAAGTTGGCGGACAAAATAGAATCGTTACACATGGCAAGTGGGGGAGGGGCGTGCGTATTACAAGTGGCACCCCCTTAATCATCCCCACCCTTTATTTAAAGAAAGGTAATTTTGTGTTAGAGGATGGTATGTGAGGGAGAAGGGAAATAGAGGGTGCAAGACTCGGTAGGAAGATTGGAAGAGTGAGGCGGGCACCGTATTCAGGTCTGGTCGAATCTTTCTATAAGCAACTTTAAAATATAACATAAGAGAATTTAAATGGACATTGCATTTAACAAAAATGGGGAATTTAATTGGAATGAAGCATGTGAATGGTTTTGAAATCTCCTTTGTAATTGACTATATTTTTTGGCAATAAGACTATGGCTAAATTTTAATATTATGGAAATTCATCTATGAGTGACTGCGTGGGTTTTGTTAGCCAATAAGGAAATTTTGTTGAGTTGCGTTTGCATTTTACTATAACCCTAATAATACTTATGCTATAAGTTTGCTTGGCTTCTGATTATTCTATTGCACCTGCTAATTGTATAGTCATGTAAGTTTATTGTGTGGTTCTTCTACTATAAGTTTGCTTGGATTTCGATTATTCTACTGCACCTATTGATTGCATAGTTGTGTGAGTTCATTGTGTGGATGTGGGTGCATTTTATGAATGATTAATCAAGGATTACCTCCTACATAACTTATGGTTGTTTACACATTTTGCTTGTAACTTATGGGTGCCATGGGTGAGAGTGGCACTGAGCGATGAAATGGGGAATAGGAAAACTTTGGTATTAATTCCCATATTCTATTAAAAAAATGTTGATGGGAAAATTTGGTATGGCTTCTATATGCATCTTATTTTTCTTCGAATGCATTTTGTGTATGATACAAACTTTTGTCTGCATGGACTTGGGTGTGATTGCATATAGGGTAGCCTGCATTCATGGTAGTTGGCCGCTCTGATCCCTTGGTTTGAAATTTTATTCCCCAAAACCCTAGCCCTAGTTGATGGAGGTGGACTCCGATAGTAGAAGAAGACGCACGACTGTAATGCCACCATGGCCATTAAGCTCATGATATGCACTCAGTTTTGCACCAAATGTATTTGGACGAAGAATATATTTAATATTTGATTAAGGCCAGTATATGAATGGTTGTGTTCTAAAATATTTTGGTTGTTATCTTAAAGAACCGTTGGAGGCTTTGTTATAAACGAAATCTGATAGTTGTTGTTGATGATATGGTTTCCATTTATGTAATTTAAGGACCATTTGGAGTTGTATTCATGCATAACTACTGTAGGGTTGTCGTTGAGCGATTTTGTTATCTTATGTTTGAATTAAGAAAGTTGTTTTTATATATGGTTATGTACTCCTAAAGTTATACACTGTGTATATGGTTACGTTGTTATATATATTATACTATTTGTCATTGAATGGTATTCTTCTTGGTTCTTGGTAAATGGAGTACCAGGTGTATGGTGATATTACCTTCATTGTCGCTCAACTAAATCCCTGTAGCATCATTTTTGTGGTTATTAATCTGGCCTTGCTCTTATAAGATTAAAAGCTTAAACCCTGTCAGTACTCTTGGTTCAAATTGTAGAACACAAAAATTAGCATTAAAAAGCAAATGGTTGTCAAGTAATTTTTATCTCCCTGATTTTGTCCATAGTGATAAGATTGACTCTCTGAAAAATGATAGGTTGATGTCTTGGGATATTATGGTCTTATTTTACATATTAAAACTGGAGTGAGTTTGTGATTAAATCCGACCAGAATTATACAAAATATTATTGTTTTAAAAATCTTTGTTTGCTTTTCGAGTTTTAGTTTATGAGGTGGTATATGATTAAATCGATGAAACCTTCTGCTATGCTCTTGTTGGATTATGTTTGCTTTGATAAATAACACCCATGACTACTCATTAAAACCTATAGATTAAATCAGTATTATATTTTTAATTGACCTTTGAGGAAAGCATGATGGCATACTGTATATGTTTGGAATTCTGATCCATAGACATTATTTGGTTATGACCCAAATCCCTTAGCAATGATTTCTATTGCGGCAGCCACACAATTCGTTCCTCATGAGTCCGCGTTGATTGAAAGTATTTCTAGTAGGGTTGTGTGCCAATTGATTTCCTAAGTATTCCCAAGGCATAGTATTTTCTTGTGTCACCTCGATTTGGGAACAACCCAAGGTGTCATTGTAGGTCACTGAATTGCATTAACTTCTGAATTATGTGGAATGTCTTGTTTAGTGTGGCTAATCAATTGTATCATCAACCAAAGTGGGCGCTCAATCTAAGCATTAAACTCGTGACTTTAAACATGTCGTGTCCAGCTTGACCATGAGCTCTTATGAAATCAGGGATCTCATCATTCCCTAGATAATTATGACCTAACACCTTGGCTTAGATTCGTAATAATATTTTGCTTGAAATCGGGGATGACAGGTGTTGTTATTTGTCTTGGGAAAACTAAACATGTTGGAATATGAAAAGTTAAATTACAGACTCCTTATTGGGAATCATAGTGCATGATTTAAATTGATCTTATGCTGATTTGAATTAAAGAATAAAAACCTTGTTCTACGTAAATATTATTTGGCTTCTTGTGTTAAACATAAGGAAAGATATCACTAGAAATCGTGGCTGGAAAAATAAAAATCTTATTTGTCTTTATGTTGTCAGAGATGAAGGAAATATGTTGTTTGTCTTCATGCTTCAAAATTTATATGGCTTTATTTGACTTTATATTTAATAAAATGAGAAATGTCATGAGGCCTTGTTTTTCAAAGATATGGGGAAATGTTTTTAAGGAATATGTTAAAAGTCAAAAAAAAAATGTTACTCGACTTTATGCTTTAAGAATTAAGAGGATGTGTTATTTATCCCTATGTCTTCAAATTATTTTGGTCTTATGGGAGTTATGTTTAAAGATAAGGAAAAATATTTGAGAGAATAAGTTAGATGTTCTTTAAAAGAAGAGAAAAATTAAATTGTTCTTGACTTATGTTCTTTTTATGATTTTTAATTTATGAGGAAAAAGATAAAGGGTTGTTGCTTATAGAAAAGATATCATTTGATTTTATGCTCTAATGTTCAATAAAAATCCATCAGACCTTATGTTTTCAAGATAAAAGGGAAATGTTTATGAAAATGGGATTATTATCTTTTAGATGAAGGGAAGATTTGGTAGAAAATGTTATTTATGTTTTTAAGAGATGGAAAGAATTTGTCTTTATGTTTCGAATTAAGAAAAGTCATTTGACTATATGTTTAAAGGGAAAATGGGGAAAATTATTTTTATAAAGTGGAAACATTATCATGAAGTCCTTTATGCCTTGGCTTTTAAAAGGGCATGATGAAATATTTTTGTAAGATACTAGAGCCTGAGAATACCATAGCATACCTTAGTTGTTCCTTGAGACATCATGAACAAATACCAAACCTACCCCTTAAACCTTAGACAAACCTTGCCAAAAATGCCTCCAGAAGTGGGAGGATAATACTAGAGATTGTGGGAAGACAATCTTGACTTCAATGATGATATTGCGGGAAGGCAATCATCATCAAAATAAAAATGATGGTGTTGCGGGTAGGCAATCATCATCAAAATAAAAATGATGGTGTTGCGGGTAGGCAATCATCATGATGGGGTTGCGGGTAAGCAATCATCATCAAAATAAAAATGATGATGTTGTGGGTAGGCCATCATCATAAAAATAATGATGTTGCGGGTAGGCAACCATTATGAATCAGGGCTCTAACCACATTTCTGATGGGAAAAGTTAGAATAGGAGGTAACGAAGGGTTGTATGGGCATCCCTTCTAGGTTATCCCTGCTAGTGATTGAGCGGCGGAATGTGTTGACTAGGTAATACCGACAACACGATGGTATGGGACATCATGTTGGTTAATCAACACATAATGTCGGGTGCTTACCAGGGTAGTGGTAAGACCTTAGACGATGCTCCAGGGCAAGTGGTTGATCGTCTAGCTCGAGCATGTATGCGCTAAGTCTTACAGGACAATAAACCTAATGACTGGACAATCCTGTAGGACACGGGAAGGTATGCATCACACCTCTAGGTGATATGGGCCCTAGAGGATAAAAGAAACCCACTGCCTAGACTTAGGATCTCGGGAGGAGATGGAAGTTCCAAATGGCAACTATACGAGATCTGGCCAATCTCGATCTCATGAGTATTCTAGCTGCAACATAATGGCACTCGTGAAGATATTCTTAACATGCTCACACTAGAAAAAGAAAGTTGATAAGAATAAAATAAAGAAAAATTTTGACTCCCAAGTGGTAGTGACTTGGGGAGAATAGACAACCAAGTGGTAGTGACTTGGGGTGACTTGTTACATTTGGTATCAGAGCATGGTTGCGAACTATTTTCTGACTTAATGGTTGATGAACTGAATACCCAAAAATTGATTGGGCTCTTTTTTTAGGCCATGGCTAGCTCCTCAAAAAGATCTATGATGGTACAATGGGAAGGGCTGACCAAAAATCCCAGAAGGGTTCTCAGGAAGGCTACGAGGACCGAGGATACGGGAGGAACCGTAGAACCCCCTCGGGTAATGAGGAGGGAAAAATAACCTGCTCCTAGAGAGGACAAATTAGTCTGAATGATGCAAATGATGCGAGAACAAATGAATGAACAAAAGGAACAAATGGAGCAACAAAGAACCCAAATGGCTGAACACATGGCTCAGCAGAAAGCTCAAATGCTGGAGCATATGGAACAATAGAAATCCCAACTAACTCAGCAGCAAGAGATGATCTCCCAACAATAGAAAATAATAGAAAACCTGGCCAAAGGAAAGGAAATGGTAACCACTGGAGAGGAGACATCTATTGACCCCGAAAGGTGACAAGTAGGCTCTGAGTTAGATAGGGATATGCAAAAAATAGATATAGCCAAGTTCGATGGCAAAGGGAATGGGGAAGAGGCCGAGAGATGGCTAAATAGTCTAGAAGCCTACTTTGCCATTAGAACCCTCTCATCCAAATCTAAGACTTCTTGGGCGGTATTTCGACTAACAGGGAATTACGGTAGACTAGTGGGATACCTATAAGAAAACTCATAATGTGGAGGCCATCGATGTACACTAGGAAACTTTTGTGAAAGCCTTTAAGGAAAGATTCTTGACTCCATAATTTTACTTAGAAAGGACCACAAAATTTTCAAGATTGACTCAAGGCAACATGATTGTTATTGAATATTATCAATGCTTTGTGCAATTACTTAAATACATGCTTGAGTATGAACAAAGAACTGAGATTAAGGTCCAAAAATTCCTTCTAGGACTCCACCCAAGAATTGGACGTCTGATTCTGATGTTGAAACCTGCAACCCTCGCTGAGGCCTGTGACTTGGCTAGGCAGGAAGAGGATAACCATAAGGCCCAGAAAGCCTATTATCAAAAATCCTTGGATAGAGAAGATCCTCAAAGAAAGAAGCATATGGGTTCAACTAAAAGAGATAGAAACTGGAAGGATAGAAATGAGAACAAAAATCGATTGGGTAAAAACAAGAATCGGTATCAGGGATCCCAGGGTAACAGAGGGGATCAATTTAACCGAGGTGGCCAGGATAGGAAAAATTTTAGAGATAGGTATGATCAAAAATCTAGAAACCCAAGATTTGGCACTAAGGACCCCAATAATGGAAATAATAAGGAAAGGGCTCCACGAACTGGCTGTTGGATTTGCAAAGAACCTCATTATGCAGATAAGTGTCCCCTGAGAACTGATAAAAAGGAAATAATAGAACCTACCCATAAGATATTTGTAGCCATAGGTAATCTTAAACTCAATGGGCAAGCTACCCCTTTTTTATTAAATGGAAATATTTATGATAGGAATGTAAGCATTTTAATTGATTCTGGGGCAACAGATAGTTTCATTTCTTCTAACCTTATGAGGGACATTCTAGAAAAACCTGGGTATATGGCAAAAGGGTGGAAGGTTGAATATGGGTCTGGGCAAACCCATACCATTAATCGGTGCTTATTTGACCCTCAGATAATCTTACCTCAAGGGAAAATGGGCTGGAATTTGTATGTAGCCCCATTACATGCTTTTGATATAATCCTAGGGGTGGATTGGCTCAAAGCTCATAAAGCATTATTAAACTTTGAAGAAAGGTGGATGGAATTCACTGATGATACTATGCAGAGGATTCAAATTTATTGTGGATGAAAATCAGTGGAACC
Source organism: Wollemia nobilis (assembly GCA_028583015.1). Classification (NCBI taxonomy): domain Eukaryota; kingdom Viridiplantae; phylum Streptophyta; class Pinopsida; order Araucariales; family Araucariaceae; genus Wollemia; species Wollemia nobilis. The sequence continues at coordinate 26,797 of JAQPPZ010001127.1, forward strand.
ACACCTTCTAACAACCATGCAAGTCAAAAGAGCTATAAGGAAAGGAAGTAGAGTCTTTGTAGTAAAAATTAATAAGAAAGAGGACATTGAGACTGGGACAAGTCTATTTTAGACATATCCGGTACTAAATGATTTTAGGGATGTCTTCCCTGAGGATCTTCCCGGTCTCCCACCCTAGAGGGAATTTGATTTCTCTATAGAACTCCTACCAAGAGCAACCCCTGTAGCCCGAGCACCTTACAGAATGACTACCATTGAGTTACAAGAACTCAAGACTCAACTTCAAGAACTATTAGAAACAGGGCTCATTAAACCTAGTGTCTCTCCATGGGGAGCACCTGTCTTGTTTGTTAAGAAAAAGGATGGGTCACTAAGATTATGTATTGATTACAGGATGCTAAATAAGATGATAGTAAAGAACAAGTATTCCTTACCCAGGATAGATGACCTGTTTGACCAACTGAAGGGAGCTTCAATATTCTCAAAAATTGATCTTAGGTCTGGCTATCACCAACTCAGAATTTGAGAGGAAGACACCCATAAAACTGCATTTCGAACAAGATATGGCCACTATGAATTTATAGTGCTACCTTTTGGTTTGACCAATGCTCCAACAACTTTTATGAACTTAATGAATAACGTATTTTGGGAACAATTAGACAAATTTGTATTGGTCTTTCTAGATGACATATTGATATACTCCAGGAATAAAGAGGAACATGACCAACACATGAAAATTGTTCTCAAAAAACTTAGAGAAAATTAGTTGTATGGAAAACTATCAAAATGTGAGTTCTATACCTCCCAAGTTCATTATCTGGGACATATAATTACGGTTGAAGGAATATCAGTGGACCCAAGGAAAATAGAGGCTATCATTGAATGGCCTACCCCAACTAATGTCTTTGAGGTACGAATTTTTATGGGGTTGGTCGGATATTATCAACGTTTTGTGCAGAACTTCTCTAAGGTAGCTTATCCAATAACCAACCTTCAAAAAAATGGTAAGACCTTTAAATGGACTACTCGATGTGAGGAAGCCTTCAAAACTCTCAAGGAGAAGTTGACAACAACCCCAATTCTAAGAATACCAGATCCTAAACTACCATTCATGGTTTGCACCGATGCCTCCTTAGAAGGTTTAGGAGGGGTTCTTATGTAGGAAGAAGGCATTATAGCTTATGAGTCCCGAAAACTTAAGAAACATGAACTGAATTATGCCACCCATGATTTAGAACTAGCAACAGTAGTACATGCTCTTAAAATATGGAGACACTACCTATTGGGTAAACCCTTTGAACTCAAGACTGATCATCAAAGCTTAAGATATATTTTTACCCAACCAATGCTCAATGCTAGGCAAAGGCGATGGATGGAATTACTAGCAGAATATGATTTTGGCATTGAGTATATTAAAGGGAAAGAGAATAAACTAGCCGACGCACTGAGTCGAAGGAAGTACATTACTGCTATAGCACAATGCCATTTTGAAATAATTGATCAGATAAGGAATCTCCAGCTTTAGGATGAATTCTCACAAAAATATCGAGATTTGTTAAGACAAGATTCAGAAAAAGGAAGGGATTTTGAAATACGGGAAAACACATTGTATTTCAGAAATAGAATGGTGGTGCCAAATGACCAAAACCTAAGGAACATGTTGCTTCAAGAGGCACATTGTGCCCCTTATTCCGCTCATCCAGGCTATGTGAAGATGCACGAAAATATGAGAAAGGATTATTATTGGCCAGGAATGAAGAAAGATATTGTAGAATTTGTGGCTAAGTGTTTAGAGTGCCAAAAGGTGAAGGTAGAACATTTACACCCTGTAGGACGTCTATATACACATGATATCCCAATTCATAAATGGCAGGTTGTGACCATGGACTTCATTGTTGGGTTGCCTAAAAACCGTTTCCAGCATGATACCATTTTGGTTGTGGTTGACAAATTAACTAAAGTGGCACATTTTCTGCCTGGAAATATTAAATATGGAGCTCCTACAGTAGCCCATAAATTTTCCAGGGAAGTGGTACGACTACATGGTTTCCCCGAAACAATTATATCGGATAGAGATTCTCGGTTCACATCCAAATTTTGGCAAACATTACATCAAGCATGGGGAACAAAACTTAACATTAGCACTGCCTACCATCCTAAAACTGATGGACAAATGGAAAGAGTGAACCAAGTCTTAGAAGATATGCTTCGGATGTATTGCATGGACCATCAGACCAAATGGGAAGACTACCTTTTTTTGGTAGAATTTTCTTATAATAATGGTTACCACACTTCTTTGGGCATGGCCCCATTTGAGGCGTTGTATGGGAAAAGGTGCAGAACATCGTTATCATGGAGCAATCCGGAAGATCGGGTAATGATCGGGCTGGATATGGTTAAAGAAATGGAGGAGCAGCTCAACCAAATTCGCCAAAGGCTCAAGGAAGCCTCAGATCGGCAAAAGAGTTATGCCAACCTCAAAAGAACTCCAAGAGAATTCTCTGTGGGAGACAGAGTATTCCTAAGGGTTAAGCCAACCAAGAGCTCTATAAAATCCTCCAAACTAAGTCCAAGATTTGTAGGACCTTTTACCATTCTTGCCAAAATCAGCCCAGTCGCCTATAAGTTGGCCTTGCCACCCAACTTGTCAAAAATCCATGATACTTTCCATGTGTCCCTCCTCAAGAAATATATTTCTGACCCTTCCCATGTCTGGAATGTTGATCACTTGCAGATGACCGACCCCCTGTGCATTGAAGTCCAACCTATCAGAGTATTGGGTTTTCGAACCAAGCAACTAAGGAAACGAAATATTGAGTAGTGTAAGGTCCAATGGGACCAATATTCTAAAAACAATGCCACATGGGAAGATGTGGCTATCATGAAAAGACAATTTCCATTTTTGTTTGAACAATAACTTAAAACAAAATTTTTGAGATATTTATATATGTATATATATATGATGATGTAAAAGTTTGGTTTAAATATTTTTTTGATGATGATAGTGAAGACATGCTTTCTTTTCAGTAATTATGATTGAATTGACTATATGATTATGATGCTATTATTCATAGTATGATTTGCTTTTATATTCTGGCATGCATTTGAAAACATAGGGACTATGTTTAATCTTAGAGGGGGAGGATGTGACAACCCTCCTAAATATGGCTCTTGTCTTTATCTATTTTTCTACAAGAACATGGTGCTGCTAATCAATCTGTGGATGCAAGAACGGATGCACCTTCTGGAGAGGAGCGTCACAAAAGCATTGGTATCTTCCTCGATCTACGAGCAACGGGTATCCGAGGAAAGGTAAGTTTGGGATATGATGAGCGATGGAGTTTTCACCTATGTTAGGGCATTAAATCCCTATTGGCAATCCTTTCGCCAACGGTCCATGTAGATTGCATCCACGTAGCTGCATTCTAGGATTCTGTGTTTGATTGTAAAATTTCTATCATGTTTAAATGGTTCAAAAATAAAATATAAATATGCATATAGGAGACCACAATAATAATAATAATAGAAAGAATAATAATAAGAATATTAATAATAACAATAAAATACTAATTATAATTTAATACATATAAATAATATATATATAAGAAAGTAAAAGGGCATCATATGATAAAGCCCAGGGAAATATGAGATTAATCTATGCTCTAAGTTGGTGGAAAAAATAGAATCGTTACACATGGCAAGTGGGGGAGGGGCATGCGTATTACAAGTGGCACCCCCTTAATCATCCCCACCCTTTATTTAAAGAAAGGTAATTTTGTGTTAGAGGATGGTATGTGAGGGTAAAGGGAAATAGAGGGCACAAGACTCGGTAGGAAGATTGGAAGAGTGAGGTGGGCACCGTATTCAGGTCTGGTCGAATATTTCTATAAACTTTAAATATAACCTAAGAGAATTTAAATGGACACTGCACTAAACAAAAATGGGGAATTTAATTGGAACGAAGCATGTGAATGGTTTTGAAATCTCCTTTGTAATTGACTATGTTTTGCTGGCAATAAGACTATGGCTAAATTTTAATATTATGGAAATTCATCTGTGAGTGACTGCATGGGTTTTGTTAGCCAATAAGAAAATTTTGTTGAGTTGCATTTGCATTTTACTATAACCCTAATAATACTTCTATTGTAAGTTTGCTTGGCTTCCAATTATTCTGCTGCACCTACTAATTGTATAGTCGTGTAAGTTTATTGTGTGGTTCTTCTACTATAAGTTTTCTTGGCTTTTGATTATTCTGTTGCACCTACTGATTGCATAGTTGTGTGAGTTCATTGTATGGATGTGGGTGCATTTTATGAATGATTAATCAAGGGTTACCTCCTGCATAACTTATGGTTGTTTACACACTTTGCTTGTAACTTATGGGTGCCATGGGTGAGAGTGGCACTGAGCGATGAAATGGGGAATAGGAAAACTTTGGTATTAATTCCCATATTCTATTAAAAAATGTTGATGGTAAAATTTTGGTGTGGCCTCCATATGCATCTTATTTTTCTTGGAATGCATTTTGTGTAAGATACAAACTTTTTCCTGCATGGACTTGGGTGTGTATGCATATAGGGTAGCCTGCATTCAAGGTAGTTGGCTACTTTGATCCCTTGGTTTAAAATATTATTCCCAAAAACCCTAGCCCTAGTTGATGGAGGTGGACTCCGATAGCAGAAGCAGGCACACGAGAGTAATGCTACCATGGCCATTAAGCTCATGATACACACTCAATTTTGCACCAGATGTAATTGGGCAAAGAATATATTTTAATATTTTATTAAGGCCAGTATATGAATGGTTGTGTTCTAAAATATTCTGGTTGTCATCTTAAAAACCACTAGAGGCTTTGTTACAAATGAAATATGATAGTTGTTATTGATGATATGGTTTCCATTTATGTAATTTAAGGACCATTTGGAGTTGTATTCATGCATAACTATTGTAGGGTTGTCGTTGAGCGATTTTTTTATCTTATGTTTGAATTAAGAAAGTTGTTTTTATATATTTATGTTACTCCTAAGGAGTTATACACTTTGTATATGGTTACATTATTATATATTTTGTACTTTATGTCATTGAATGGTATTCTTCTTGGTTCTTGGTAAATGGAGTACCAGGTGTATGGTGATATTACCTTCATTGTCGCTCAACTAAATCCCTGTAGCATCATTTATGTGGTTATTAATCTGGCCTTGCTCTTGTAAGATTAAAATCTTAAACCTTGTCAGTACTCTTGGTTCAAATTGTAGAACGCAAAAAAATTAGTATTAAAAAGCAAATGGTTGTCAAGTAATTTTTATCTCCCTGATTTTGTCCATAGTGATAAGATTGACTCTCTGAAAAATGATAGGTTGATGTCTTGGGATATTATGGTCTTATTTTACATATTAAAACTGGAGTGAGTTTGTGATTAAATCCGACCATAAGTATACAAAATATTACTATTTAAAAATCTATGTTTGCTTTTCGAGTTTCAGTTTATGAAGTGGTATATGATTAAATCGATGAAACCTTCTGCTATGCTCTTGTTGGATTATGTTTGCTTTGATAAATAACACCCGCGACTACTCATTAAAACCTATAGATTAATTCAGTATTATATTTTTAATTGACCTTCGAGGAAAGCATGATGGCATACTGTATATGTTTGGAATTCTGATCCATAGACGTTATTTGGTTATGACCCAAATCCCTTGGCAATGATTTTTGTTGTGGCAGCCACACAATTCGTTCCTCGTGAGTCCGCGTTGATTGAAAGCATTTCTAGTAGGGTTGTGTGCCAATTGATTTCCTAAGTATTCCCAAGGCGCAATATTTTCTTGTGTCACCTCGATTTGGGAACAACCCAAGGTGTCACTGTAGGTCACTAAATTGCATTAACTTCTGAATTATGCGAAATGTCTTGTTTAGTGTGGCTAATCAATTGTATCATCAACCAAAGTGGGTGCTCAATCTAAGCATTAAACTCGTGACTTTAGACATGTCGTGTCCAGCTTGACCATGAGATCTTATGAAATCAGGGATCTCATCATTCCCTAGATAATTATGACCTAACACCTTGGCTTAGATTCGTAATAATATTTTTCTTGAAATCGGGGATGACAGGTGTTGTTATTTGTCTTGGGAAAACTAAACATGTTGGAATATGAAAAGTTAAATTACAGACTCCTTATTGGGAATCATAGTAAAGTAGGGAAAATTGGTGCACCTAATGATGAATAACAATATATGTATCTATCCTATCTCGTTTATGAGCATCAAACGGAAGCATGCATATGAAAATGAAGCAATACCAAACAATAAGGAATGAAATGAAACGAGTCTCTTATTTATTAATTTGGTCGATAATATCCAAGGTTAAATAGTAGTTCCATTGATGGCTCAAAGGTGATACAATTGTTACAAATTTTGGGGTGCCCAAGGATCAAATCCTCCAAGAAATTCGGGTGCACATCCAGTGCCTTTCCTCATACCCATAATTGAGGTGGGTGGGCCAATGTCGTCGTTGCTTGTATATTAAATCTCTGATGTATGATATTCCTTCCCAATGCCTCTCAAGAACATGCCTTCACACAAGGAAGCAAAAGGGGTCAAATAGCAAGGGTGTGTGAAGGGAAACATGCAATCCCCACAGGCACAAAATGACACATATATTAAAACTAAATAAAATCAGCTCAGAATGCTATGAAAATTTATGGGGATGTTGAATAAGATGTTTTGAGGGGATATAACCAAAAACATATATGAAATTGCATCTATAGATCCCTCAATTTTGCGTCGCTCGCCTACAACATATGAAGACCAAGCCAAGCAATTCTTGCACCTAAACATGTCCAAAACATATGAAATTTAGATAGAATGCATAAATAATAATTTTAAGATAACCCATAGGGTTATATTTCCAAAATGAGGTGTAGATCCACCTGCATGCAACTGGGATTCCCGGATGGGCCCTACGAACCTACAAAACATTAAAAATATGATATCTCAACCAATTTAACTCCAAATTACATGAAATTTAAACCACAAAATAATATGATGGTATAGAATAATATCATTAAAAAAAAGTAATAGAATTGTGTAAGGATTTGTATTCATCCCGGGGGGACGGTGGTGACTGCAACTAATTGGGGGCACCTTGGGAAGGGATACCCACCAATTTTGCACACTTTTTGCTACTAATCCCACTTGGGAATGATCCTAAATAGTATAATGGATGTTTTCATTGAATTTGGTAAATAAATTTACCCGAATGGAAAAGTTACGCTCAAAAGGCCCTCTTGAAGTCACCCAATAACCTCCTTTGCTAAGAAGAGATTTTGAGGGCAAGAGAGATCAATAGGCTGGGGGGAAATCTCGATAGCACTCTATTGCATATCATAGAACTCCTATCATTCTTTTGTGTGGACCATGTATCCATTTTATAGCCCAAATGGCCTCATGTGCAAAAAGGCATGCAAGGGCATGCATGGCAGGAGGCGCCATTTGTGAAAAAGGAGGAATGCATTGGGTGTGGAAGAGAATCTCCATTATGGGCCTCCATTATGAAGCATGTCATAAGAATGCAGTGACCTCTGACCTGCATGCTCCATATGGCATGCTAAATGGTGGTTTCTGGGCGCTAAATGTCTTAGATTTGAATTTTTTTGGGTCAAACCTGCTCACCGTCCCACCTTGGGATGATGGCTCACCACGATCCCAAGGTGGGACAGTGGGAATATGCCACCATCCTAGGGTGGGAGGGTGGTGAATTTTGGGCCAAAAATTCCTAAAATTGGGCCAGAAGCCTTCAAAAACCCTTTCGAAGTGGCTAGAACCACTGTGAGCCTTCTAAGGGCTACCCAAGGGGCCATATGATGCCAATTTGATCATTGTTTGTGGGTGCTTAATCGGGTTGACCATATTTTAGTGTCTAAAGATGCCCATTTTTGAGATGCGTTGTGTGCAGCATAACACTGAGCAAAAATAGATGACCAATATGTTGAATTATTAAGGTTACTCGATAACCTAACCAACTTTAGATGCCCCAATCATGGAAAGGGCATGTGTTCTTGAATCCTTGTTTTTGACTCATTAAATGAGTGTGCCTATGCTTGAAAATTATCTGTCATGAAGGGACAGGGCCCATGAATTCATGATGCTAGTAATTTCAAGTGTTATGATGTGATTTTATGTGCTTTTTTGTTGCCCCAAGCAAGAGCATGATTGTATTTATTGAAGATTCATTGAACGAACGCAATTCGCATAATTGAGTATGTGTTTGCTGATTTAGACTAAGTATGACTACCCCTCAAGCGACAAGTCAATGAGGGAATGACCAGTGAGAAAAGTGATGAGTCGCTTGACCCAATTGACTTGTGTTATGCTTACCTTCAGTTTTATACCTTGAAAAATAGGGCAATTTGAAGAGGATTTTGGTGACTTTGTTGAGTTTTCCTAGAGGAAAGGAGTTGAAAACTGCATGCCCAAGGAGCGGTCCAGCCACAATAGTCTTCTTAGGGCATGAATATAATTTTCCATCCCTCCTAGGATCATCATGCTTGAATTTTGATCTATGTGAAATTTAGACCCAATTTGAGCTATTTTAATCCATGAGAGTGACTCACATGACTCTTTTTGTGTTTTTGGATATTTTAGCAGTGTGAAGTCTGAGGACTTACTTTATTGCAGCCTACAGGTAACATGATGTATATTTTTACCCCATACATACATGCATACATACATACATACATATATATATATATATATATATATATATATATATATATATATATATATATATATATATATATATATATATATATATGTGCTTTTTATGTGGTTTATCATCATGTGTTTATTGTTTTATGAAATGTATGCAAATGTATGCACTTTGATTTTATGAGATGATGATGAATGCCTATGTATGCATATGTTGTAATGTGATTTGATTTGATTTGTACATGTATGGATGTATGATGAGATGGATGACTATATGACGTATTATGCTAGCACCATAGACGATATAGAATGCATCAATTCATATGTAATATGGTTTATGAGAGTATGTAATGGATTTGTGAATAATTTAACTGAAATGGATGTGATGAAGTGATATGAATGACATGATGTTTATAGGATGTCTATGAGGTTTTCATGAAACTCAAACACTCTAGTCAATTTATCAAGAAGTTGTTAACTAGCCATGCAGGATTTTTTGATAAGGTATGAGTTTGTTAGGATGACCAAGATACTCAATATCCCTGTGTGTGCAAGTGAGTTCATTCCTATGATATGCATAAAGATACCGCCATTGACAAGTAGGCTATCCACCAACCTGTAATGGGGATCACTCTATGAATGCCACAATCTTGAGTTCTGTACTTAGTTGGATTAGACCACTAGGTAGTATAGGTGACCAAAAGCTAGCTCATCCACATGCAAACATTGGTCTACACACACGCAAAGCTAATGTGGTAGACATATCGTCATGCATTTAGGATACCGCCATTGACAAGTAGGCTATCCACCAAACTTGTAATGAGGATCACCTAAAATGGTTTGTCAAATGCTGAGAATTCTAGGGATTCAAGCTCAAGCTCTCTTATTTTATTCAATTTTATTGGGATACTTGCTCATATGTAGTGATGATAATAACTGTTTATTTTTATTTTTATTTTATTTGAGCAAGGGGTTTGGGGAGTGGTGATAACCACTTTTTTTTTTTGATTGGTGATTTTTGAGGATTTTGATTTCAAACTTGAACTTGTGGAATTTTTGCTTTTGAATGGTATTGATATTTTAGGCCTTGGGTATGACCACCCATCTTTCTTAGGGATGTGTAGTACGAATCTTTACGACTTTAGGGATCAAGGGTGTTTGGGATTTTTGATAGTGGTGAAAACCATTGTTTATTTTGGGGAATTGGGTAGGGAAGAGCTGTCTTTTTGCCAATTCTTAGCATCCTTGAACCATTCACACAGGGGGATGAGCAGGATAAACTTTCCTCTCAAGGTACCCTAGACCACTTTATGGATTTCATCTTTCCTTTCATAAAACTTGGATTTATTAGTGTGAAATGTGTTGGGATTTGATGTATACGAGGCACAATCTAAGCAAGACTCTACCTCCTAAAAATATCACTAGCCTTCTAAAAAATTTGAGAAGAAACTAGATATGGCTAAGTGATCGAAAAACCTAATGACATTCTAAAACAAATGGCTAAGTGAAGGGAATGGACATGACCATGGAAATGTAGGAAATGGGTATGGAAATGATAAGTAAAATATGGAATGAGTTGAGTGATAACCTTGACACCATTGATTGTGCATTATACTTAGTGTACTATTTTAATGCTAGCCATGTATGAGCCACTCTAAAAATGCAATGTGTACTGAAGGGTATGCTTAATGCAAGTGATAATGCAATGGTATGCAACTTGATGAGAATGCAATATTTTTTGAAATTTTGAAATTTTGAAATTTTGATAATGCCCTTTTTTTTTTTGAAATATTGATTGATATATATATATATATATATATATATATATATATATATATATATATATATATATATATATATATATATATATATATATATATATATATATATATATATGTGTATGTATGAAAGTGCAATGCAATGCAATGTTTTTGTATTTTGATATTTTGATGATGTTTTTGAATTTTTGATTGATATGTATATACATGTGACCAACGGGTTTATTGGGGGCCATTGGGGCATTTAAGGTTGACCTAGACGATCGTAGATAGTCGAGGAGCGTTTTTACTTGACCTAGACGGTGAAAACCTGTTAGGAGCCTTTTGGGTTACCTAGACATTCAATGACACTTAAAAAGTGTCTATGATTGCCTAGGGGTATTTTGTTGTGACCAAAGGGCTTATGAATGCCTTTGGGGCTTTTAGGGTTGACCTAGACGATCATAGATAGTCTAGGAGCATTTTTACTTGACCTAGATGGTGAAACCTGCTAGGAGCCTTTTGGGTGACCTAGACGTTCAACAACACTTAAAAAGTGTCTACGATTGCCTAGGGGTATTTGGTTGTGACCAAAGGGCTTATGGATGCCTTTGGGTATTTTAGGGTTGACCTAGATGATCGTAGATAGTCTAGGAGCATTTTTACTTGACCTATATGGTGAAAACCCGCTAGGAGCATTTTGAGTGACCTAGACGTTCAACGACACTTAAAAAGTGTCTACGAATTCCTAGGGGCATTTGGTTGTGACCAAAGGGCTTATGGATGCCTTTCAAGATTTTAGGGTTGACCTAGATGATTGTAGATAGTCTAGGAGTATTTTTACTTGACCTAGACGGTGAAACCCGCTAGGAGCCTTTTGGGTGACCTAGACATTTTGTGGTACTTAAAAAGTGTCTACGACTACCTAAGGGTATTTGGTTGTGATAAAAGGGATTATGGATGCCTTTGGGGCTTTTAGGGTTGACCTAGATGATCGTAGATAGTCTAGGAGTGTTTTTACTTGACCTAGACGGTGAAAACCTTTTAGGAGCCTTTTGGGTGCTCTCTAACCATGAAATGGCCGCAAGTGAAGGATGTTCAAGGGTTTGGGATCCTCAAAACCTTCAAGGGAAGCTAGGCGATATGTTCCAAGACCTATTTGACTAGTGATGAAAAAGGGACCTAACCAGTTTACCACGAATTTGTCCCATAGGTGAGGCAACAAGCTAGAATTTTGCTGGTTCTCTTTTAGGAAAAGATCACCAACCCAAAAGTCTCGAATATGGAATTTCATACTGTAGGATCTCTTGATCCGCTCTTGATACACACGTAGATGATCGAGCATATTAATGCGATGTTCATACAACATAATCTGATCTAGGTGAGCTTTTCACACAGTATCATCATCAATAAACTCTTGCATGGATATACGTAGTGATGGGATTTCTAGTTCTAGAGGCATGATCGCCTCGACTCCATACACTAGTGAGAACGGAATTGCCCCAGTGGGCGTCTAAATGCTAGTGCGATAAGCCCATTAGGCAAGCGACATTTTTGTGTGCCAATCAGTATGATTCTCTCTGATTGTTTTCTTCAATATGGAAATTAATGTTTTGTTTGATGCTTTTTCTTGCCCATTTTCTTGTGGATAATAAGGTGTCAAAAAATTGTATTGGATATTATATTTTACTATCAAAGCATGCACATATTTTTTCTTGAATGATGTCCTATTATCTGAAATAATCTTGGATGGAATACCAAAACAACAGAAGATATTATGCAATATGAACTCCGCTATGCGGGGTCCTATCGTAGTGGTAATGGGGATTACTTCCACCCACTTTGTAAAATACTCGGTAGTCATAATGATAAATGTGTGATGGCCCAAGGATGCAGGGGAGATTTTCTTGATTAAATCCAATCCCCATTGCGAAAATGGCCAAGCCGATTGGATCATTTGTAAGGCCTGAGAAGGTACATGTGTCAAGTTAGCATGGTGTTGACATTTCATGCACTTCCTCACATATGTGCAACAATCTCGCTCTAAAGTTGGCCAATAATAGCCCATGCGAAGAATGCACTTTGCAATGGCCATGCCACTAAAATGGCCACCATAAGTATCATCGTGTGCTTGGGCTATCGTCCAAGTCGATTCTTGATACTCTAAGCAACAAAGGAGGATTCCTTTGTAGCTCCGACGGTATAATGTCTCCTAAGAAGAAAAATATGCTGCATTTCATTTAAATGTCCTTTTGGCAGCATGTGATAATATAGGAGGGAGATTACCAAGATTTAGGTACTCTCTAACCTGTGTGGACCAGGACTGCTGCGTGGAAGCCTCGATTGCATGAATTTTTTGTCCCTCATGAAGCTCATCCCAAGCAAATGTTGATTGGAATAGAACTTGTAAGAATAACATTGTGCTGCTATGAAAAGGGGTTTGGGGTAACAAATTCCTTCAAGCGGCATGATTCAAGTGCTTGTGAATGTGTGAGAATATCTCTTGATGAGGTTCTATCTAAATTAAATAGACTTTTGGCATGGCTTGAGTGCTCTCACGCTCAACTGTTGATTACGATAGCGTCTTTACTTGAATGGTTGTCATCTCCCCTGTGGGGTCTTGCGGGATCAAGGATCCTAAAGAGGCCATTGTATTTGCAAAATGATTAGACAATCGAGGGAGTGCCTTGATGTCATACCATTCAAAATTTTCCAACAATTTGTCCACAAGGGCTTTGTAGGCTTGCAAAACTAGGTACTTGCACTGGAATATTCCCTTGACCTAGTTAACAATGAGCAAGGAGTCGTCGAAAATGTTGAGCTTGGTGATCTTCATGGCAATAGCAATTTTATGCCCTATGAGTAAGGCTTCATCCTCAGCATTATTTGTGTAGGGGAAATCAAGTTTAAATGATAGGGGTATGTGAACCCCATGTGGTGTGAAAAACACGATCCTTGCACCATCCCCTTGCTCGCATTTGGAGCCATCGAAGAAAAGAGTCATATCTGCCTATGACTCAGGCTCATCAGAATCAGGCGATTCTAATATTTGGAAGACTCTATCATTGGGAAGCTCCATGCTAAGAGGTTGATCATCCTGGAGGGAAGCCTCTGCAAGTTGATCAACAATGACCTGAACTTTGATTATTTTTTATCCTATGAATTCCAGGTCAAATTCTATCAACAACATGATCTATTTTGTCGTGTGACTACTATGATAAGTATGACATCATGTTTCACAGTGGATTCTCTTTAGATACAACATACGTAGTGTGGCTGAGCATATAGTGTCATAGCTTCTTGGTAGCAAAAACCACCACCAGACATAACTTTTCAACCTATGTGTACTTGATCTCATAGCTCACCAGGGTGCGACTGAGATAGTATGTGGCCTGTTCCTTGTGTAGTTCATTGTTTTGGGCTAACATAGCGCCCAATGCAGTCTCAATAATTGAGATATATAATTGGAATGACACCCTTGGTCTAGGTGGAGATAACACTGGCGGTGAAGCCAGGTATTGTTTAATTGTGTCAAAGGCATCCTGACATTCACTATCCCAGTGGAATATGACCCCCTTGTACAAAAGTTTGTTCATGGGCTGAAACTTGTTCGACAATTGTGCTATGAAGCATTTGATGGATGCAATACTCCCATGCAAGCTACGAAGCTGCTTGATGTTAGTTGAGGGAGTCATTTCAAGTATTTCTTTGACCTTGTTAGGGTCCACTTTGATGCCTCGTTTGGAAAATATAAATCCTAAGAGCTTTCCAGATGTGATGCCAAAGACACACTTCTTGGCGTTCGGTATCACATTATGTTCAATAAGGTGATCGAGGACTTTGCGCAAGACATCTAGCTGCTCATGATGTAATAAATATTTAGCCTGTAAGTCATCCATGTAATATTCCAACATCTTGTGCATGTAGTCATGGAAGATATATGTCATGGCACGCTGGTAGGTGGCACCAACATTCTTGAGGCCAAATGGCATGACCGAACTATGGTCACTTATCAATGAATCACCTCACAAATCCATACAATTTGCTAGCATCAACATGTTAATAGTTGTCCACCCTAAGTCAATAGCAGATCAAATAAAAAATAACATCAAAAAATCTTTTGATCAACATCACATTGAAGAATATCTTAAATAGATATTCAAATTAGACTACCCAAATTAGAACAAATATTGCTAGATCCACAAGAGCTAAAAGAATTAGGGTATTAGCCACACCTCCTCACTTTAAGTATGAATTATAAACATTGATCAAAGAAACAATAGACATCAACATCGGTACAAAATAAAACCCTCGAATCCTTAAATTAGAAAAGTGCTAACCCAAGATGAGCAAACCAAATACATGAAACTTTTAAAAGAATTCCATGATTTTTTTCTTGGACATATTATGATATTCTTGGGCTTGATCCTTCACTAGTAGTACACCATATTGTCATACTTATGGATGCTAAACCTATCAAACAAAAACTAAGGAAAATACATTCTAAAATTGCTCTTTTAGTTAAGGACAAACTCCAAAAATATTAGATGTAGGCTTCACAAAGACCATGGACTATTTAGATTGGATCTCCAACATTGTTCTTGTTACCAAGAAAGAAGGATCCATTTGAATTTACATAGACTTTAGAGACATAAATAGTGCATGTCCAAAAGATGATTTCTCTTTACCAAACATAGACATGATAGTAGACTTCACCGTAGGATTTAAGATGTTATATTTGATGGATGGATTTTTAGGTTATAATAAAATAAAAATCACTTCTAAATATCAATCTAAAACAACCTTCACAACTCCTTGGAGGACCTTTTGCTATCAAGTCATGCATTTTGGCCTAAAAAACATAGGAGTAACATATCAAAGAGCCATGACATATATCTTCCATGACCTCATGCATAATACTGTAGAAGACTATGTATATGACCTTTTGGGTCACTCCAAGAAAAGAGAAAATCATGTTCAAGACCTAAAATTTATTTTTGAAAGATTACAATAATACAAAGTTAGACTAAAATCCTAAAAATGCATCTTTGGGTAACATATGGAAAGCTGTCAGGGTTCATCATAACCCATCATGGAATTGAAGTGGACACTTCCAAAATAGTGACAGTAACAAACATGCCACCAACAAAAAATTTGACTAAAATACATAGCCTCTAAGGTAAATTGCAAGCCATTCAATGATTCATATCATAATTAGCAGATAAATGTCAATCCTTCTCTATATTACTCAAGAAAGACATAAAATTCAAATGGGACAGTGAGTGATAAAAAGCTTTTGAAGCTCTAAAAAATTATCTCTTGGTGTCACCTATCTTAATACCACCTAACCTGACCCAACCATTACTGCTATACATAGTTGCTACCAAACATACCCTTGGAGCCTTATTAACTCAATATGATGACCAACATCAAGAAAGGGTCATCTACTATATAAGTAGAACTTTGGTGAATTATGAAACTCATTACACACCATTGAAAAAGTTATGCCTAGTAGTTATTTTCTCCTCTCTCAAATTAAGACATTACATGCTTAGCCAAAAAACCTATGTCATAGCAAGGATCGATCCCCTACAATATCTCATGTCAAAACCTTACCTATCAGGAAGAACTACCAAATGGGTCATAGCCCTTATTGAATTTGATCTTGAATTCATTATCCAAAAAATATTAAAGGGGAAAGTTATAACCAATCAAGAGTCAAAATAACCCACAAAAATCACATTTCATAAAAAAACAATTCTAGCTATAGAAAACCAAGATCTCAAATACTAGGTCTTGTACTTTAATGAAGCTAGATGCATCAAAGGTGTGGGGGGAGGAATCGTTATAGTTATACCACAACTTACACTGATATCCTTTACTTTGATTCTCATGTACGTATAACACTATAGAATACAAATCACTGACTTTAGGTCTTAAAGTTGCATTAAATCTCAAAATTAAAACATTGATAATGTATGGTGACTCATAATTGGTGATCAACCTAGTCAACGATATCTATCAAACTAAAGATGATAAACTAAAGCCTTACAAAGTCATCATGGATAAGATAATAGCTTGTTTTGAACAAATCAACATAGAAGCTATCCCATTATCTAGAAATCACCATGTCGATGCTATGACCACAACATCATCCATTATCCCTTTAGAAATAGAATATGAAGAAGCTTCCATTATTATAAGATCAGTATAAGGCCCTTCAACATTAAAATCATGCGTGCAACATCTAAACATTTGCACCATCGAATAAAATTCACCAAAAGAACCTTGGTATCAAGGCATCCTTAGATTTCTCAAAGAAGGAACATTCTCTAAATGATTCAATTACCAAAAATGTAGATAATTCAGGTAAAATTCTTACAAATATTTCATCATTAAAGATATCTTATATCAACGCTATTTCAAGGGTATACTTATTATATGCATAAATGTAAAATAATCACAAGCAATCATCAAATAAGCCCATGATGGATCATGTGGTGGATATTTTAGTGGTTAGCCATAGCTAGAAAACTCCTTAGGATGGGTTACTATTGGCCATATATGGAGAAGGACACCTATAACTATGTTAGGAGATGCAACAAATATCAACGACATGATAACATTATCCATGCTCCTTCCCAAGAATTACAACCAATCACATTACCTCAACCCTTATCCTCTTGGGTATTAAACATTATAGGAAAAATCAACCCTCAATCATCAAAAGATCATAATTTCATTATCATAGCCACAAAATATTTTACCAAGTAGGTCGAGACCATGCCTCTATCCTTCATAAGAATCGAGGTTATCCAAATTCATCATCAACCAAATAATTAGTCATTATGGAATCCCTTCTACCCTAATTACAGATAATGATACACCATTTAAAAACAAAGAAGTGACCAAGACATGTGCCAAATATAAAATCTAACAAAAATTATCAACACCATACTACCCATAAGGAAACGAACAAGCAAAATATTCCAAAAAAATATTACTCAAAATTCTCAAGAAACTAGTCAACAAAAATGGTCAAGATTGGTATTTGCACATTATCCCACCTTGTTCTCAAGATTACATTCATCATGTCAACCGGGTGTCAACTCTCCCTCCCATGATTGGTCTTAGAATTGCCACCTCTTGGGATTTTCTAGTACTGGTTTATTTTGGAAATAGGGCAAGCTTTCTGTTAGGTACCAAGATAGGTATTTAATATTGAATA
Organism: Wollemia nobilis; assembly: GCA_028583015.1. NCBI lineage: Eukaryota > Viridiplantae > Streptophyta > Pinopsida > Araucariales > Araucariaceae > Wollemia > Wollemia nobilis. The sequence goes on from JAQPPZ010001127.1 coordinate 44,488, forward strand.
ATTTAATATTGTATTGTATAATGGTATGAGCCATAAATTAATTATTGAGTAAGGAAGGCCACATGTCAAAATAGAAATAGGTATGTCATAGAATCATATTTGTAACCGTTGGGGGAATATTGTCATATGTAACCACAAGGAATATTGTCATATTATTATGCACTTTGTAACTCATGGAAGGTGAACCTCCACATGGGTGATCTTGTAACTCATGGAAGGTGAACCATCACACTCTTGTATAAAGAGAGATGTACCCCCATTGTAAAAGGGATCTATAATCTATGATGTATTCTTGGAGAAGTCTTGGCTCGTGGAGCTAGAGATCTTGTGGAGTGGCTTCCTTCCAAAAGGAGCATTGTATGGTGTTCCCCTACCTCAAGGGTATAATCAATCTCTATTTTATTGAGCAATTTATTGTGCAATTAATTTATTTGTGGATGCATGTTGAATATTTTGATATATTGTTGAAAGATTTATGGAATGAGAAGAGAGGTTCATTACATTTGGTATCAGAGCAGCGATTTGGGCAAAGTGGGTTTGTTTTTGCAGAGCTAGGGCACGTTTTTTAGAAAAAACATCACATTTTGCGGAGGCCATATTTTTTATTTCAGCAGTCATTTTCAGAAGGTTTTTGCTCCATTGTGTAGATATTTTTGAGTACTACAAAAACGACTGCTCATTTGTTAAATTCTGATATGTATTGAGAAAGTTATGGCTGTTTGAAGTTGAGTTATTTTTGTTGTTTTTTGGCCGCGCAATTTTTTTTTCAAAATAAAAAAATTCGTATTAAATTTTTCAGCAGTCATTTGTAGAAGATTTTGGCACCAACATATAGATTATTTTGAGTACTATAAAAATGACTACTCATTTGTGGATTTCTGATAAGTTTTGAGAGAGTTACAATTGTTTGAAGTTGGGTTGTTCAAGCTATTTTTTGGCTGCATGAATTTTTTTTCAAAAAGAAAAAATTCGTATTAAATTTTTTAGCAGTCATTTTCAGAATATTTTTGCATCAGCATGCAGGTTATTTTGAGTACTACAAAAATGACTACTTGTTAAATTCTGATAAGTAATGAGGGAGTTATAGTTATTGCAAGTTGGGCATTTGGTGTTGTTTTTTGGGGTTGCCGACAAAAAAGAGAAAAATTCATAACTTTCAATCCGAGTAAGCAAATCAGTTGCCATTTGTTTTGTTTTGAAGAAAATTTGCAGATTTAATTTTTGAAGAAGAGAATAGATGAGATTTCAAAAATTTTAATTTTTGAAAGTTTTCGGTTATTTAAAACCCTAGTCACTTTATTAAAAAAAAAATGGAGTTGCCAAAATTTTTTGGAAAAGATGATATTGATGCTAGGGAATGGTGGGAAAATTTTAAGTCTTTATATTCTTTTGAATCTTCTTGGAGATTTCAAATTTGCATTTCCTTGCAAGGGGAAGCTTATTCTTGGTATTCTAACTTTGCTGATTCTCATGATTTTCGACACACATGGGAAGAATTTGAAGTTGCATTTTTAAGCAAATGGGGATCAAAGGAAAAGGATAATAATGTGCAGGCTATGGAAACTACACCTTGTGTGTCAGGGCCAAACAGTGATCAAAAAGATTTGTTTGAATGTCAAAATTCTATTTTGCAAGTTCATGGGTGCATTCAAAATAAAAAAATTATTGTTTCCATTAACCCTAGTAGCAAATATAATTTTATCAATATGTCTTTGACTAAGAGGTTGCAAGTTCAAGCAAAGAAAATCAAAGACATACAAATTGAGGGAGAAAATGTTCAAATTTTTGAAGATTTAAAGCTCACCATGGATAAATATGTTTTACATTCAAATTTTCATGCTATTGAGATGAATGATGTAGATATTGTTCTTGGTTATCCTTGGTTGCATTCTTTGGGTACTATTAACATTAATGTGCAAAAGAAATTCATGAAGTTATGGTACCGAAAGAAGAAGATAACATTACAAGATATTTCTCAATGTAAGGAAAAACAGGTAGCTATTGCAAAGGAACAAAGTGAAGAACAAGCAAAAGAATATGAAATAGAATCTCAACAGGAGATCAAGGAAGAAGTAAAAGAAAGGGATAAAACAAATGAAGAAAGCAAGAAGGAAGAGTAAAAAAAAGTAGAACATCAAGTTAAGGTTGCACCATATCGACACCCACACCACCATGAGAGGCAACAATCATGGAGACAGGGCTTGAGGCAACATAAGAACAATGAGGGACATACAAGGAACCAAAGGAGCCAACCCTTTGGATATGCTACAAGTCATAAATACAAGCAGGTATGGATGAAAAAAGATGAAATATATGCTTTCAACACATGGCATTGGCATCAAAGAAGACCACCACCAATCATAGTTCCACTTGGATGGATGGATGATCGAGATTGGTACCATTATTCAGCATGGCTCAAAAGATCATATTATTTAGCCTCTTCTAATGTTTCGAGGATGAAACATTTGTAAGGGGGATGGAATGTTAGGTACCAAGATAGGTATTTAATATTGAATAATTTAATATTGTATTGTATAATGGTATGAGCCATAAATTAATTATTGAGTAAGGAAGGCCACATGTCAAAATAGAAATAGGTATGTCATAGAATCATATTTGTAACCATTGGGGGAATATTGTCATATGTAACCGCAAGGAATATTGTCATATTATTATGCACTTTGTAACTCATGGAAGGTGAACCTCCACATGGGTGATCTTGTAACTCATGGAAGGTGAACCATCACACTCTTGTATAAAGAGAGATGTACCCCCATTGTAAAAGGTATCTATAATCTATGATGTATTCTTGGAGAAGTCTTGGCTCGTGGAGCTAGAGATCTTGTGGAGTGGCTTCCTTCCAAAAGGAGCATTGTATGGTGTTCCCCTACCTCAAGGGTATAATCAATCTCTATTTTATTGAGCAATTTATTGTGCAATTAATTTATTTGTGGATGCATGTTGAATATTTTGATATATTGTTGAAAGATATATGGAATGAGAAAAGAGGTTCATTACACTTTCTAATTTCAAATTCTTATCCCCATCTAATTGGTGCAGCTATAAGGATTATCAAACCCATGTATAGGGAATTTTTTTTGCTAATTGAGTCCATCCTTTGTATCTGTGGTATCAAGATTTTGGGCATGTTTTTAAACCTTCCATTAAAAATTATTGCTCAGGCTTGCTCAATGGTTCCAATTTTTTTTATCTATGGGGGGTCCTTTTCTTTAGCTCATGTTATGTTGGGGTGATTTGAAGTTGGTCTAAGTGTTTAAAGATTGGTGGAGGGTGGAAGAAGATGGGCCAAAAAGGTCAGATTATTCCATTTGAATCTAATTCTCTTGTAGTAGATGATGATGTTAAAAAATACTCTACAAATGTGGTCTTATAGAGTGCCTTCAATCTTTCCATGGTAACCATAGGGGCATTTAAAATATGATGGCACTTTATTAGATAAAAGGTTGGGTCTAGGTAGGGGGACCTAGATTTCAAAATATCTATGGTATTGATTTATGATGTAATGGGTTTCCATATTAATGGCACTTGTTATAACAAGTGAAAACACTCTCTACTTAGGGAGCTAGGTTTTTTACCAGATTAGGATGAATACCTACCCAAAATTCAAAATGATTATGATGCTAAAGAGCTTAAGGATCCTTGGGGTCAGGTTATCAATCTTATTATGGATTTTTTCATTTTGGATTTTAACTGGGATGTTTTGCAAAGTTTCCATATTATGTTTTTGAATTACCTTAGATGGAAGAGGACTATGAACATTCCTTCCTTCTTCTTCTACTATCTAGAAAAGACCTTGCCTAATTTTAGATATGGTAAAGGTTAAAATCTAATTCACCAAGGTTTAATCTTGCTAATATTTGAGCATGTTGCAAGCAAGCAAGATGTGAAGGTGGATGAAGCGTTAGTCCAAATTAAAAATTAAAAAATTCCTCCAGCTTTCAATCCACCTTCAACATCCTCTAACTCCTATTCTGACCGTTCTTTGGTTTCGAAGCTTGTGGTCTTCAAAATCTTGATGTTTTCTACTAATGGGAAAGCAAATTTATCTAGAGGTGTATTTGTTTCTTCTAAAGGTGTTCAAGGTGGAAAAATCAGAAGACCTAAGAGGTCTTCCTTTGGTGCTTCTTATGATTCAGAGTCTAAGGATTACAAAATCCTAGGGAATGCTACTTGTAGTAAGGTTAAAATCTCAAGAGGTGTTGTTGCCTCTACCAAAGGTGTTTAGGGTGGCAAAACTAAAAATTCCATGAGTCTCTCCTCGAAGGTGGCCTGTAACACATATTATCATGTAATGTTAGACATGTTTGATGAAGATACCCTATCCCTAGGTAAGAAGAAAAGCAAATCTTCAATTGACCTAGTTGAAGATAAAGACTTGTATCTGGAGCTGACTTATAATGATTTTATTTCATTTCTAAAATATTTGGAGGATAAGAATTAGGCACTCTATGGTTCTATCAAGGTGGCCATTTCTTATATTGAGGACATCCAAGCAATGACCCAGAATCATAAAGAAAAATTCTTGCTCAAGGACTTGGGTCTAGTTGGCAATCCATCTTCGTTGGTGTAAGTCTCAGGATTTCTCCTTATGGTTCTTTTGGTGCTAGTTTCCTTCCCTTCTAGGTGGGTGGACTTGTTTTTTTGGGTGGTTGGCCAATTGGTTTGTTGTTATTTCTATCATTTAAGCTAGTTGGTTATCTTGCAGGGTTCTTCTTATTAGTTTAGAATCTAGTTTACTCCTTTTTGATGTGGGAACATTGTACTAGCATGTGAAATCCTATAGGAGTGAAACTTTATGCCTTAGTTTATGGCACAAAAGTTGTATTCCCTTTTAAACTTGAAATACCCTCTGTAAGAGTCCTATTACAAGACTCTTCAATTGGAGATGAATATCACCTATGTCATCTACACAAATTAGAGATTTTAGAAGAAAAATGCATCAATGCATTAAAACACCTAAGAACATACCACAATATACTTCGACGTGCCTATCACTAGAAAGTGCATACAATATCCTTCGATATTGGGGACCTAGTCCTCAAAGAAAATCAAAAGAATACTAATTACAAGACAAACTTAAAGGAAATTTTGAACCCAATTGGTTAGGACATTTCATCATCATTGCTAAATTTATCTCTATAGCCTACTACCTAGCCATATTATATGGAAAAGAATGAAAATAACCAATCAACATCATGCACCTCAAAAGATACTATGCATAAACACTACATGACTTGTTTGCTCATATGACTAAATGCATGGTTACCTAAATGACATACACCCAAGAACATTACACCCCTTGCATGATTTCTTGGTTTTCTTGATCATACCATAGATTCAGGAGGATTTACAATGATGCAAAAATAATCCTACCTACTACAAAATTCACTTGAATTGCATTATTGTAGGAAAACTCATGTTGAGAGATCCTCTTAGTTCAAAAACTTGTTTGCTTTTCCCCTTTATCATACTTTTTTCTATATTATTTTTCTTATCTATCATATTTATTCTCTTCTTCTCTCTTTTGGGTTAAGTGATGTATGATGTGATCATCCACAACCCTGATGACCTAGCTTATCCCATTTCTTCTATTTCAACTTTGGGATACTCAACTTTAGCAATAATCAACTACACCTAATTTATTCTATATCATTTTTCTTTTATCTATCACATTTCTTCTCTTCTTCTCCCTCTCTTAGGTTAAGTGATGTATGATGTGATCATCCATGACCTTGATATCCTATCCTTACCCATTTCTTCTATCTCAAAAATTCATGTCACATTTTCATCACTTTATATCAATGTTACTTTCAACAAAATCTTTTTTCAACAATTCTCATGATTATTTAATAGGCCCTTTTGGGGTGCCTCTTCTCCTCTAATGTATTACAATCTTACAATTATTTTTAGACACATCATACATCAAAGGAGAATTTTAGTACCCCGACATGACCTATCAAATCCATCATGACATCTATTCATCAAATTCATTATGTGTAACTTATATCATGAATAACCTAGGCTAAGAAGCCTTATTTATCTAATATCGTGGGCCTTCAATTATTTGTAAGCCTCACAAAAAACTGGATGAACAAGGTACTCTTTCTTGTTTGGCTTACCATAAGCATATAATCAGACCCAAAGCAAAATCTCATCAAAACCTGCCTGTCTAACAAGACATATGAGGCACAATTATTTGTAAACTTTACCAAGCACTAGATTAACAAAGCTTTTTTCCCCTATTTGGTTCATTAAATAATCATGCAATCAAACACAAATCACGATCTCACAAGTTGCTTTTAGAATAAGCCAGTCAGACTGAGAAACCTCTGATGATCATCAAAATTGCTCATATTTTGCATATGTTTCTAATGTTCTGTGCGACAATATTTTACCATATTTATACTTTTTATGAATTTTTATATGTATTTAATGGTAAAATTGTGTATGTTGTCTAAATTGTATGAAAAGTGTGCTTTGTGTGTATATTTGATTACTTTAGTTGTTTTCTACATAACTATGTCAAGGTCCCACTTGGACTTGGCATCATCCATTTTCAAAAGGAGTTCAATGAATCTTAAGGAAGGAGTTTGGCCATGAAAGAGAAGGGCACCTTACTCCTATATTTCAATGAGAAGGTGCCTTACTCGTATAAATATGAAAATGTACCTTAATCCCATCTTATGATGGTAAGGTGCCTTACTCCAGTCTTGTGGTGGCCAGGTACCTTACTCTTATCTTCAATGGGAAGGTGCCTTGCTCTCGTATTTCGATGGAAATGCACCTTATTTTCATTGATGAAGTCAAATATGGTTGACTCCATGTAAGCAAAATGAAGTGCCTAACTCCCGACCTAATGGTGCCTAACTCTCATTAACTGAAGAATATGTTAGCTGCTCTATTTTCATATGAAACAGAGTAACGAATTCCTGAAGGTAGAACATGAGTGATGATGATGAGATAAGACCAAAAGTTGTTTGATTTAACTGGATCGTAGATAAATTATGCAACAAATAGAATTTATTTTGAGTACACTGCATTTTCATAAATTAGTGTGCTATTGTTGTAATCATATTTTTGGTAAAGATTCATTATTGTACATCAATTGTAACAGAGAACCCTATATGGTATATAAATGCACAAGACTTCTTTGAGGAGGAGAAAAATAGAAAAACAACCAGACTGTAATGTAATTTCATTTATGCAATAAATTTCATTCAAATTTCTCTAATTTAGTTCAAAATATGTAATTAATCAGGTGGAATCTACTAGATCTTCGGCCCACTCTTGGCCAATATTCCTCCCCTCTCCTTTATTTTCTATAATTTTGTTTTAGTTTTATTTATTCTATTTTCTTGCATTCGGTTATTTTTTTGCAACTTGATTTATTTACTGCTTTATTTCATTTTTGGAAAAGTGTGGTGTGATTTCATTTCCAGCAATTTATGTTTTGTAGATTAAGTGGTTTGGATTAAAATGAATACTATACAAACAACACCCCCTAAACTATAAAGTTAGTGGACTCATCTCAAAAGTATTGTAGTATATCTCTACTTGGTATATCATAAGCTTACGAACATCCCTAGGTTGATGTTGAGCAAGGTGCAACAAAAGTATTGTCATTGTTGTCAACACAGACAAATAGATCAGTTGATGTAGTTGAAGCAGTGGACAGGAGTTCAGAGATCAGTCAGATCATGTACAGTGAAATTCTAGGAAAACAGAAGTGACCTAGATTAAAAAAATCAAAGAAAAAGACAAGTAAAAAAACTGTCACAATATCGTGACATGTTTTTTGTTGTGATATCGCGACAGGTTGAGAAGTTAGAAGGCAGAAAGAAAAACGTCATGATTTCATGACATATAGGAGGAGAGAGAAGGTGCAAGTAAAATTGTCATGATTTCGTGACATGGATGAGGAGAGAGAAGTCGTAAGCAAAATTTTCGCGATTTCACGACATGTTACAGGCAAAGAAGCCAAGTGGAAAAACTATCGTGATTTTGTGACATGTTGCAGGAAAAGAAGCCAAGTGGAAAAACTATCGTAATTTCGTGACATGTTGCAGGCAAAGAAGCCAAGTGGAAAAAATGTCATGATTTCGCGACATGTTGCAGGCAAAGAAGCCAAGTGGAAAAACTATCACAATTTCGTGACATGTTGGAAGCAAAGAAGGCAAGTAAGAAAGTTGTCGCGATTTCATGACATGTTGGTAGAAAAGAAAGCAAGTAGAAAAACTGTCACGATTTCGCAACATGTTTGGAGAAGAAGCGCTTGCAGAGAAAAAGTGTTGCGATTTTGTGACAAGTTGCAAGAAAAAACGCTAAGGAGAAAAAGTGTCATGATTTCGTGACAAGTTGTAAGAAGAAGCGCTAAGGAGAAAAAGTGTCGTGATTTCGCGACATAGTGCAAGAGAAAGAGGAGAGAGAAAATGTTGTCGCGATTTTGTGACATGTTGCATTTTCGGAGGCCGAAGCAAAGAGAAAGTGCAAAGGGAAAAAGGTGTAGCGATTTCGCTACATGTATTATTGCGGGTCGAAGCAAAGAAAAAGTGCAAGGGGAAAAAGTGTAGCGATTTCGCTACATGTTGAAGCATCGTGGGTCGAAGCAAAGGTAGAGTTCAAGGAACCAAAGTGTAGCGATATCGCTACATGTTGAAGCATTGTGGGTCGAAGCATAGGTAAAGTGCAAGGAACAAAAGTGTAGCAATATCGCTACATGTTGGGTTTTCATGACCCGAAGGGAAGAGAGAGAGTAAGGAAGCGAGAATGTCACGATTTCGTGACATGCTGGTTTTTACGATAGCAAGACAGGAGGAGAACAAGGAGGCCAATAATGTCATGATTTTGCGACATGCTGGTTTTCGTGGTGGCAAGACAGAAGGAGAACTATGAGGCTGAGAATGTCACGATTTTGCGACATGCTGGTTTTCGCGGCGGCAAGACAGAAGGAGAACTAGGAGGCCGAGAATGTCACAATTTCATGACATGCTATTTTTTTATAGGTTAAAGACGAGAAGGGAAGAAAGTGACAAAAGTGTCACGATTTCACGACAAGTCGCAACAGCATGTTAAACAGACAGTTAACTAGAACAAAACAACAGTTAAAGGGGCAGTAGTAGAGAAAAGGCATGTAGCTTTTTAATAACAGTTAACTAGAGTAAATGCAACAGTTACAGGTGGATTTACTGATAGAATTCATGTAGATTTTTAATAACAGTTAATTAGAGTAAATGCAACAGTTACAGGTGGATTTACTAATAGAATTCATGTAGCTTTTTAATAACAGTTGTAGAAGGAGAAATCAAACAGTCGTATTTTTAGAATCGTAAATTGCATGCATGCATAGAAATAAATATGAACAGTCATAGGAGAGGTATTTGAAGCATGCAATGTGTTTGACAAAAAGCCCCTCATTTATATACGAAAATAAATTACGCAAAGAAGCAGTTACAGTTGTCAAGTGGCAGAAGTGTTTTTTAGAAGAACAGTTATGGGCTGCATGCATAAAAATTAAAGCTTAAAAATAAAGATTAATCTATTATAAAAGTAGATCTGCATGAAGAATATTGATGTTGTTGCAAGAGTGAAAGTGCTGTTGAAAGAGGGTGAGAAGAGTGCTGTAAGAGAGTGATAAGCTGAGCAGTGAGTATTTACTGTGGGTTGATAAATTGGAGACCAGTCAGGGTCTTAAAAAAGTGAAGGCATTTGTATGTCATTTATATAACTATCAAAACTGTGATCCAAGTTGGTGCTTGGATAGGGGTTGGTGCTCCTTTCTGTAGGTGCAGATAAATCAGGGGTTGGTGCTCCTTCCAGTGGGTTCTGGTAAACAAATTGTAAAATTGGTGTTTTGCAAAGGCTGGATTTGGACCGTAGTCCAAGTAGTCATTTTTGAGGAGTAGCCAAATTGGTGAACCTCATTACATTGTGTGTTGTGGTGTGCTCTCTTATGATTATTGCTTTATCTGTTTTCAGTTCTCTTTGCTTCAGTTTTAGGAATTGTAGTTCAGATTTTTAGCTACACTGATTCACCCCCCCCTCTCAGTGTCATTGTGGAAATATCAATTGGTATCAGAGCAAGGTTCCTGAAAAAGCTTAATCAACTAAGGTGATATTGGAAGGAACACAATGGCAAGTACTGAAGGATTCTCTTCAAACAAAGCTCCTTTGTTTAATGGAACTAATTACTCATTATGAAGACTTAGGATGTAGACATATCTGAGTGCGTTAGGATACGACATTTGGAAGTCATTAGAAAGTGGATACACAGCACCCGCTACTCCTCCAACAAATACTGCCAGTAAGAAACTGTCTGAGAATAACTCCAAAGCAAAGAATGCCATAATGTGTGGGCTAGTAGGCAATGAACTGATAAACTGAAGAGCATCAATGAAGGAGACAGCAAGATCAAGGAAGCCAAACTACAAACTCATCGAGCTCAGTTCGAAGCATTACAAATGAATGATGATGAGAACATAGGCCTATATGCTGAGAGTCAATGGAATCATTAATGCAATCGGAGGACTCAACGAAGAGATCGATGATGCGATTGTCATGAAAAAGGTACTTAGAACTCTTCGTAAAAGATTTAAATCTAATTTTTTTGCAATAGAAGAGGCTAAAGATTTGAACAATTTTAGCATGGACGAGATGCATGGTTCCTTGACTGCATACGAAATGAGAATAGAACAAACTAAGCCCATAGATAGAGAAGCTGCTTTTAAAGCACACAAGAATACAAAAGCTGAACAAGAATTTGAGGATGAAGAAACATCGGATGAAAGGGAAGCCAACTTTGTTCAGAAACTTACAAAGGGAAAAGGAAAATATAGAGGAAAGTTTTCGTTTAAGTGTTTCAATTGTGGAGGTGTCGGTCACTTTGCAGCTAAGTGTCCCATGAATAAGAAAACCAAAAGTAATGAAGGGTCACACCAAGAAAGAAGTGATTGGAAGAAGAAACCAAACTTTAAGAAAAGCAATTTCAAAAAGAAAAGTTTCATATCCAAGAATGTCAGCTCTTCTGAAGATAGCTCAGGTGAAGATTCTGAAGAAGAAATAGGTGAAGCTCTGTTCATGGCATTTGAAGAAGCAAAAATAGAAGAAAAATAGGAAGATGATACAAAAAATAAGGATGAGGCTGAAGTTTATCTAGAAGGTGAGTTGGTTGCGGCACTTAAAGAGTTGAAGTCAAAAAAGAAAAAGAATAATAAGATCTCAAGAAAGCTTGAAGATGCGAATGACATAATAAACAGTTTAAAAGTACAAACAAAATAATTTAAGAAAATGTCTGAAGAACTTGAAGTACAGTTAACCATGAGAATAGATGAGTGCAGCAAACTAGAAGAAGAGATTGTTATTTTAAGAATGCGGCTAGAAGAAAAGAATCAAAAATTGAGTTGCTATCACAAACTTGAAGGAAGTTCTGCAAAGCTTGAAAAGATTATAAATAGTCAAAGGTCTACAAACATCAAGTTTGGCTTGGGGTTTGTCGAAGGAGAATCATCAAGTGGATCAAAGGCCATAACTATAGAACCAGTAAAGAAAGAGGATAAGATCAAGGTTGACCAAAGAAAAATGAATCTTACAAAAGAAAGCAACAATGCCAGGCACAAGAAAACTGTTGACAAAGAGGGATTCACAAAAGTCATACATCAAAGGAGAAGAAAATTTGTGGCTCCTACTACAAATTGGCAAAGACCAACTCCCAGGTTCAATCTTTCCTTTTCTGGTTATTGTTTTAAATGCAATACTTACGGTCATAAGATTTTAGACTGCATTTATAATATAGGACAAAGAAATTTTACCAGTAGAAATGTCTTTGCACCCTTGATGGATTATATAGTAGAATGTTACAACTGTCATAACTTTGGTCACATTGCAAGAAACTGTAGAAGCACATATGCAGCAAATAAATTTTAGGAAAGAAGAACTCAACCAAACAGTTTAAGGTAAAACAAAAAATTCCCAGATAAACATGCACAGACCACTGACAAAGAAAAGTCTAAACAAGTGACCAAAACTATAGTCAAATCAGAATGGAAAGAAAAAGAGCAACTCAAGGAAGAAAATGAATCCTTGATTGTCCAGACAACATTCAAAGCATAGAACAAATTAACACCATGGATATTGGATAGTGGATGCTCTAGTCACATGATAGGAGATAAACAAAAATTTGAAAAATTAAAGAAATATGAAGGGGGCTCAGTAAAGTTTGGAAATAATGATGGAGCCAAGATAGTTGGCAAAGGATCAGTCAAGATAAATGATGGAAAGATCAGTTCCAAAGAAGTTCTGTTTGTGATTGGTTTGAAACACAACTTACTAAGTGTAAGTCAAATCTGTGACAGAGGTCATGAAGTCACTTTTAAGAAGCAGGGCTGTGAAGTCAGAAAAGCTCACAGTGGAAAGCTAATAGCCACTGGATCGAGGACTTCTGGAAATCTATATACTCTCTTAGAAACTTCAGAAGGATCATGCTTGATTGGATAGGAAGATGAAATTTGGCTGTGGCACAAGAGGCTCGATCATATTAGATTTGACAATTTGGTAAAAATAAGTTCAAAAAGAGCAGTAAGAGATATACCTACCATTGGAAAACTAGTAAATAGCATCTGTGCTTCATACCAAAAAGGGAAGCAAACCAGATCCACATTTAAAGCAAAGAAATATTTCACCAGCAAACCGTTAGAGCTGATACATACTGATTTATGTGGACCCATGAGAACACAAAGCATAAATGGTGACAAATACTTTATGTTGTTCATAGATGACTACTCCGAGATGACATGGGTACTATTTTTAAAGCTTAAATTAGATGCCTTTGAGATGTTCAAGATTTTTAAAAAATAGGTTGAGAATTAGATTGGAAAAAGAATTAAATGCCTAAGATCAGACAGAGGAGGAGAATTTATCTCAGAGGAGTTTGCAGAATACTATCAAAAATATGGGATTAGAAGACAGTTTTTAGCAGCAAGGACACCTCAGTAGAATGGTGTTGTTGAAAAGAAGAATAGGATTGTGCAAGAAATGGCACGGACAATGTTGGCTGAGAACAAAATAGCTGACAGATTTTGGAAAGAGGCAGTTCATACTGTAGTTTATATTCAAAACAGGTGCATGCTAAGAACACATGAAAGCAAAACATCGTATGAGCTATGGTTCGACAGAAAGGCTACAACAAGATATTTCAAAGTGTTCGACAACAAGTGCTACATCAAACGAACTAAAGATAATATCGGTAAAATTGAAGATAGAGCTGACGAAGGTATTTTTCTTGGATACTCAACAAAAAGAAAAGCCTACACATGTTACAACAAGCGGCTAAAGAAAATTATTGAGAGTGTTGATGTTAAATTTGATGAAGGTAGAGAACGAGAAGTTACGTATCAAGAAAACTACCCTATTTATGAAGACGTCGTTGAAGGAGATGAAGAAATAGAAAAAGAAGAAAATAAAAAAATTGACCCAACTGATTTAAGAATCGACTCAGAAGAAGAAGAGAACAATAAATTCAAAATAGGCAGCTAGCAAAAAAATCATCCCAGAGAATAGATTATTGGGGACCCAACAATTGGTATTCAGACAAGAAGAGCAGTAATACGGAACTACTCTTTATTATCCAACATTGAACCCAAAAATATTGCTGAAGCAAGCACAGATGAAAGTTGGATGAAGGCAATTAATGAAGAACTAGATCAAATTGAGAAAAACAAAACCTGAGAATTAGTACCACTGCCAGCAAATAAAAACATAATTGGCACTAAATGGATTTTTTGAAATAAATTAAATGAAGACGGGCAGGTTGTCAAAAATAAGGCAATATTGGTCTGTAAAGGCTATGCTCAGGTTGAAGGCATTGATTTTGAGGAAACATTTGCACCAGTTTCCAGACTAGAAGCAATCAGAATGTTTCTGGCTTTAGCAGTCCATAAAAACTTCAAAGTATATCAAATGGATGTAAAATCAGCATTGCTGAATGGAAATCTGGAAGAAGAGGTTTACATTGAACAACCAGATGGCTTTCAACTCGATGACAATCCCAATATTGTTTACAGGTTAAAGAAAGAATTGTATGGTTTGAAACAGGCACCCAGAGCATGGTATGCAAGGCTGGATAACTATCTTATTAAACAAGGGTTCAATAAAGGTTTGGTGGACAACAATCTGTATGTTAAAATAGAAAATGACAATCTTATTATCCTTGTTGTTTATGTAGATGATATCATTTTTGGCAGCAGTCATGATAAATCTTGTAGAGACATAGCAAATAAAATGAAGACTTAATTTGAGATGTCAATGATTGGTGAACTTTCCTATTTCCTCGGACTGCAAGTCAATCAAAGTGAAAAGGGCATTTTTATCTCTCAAGTTAAATATGTGAAAGAAATGCTGAAAAAGTTCACAATGTAGGATAGTAAACCTGTTAGCACTCCCATGACAACAGGTTGCAAGTTGAGCAAGGATGACAAATCTCCAGATGTAGATCAAACCATGTATAGGTCTATGATTGGAAGCCTACTGTATTTGACAACCACTAGACCAGATATATTACAAGCAGTATGCATGGTAGCAAGATTTTAGGCTAGTCCCAAAGAGACTCATGTGACAGTTGTAAAGAGGATTTTTAGGTACCTCAAGGGTACTATGGAGTATGGGTTGTGGTACCCAAAAGGTAAGGACTTCACTCTTATTGCATATTATGATGCAGATTTGGCAGGATGTATTGATGATAGAAAGAGTACCAGTGGAGGAGCATTTTATCTTGGAGATAGGCTGGTAGCTTGGCACAACAAGAAACAAGAATCAGTCTCTCTATCCACAACAGAGGCATAATACATTGCAGCAACAACATGCTGTACACAAATATTATGGATGAGACAAACACTGAAAGATCTTGGTATTCACTTCAAAGAGCCAATTTTAGTTAAATGTGATAACACCAGTGCTATAAACATATCAAAGAATCTGGTTATGCATTCTTGAACCAAACATATTGCAATCCGGTATCACTTCTTGAAGGATAAAGTTGCAGAAGGTGAGGTCAAATTGGATTTTGTTCCAACTACAGAGCAAGTAGCAGATATATTCACAAAACCATTGCCCAAGGAAGTTTTTGAGTACCTTCGAAGTAAGTTGAGAGTAGTCACATTTCCAAAGAACTGACTATCAATTGGGATCACATTCTCAGGGGGAGTACTTATGCCTATGTTTATAGTTTTGCTCTTATTCATGATTTTTGCTAACTATAACAATGTGTATCTGAGAATGTTGTGCATAGACTCAGGGGGAGTTTGCAGTAGCCCTTTGGTATTATTGTCAAATGGGAAGAAGAATTACAGGAGAGTGCATGAGTGTTGCCAATAATTCCAAAGGGGGAGATTGTTGAGCAAGGTGCAACAAAAGTATTGTCATTGTTGTCAACACAGACAGATAGATCAGTTGATGCAGTTGAAGTAGTGGACAAGAGTTCAAAGATCAGTCAGATCATGTACAGTGAAATTCCAAGAAAATAGAAGTGACCCAAATTCAAAAAATCAAAGAAAAAGACAAGTAAGAAAACTATCGCAATATCGCGACATGTTTTCTGTCGCGATATCACGTTAGGTTGAGAAATTAGAAGGCAGAAAGAAAAACGTTGCAATTTCGCAACATATCGGAGGAGAGAGAAGGTGCAAGTAAAATTGTCACAATTTCGCAACATGGACGAGGAAAGATAAGGCGCAAGCAAAATTGTCACGATTTTGCAACATGTTGCACGCAAAGAAGCCAAGTGGAAAAACTGTCACGATTTCGTGACATGTTGCAGGCAAAGAAGCCAAGTGGAAAAACTGTCGCGATTTCGCGACATGTTGCAAGCAAAGAAGCCAAGTGGAAAAATTGTCATGATTTTGCGACATGTTGGAAGCAAAGAAGGCAAGTAAGAAAGTTGTCGCGATTTCTCGACATGTTGGCAGAAAAGAAAGCAAGTAGAAAAACTGTCGCGATTTCACGACATGTTTGGAGAAGAAGCGCTTGCAGAGAAAAAGTGTCACGATTTCACGACAAGTTGCAAGAAAAAGCGCTAAGGAGAAAAAGTGTCGCGATTTCGCGACAAGTTGCGAGAAGAAGCGCTAAGGAGAAAAAGTGTTGTGATTTCGTGACATAGTGCAAGAGAAAGAGGAGAGAGAAAATGTTGTCGCAATTTTGCGACATGTTGCATTTTCGGAGGCCGAAGCAAAGAGAAAGTGCAAAGGGAAAAAGGTGTAGTGATTTTACTACATGTATTATCGTGGGCCGAAGCAAAGAAAAAGTGCAAGGGGAAAAAGTGTAGCGATTTCGCTACATGTTGAAGCATCGCAGGTCAAAGCAAAGGTAGAGTACAAGGAACAGAAGTGTAGCGATATCGCTACATGTTGAAGAATCATGGATAAAAGCATAGGTAAAGTGCAAGGAACAAAAGTGTAGCGATATCGCTACATGTTGGGTTTTCACGACTCGAAGGGAAGAGAGAGTAAGGAAGCGAGAATGTCATGATTTCGCGACATGCTGGTTTTTGTGGTAGCAAGACAAGAGGAGAACAAGGAGGCCGAGAATGTCATGATTTTGTGACATGCTGGTTTTCACGGTGGCAAGACAGAAGGAGAACTAGGAGGCCAAGAATGTCATGATTTCGTGACATGTTGGTTTTCACGACGGCAATACAGAAGGAGAACTAGGAGGCCGAGAATGTCGTGATTTTATGACATGCTATTTTTTTGTGGGTTAAAGGCGAGAAGGGAAGAAAGAGACAGAAGTGTCACGATTTCGCGATAGGTCGCAATAGCACGTTAAACAGACAGTTAACTGGAACAGAACGACAGTTAAAGGGGCAATAGTAGAGAAAAGGCATGCAACTTTTTAATAACAGTTAACTGGAGTAAATGCGACAGTTACAGGTGGATTTACTAATAGCATTCATGCAGCTTTTTAATAACAGTTAACTGGAGTAAATGCGACAGTTATAGGTGGATTTACTAATAGAATTCATGTAGTTTTTTAATAACAGTCGTAGAAGGAGAAATCGAATAGTCGTATTTTTAGAATCGTAAATTGCATGCATGCACAGAAATAAATACGAACAGTCATAGGAGAGGTATTTGAAGCATGCAACATGTTCGACAAAAAGCCCCTCATTTATATACAAAAATAAATTACGCAAAGAAGCAGTTACAGTTGTCAAGTGGCAGAAGTGATTTTTAGAAGAACAGTTACGGGCTGCATGCATAAAAATTAAAGCTTAAAAATAGAGATTAATCTATTATAAAAGCAGGTCTGTGTGAAGAATATTGCTGCTACTGCAAGAGTGAAAGTGCTACCGAAAGAGGGTGAGAAGAGTGCTGTAAGAGAGTGATAAGCTGAGCAGTGAGTATTTACTATGGGTTGATAAATTGGAGACCAGTCAGGGTCTTGAAAAAGTGAAGGCATTTGTATGTCATTTATATAACTGTCAAAACTGTGATCCAAGTTGGTGCTTGGATAGGGGTTGGTGCTCCTTTCTGTAGGTGCAGATAAATCAAGGGTTGGTGCTCCTTCCAGTGGGTGCTGGTAAACAAATTGTAAATTGGTGTTTTGCAAAGGTTGGATTTGGACCATAGTCCAAGCAGTCATTTTTGAGGAGTAGCCAAATTGGTGAACCTCATTACATTGTGTGTTGTGGTGTGCTCTCTTGTGATTATTGCTTTATCTATTTTTAGTTCTCTTTGCTTCAGTTTTAGGAATTGTAGTTCAGATTTTTAGCTACACTGATTCACCCCCCCTCTCAGTGTCATTGTGGGAATATTAGTTGATAATTAAGTGAAAGGGCTATGCCATTAACATAGAATTTAAACAATATTTTTACCCCAATATTTTGGCACCATTGTCGGGGATGTGCCAATAGTAGATACCATTACAATACCCAATTTTACAGGAATTCTGATTCAAGCCTACAAATTTTTTTCCTTATGATCTTGCATGAGTCCACCAAGAAACAGAGGACCAGAAGATCACTTTATTAAAATTAAGAGCCCACAGGAAAATCTTGATATAGCTGAAGACTCTAAACCTGAAGTAGTGTCCCCATAGTTACTTCGACCAGTGCATTGGATTGAACACCCAGTTTTTGCACAAAGCTCTTTCATACCAAATCATCCAAACCTGAGTGAAGAGTGGATAATACATAATCCTTTGTTTAAAATAATCCCATATGAAGAGGATATACTGTATGAACAGTAGTGGAAAGCTATTGAGGATGGAACCATTTCACCAATTGATTTGAAGATTCTTGTGCAAAAAACTCAGAGTGACCGGAAGGCCTTAGAAATTACTTCAAGGACAATAGATCTAGAGACCACATTTCTTGAAAAAATGGTTGAGGTAGAAGAGACATCAACCAGATTTAGCTTCCCAATAGAAGAGGCTAGGGGAGAAACAAAAATGAAGAACATATCCCCTACCCATATTCCTACCTTCAAAGGATTCCCAACAGAAGACCCGAACCTATTTTTGTTCAAGTTTGATGTATTGTGCAGGTCTGTGGACTATAAGATGGATGCCCAGAAGTTGAAATTGTTTCCTTCAACACTGGATGATTCAACCTTGCACTGGTTCATCAGCTTGGGGAACAAGCAGATCACTACCTGGGAGGAGATGAAAAAGCTCTTCCTAGAGCAATACCAAGATTTTGGTAGAGCATGGGATTCGAGAGAGGAAGTCCTGAACATGATGCAGAAGGAAGATGAATCATTGGAGGAGTATTGGGATAGATTCAGTTTCAATTTGCAGAGATCTCCCCATGCGAAGCTAAGTGACAAGTCCCTCAGAAGCATCTTCTTAAGGGGACTCAATAGTGAATCTCTTGAAGCACTGAATATGATCTCTGGAGGAGATATTTACCAACACCAGATGTCAGACATCCGACAACTATGTCAAAATTATTCTCGAAGAAAAGGTAAACCAACCTCTAGGATCACTAAGTCAACAACCTCAGTCACAAAGATAGAGATAGGCAACATGTTGGAGGACTTGAAGAGCGAAATGTTGTCTTCCCTAGCATTGCAAATGGATACTCTCCTACTAGCAAAGAAGAAGCAAGAGAATGAGGTAGCATTGGCTTATTTCTATCCAAAATGTAGAGGAAAGCATGCAAGGAATGTGTGTCCTGAAGACAAGATCAGGGTATGCGTTGTTTGTCAAAAGAATCACAAGACCAGACTGTACCCACAGCTACCAACTATCAAAGAGGATGCTAAAGTTTTAGAAGCATACTTCATGGGAAACCGGAGAAACTGGCAGCAACCCCCTATGGGGAATATGCCAGCAGGAATGCCACCCTATGGAGGGGGAAATTACATGCCACAAGGGTAGGCCCAACCACCCAATATGGGATGGTGGGGACAACCACCCTGGATGAATACCTCCTAGGGAGCATCATTCTCAAATCAGTACCCATGGATGCCATATCAACAACCAGGGTAGCAATGGAGAAACTACAACCCATGGAATGTAGCTCCACCAAATGTAGTATAGGCTCTACTACAGCAAAGCTTACCAGCTCCCCCTATAGTGAGGCCTGCACAACTCCCAGCACAGCCCATAGTCAATCCCAATAACAAGATAAACCAGCAAGCATACCAATTGGAAAGTGAGGTGTTTCCTATGTATAATATTAGGAATTGCAATCCTGTACAATTGAGGTCAGGTAGACAATTAGGAGTAGAGGCTCCTCCTTTGATAGAAGAGGAGGAGGATGTACATATTACAGTAGGAGAATCACCTCTGGTTGAAGAGGTTGATGAAGAACCAACTATTGAGAAGACTGAAGAAGAAGCTCCTCCTTTTCCCAAAAGGTTATAGGAGCAAAGAAAGCCAATACAACCAAAATTTGATATCCTCTCAAGTCTGAAGAATTTGATAGTGACAATCCCTTTGTTCCAAGCCATAAGAGATGTCCTGATCTACACTAAGGCTATCAGGGAGCTATGTCTGAGAAGGCCAAGTCGTAAGCCAGCCTAGATAATAAATATGATGGGAAAATTGGTTGACCTGATGCTAGGAAATACCTACCACCCCAAATATGTAGACCCAGGCAACCTAGTCCTGATAGTGAAGATTGGTGGCCACTCATTGGCCAACACTTTAGTGGACCTAGGAGCAGCCATCAACGTGATGCCAAAGGAGACCATGTAGAAGCTTAAGCTCATAGACTTGAAGCCTACCAAGACTATTCTGCAATTGGTTGATAGATCAACTGTATCACCAGAAGGAATGTTGGAAGATATCATCGTGATGGTGGATGCATGGGAATACCCAATAGACTTTTTGGTACTACAGTCCAAGTCTGGACTGAGGGGCTATCCACTCATCCTAGGAAGGCCTTGGCTGGCAATAGAAGATGCATATATAAGCTACCAAAATGGATAGATGACTATTTTAGATGGTCAAAATGTTAAAAATCTGACCATCTCTCCACCTGCACAGTCCATTGATGCATTGGGAGAGCCCATATAGGAAAATCAGGATGATGGAACATTATCAATGGTGTAGCCTATAATGGCATTGATGGAGTTGGAGAATGAGGTTGATGAGGATAGAATTATTACAAATTTCTTCCATGGAGAATCCTCCCACATCTCTCCAGAGTCACCATTGGTAGGCAACCAAGACCACCATGTCAAACAAATTCAGATTGAGCCTGGAAAAATGTTGAATGTCAGTAGTGAGTTGACACCAACTCAACTGATAGCATTGAAAGAGATACTGACCAGGCATCAATAGGCTTTTGCCTGGGATTATTTAGATATGAGAGGGATCACTCTAGAGACTTGTACCCATCGCATTTACTTGGAAGAACAAGTAAGTCCGATCAGGCAGCCACAACGAAGAATGAACCCCACCATGAAGGAGATAGTCAAGGTAGAGTTGCAGAAACTCCTATCAGCTAGATTCATTTACCCCATATCTGATAGTGAGTGGGTGTCACCTCTGGTGGTGGTGCCCAAAAAGAATGGGAAGTGGTAGATCTATGTTGACTATAGATTGTTGAACAAAGCAACTAAAAAGGACCACTTCCCACTGCCTTTTGTTGACCAGGTTCTTGATACACTAGTAGGAAGGAAGTACTCCTTTTTGGATGGATTCAGTGGGTATAACCAGATCTATATTGGAGAAGAAGATCAGGACAAGATAACATTTACTTGTCCCTGGGGTACATTTTCTTATAGAGTTCTACCCTTCGATCTGTGCAACACACCAACCACTTTTCAGAGGGTAGTGCTGAGCATTTTTTTGATATGATGGGAGAAGCAGTGGAGATATACATGGATGACTTCACTGTGTATGGTGAAACCTTTGAAGAGGCTATGACCAACCTAGAACGTGTACTCCAGTGGTGTGAAGAGACCAACCTATCCCTGAGCAATGAAAAGTGCTTCATGATGATGCAAGAAGGGATTGTTCTGGGGCACCACCTCTCTGCAAGAGGGATAAGGGTGGATAAGAAAAATATTGAAGTTATTAAAGATCTACCTAGTCCTACAACACAGAGAGATGTCAGGAGCTTTCTTGGCTCTATTAGGTATTACAGGAGATTCATAGCAGACTTCAACAAAATTTCTAGACCGTTGCACACTTTACTATCCAAAAATATAGAGTTTATCTAGATAGAGGAGTGTGAACAAGCCTTCCATATTCTAAAGGAGAAGTTGATCACTACTCCAATACTACAAGGCCCAAACTGGGCCATCCCCTTCCATATATATTCTGATGCATCTAACAATGCTATAGGGGTAGTTCTAGGATAGAAATATGGTGAGGAGTTTTATGCCATCTACTATGTCAGCAAGCATCTCACTAGGGCTGAGTTCAACTACACTATCACTGAGAAGGAATTCCTTGTAGTTGTCCATACCATCAACAAATTTTACCACTACATTACAGGGTACAAGGTCTTTGTACACACTGACCATGCAACCATTAGATATATGATGAACAAACTTACAATTAATGGTAGAATAATCAGGTGGCTTCTACTCCTACAAGAGTTTGATGTTACCATCATCGACAAACTAGGTAAGGATAATGTAGTTGCAGAATTTCTATCAAGGTTGACACCTCTAGACCATTCAACTATGAAAGACCAATTCCTAGATGAACATATTTTCTCTTTGAGTGAACAAACACCATGGTATGCAGATATGGCTAATTACTTAGCCACTGGTAGAGTATCCCCTACACTCTCACCCCATGAAAAGTGAACATTAATAGAGAAGAGTGCAACCTTCTCATGGATTGATGGTTGTCTATTCAAAATAGGGCCTGATCAAATCATGAGGAGGTGTGTTGCTGAGCATGAGTTTTCAAAAATCCTTAAAGCCTATCATGATGAACCTTGTGGTGGCCACTTTGCAAGAAAAAGGACTGCATTCAAGATATTGTAGACCAGATATTACTAGCCCTCACTATTCAAGGATGCAACCAAATATGCAAATCAGTGTGATCAATGCCAAAGGATGGGTAGACCAACATTCAGAGATGAGATGCCCCTCCAACCACATGTTCACATTGAACCATTTGATAAATGGGGGATGGATTTCGTAGGGCCAATCAACCCATAATCGGTAGAAAAAAGGTATATTTTGGTTTGTACTGATTATGTAACCAAGTGGGTTGAAGTACAAGCACTAAGGGATTCCAAGGAGAAATCTATAGTAGACTTCCTGTTTTCACACATCTTCACAAGGTTTGGAGTACCCAGAGAGATCACTACTGATCAGGGTCCCCAATTCACCTCAAGGTTGATTCAAGAAATCATGCAACAGTACAGGATCAGGCATAAAAAGACCACCCCTTATCATCCTCAAGAAAATGGATAGGTAGAGGTCACCAACAGAGAGTTGGAGAATATCCTCATGAAAACTATACAACATAGAAAATATTGGGCTATGAGGTTTCCAGAGGCAGTATGGGCCTATAGGACTGCATGGAAAACAACTACTGGTTTCACACCTTTCCAATTGGTGTATGGGAAGAATGCAATGATGCCCATTGAGTTTGAAATTAGAACCCTCAGGACTGTAGTAGAATTGAACCTAAGCCTGGATGATGCACAAAAAGAGTAGATTCAACAACTGAATCAGTTGGATGAACACCGATTAGATGCTCTGCATAGAACAGAGGTCATCCAGAGACAAAGGACACAATGGCATGACCACCACATTAGGCTGAAGTAGTTCAAAGTAGGAGAGTGGGCACTACTATATGATTCCTAATTTTAGGAGCAAAAAGGTAAGTTGATGCAATGATGGATGGGGCCATACGAAGTGATTGAACTGATCAATAATGGTGTTGTGCGCATCAGAACTATTGATGGTAGCAACACCATACTGATAGTTAATGGTCATAGGTTGTGGCCTTACCACATATCTAAAAATATTGTGATGGAGTCCAAGATAGGCATGGGGGAGACCCCATATGATTGAAATTTTTAATTTTCAGTAGTCGATGGATAGGAATGTCCACCCAAAAATAATTTATTCTTTTATTTTTCTTTCTTTGCTTGTGTTTCTATTTTGTAGGTACAATGCTCTGAGTGCAATCTGTAGGTAGCCTAGGAAACCTAGGCCTATCAGGCATAGATTCCACTAACTTGCATCTTACTACTTTTTAGTTTTTATTTTTAGATTTTGTAGGTATGATGCCCTAAATGCATGTTGTAGGCAACCTAGGAGACCTAGGCCTAACAAGCATAGGATCCATGAACCTACATGATTTCTAGTTTTCTAGGAGTAGAAGCTTGATTGTTCCCATATGGAGGGGATAGTCACAATCTAGATACGTACATGGGTGTGAAATATTTGCAAGAAGAGAAATGCCCATCTACATGTTTAGACAAGTAGCTATTGATGGAGCTCAAGGAAGCATTGAAAGGCCTGATCAACTAGGAAGCATTGACTACAGAACATGCCAGTAGATGCTAAATTTTTAGCTATAGGGAGGCACCTAACTCTCAAGTACTTCAAGGGTACCTAACTCCCATTGAAAAGTCTTATATATGAGGAAGAGCACCTAATTCCCATAAAGGCACCCGACTCGAGAGTTTTTCAAAGTGATAGATTGGCACCTATCTCCCATCCACTAGAGATAGGTGCCTATCATCAAGTAAGCTAAAACCGATATCCGATACACATGTCGAGGTTTAATACCTAAATTCTATTAGGAAGGTACCTAACTCCTGTGTATCTAGAGGAAGGTGCCTAACTCCCATTAGGAAGGTGCCTAACTTTCACATATCTAGAGGAAGGTACCTAACTTCCATTAGGAAGGTGCCTAAATCCCATGTACCTAAAGTAAGGTGCTTATCTACATTTTGATTAAGGCACCTATTTCTCAATGAAAAGGTGCCTACCTTCTGTTAAGCACCTATATGCGACATAAATAATTTGGTGGCATTGGGAAGCGATCGAAGCCACATCAACATCCCACATGATGAAAAGGTCAAATATTTCATAAGAAATTATTGCAAAATCCTGTGGAGGATTTCAACATATTCCAAAGAAATCAACACAAGGATGTGTGTCATCCCACACAGACCATCGATATTTCTTATTTTTAGCATGAGACTTCGAATGAATATTTTTGCAGTACCCAAGAAGAATAGTTCGAAGAAATTTCTCACATGGAGAATACATAATCATTTTAGTTGTCATGAAACAATGAATCAGAACACTCCACGATCATCATCACGCTTGGTATGCACAGATCACCAATAAGGTACGTACATGATTTTTGTTAGATGCATATAATTTTCATAATTAGAACATTTCTAAAAATAGTGTCATAACAACATTAGCAAAAACATCCAACCATCGATCACCCACTTTGTCCAATATGACATGTCAAACATCGATTGGGAAAGGCCACCCTCATAGTCCTCCATGCAAAATAGAATGCACCTACCTCCACAATTGAAGAGGCACCTTCATGTAGTGAAATGATAAAATAGTTACAGATAAACCCAGAGAATAGAGAAAAGTTGTAGAAGCAGACACAAATCAAATTTTCCATAATGGGAGGAAAATCGATGAACCATAGTCAAAAGAAAAGCAAACCCTGCAATGTGGTAGGAATTAACGAAGAGGTTCAAGCCCAATTCGAAGTTGTCGGGTGGATGGACTATTACCACCTAGTCAGCCAAAACTAAGACTTGGAAGCAGTAGAGGAGTTCACTATGTCTATGGACAAGGAAGTTGCTCGATTGTGTGGACTAGAAATTCTAGTCACAGAGGAGTATGTCATAGTCATAATTAGTCTCCCTCAAATAGGGGATCATATTTACAAGGAATAATCTTAGATTGAGTGCATAGGAACAACTCCTTGGGCACCTACCAATGGAATTGATGCTCGAGGGTTGCCAAAATGTGACCTCCTAGGGCTCTAGTAGCAGATTTTTGACTAGGTGGCTAGGTTCTTTACTTGCACAGGCAAGTACACACCTGAATGCCAACCATATGAGGTTCTTAAGCCACATACTACATGGAGTAAATATTAACATCTCATTCTACCTAGCCCATGCTCTACAAGATGAAGCCAAGTGATACCAGGTAGGGATGACCTCTACCCTAGCACATCATGGGCTAATTTTAGCCCTAATATAGTATGTAGAGGCACACAAAGGAGTTCAAGGGTAGATAAGGAGAAGGTAAGGTGCCTAACTCCCAATAAATATAGAAACCAAAAATATAGAGGCACACAGAGAAGTTCCAGAGGTATAGGAGAAGAGGACCAAAGTTCCTAACTCCCAAAAAGATCCATCAATCGTAGAGGAGCCTACAATAGAACAAACACCCAACTTCTAGGATGATCTAGTCGAAGGGGAAGTAGGGCAAAGCTCACTGACCTCCTCTCCACAAAATAATGAAGAGGTAGGTAGAGCATCCCTAGCCCTATTCAGATAGCTAACTACCCAAGAACTAGGAGTAGGATGAAGTATTAGTAGCCTCAATCACCCACAACTCATCTAGATGAAAATGAGATTATCTAGAAGAAATACAAAACTAATGGTGAGCCCTCTTTCTAGAAACTCAAGGAAATCTATAGAACAACTGTAGAAGGTAAAACAATAGGCCTTCATATAGGAAGGGAAATTCAAGGTAGAGGAGACACTTTTTAAAGTGTCCAGGAAAGCAGTTGTAGAAAAGCAGCTAGAATTGGGAAGCACCATACACCAGCTACGACAAGTTGTGTAGCAGCTTAAATAGGAAAATCAATAGTTGAAGGTCGACCAGACAACAAAGGTGGATGCTACCACCCAAATAGACTAGGCAATGGAAGTGCCCACAACTTCTCTAGACTCTATGGAGAAAGTTATTTCTTCTAGCCCATTCAAGTCAGATTCTAGAAAGAAGGAAGTAGAGGTAGGGGAACTTTCATCCACCTCTACTAGAGCATCTGATGACAAGTAGGAGGACCCCATGTTACAAAAATAGCCCCCTATAATTGAGGTCTCAGAATATGAGGGTGAGTAAGGAGAATGAGCAATCAGCCCATAACCAACAACCTGATGAAGAAGAAATGAAGTAGGAAGTAGAGGTAGAGATAACACAACCTCAATAATCAACACACTCTATAGAGAAATCAGTAGGCTAGTCACCTATCAAAACACTAGTGATAGAGCAAGAAGTGCTAGAAATACCTACTAAAGAAATACCAAGAATCGAGTAGAAATATGAGGAGGTGCCTACTGAGGCAAAACCAGAGGATCAGGCACCTAAACCCTCTAGTGTCAAGGAAACAACATCACCTACACCTAAGGATAAAATTCCCCCTCACACAACCACCCTGGAGCACTCGATGCAGTTGAGGTCTAAGAGGAAAGTGACCAGGGCACCCCAAAAGAAGCGTAGAACCAGAGCCAAAACCATAAAAGTACAGAAGCCTAAGACTAGGGCTGATAAATAAAAACCAAGAACTAGGCCAAGTTGCAAAAGAGGAGACCCAACCAACCCTTGATTCAGATGAAGAATGGGTTGGGTCCCTAAAGGATTTTTCCAAGCAAAAGGAGCAGTTTGACAAGCTCCGAGAAGAGTTTAAGGAGGGAAAGAAGGCAAGAAAGACCTTCAAAAAGGTGACCAGAGAGCCTGGGATTAGCATTAATCCTACTCCTAAGAAGCAATTCTAGGAGATATATGGGTCTATTGGAGATCAACCCTCCAAAATGAAAAGATACCTACAGGAGATGGGGGTATTCGACCTAGAGGCAGCTACAGCCCAGGGTAAAGTAGCCAACAAGAAGCCACTTTTTGAAGGAAGTACAAAACCACCTGAAGATGTTAAGCTTCCTCCTAAAGTGGCCCAGTCACAGAAGGTCAAAGTAGTGGAGGAATCCCGAATCCCTTTCTGGGAAAAATTAGGTATCCTAGACATAAAGCCCTTACCTCAATATCATGAGCTCTAGAAGGAGGTAGAGCCTACATTCCAGAAAGGGACCACTACCTTTATAGGGTATTACATGCAGGAAAAAGTAGGCCAAAAAACATACATCACAAAGCCACCAAGCACAAGTGTCGGGCCTAGCAAAATAGTTAGGCGTAGCCCACGCTAGTAGAAGCTGCAACAAGAGGCCAGTGCCCCATAGACCACCAAGAAGAGGAAGCCCAGGGATAAGGAAAGAGACAAGGCCACCACCAAGAAGAGGAAGCAGAGGAATAAGGCTTACTGGGAGGTCATAGATAAAATAGGGGACTACCAATACAAGGTGCCATGAGGACGTGATAATCCTTAGGCATGGGGGATGATGAGCACCAGAATTGCTCATATTTTGCATATGTTTCTAATGTTTTGTGCGGTAGTATTTTATCATATTTGTACTTTTTATGAATGTTTATATGTATTTAATGGTAAAATTGTGTATGTTGCCTAACTTGTGTGAAAAGTGTGCTTTGTGTGTAGATTTGATCATTTTAGTTATTTTCTGCATAACTACGTCGAGGTCCCACTTGGACCTGGCATCATCTATTTTCAAAAGGAGTTCAATGAATATTAAGGAAGGAGTTCAACCATGAAAGAGAAGGGTGCCTTACTCCCATATTTCGATGGGAAGGTGCCTTACTCCCGTATTTCAATGGAAAGGTGCCTTACTCCCATATTTCGATGGGAAGGTGCCTTACTCCAGTATTCCGACGACAAGGCGCCTTACTCCCATATTCGATGGGAAGGCACCTTGCTCCCATATTTCGATGGAAAGGCACCTTATTTCCATTGATGAAGTCAAATATGGTTGACTCCACGTAAGTAGAATGAAGCGCCTAACTCCCGACCTGATGGTGCCTAACTCCCGTTAACCGATGAACACGTCAGCTTCTCTATTTTTGTATGAAATAGAGTAATGAATTCTCGAAGGTAGAACATGAGTGACGACGATGAGATAAGACCGAAAGCCATTTGATTTAACTGGATCGTAGACAAATGATGCAACAAACAAAATTTGTTCTGAGTACACCGAATTTTCCTAAATTAGTGTGTTGTTATTGTAATCACATTTTTAGTAGAGATTTGTTATTGTAACAACAATCTAAATATTGCAATAGAGAAACCTGTGCGATATATAAATGCACAGGACTTCTCTGAGAAAGGAGGAGAAAAATAGCAAAAGAACCAGATTGTAATGTAATTTCATTTATGCAATAAAATTCATTCGAAGTTCTCTAATTTAGTTCGACGTACGTATTTAACCGGGTGGAATCTACTAGAGCCTGGGCCCACTCTTGGCTAGTATTCCTCCCCTCTCCTTTACTTTTCTATAATTTCATTTTAGTTTTATTTATTCTATTTTCCTGCATTCGATTGTTTTTCTGCAACTTGATTTATTTACTGCTTTCTTTCATTTCTGCAAGTGTGGTGTGATTTCATTTCTAGCAATTTATGTTCTATAGATTAAGTGGTTTGGATTGAAATGAATGCTATACAAACAACACCCCCAAAACTATAGAGTTAGTGGACTCATCTCAGAGGTATTGTAGTATATCTCTACTTGGTACATCGCAAGTTTACGAACATCCCTGGGTTGACAATTAAGTGAAAGGGTTGTGACATCAACGTAGAATTTAACCAATGTTTTTGCCCCAACAACCTTATTGATCCAATATATTATAGAACTATAATCATTTGTAAGCCTTACTAGGCCTGTAATATGTCCTTTTTTCCATTTGATTTACTATATCAACATGTAATCAAAAGCAAATCATAGTCTTATCAAAATATGCCTGTATAATAAACCATTCAAATTATAAGACTGTGTTAATCCAATATCTTGTAAGTTTACAATTACTTGTAAGCTTTACCAAGCACTGTATTGATAGAGATTTGTTCCCCAATCGGTTTATTATATAAGCACACAATCAAAACAAATCCTAACAATCTACATGATAGCAAATACGTAGCTTCAAATTCCCATTAGGACAAGTAGATATTCTTTATTAGTTTGTGCAACTTCTTATATGTCAATTAATGGATAGAAAAATTCCTCCATGTCAATCGACATAATACACAATTTTTTCTATCATAATCATCCTGATTTTCCTTATATATCAATGGCACCCTTGGTTTTTCATGTCCCATGCCTCACATACATATAATTTTTGCATGCATTTCATAAAAGGAACAAGCACGATCGATGATGACTATTGATATACTAACCAATTCAAGATATCATCACCTCAACTTCTTTGCCTATAATATTTTCAAACTATCATACATATCATCAAGTGAAATCAAGTTCCTCATTTCAATATTTTATGTATATATAAATTTTTATATACACGTTAGAAAAAAAAACCAAGGGTAATGAATCCAATTGCTGATATGCTAGACAATTCAAAAATAAATCAGTCTATCCTAAAAATATTTTCTTCCACTATAATCAAAACACATCTCACCAGTCTATCAATTTTGATAAAAACAATGGTTTAACAATCAAACAATCAAGCTTCATCAATATAAAAAATATCCTCACTAACTTGTATATCCTTGGGAAACATTGGGACTTAGTGATTAGCACTTTGCATACCCATAATAGCTTATGAGTGCACCAAGAAGTAGATCACTAAATATTTGTGCTTCTTAAAGGTCTATAAACCAACATAGGGATGTTGTCTTGGAATCTACAATAAATTTTTAGACTATGTCATGCTACCATATAAATCTTTAAAAAAGGTGATTCGTTTTACCCATGTTATATGCATATACAATTATTTGTACATATGCCAAGAAAAGGTGAAGGACCTCATATTTTCTTGAATTATCCATATGATAGCATTACGCTCAATCTACAAAATTTGTTGTTATACGACTTTCACAAAATCTCAAATCTCTTAAACACATTAGATATGGCTTCAGATTCCAACTCCATTCCTCATGTATCTGTAAAAATTTGCACATGCATTAGGCAAGGGACCTGTGGATCTAGAATCCCTTTCTTATGTGTAAAAATATTCAAGAAATAAACATCATATAAATTGCAAAATATTTCATCTTTACAACTAAAAGCACAACTCAATGTGCCTTTCAAGTAGAATTATTTATCATACCCACTCATACCACATACTCACGATTATATTATGAATACGATAGTTGGGGTGTATGATTTTGAAGTCGCTTTCATTGATACCTTCGATAATTCTTCCTTCATACAAATCTTACTTTTCTTCACACATCAAAGGTTGCGATAAGTCTTAAGTCCAATTATTCACATACATGTAAATATTTGCATATGTGTTAAGTAATGGACTTATAGACCCTTGTAACCCTCTATTATATGTTAAGAAATATAAGAGACTATCACTACATCATACTCAACAAATTTATTTCTCTAACCAAGGGGTAACCTACTCTTAAGATAATAACGTTTTCAATCTATCTCCATAACTTCAAAAAGTAATTTATCTCATCACTATACGTACTCATGCATTTTACTTCCTACTTAGGGGAAACCTATTAGGATTCATTGACAAAATCATTCTCTCATATATTTTCATAAAATCCTTTGGCTACACCTCTCAAAGCATGCATAAAATCCTTCATGTACACCTCTCAATGCTTGCATAAAATCCTTCGGGTATGCCTCTCAAAGCATGTATAAAATATTTTGGTTATGCCTCTCAAAGCATGCATAAAATCCTTTGGGAATTCCTCTCAAAGCATACATAAAATCTTTTAGGTATGCCTCTCAAAGTGTGCATAAAATCCTTCAGGTATACCTCTCAAAGTATGCATAAAATCCTTTAGGTATGCCTCTTAAAATGTGCATAAAATTCTTTGGGTATACCTCTTAAAGTATGCATTAAATCCTTTAATTATGAATCTCAAAGGATGCATAAAATCCTTTATGCATTTCAAAGCATGCATAAAATCCTTTGGGTAAGCCTCTCAAAGTGTGCATAAAATCCTTTGGGTATGCCTCTCAAAGCATGCATAAAATCCTTTGGGTATGCCTCTCAAAGCATACATAAAATCCTTTAGGTATGCCTCTCAAAGTGTGCATAAAATCCTTTGGGTATACCTCTCAAAGTATGCATAAAATCCTTTAGGTATGCCTCTTAAAATGTGCATAAAATTCTTTGGGTATACCTCTTAAAGTATGCATTAAATCCTTTAATTATGACTCTCAAAGGATGCATAAAATCCTTTATGCATTTCAAAGCATGCATAAAATCCTTCAGGTAAGCCTCTCAAAGTGTGCATAAAATCCTTTGGGTATGCCTCTCAAAGTGTGCATTACTAACTATTACTAACAACTAACTTTACTAAAAATAATATATATATATATATATATATATATATATATATATATATATATATATATATATATATATATATATTGTACATATTATAGGTACCTTACCATGTCTTAAGTGTGTGTCTTTTATGCAATATTCTAGGCCATCATTTAAGCATGATGACATTTTATTTCTATTTTATAGAATCTCACAAGTATTATATAGGCTCAAAAGATAATACTTGATGCAAAAGTAGCAATGAGTACTTGTATTTTATTGTTTCTAAAGACCACCACTCACACAAGAAAAATAAATTTAAGTGCTTATGTATTATTAGACCCTTAGGTCACCACTCAACAAAATTATTTTTAGCATTTATTCATTATCTAGCACATTAGGCCATCACTAAATTAATATAGACATTCATTCAAATGCTTACTATCAATAATCATCACATCAACAATTATATTTTTGGAATCAACAAAAAATATCATATAATCATGTCATCAAAACAACATCACAAAAACACAACACATAGCATAATTTAATAACTATATAAAGCCCTGAAATCATACATGCCTGTGATACAAGTGTATCATAATGAAAAAAATTATACACTCAACCCCTATGCCTAAAAAGGAGGATGTACTAGACTTTGCATCTCCTCCTCTAGGTGCTGGTGGAGGAGGAGGAGGTCAAAAACTAATTGAGCTATATGAATAGTGACTCATAGACTAAGTCCTTGATTGTGTTTGCAATGGTGATGATTTTCATCACTTTGAAGGAACATTAGAATGATAGAGATAACGATAGTATATAGATCGAGTCCTCTCCCTCTCTACCTCCACCTCAACCAATTGAAACTCATCCCTCACCTTGTGAAAGTTATCTCTCATTCTATCTATATCCATTCTTGCCCTATCTAGATCTACCCCCATCCTATCCAAATTATCTTTATCCACTCCAATGTTGGAATTATTGAGTATATTGAGTTGTCATTGATGTCAAAGGGTACATGAGGCAGAAATATTTTGATGTCAAAGGTGCATGGTTGTCAAAGCAAAAATATTCCCCATAGTTTTGATAGCAAGCAATGAACAAAAATTAAAGGCAAAAGAAGTTATTTTTCTAAGAGAAGGGTTATAATATTTAAAAGTCAAATTTTAATATTATGAAGAAAGGCAAAAGTTTAAAAGGCTTGGGATTAAATATTGCAAGAAAAGGACAAGGTTTTATTTGCTTGAAAAATATTTAAAGACCACAAAGGGAGGTAAAAGGTTAAAAGCTATTATTATAATATTTTTTTAATATTATAATATAAACAAGTGTAAGGTTATAAGGTGCCAATGTAAAATCAAAAAATCAAAAAGCAAATACAACGTCGACGTTTCCAAGGAGTAAAAAAAGTACATATTTAAATGAGGGCAAAAAAATCATTGAGATAAGGTTTTAAAAAGTGCACCAATCAAAATTCGTTCACATAGAGTTTGCATAGGGTAGAAGAAAAGAAAGGGGAAGAGTGCACATCATTTGAGGTAGAGCTGAAATCGAAGAGAAATAGAAGACAACGCATTTGTAGTTCCATCTAGGTGGCTAGCCCAGATGGTAGGCCATCCCTATGCTAAGACATGGACAAGAAGGAGGTCACAGGGTCAATTCGTAGCGGCTCTATTTTGGTTGAAATTTTGGTCAAAGAAATTGTAGAAGATGTTGAAGAGGGTACTCATATGATTTAAGTTTCGTGTTGGCATCTAGCTCAAGCGACAGCCTAGCTTGTGCTAGGGCATGGGCAAGCAAGAGGTGGAAGGTTCGATTTGCGGTAGCTGTGTGTTGGCAAGGGTAAAATTTTGATTAAAATTTATTTTAGGAGTTATAAGGTATGCATCGTGTTTGATTATGTTAGGAAGTCATAATCTGTCCTAGAATTAATTATATTTTGCATATTATTTGGAGTCATAAGGTATATAATGATTTATTAAAAATTGCATTTTAGATATTGTGTAATGGAGTATAAAATTAAATTTATTTTATGCATTAGTAAAGGAGATATAAGGTGTATGAGGTTGAATTAAAAGTTGTCATTTGCACATTATGTTATTGGGTGTTATAAGGTATTTTGGGGTGTATTGAAAATTATTTTTGTGTATTGTGAAAGTAGGAGTTATAAGGTGTGATTATGGTTTATTTGTTGATTGTATTCTTTGCATGATAGAAAAGGGAAAATTTGAGGGGTTTTGTTTATTATGAAAAGCTTTATTTTGTGAGATCAAAAGGAATTATAAAGTATTATTTTCAAGTCTTATTGTGCACATATTTTTTAGAAGGGCTTTTAATGTGGATAATTTGAAAAAGAGATTTGCTAACCAGTTTTTGAAGTGGGACTAAAAAGAATTATTTTGAAGTAGGTTGTGAAGGCACATCATCATCAAGGTAGTTTTAGAGGTATGGTGATTTAATTCCTTCTTAAGGTGGTTGAGTTATCATATATTTGAAGAAATAAGGATTTATTGAGTGTGCATTGCTTTTATAGAAATTGGAAATATATGTGCTAGGGTTTGGGAACAAAGTTGTGCATTATTTTTGAATAAATTTGAAAATGAGCTTGCAAGGGTTATAGACCAATTTTGTGAAGCAAATATATGCATTAGTCTTGAGTAATATTGGGTATGAACTTGAAAAAGTTATAGATCAATTTTGTGAAGCAAATTTGATGTGCATTAGTGTTGAATGAATTTTTGAATATATGTGCAATTTTGAGTATATATGAACAATGTGTGTATGCAAGAATTAGAATGTTATGATCAGATTTAAGTACAATGGTGAGTAGATTTGAGCAAGCCTTTGTGTAGGCTTGGAGCAAATTTAAACAAGCCTTGTGTGTAGGCTTGAAGCAGATTTGAGCAGTGTTGATAGCAATTTTTGATGAGAAAATTTGAGCAAGCCTTTGTGTAGGCTTGAAGTAGATTTGAGTAGGTTTTTGTGAGCAAATTTGAGTAAGCCTTTTGTGTAGTCTTGGAGCATAATTGAGCAGGTCTTGGTGAGTATATTTGATCAAGCCTTGTGTATAGATTTGGAGTAGTTTTAAGCAGGATTTGGAGCGAACCAAAGCATAGGGGATTGGTGTCTACAGTGGATAGAGGTCCATGAACCAGAGTAAAGGGGATTAGTGTCTCCTGTGGATAGAGGTCCATGAACTTGAGTATAGGGTATTGGTGTCTCCTTTGGGTTGGTGCCCATAAACATTGTAATAGGGAATTGGTTCCCAAGATATTTGTTGAGAAAATTTATAAGAAATATTTTCTTCGTGGACATAGCCCACATTGGGTGAACCACGTTAAATATGTGTCTCTTATGTGTGTGATGATCTATGTATTGTTTCATTATTGCAATTGATAAATTTTTATAATACTACTTTGGAAAGAAAAGTAAACAATTTTATCTTATACTATTCACCCTCCTCTTAGTATAAGCTTGTGTTCTTCAATTGGTATCAGAGCGGGTTCCTTCGTGAAAGTCTAACAACTTAAAGAAAGATATTATAAGAACACACATGGCCACTAAAGTGATAGAAGATGCTCCTATGGTTAAAATCAACAAGAAAGATTCAGAAAAGGAAGAGGAAGCCATAGTTGATATGGAAAAGGAACTTATTGTTTCTCTTGGAGAATTGAAAAGGGTTAGAAAGAAGAATTTAGGATTGAAGGCTCAAGTTCAAGAGGATGAGGAAACAAAGATAAATCTTCTACAATATCTTATAGAATTAAAAATGAAGGTTGAAGAGACAAAAACAATTGAAGAAGTTAAGGTTGAGAAATTAAAGACAAAAGAATTAGAATGTGAAAAATTGGAACATGAAGTTCTCTCTAAGAAAGGAAGTAGAAAATTCTAAGGATAAGCTACAACAAAATACAAGGTTAGAGAAACAGAAAGAGGAGTCAAGCTCAAAAGGAACAAAGACATCAAAGAAAGTTAGTAAAAATGAGCCCATGACCTATGTTGATGTATTGAAGGAGGAAGAAGACAAAGAATCATCATGGACATAAGTCAATCACAAGAACAAAAATGAAAGAACCATGCAACCATATCATTTGGGGTAATAAAACAGGTTTAAAAATTTCTTCCATGGTTATTGTTTTCATGTAAAAAAGTATGGTCATAAAGTTGTACATTGCATGGTCTATGTGAAAAATAATTTTGGCATCATAAATATAAATTATAATTATTTTGTACTTCTTATGAATAACAATGTCATACCCAGGTGTTGTAGGTGAGTTGGAGAGGAGAGGGCAATCCTCCAAGGGAGGTCCCAGGTTCGAATCTCCACCCTACCAAATAGCTGAATTGGGTACCCATAATCCAATTGATAATGTTGGTGCGGGCAGGGCTCGGTGCAACGCCCAGGTGACTTTGATAGTGTAGAACCCCCTATTCATGGTCTCTTAGACCAAGGCGGCCCGTAAGGTATTTTTCACTTAAAAAAAATGAATAACAATTTCATGTGTTACAAATGTAATAATTTTAGGTACAAAGCTAGATGGTGTAAAACTGTATTTCCTAAACTTCTTAAATCAAGCAAGAAAGAGGAAGGTCAAACAATTCAGAAGGAGATGTCCTCAAAAGTTTGGAAAAAGAAAAAGGAACAAGATAAGGAAAATTCCATGTTGATAAAAATATCTCTTCATGTGCAGCATGAAGGAAATCAATGGTACATTGATAGTGGTTGTTCAAGCCATATGATAGGTGACAAAAGTAAATTTATTTCTCTCAAGAAAATAAATGGATGAACAGTGAAATTTGACGATAATGCTTCTACCAAAATTATTGGAAAAGGGACTTTGAGTTTGGATAATGGAAAATCTAGGACAGAAAATGTGTTGTATGTTGAAGGATTGAAGAACAATCTACTAAGCGTAAGTCAAATATGTGATTGAGGGAATATACTCACATTTCACCCAAATGGATGTGAGATTAGGAAATCCAAGACATGAAAGCTTATTGCAGACACTAGTAGAACTACAAACAATCTCTACATGTTCAGTGAAATTAAAGGAGATAAATGTTTTTTATCACAAGAGGATGAGAGATGGTTATGAAATAGAAGAATGGGTCACCTAAACTTCAAAAACATAGTGAAAATAAGAAACAAACAGGTAGTCAGAGTTTTACCCAAAATAACAAAACCCCTAAGCATAATTTATGCACAATGCCAGCATGGTAAGCAAATAAGATCAAGTTTTAAATCAAAGGATTTTTCTTCATCCAAACCCTTGGAGCTAGTTCACACCGATCTATGTGGGCCTACAAGGACAAAGAGTTTACAAGGTGAGAGTTACTTCATGTTATTTATTGATGATTTCTCTAGAATGACTTGGATAACATTCTTAAAAGAAAAATCATAAGCATTTGAAAAGTTCAAGGTATTGAAGGCACTAGTAGAAATTGAATTAACAAAAAGATCAAGTGTCTAAGATCAGATAGAGTAGGAGAATTCATTTCAGGTGAATTTATAGAATTATTTGAACAACATGGAATCAAAAGATAATACTTAGCAACAATAACTCCACAACAAAATGGAGTATTTGAAAGGAAAAAAAAATTTGTTCAAGATATAGCCAAGGCTATGTTAAATGAGTCTAAGATTTCTTATGCATTTTGGAAAGAGGTAATTCATACAACTATTTAAATTATCAATAGAGATCAAATAAGAATAAATCACCACAAAACCCCATATGAGCTTTGGAAGGGAAGACCAACTACTGTGAAGTACTTCAATTTTTTTGGAAGCAAATGCTACATTAGACGAGAAGAGAACAATCTGGGCAAGTTTGATTCCAAGTGTGAAGAGGGTATTTTACTTGGTTATTCCACTAAGATCAAATCCTATATGATACAATCAAATATCACATAAAATTATGGAAAGTACAAATGTAAGGGTTGATGAAGAAATAGATCTAAGAGAACCAACTCAAGAAATTGTGTATCAAGAAGGATAAAGTTGCAAAGAAGAAGAAGGTGAAGAAACTGAAGAAGATGAGACACAAAGGGCACCACCAAAGACACCATCTAGGTATGTGCAAAATAATCATCCAAGAGAAAAAATTATTGGAAATCCAGATGAGAGACAAACAAGGAGAAAGATAATAGGAACATGTGAACATGTAAATTTTTCCTTGCTATCCAAAGTTGAGCCCAAGGATTTCAATGAAGCAAGTGAAGACAAATACTAGATGAAAGCAATGGAAGAAGAGTTAGACCAAATAGAAAAGAGTGAAACTTGGGAACTTGTCCCACATCCAAAATACAAGAATGTAATTGCCACCAAATGGGTCTACAGAAATAAGTTGAAGGAACATGGTCAGGTTATCAAAAATAAAGCAAGACTTGTGTGAAAAGGCTACACACAAGTTGAGGGGATTGAATTTGAAGAAAAATTTGCTCCCATTGCACGTATTGAAGCCATAATAATATTTTTAGCTTTCTCAAGCTTCAAAAACTTCAAGGTATATCAAATGGATGTAAAATCAGTTTTTCTCAATGGTTACTTAGAGGAAGAGGTCTACATAGAGCAACTAGATGGTTTCAGCCTAACAGATAAGACGGACTATGTATGTAAATTAAAGAAAGCTCTCTATGGACTAAAGCAAGCCCCTAGGGATTGGTACTCAAGATTGTATAAGTATCTCCACTAACAAGGTTTCAAAAAAGATATAGTTGATAGTAATCTATACATCAATAATGAAGGAAATAACTTATTGATTGTAGTGGTCTATGTAGATGATATCATTTTTGGAGGCAGTAATGACAAGATGTGTCAAAAATTTGTAAATTGTATGCAAAATGAATTTGAGATGTCTATGTTTTGTGAGTTATCTTTCTTTCTTGGGTTGCAAATTTCATAATCAGATAAAGGTATATTTCTCTAAGAGGACAAAAGAAAAGAAAGGGTAAGTGCACACATCATTTGAGGCAGAGCTAAAATCAAAGACAAATAGAAGACAACGCATTCGTAGTTCCATTTGGGTGGCTAGCCCATACAGTAGGCCATACCTGCGCTAAGACGTGGGCAAGAAGGAGGTCATGGGGTCAATTCATAGTGGCTCTATTTAGGTTAAAATTTTGGTCAAATAAATTGTAGAAGATGTTGAAGAGGCTATTCGTGTGCTTTAAGTTTCATGTGGGTAGCTAGCTCAAGTAGTAGCCTAACTTGTGCTAGGGCATGGGGAAGAAAGAGATGGCAGGTTCAATTCGCGACATCTGTGTGTTGGTAAGGGCAAAATTTTGATTAAAATTTATTTTAGGAGTTATAAGGTATGCATCGTGTTTGATTATGTTAGCGAGTCATAAGGTGTGCTAGAATTAATTATATTTTACATATTGTTTGGAGTCATAAGGTATATTGTGATTAATTGAAAATTACATTTCAAATATTGTGTAAGGGAGTATAAAGTTAAATTTATTTTGTGCATTAGTAAAGGATATATAAGGTGTATGAGGTTGAATTAAAAGTTATCATTTGCATATTATGTTATTGGGTGCTATAAGTTTTTTTGGGGTGTATTGAAAATTATTTTTGTATATTGTGAAAGTAGGAGTTATAAGGTGTGATTATGGTTTATTTGTTGATTGTATTCTTTGCATGATATAAAAGGAAAAATTTGAGGGGTTTTGTTTATTATGAAAAACTTTATTTTGTGAGATCAAAAGGAATTATAAAGTATTATTTTAAAGTCTTATTGTGCACATATTTTTTAGAAGGGCTTTTAATGTGGATGATTTGAAAAAGAGATTTGCTAACCCATTTTTGAAGTGGGACAAGAAAGGGAAATTATTTTAAAGTAGGTTTTGAAGGCACGTCATCATCAAGGTGGTTTTAGAGGTATGTCAATTTAATTACTTATTAAGGTGGTTGAGTTGTCATATGTTTGGAGAAATAAGGATTGATTGAGTGTGCATTGCTTTGATAGAAATTGGAAATATATGTGCTAGGGTTTGAGAACAAGTTGTGCATTATTGTTGAATAAATTTGAAAATAAACTTGCAAGGGTTATAGACCAATCTTGTGAAGCAAATATATGCATTATTCTTGAGAAATATTGGTTATGAACTTGCAAAAGTTATAGACCAGTTTTGTAAAGTAAATTTGATGTGCATTAGTGTTAAATGAATTTGGGAATATATGTGCAATTTTGAGTATATATGAGAAATATGTGTATGCAAGAATTGGAATGTTATGAGCAGATTTAAGTAGAGTGGTGAGAAGATTTGAGCAAGCCTTTGTGTAGGCTTGGAGTAGATTTAAGCAAGCCTTGTGTGTAGGCTTGAAGTATATTTGAGTAGAGTTGATAGCAGGTTTTGATGAGCATATTTGAGCAAGCCTTTATGTAGGCTTGAAGTAGATTTGAGAAGGTTTTGGTGAGTAGACTTGAGTAAGCCTTTTGTGTAGGCTTGGAGCAAATTTGATCAGGTCTTGGTGAGCAGATTTGAGCAAGCCTTGTGTATAGGTTTGGAGTAGTTTTAAGTAGGCTTTAGAGGAAACCAGACTAGAGGGGATTGGTGTATCTTGTGGATAGAGGTCCATGAACTAGAGAAAAGGGGATTGGTGCCTCCTGTGGATAGAGGTCCACAAACTTGAGTATAGGGGATTGGTGTCTCCTTTGGGTTGGTGTCCATCGACATTGTTATAAGGAATTGGTTCCTAAGAGATATGTTGAGAAAATTTATATGAAATATTTTCTCCATGAAGTAGCCCACATTGGGTGAACAATGTTAAATATGTGTCTCTTATGTGTGTGATGATCTGTGCATTATTTCATTATTGCAATTGATGATATTGGATAATACTACTTTGGAAAAAAAAGTAAAAAGTTTTATCTTATATTGTTCACATACCCTATCAATATAAGCTTGTGTTATTAATCTAACCATAACTTGAATGGGTTGATCATCACAACCATAATACCTACATTCATCCCTTGACCTACCTTCAAGAGAGCCTCATCTCTCTCATGTAAACCACTCAAAAATTACCTATAGCTTGGCTATGACCTTGCTGCAATATGCTTACTCCTCCATCACTTAAGCTATATCATATTGAGCTCTAACAACCTCATCCTCTCATGTAGCCTTGATTTCTACCAATCACTCTCATCTCATGGAAGCTCCTAGTCAAAGCCTTTAACTCTGATTATGTCATCTTTGTAGTTGACCTATTGGTACTAGCTCCACTAAATACCTTTAGCACTATGGGTACCATTGACAATGGAGGAACATATAGCAAAGCATCGTTAGACATGCTCTCATCTTGGTCTCCACCCCTATTTACCTATCTTGTTGTCCTCCTATCCCTCCACTCCCTCCCTAACCACTATCGAATGCCTTGGAGGATCTTAGCCATCTCCTCAACTACTACATCTCAACCCTTAGTGGCTCCATCAGTGTCAACCTAGCTAGATAAAATTACTCATACTAGGTTGTATGCTCCTCTATCACTCCAACATAATCTATGACTAGATTCAAAATCTTAGGATCATCTACATCTACCTCAATGAAGGAGTATAGGTCTATAGAATCCAACCTCCTCTCTTGTATAATCCATTGCACCCATATATCATCCACTCCTGGTATCCCTTGTACCTCTCCAAACTAGCATAACACTCAATCATATCGATACAACCCATAAACCAATCCCTCATTGTCTAACCATCAAATATTCCTCACCCAAGATAGTTACTTGCTATAATCTAGCCACCTAAACTGATTCTCCATGGTCTTTAAGTAACCTATCCAACCCCCAACTTATCAATAAAAAATCAAGCTTGTACCAAAGTACAATGGTTGGGCCTAATGTATCTTACCCATCGATAAATCATAGGTTTACCTACCCTTAGTCTCCTACCCTCTACAACAAGATGCATGATTACTATGTGCTCCCAAACCCACACCTATAGTAGTGTACCACACACTAGGCTCATAATGCTTTAATACACCACTTGGTATAGTGCCCAATATAGCCCAACCAAGATAGTTGATCCCCATGTATATATAGTTTAGAAATATCATAAGCTAACTATGATCACTCCCAATCCCCAAGGCATGAAATGCCTATTCATGTTTACCATCAAGATCCCTATTGTAATGGAGGATAGTAGAGTCATCGGTTGATCTATATGCCCTACCTTTAAAACCCTCATCACCCATAATTAGTGTCTTCACAACCCCATCATCCTTCCCGAGATAGATCAGGTCACCTTGAATAGGAACTTGTAGGATGCACCAAACATCCTTTAATGTCACTATCATCTCCCCTATAGGTAACCTGAAGGAATTGCCCAATGGATATCATCTCTCTACTAAATCTATCAAGAGTGGTTGATAAAAATATAGCTTGGGCATGTATGCCACATGTTCCAGCTTAGTGGCCACCAATATACCATACTCATAATCATCCAAGCCACTCACCATAATGCCATCCATTACCTTTGTAATAATGACTTTTCATACCTTAACATTAATGTAAATATCACAAGATAATTATAATAGGATCAAATATATGATAGTCGTAATACAATAAGATCAAAATAATAATGTAAATAGGATAATATGAGCCAACTAATATGTGAATCAAGGCTAATAATATATCAACTAACATTCATTAATAGAAATAATATAAATATAAATATCCTGAACCATACATGTACAAAGCATGTAGCACAACTTACAATATTAGTTGCTCAAATGTATGTAATCTTTATTACTCTTCCTCTTACAAATGTATCATAAAACTCTCATATAATAACAATACTTTCTATGTAGAAAATGTAGACTATGTAGGCAATTTAGACTATGTAGATGATATCCACTATGGAGAAATATATAGCCATTGTTGGATGACTCTTTCATTATTTGACTCTTCCTTTTACTTATGCCAAGTCTCATGACTCTTAGCTTCTCTACTTGACACTTGCATACACATGATTCTATCTTGTATGCATGCTTAGACATCACTCTTCACATAAAACATCCTAATATAAGAACACATGTGCATACTTACATATAAGACACGTGCACATTTAGACATATAAATTTGAACACTCATTTACATGACACGTGCATTTCATCCATATTATTACATTACATAAAAATTTACTCACACTCTAATCTAGGACAACCCTAATCTAATATTTACAAGGATGTACCAAGGAGGTACATTAGCATGTGCCAAATAATGTAATATATTCTAACACCCCCTTGCATTACATTATTGGTTATTGAAGACTTTAGTTTTAAATATGGTCTTCATCCTTCCAATGGCTTTGAAATGAATTTGATCTTTGTCTTGATCTTTATATAGATCTTCTTCAATATTAGATTTTTGTTCTTCAATCTATAAGTATCCTTGTAGTACATGTAACCTAAGTATCTTGTCAGGAAGAGTTGGATCATGT
Organism: Wollemia nobilis; assembly: GCA_028583015.1. Taxonomy (NCBI): domain Eukaryota; kingdom Viridiplantae; phylum Streptophyta; class Pinopsida; order Araucariales; family Araucariaceae; genus Wollemia; species Wollemia nobilis. Next base: position 87,719 of record JAQPPZ010001127.1, read on the forward strand.
TTCATCCACTTTCTTTTTTTTTCTCTAAATGACTTCTTTCCCTATACTTCAAAAATTCCAAACTTGAATTCATTGCTAGAATATGCTTTAGAAATAAGTATTTGAAAAAGAAAATCCAACTTGAGTAGTAATACTCTTTCAAATCTTCTATATTACTTATCCTTGTAACAACAAAAAAATATGAATGTGATTTTCTTCCACAATATCTACATGGATGAAGACTCCAATAGTTTACCTTTTCATGATCAACTTTATTGCAAACACACATTAAAGATATTTTTATCAAGTAGAATCATATTATGTGGATCATGGTTCTACAGTCGAAGAGAGAATTTTCTTAGGAAATGAAGTGTGGATTTTGATCCAGAGACTCAAAATATCAACTTAGCTTCGATATGGGTTCACCTTCTGGGTCTTCCTCTCCATTTTTTGGATGAGAAAATTTTACGATGGATTACCTAGGATATTGGTGAGTTCATCGATCTTGATCCACCTACCAAAGCCAAGAATTGCATGGTCCACGCCCACATGTGTATCAATGCTAACCTTGTTTCCTCTCTTCCTTCTTCTACCAAGCTGATTTTAGGTGAGATCTCCAAGACTCAGATCATAGAATATGAGAACAATCCAACCTTCTATTATAGGTGCTCTAAACAAGGTCTCCTCAAATCTCAGTGTTAGTTGTCTAAGGTTTCTAATGTGCCTTCCACAAAAAAAAAATTAGGAGAAAGGTTCTTATACCAACAATGTTATCACAATCAATCTAAATCGTCTTCTTTAATGGGCTTCAAGACCCCTCCTTATGGTACTGAAGCTATTTCAAATTAGGATATTCCTTCTCAAGGTTTATTAGGAAAGTATTTGAATGATATGTTCAAATATTTATCATCCGTTGCTTAAATTTTGTTGGGGGATACTCTAATGCTTCATTCTCTATAGGTCAAGTTCTCCAAGATGTTCCTCAAGTCTACATATCTTCCTTCTTTAAGGTATGCCCTCAGACTTCTATTTCTAATCCTTTCTCTTCTTTATCTATTATGAGGTTCCCTTCTGTTGAGAATGCTACTCCTCAAAGCCCTCCTCCATATATCCCTCTTTCCACTAAAGGCCTTCTCATCCATTTCCCATGTAAAAATCTTCCTAGCAATAATTTTTTCCTAAGCTCCCCTTTCACTAGAAATAAAAAAGGCTTCATGTTGATGCCGATTTAGAGAAGAAATGAGGTCATTCTTCATCTTAGCTCATAAAAAATAAAGAATATTCTAAGGAAATTTCCAATGGAACTCAACTCAATTTGAGTCTCTCCTCCAAGAAAAACCTTATATCAGATCCACTTGAAAATGATACCCAATCCAAATTCCCCTCTTCACAAGGAAGACAAAAAAGGTCTTCTTCCAAAATCTCCAAATGAAGACCCTATCATGGAATTTGAGAGGCCTCAATGGACACAACAGACAATGTTTCATTAAGTCCATGAGAAAAGACCTTAAATCAACCATTTTTCTCTTGCAAGAATCCAAACTAGATACCCAAAATGCTTCACAAATTTCCAAATACATATGGAAAAACTATGAATTCCTCATAAGCCCTACCAATGGAGCCTTTGGAGGGTTGTTATGTTTGTGGGATCAAAATTTTATTGAAGGCAGACTCTTTTTTGTGGCAAAAAACTACATGAATATCTTATTCTTCAGTAAGGAATATCATTGCAGATGGGTTTTATCAAGTATTTATGCTTCAAAATCCCCATTTGGGAGATTTTATATCTAGAACAATCTTAGTCATATGATAGGTTTTTTCCAATGAGGTTTAGATGCTGGCTAGAGATTTTAATTCTCCCTTATTTCCAATTGATAAGAAAGGAGGCTCTAAAATAATAGTTAATTTCTATGAGGATTTTGCTTCATTTGTGGATGAGAACAAACTCATGGATATCCAACTCAAAGGTCCAAAATTCACCTAGAGTAATCTTAGAAAGGGTGACCAACTTATTCAAATAAGGCTTGATAGATCCCTTTTCAGATTTGAGGCTATATGGTTTCAATATTCGGATCTCAAGGCACTCATTGCAAATAGGTGGTCTTGCAATTTTTTGGGTCCTTAGCCTCTCAGGTCAAAAATAAACACCACTTTGTGAAAGCACAACTCAAGAAGTGGAACAAACATATTTTTTGGCAATATTTTTTCCAAAAAATAAAATATTCAATCCCAGCTCACAAACATTGAGCTTCTTGCCCAACGGGGAGAATTAGACACAAATATTCTTGAGGTTAAAATGAAGCTTCTATCTGAATACCACAATATTATTAAAAGTGAAGAATTTTTTTGGAATTAGAAGTCGAGAGTTACCTAGTTGAAAGAGGGAGACTCTATAAATTTTTCCATGCCACAATTATGAGGCACAGGGGCTCTAACAAGATTAGGGAACTCACCAAATTTGATGGGACTGTTATTTTAGAAATTACAAATATCAGAGATGAGACTGTGGCTTTCTTTGAAGATCTGCTTGGACCCAGTCAAGAGTGCAATATGCAAATGTTAGAGGCCCTCAAAAATATTCCCAGGTTGGTATCCTAGGAGCATAACAATTATTTGCTTAAACCATTTTTATTGAGGAAATTCGTAATGCAATTTTTTCAATGCAAGGTGGGAAGGCTCCAAGCCTGGATGGTTTTACCTCAATTTTATTTTAAAAATATTGGGACATTGTGGGGCATGACATCATTTCAATCATCCAAAAAATGCAACAGACTAAGAACATTTCTAAATATTTAAAATCCACCTTTCTAGCCCTTGTCCCTAAGTCCAATAATACCAAATTTTTATCTGATTTCTACCAAATCATCTGTGCAATGTTTTTTATAAAATCATCATCAAAGTGATTGCCACAAGATTGAAACCTATTCTCCCTTTCATCATTGATTCCTATCAAGGTAGTTTTATTCCATGGAGGCTAATTACTGATAGCATAAAATTCATGAGCTTATACATTCTATTTCTAAAAGTGATAAATCTGGCCTTTCCTCAAATTGGACATGAACGAGGCTTTTGATAGTGTCTTAGAGCTTCCTCTTCTCTGTATTGTCCAGATTTGGTTTCCATCCTGATTTGATCAACCTAGTCAAGGCATGCATCTCAAGAGCCAACTTTGCTGTCTTAGTCAATGGCTCCACTGCTAGTTATTTCCAAAGCATCAAAGGTTTGGGATAGGGTGACCCTTTGTCCCCTTTTCTGTTTATCATTGTGGAAAAAGTCCTAGGGATAACTATACGATCTTCCTATTCCAAAGGAGAAATTTTTGGTATTAAACTTGCCTCACCTCTCATGCCCATATCCCACCAATAATTTGTGGATGATACTATTTTGGCCACTCATACCTCTATTCCCCAAGCCAAAATTATCAAGTCCATTCTTATTTCCTTTGAGTTTGTTGATGGCCAAAAAGTCAACTTCTCCAAAAGTAAATTATATTTTCTTAATAGGCCCCCTAGATGACAAACCAGCATAGCTAATATCCTTGGTTGTACCATTGCTGACCTTCCTAATACCTACCTAGGTTTTCCACTTTTTTTTTATTCTACCAAAAAATCTCTTTGGTTTCCACTCATTGAGAGAATTCACAAAAAAATTGTAGGATGGAAATGAGGGCTCCTTATTTAGGTGAGAAAAACCACCTTAGTCAAAGACACTCTCTAGAGCATCCCTATTTTCTTTTTATCTATATTTCACATTTTGGTTGAATTTTATAACAATATTGAACAACTCTAGAGGAATTTTCTATGGTCAGGCTTAGAACACAAAAAATATTCCATTTGGTTGCGTGGGACCAAGTCTGCTCCAAGAAAGAATATGGTGGTATCAAGCTCAGGAAGGTAAGACAGATGAATCTAGATATCATTGCCAAGCAAGGATGGTGGATCATTCAAAATGAAAAGTCACTATGGGTTGATATCATCAAGGCTAAATACCTCTAGTATCAACCAATTTTTCTATATGATTCTTCACCTATTCAAGGTTCTGCCACTTAGAATTCCATCTTGTGTACGAGGGAGATCATCAACAAAGGAATCCATTGGAAAATTGATGATGACCAGGAGATACACTTTTGGGAGGACAAGTGGTTGGGTAACAACCCTCTTTAAAACTATCTTAATTTGATTTTCCTCAAACTTGTGACTAACATGCTATTTGGTACTGTTGTGGCTGTTCCACAACTAGCCCCAAAACTTGGGGACCCACTTTAAATTTTGTGTTTTGACCACTTTGGTGTCCTTGGACCGATAATATCGATATATCCCATCTTTGATAGTTTGCATTTCAATCCCAAGGTTCCTCCTTGTACAATGTCTTTGGTCTTTAGTGGTCTTCCTTTGGAGTGTTGATATTAGAGTGTTCATGTTTTGGTTTTAAGATTCCTTTTGGGGTTGTTGTTTTATGGTTCAGTTATTGGTTAGATTGTTGGGTTTAATTTTAGTTTTAAATTTTAATGTTTGTTTTAATGTTTTTCCTTTATGTGGTTTTGTTGTAGTTAGGTAAGGTTGTTTGATTTTCAGTTTAAAAAAATTAAAAAAATAAATAAATAAATAATGATAGATATGTTAATATATGTAATTATATAAAAGGTTAAAAGCTTTATATATATAAAATGAAATTTTATATATATAATAAAAAAATGAAAAAACTATGTCATAATAAAATGAAATATATATATTATCCACGATGTATGTTCGGCCACGTGACTTGGTGGTGTCATGGAATTCTAGAAAATGGTGATGTATCACGGTTCAAGAAAATAGAGCACAGCGTTCGAGCATGGTATGGGAGACTGCAGTTAAATTCCTGAGCTGTAGACTATCGACGGACGCGGGTGACCCATCAGATTACGACGTGGCACCAAGAGAAAGTTAGTTTAAGTCGTGCATAAGACCCACTGGGAGTTTACGGCCATGATGTGAGGTGTATAGCATGGGATACCAGTGACGACGGGTTCAACAATAATTTAGACCATGGTAGACAAAAAAAAAAAATCAACATCGGACTGCAACGCAGGGTTTCGTAGGGGAGGTCTAACATGAGCGAATAAGCAAGGAGGAAACATTTGAACATAGTCGTGTGACGGTGAGTGCATATGGGAAAGTCTGCCATAGACATAGGGCTTGCGTGAATGATGTGGTACAGTACGCAGAATTACGTGGTGCCAATGTGCAGGTTAGCAAAGACAGGGCAGAATTCGAATGTCAGTGTGGCAGTCCAACAATATAGCATAATAGAAAATATCTCGACGCCTGTGTTGAGGAAGAATAGTGCCATCGTGCGGCGGTAGATTGGTAGCTTCACCAAATTTGTATGGTGGCGATGACCCAGTCATACACAGTGATTGACGCAACTCAAAACATCATTTTGATGCTGTGATTCCTCTAGAGTCACTGGCAATACTAGGTGATTGCAGAGAAAATAACTTGACACGGGCTATGGAGAGCAGTTCGTTTTTATAGTAGTATAGACAGTGCTGGTAGGGCGTGAACATTACAAGGATACGAAATAACGCGGATGCTAGACTTAATGAAACAACGTCCAAGGTACGATTTCAACGGCATCCAATAGGGAAGAGCCACGTTTTGAATCGGCAATGCAGAGATTTCAGTGGGCTACTACGCAGGGTATGAGTTGGAGGATGAACAACACAACCCTTAGCATGGAAAGTCAGAGGAGAAATTGTGCCAAATGAATGCAGCATCAAAAACAATAATATTGTTCGATGCAACAATGTAAACGTGAGATTCGGTAGTCTGTGTATGCATCGAAGAATTTTGTTGGGATGGTCGATTAAAGTGCCCATTATGGGGTTTGGGTTATCCCAAAAAATAAAGAATGTGCTCGTCTACTAAAGAAGACATACAAGTTTAAACGAAATGGGTAAACGAAATTATGAGCAAAAAATTGTAGGAGAGACCTACACGTTGGGTAGGGGAATGGTGGTCGTCACCAGCAACTCGGTATACACTCGAAAAACTTGGTTAACGATGAAGTTTACTCGAACAGCTCCGAGTAAGCCCCGACAGTGGATACTGGTAGCGAAAATTTTCATCGGTGAAGAGAATAAGTTGGACAACAGATACGAAATCTGAATTAATGGCAGCAGCACAGTCGTAGGCAGCGACGCAGTCAGTGGGTGTTAAAATAAAAAAAGTAGGCAACGATGCAGTAGTTGGAAACAGAGTACAACCTAAGTCATAGTTCAAAATAGTGAGCATTCGGATAGGACACAGTGGAGCGTAGTGGCACCGGGAGTCTGGACGTACAGAGAATGAGCCTGCGGCGTTTTGGTCATTGGCGTTTACGAAGGTGTCGAGGTCCACATCGACAATGATCCAGGACCTCGTGCACACGTGTGAGGTAAAGCCATGGGTGGAGAATAACCTTGCACAAGCACTGTAAAACATGATCAAAATGGAGAAAGAGGGTCAAATTTTCCACTTTACATTGATGTGGTTCGAACTCGTAGATTTGCATGGTTGCTAGAGGCATATTGTTACCTGAATCGTATGATGGTCGTTTTCAGCGCAGAGGAGAGGTGTCGGTTAAAATGAAACCGAGGTATCCAAAGCATTCCCATTAAAATGCGTTATAAAGGAGTAAAACATTATCATGGTGTTGGTCCTTGGGCCCATGAATAATAGCAATATGACAAAAGATTATAATGGCCAATGGATTAATTGCAGGGTATTATATAAAAAGAAAAGATGCGATACTCATAATGTTAAAATCGAAAGTTATGAATGTAAGATGAAATGTAAATGGATTCAAATGGAAGAAAAGTAAAACTGCCTTCAAAGACATGTATTGGAAGGTCAAACTAAAGGCCAATAGAAACCAAAATAGAAGAAGCCAAACCATGGAAATGGAAATGAAGGGCCATTTTTCTGAAACTTTAAAAACCTAGGAAAATGAAGTTGCAAGGGTTGGAAAATGGTTTTGAAAACAAGATTGCAAGATTACGGACTGTTTTTGAGTTGTTTTTCCTTCCATTAGGGCTGGACCTTTTGAAGGCCAAATGCTGCCCAGAATGTAAAAGGAGATATTTTTAATGCAAAACTTTTCAGAAATTTGCATCTTATGGGCAAGAAAGGAGGAGATTTTTTCTGCATGCTAGATTTAATTGTTTATCTTTCCCTTTCAGATTTCGGATTTATAGATGAAGTTTATGCATGTTTTATTGGTTGCTTCATGCGAATGTTTGAAATCTGAAACTTATTTTTGTACCCTAGGAGCTAGCACCTAGCTTGTTTTGATTGTGCAAATTGCAGGTCTAATAGGCTAGGTTGCATGCATGGAATATCTCACATCTTCGGTTTTACCGGAATGGGATGGCATCATACTGATTGTAGCATACTTTGCATTTTCAGCATTTCAGTTTTCAGATTTTATTTTTATTTTCTAACTTTTATATTTTTTTTTTAAATTTTCGGACATTAAAATAAAAATTAAAAAAATTTCAAAATCCAAAAATAATTGCATGGCTGCGTAGAGTATACTTCATAGTTCCATTTTGCACTTAGACGTTTTTACTTCGGAGTCATTTCGTATTTTTAAAAATTATCCGAAGTTGTTGTTTTTATTGCAGATTTTAAAATTTCGAAATTTCAGAATTTTTATTTTGGGGCCAAATTTAATTTTTTCAGTTTTATATTTCATTCATGAGCCTATGATGACATTTCCTTCATGAAAATTTCAATTTCATTGAAGGGGTTATGTTTTATGGCATTTCACAAATTACCATTTTTGGAGCAATAAATGTACCTTTCTTCATGAAAATTCTGATTTCATTGAAGAGGGGTAATTTTACATGTTACATTGAAGGTCATTATTTCAAAGCATTAAATTATTCATCTTTATGAAAATTATTTCATTAAAGAGGGATAATTAAAATGACATTTTAAAACCCTCTATTTTAAGGCAATAAATTATTATCTCTTTGTGAAAATTAATTTCACCAAAGAGAGATAATTTATTAATCATATTAAAGGCTATCTTAATCTTCATGATAAGAAGCTACATTTGAGGAGCCTATTCATCATTTCAGATTCACATTCATAGATAGATTTAATCTTTATTTTCATGCTTAAAGTAGGATTTAATGCAAGATAAAACTTGATTAAAATCCACTTAATAAGGAAGATAAAATCTACCTTAAAATCCTCAAGATAAAAGGAATTAAGGCACTACATCGTGGTCATATGAGGGCCAACTCACATTTACTTTATTTTGGTTTCATGAACAATCATTAAAGTAGCATGGTAAAATAAACCAACACATGCCCCTTGTTTACAGTTACTTGCAATCACTAAGGTGTTCCTAGCATTAAATTGATACATCTTTATTTGAGATTACTAATACACATATGCAAATGCTAATATAGCGGAGACCTTGGAGAAGTTGTTTGTTTAACTTCTTTGCAAGAGAGGGTTTTGAGATCCAAACCCTAAGGGAGAGTGTAATTTCACAATTGGGTAAAATTAACACTCAACATTTTGGCGCTAGAAGGAGGGCATGAATTGGTTTATTTTATTGTGATTTTAAATGCTATAGGGATTTAAAATGTGGAATATTTCATGCCCTATTGATTATTATCTTTAGACCTATTTTAACACACAACATTGTGATGCTAAAAGGAGGACATGAATTGTTATTCATTGATCTAACACTTTTTGATTGTTCATACAGGAATAATGTGATTTGATATAATTTTGAAAGCTTTTGAATTGCTAAATATTTCAAGTTCATTTGATTAGCATCTTTGGTTTCCTCTAACACTCACACTTTGGGAGCTAGGAGGATTTGAATTGATTTATTTTATGGCCATTTAGATGCTAAATTGTTCATGTTACTTGAAAGATTTATTTGCAAAACATTGGTCTTGACTAACGAGGTTTTGTTTCCATATGATTACTTTCATTTGATTCTAACATTCTCTATTTTTGATGATGCATTAATGCTAATCTATTTGCAAATTTGAGAATGTTCTTCAATTTCATGGTTTAATGGATACATATCTCTTGGTTGATGCTAACATGATGATTCATATGTTACATATTTGAGATTGGTTAGTCATTTTATGCTTCTTTGTAAGAAATATTTATTTGACTAACAAATTGGTTTTGAAGTTATCCTTTGAGTTTCATTAATGGCTACAAATACTGGAAAGTGGTATGGGGTACATGGTAATCCTTTGAACATTAGTGGAGATGCTCATGACTTACCCAAGAACATAGAGAAACTTTTGCCCAAGTTTAAGCACAATGGCACAACATTAGCCGAGGAGCACATTCAATCCTATGTGGATATCCTAGTTAGATGGAATGTCGAACATGAGGATGTGGCATGTAGATTGTTTCCTGGGAGCCTAGATGAGGTGGCATATGATTGGTACATCAATTTACCCACTAGCTCTATTACATCCTGGGCCCAATTGGAAACTGCTTTTATCAATCAATTTAGGTTGCCCATTGATCCTGTCACGATTTATCAACAATTTGCTTCTTGCAAGAGGGAACCTAATGAGCCAGTGAGAATTTTCAACATGAGATTTTGAAAGCTCTATGCGAGATTAATTTCTCCCTATACTATTGAGGAGAGCGGTGCTCTTCAAATATACTTTGGGGCATTGGATCCATTATTTGCCATGTTCATTAGGACAAATCCTTTGGTCACTAATCTTGCATCGGCCTACACGGAAGCTATGATTATAGATCAAAAATTGAGGCCACAAGGTTATGGGATGGAGCAATTGCCTATGGTAGGACAACTAGGGGCTTGCAATCAAACCTCGATGGTAAATCAAGCATGGGCACAACAAAATTTGATATCAAATATTTTGCCCCATAATCAATTTTACCCTACCATACCCACTTATGCTCCCACATGCGCTTATACGAGTACATCTATCCATCCAACCACTCCACAGTTAGAGAATCATGTGGTCACTCATGGAGCCATTGCAACAAGTGTTCAGACTTTATCTATTGATATCAATCCAACTAATCCTACTACTTCTACCACTCAACCAAAGAAGCTTGTATCAGAAGTAAAAGAGCAAAAGAAGGTGGTTAAGAAGTTAAGTAGAGATGTGGTTCCATCACAAAAATGAGCACATCAATGTATGCATCCAAATCATCCTAGGAAGAAAATTCATAATGCTAATCTTAATGATATTTCATGTTATGCTCCTTCAGGTGATAGAAGAGATTTTGATGTGACTTACATTGAAGTAAATGCCTATTCAGAATGTCTTGAAGAGCATGAAGATTTTGGAGAAGAAATTCTATGGATGGGTAACAAGAAGTTGGAATCAAATGATCACCATCTTGTTTTGGAAAGAAAAGATCTAGAATCATTACCCACAAATGAGGATTTGGATGAACAAACTTATCAGGATATGATTTGGTCATGTGTACTCGCAAAGGAAGATTGGGGTAACTATATGGAGCAAGATGTAAAAATTGATCCCATTATAGAAGCTCCTAAGCCATCAAAAGTGGTTGAAAGTGAGTTTGAAAGAGAATCAATAAATGAATTTGAAGACATAACAGAATTTCACCACTTGTTCTCGGAAGATACTTTGGATGATATTGTTGAAATTGATGGCCAAGAAGATCCACACCTTCCAAATTGTGATAAAATTGAATCATGGGTTACAAATTTGGATTATGATAGCCTTACAAATTTGAATTCAAGAAATAACCCACTTTTGGAAATAATTGAACCATCTAAGGAAGGTGAAGATGAATTGGATGAGAAACATGTTGATGAATCGGAAGATGATGAAGAAGTAATTGAGCATCACAACTTGATTTTGGAAGATGATTACTATGATTCTTGGAAGAAATGGGAAGAATATGCTCGCTCTAAATCTTCTAATGAACTTTTTGTGTCAATTGATATGCAGGATAATACGATTGTTTTCTCGCATGAGGATATTACAAATCCTGTACAATTTGAGAAAGTTTTGGAAGAGGGATTCGAATCTCATCAAATTTTGGAAAGTGATAAGGATTCTACAACCATGGATAAAGAAGGAGAATCATTTGCTTTGGATCCCTTTGAGGGAAAAGAAATTGAAAATCTTGATCCACTTATTGGTTCTACAATGTCTATGCCATCTCAAAATGAGGAAATTTTAGAACCTGAATGGTTTGGGTTTGATATCACCGATGATCCAATTGAAAATATCACGTTATCTAAAACAACCCAAGTGATTGATCATGGAGATGTGTTAGTTGACCCATCCCTAGATAGACAAGACCTATGGTTTGAAAAGGATGGACATGTTTTTAATTGGGTGCCTAATTTTGGTGTCTTTGATAAACAAGTATTCGATGATGATGAAAGTCATGAAGAAAAGGTAAATTTCAAATCCTCTTCAAGTATTGTCAAATGAAAATATGCCAAAGGTAAAATCTCACCCTTTATGTTCTACCATTCGAAATTCAAGTGAAGGTTTATCTAATTGATTGTTGGATTCAAATACTATCAATGATGAAATGTCATTTGTGGTTGATAAAGAATTTGACTTAATTTCTCCTCACACCACTAATGATATTGCTTTATTGAATGAAAATGAAGTTGGTATGCTTGAAGTGTTAAATCAAGTTCATAATCAATTAGTAATAGAATCTAGGATAAAAACTTATGATGATCCTCATTTAATAAATATCCTAGATGCTTGCAAATGGTTACATGAATTTGATTGGCCTACAGATTTGAAAAATGATTTGGCTTTAAAATTTGTAGAAATAGGTTCCTATTTGCAAGATCTCATATCTAAAAATGAAAGCTTATTTCTACATCATGAATCGAAGTGTGAAATTGACATATTAAAGAATAGACATGAAAGAATTGAAGATCAATTATTGTCTAATCAATTTGATAATTTGAAACTCCACCATAGGATTATTAATGGAACTAAATCAAATTGGTATGGTGAGAGAGGCAAGTTGAAGTTTGTTGCATTGTTTGGCTTAATCTTGTTTTTGTTGGATTCCTACAAAATTTGGCATGCGTATCATGTTATATGTCTTTTGAAATGTTCTAATCATGTTTGGGATCCAGGGAAGTGATAGGTCAAACTTTGCACCATCTTGTACCATATTGTACATTTGTATATAGATTTTGGTTTTTCAGTTTTGATTTGTGTGTTTTGTATTCTTTTTTTTTTTTTTTTTCTTTTTTTTTTTCTTACATTTTGGTTTTTTTTTTTTTTTAGAGTGAGATGTCAGTTTATGTCCTCATGAATGTTAACTAAGATAAGGAGAATATGAAACATTGGAATTGTATTGCAGAAGGCTCCACGAGTACCACAAACACATTAAAGAATATCGTTTGAAACTTGGGATGCGTGAAGTTGTCAGTTTTGCAAATTAGGGTGAAATATTTTGTATACTCCATCTCATTCATCCGTATTTCATGGTACATTTCACATTGCATAAACATTGCATCTCACTTGCATCTACATTTCAAAGACAATCACCGAAAAACATGTCAAATTCTCTTAGGATCATTGCACAATATACACTAAGAAGATCTTGAGATTGGGAACTGATGCCGAAACTGTCTTGAACCAAACACAATTTGCACATATTAAAAACATCTTGGGTAAAATGGTCAAAACCATCCTTGGGAGAAAATGTGAGGTGAAAAGAGTCATCCTTGTCGGTCCTATCATGCAACATAGTCCATAAAATAGTGGTTTTCACCACTTCCACAATACTTGAAACTCAAAATCAGAGTAGTAAGGATAGGGTCAAATTCTCATCATACTTAGGTTGAGAATCCGATTCCCCAAAGCTCTGAGTCTGCTTGCATCACACCACTGACTATTGGGTTGTAAGGATCGTACTACATGTCCCCTCAGAAGGATGGGTAGTCATCCCTAAGATTCAAGAAATCAAAAGCAAAATCATGGACTATGGGGCTAACCTCCACCGGGGCTATAGACGCTTGACTGGCAGTGGAGTATGCTCATGCGTGGTGACATGTCTCATTTAAAAGTGAGACCTCTGACCGCTCAAACGGACAGGCTAGCCTTGTGGTTTCATCCATAACAAGTTTAACCATTTTGGTCAAAATGAGGTAATAAACTCAAAATCAGAGTAGTAAGGATAGGGTCAAATTCTCATCATACTTAGGTTGAGAATCCGATTCCCCAAAGCTCTGAGTCCACTTGCACACACACTGGTTCTGGATTGTAGCGGTTCATAACTAAGCTCTTGATCTGGTAAATGAATTCATTGCACACACATTTGGTCCTAAGAGGGTTAGACAGTTTTAGTGTGTTTGTTTATGGTACTAGAATGTTTGAGTCTCTGCAAAATAGGTCGTTCATATTATAGCATCCTTTCAATACATCCATAACATATCATATGCATAAATCATGAAGACATAAACATCCATGTGAAACTGACGATGGAATGTTGAATGGTTTCAAACGATAAGGAATGAATCACTTTGCACACACTGAGCTGATGCTGAATGATTCTGATGGTTCATGTCTTTTTGGTCTATTTTCATTCTCTGGATACTTGTTGATGCTTATAATTCTAATATTTGGGTTTTGTGTGTTTTCAGGTTGGGTTCTTACCGAAATGCTCAGGAGCATTTCCCAGTAGAGTCGCCATTTGTTGTGGTTGCTCCACAACTAGCCCCAAAAATTGGGGACCCACCTTTAAATTTTGTGTTTTGAGAATTTTGGTGTCCTTGGAGCGATAATTTTGATATATCCCATCCTCGATATTTGCAATTTAATCCCAAGGTTCCTCCTTGTACAATGTCTTCGATCTTCAGTGGTCTTCCTTTGGAGTGTTGATATTAGAGTGTTCATGTTTTGGTTTTAAGATTCCTTTTGGGGTTGTTGTTTTATGGTTCAGTTATTGGTTAGATTGTTGGGTTTAATTTTAGTTTTAAATTTTAATGTTTGTTTTAATGTTTTTCCTTTGTGGTTTTTTTGTAGTTAGGTAAGGTGGTTTGATTTTTAGTAAAAATAAAAAGAAAAATTTAAATAAAAAATAAAATAAAATAAAATAAATAAATAATAATAATTATGTTAATATATGTCATTATATAAAAGGTTAAAAACTTTATATATATATAATTTCATTTTATATATATATAATTTCATTTTATATATATAATAAAAAAAATGAAAAGGGGGAAGTGGTTATCTGTTGGGGACCGTTGGGATGCGGCTCAAATATCCGGTGGAATTATATCAGAGTTAGATGTTGTGTTGTAGAACTACCTCAACTCTCTCATAGGTATTCTCGGATCTCTCGGCCCTTTGGATCCTGTGGTTTGTGGTGCCGGTTTATGCAGTTACTATTTTGTTTTGGTTAGTGTTGTAGTACAGTTTCTGTACTCTTTTGTTTAAGTGTTGAAGTGCATTGTTTTGGTTTATTGTCTTATTTTGGTTGTAAAAGTTTTTGGGGCCCTTTCAAAAACCTCTTCCCTTAATTTTACCAAAAAAAAAAAAAATGAAAAGATTATATCATAATAAAATGAAATATATATTATTATTATATTAGATGTAATAATAATATATATTAAAAAAATAAAAAATAAATAAAATAATAAAATATATATATATGTTATTATATTATATAGTATATCATTTATATACTATATAATATAATAACTATATAATATATACGTTGCCTTAGTTCATGTTAATATTATTTAATGAAGGGCTAATGTTTCCCTTGTTTGTGTGTTATGCAGGTGGACACTTCCACAGCGAACGGAACCCAGCGGCAATGACATAGCATATAGAGAGGGCATCACATGACAACACGGATGCTACGTTAGCTAGGCTTGTGAGCGACGGATAAGAAATCCACGACGTATGTTCGACCACGTGACTTGGCGATGTCATGGAAGTCTAGAAAATGGGACACGGTTCAAGAAAATAGAGCGCAACGTTCGAGCACGACAGGGGAAACTGCAGTTAAATTCCTGAGTTGTAGACTATCAACGGATGCGGGTGACCCATCGGATGGCGACGTGGCGCCAAGAGGAATTTAGTTTAAGTCACGCATAAGGCCTGCTAGACTGGGAGTTTACGACCGTGATGTAAGGTGTATAGCATGGGATACCAACGACGTCAGGTTCAATGGCAATTTATACAGTGGCAGACAAAAAAAATTGACATCAGACTACAACGCAAGGTTTCGTAGGGGAGGCCTAACATGAGCGAAGAAGCAAGGAGGTAGCATTTGAACTTAGCCATGCAATGGTGAGTGCATATAGGAAATTCTATCATGGACGTAGGGCCCGCAGGAATGATGTGGTACAATATGTAGAATTACGCAGCATCAATGTGCAGGTTAGCAGAGACATACGATAGAATTCTAACATCAACATGACAATCCAACAATACAGCATAATAGGAAATATATCGATGCCTGCGTTGAGAAAGAATAGTGCCATCGTGCGGCGGTAGATTTGCAGATTCACCAAATTTGCACGGTGGTGATGACCCGGTCATACACAGTGATTGACGTAGCTCACAATGTCATTTTGATGCTATGATTCTTCTAGAGTTGATGGCTCCGAGTAAGCCTCAAAAATTGATATCGACAGCGATAATTTTTGTCGATGAAGAGAACAAGTTGGACAACAAAGAAGAAAGCCAAATTAATGGTAGCGACACAGTCATAGGCAGCGGCGCAGTCAGTGGATGTTAAAATAGGAAAAGCAAGCAGTGATGCAGTCGTTGGCAATAGAGTACAACCTAAGTCATAGTTTGAAACAGCGAGCATTCGGATAGGACACGGTGGAGTACAATGGCGCTGAGAGTCTAGAAATGCATAGGATGAGCATGTGGTGTTTTGGTCATTAGGGTTTATGAAGGTGTCGGGGTCCACATCGACAACTATCCAGGACCTCATGCACACGTGTGAGGTAAAGCCATGGGTGGAGAATAACCTTGCACAAGCACTGTAAAACATGACCAAAATGGAGAAAGAGGGTCAAATTTTCCACTTTACATCGATGTGGTTCAAACTCGTAGATTCTCATGGTTACTAAAGGCAGATTGTTACCTGAATCATATGATGTTCATTTTGAGCACAAAGGAGAGGTGTCGGTTAAAATGAAACCGAGGCATCCAAAGCATTCCCATTAAAATGTGTTATAAAGGAGTAAAACGTTATCATGGTGTTGGTCCTTGGGCTCGTGAATAATAGCAATCTGACAAAATACTATAAGGGCCAATAGATTAATTGCAGGGTATTATATAAAAAGAAAATATGTGACTCATAATGTTAAAATCAAACGTTATGAATGTAAGATGAAATGTACATGGATTCAAATGGAAGAAAAGTAAAAATGCAATCAAAGACATGTATTGGAAGGTCAAACGAAAGGCCAATAGAAATCAAAACAGAAGAAGCCAAACCATGGAAATGGAAACAAAGGGTTATTTTTCAAAAGCTTTAAAAAACCCAGGAAAATGAAGTTGCAAGGGTTGGAAAATGGTTTTGAAAACAAGATTGTAGGAGTACACTGGATTGTTTTTGAGCTATTTTGACCTTTTGAAGGCCAAATGCTGTCGAAATGTAACAAGAGATTTTTTTAATGCAAATGCCCTTTTCAGAAATTTAAGGCCTTGTTAGCAAGAAAGAATGAGATGATTTCTGCATGCTCAAATTTAATTGTTTATCTTTCCCCTTTCAAATTTTGGACTTGTAGATGAAGTTTATGCAATTTTTTTTGGTTACTTCATGTGAATTTTTAAATCTGAAAATTTATTTTTGAACCCTAGGAGCTAACACTTAGTTTATTTTGGTTGTGCAAACTTGTAGGTCGAATAAGCTAGGTTGCATGTATGAAATTCTCACATATTCGGTTTTACAGGACGGGGTGCTATCAAACTGATGAGGCTTTGCATTTCTGCATTTTTAGCATTTGATTTGATGCAAATTTTTATTTTTCAGTTTTCAACTTTTAAAATGCAGATTTTTTTTTTAAAATTTTCGGACATTAAAATAAAAATAAAAAAAAATTCAAAACCCAAAAATAATGGCATGGTTGCGTAGAATATACTTCATAGTTGCATTTTACACTTAGATGTTTTTACTCCGGAGTCATTTCATATTTTTAAAAATTACCCGAAGTTGCTATTTTTATTGCAGATTTTTAAATTTTGAAATTGCAAAATTTCCATTTTGAGGTCAAATTTGATTCTTTCAGTTTCATACTTCATTCATGAGCCTATGATGACATTTCCTTCATGAAAAATTCAATTTCATTGAAGGGGTTATGTTTTATGGCATTTCACAAATTACCATTTTTGGAGCATAAATGTACCTTTTCTTCATGAAAATTTTGATTTCATTGAAAGAGGTAATTTTACATGTTATATTAAAAGGTTTTTATTTCAAAGCATTGAATTACCTTTATTTATGAAAATTATTTCATAAAAAGGGGATAATTAAATGACATTTTAAAACCTTATTTTAAGGTCATAGATTATTGTCTCTTTGTGAAAATTAATTTCACCAAAGAGAGATAATTTATTATTCATACTAAAGGCTATCTTAATCTTCATGATAAGTAGCTACATTTGGAGCCTATTCATCATTTTGGATTCACATTCATAGATAGATTTAATCTTCATTTACATGTTTAAAAGTAGGATTTAATGCAAGATAGAACTTGATTAAAATCCACTTAATAAGGGAAGATAAAATCTATCTTAAAACCCTCAAGATAAAAGGAATTAAGGCACTACATCATGGTCATATGAGGGCCAACTCACATTTGCTTTATTTTGGTTCAATGAACATTCATTAAAGTAGCATGGTAAAATAAACCAACATTACCCCTTGTTTATAGTTACTTGCAATCACTAAGGTGTTCCAAGCATTTAAATTGATACATCTTTATTTGAGATTACTAATACACATATGCAAATGCTAATATAGCGGAGACCTTGGAGTAGTTGTTTTGTTTAACTTCTTTTAAAGAGAGGGCTTGAGATCAAAACCCTAAGGAAGAGTGTAATTTCACACTTGGGTAAAATTACAGCTCAATAGGTACACAGGTGTGAAATTTCATTGATGCTAGTAAGAAGTGCTAGAAAACCATTTCTCATAGTAATATTAATGAATATAAAAAAAGAGCTAATCTTTTTTGTCTAACATGTTGTATGTCTGTGTTATTCCTAGTTTTTTTGTTGAAGATAAACTTTTGTGAACACCCAGTAAAAATGAGATTTTCTCTGTCAAAATTGCCTATTTCTTTAATGAAAACCTTGATCAACCATTGTTCCCTTATAATATCATTTGGAAGAAGCACCTCATTCCCAATGTCTATTTATTCTTTTGGTATGCTATTCGGGACAAAATCCTCTCCATTCCAAATCTCCAGATTCGAGGGCTCCCCATTCCTAACTACTATTACCTTTGCAAGTAGGAGTATGAATCCACCCAACATGTTTTCATCTTCTATCCTTTCTCCCTTAAAGTTATTTGCTCCTTTTTTTCCTCTGTGGGTATTTTCTGGGCTCCTCCCTTTTCTTTGAATGACCTCTATTTACAGTGGCCTAATCCCTTTAAAAGTTTTTATATCAAAACCTTTTGGACCTTTTATCTCCCCCATTTCTTGTGGTAAGTTTGGCATGAAAAAAATACCTAGAGCCTTAAATAAATCTATCCATAATTCCAACTATTTTCTTTACATATTTATCTACATGACAACTAAAAATATCTCTGTTATGTAGGGGAATGGGTGGTCGGAGTCCCTAAGTTAAGCTTAGTTAGCCAAGTACCTCCAGCTCCCTTCTTGTAATATTTCCTCTCCCTCTTCTGTGGTTGATCATGGATGGATTAAGTATAATCTTGATGGTGTTGCCAAGGGAAACCTAGGATCGACTAGAGTAGGAGGTTTCAAGATCATACAGGGAAGATATTACTGGCCTTTGCAAAAAATATTGACATCCAAACCAACCATTTTGCTAAAGCTTGAGCTCTCTTCCAAGGTCTATCTCTCCTATACAAAATAAATTACCCTAACCATATTGTTGAAGGCAACTCTATGAACATTATTAGAAGCATTGTAGGAACCCAATCAACATATTGGAATATCTCTAGTTTAATCTCTATGGCAAAGTTTTTTCTGAGCTCTTCCCCTAATGTCACTGTCCAACATGTCTTTAGGGAAGGAAACCTAGCTGCTGACTTTCTAGATAACCTGGGGGTTTCTTTGCCTAACCTCACCATTTGAAATGAAATTTCTCCTCCCCCCTGGTCGATGGCAATCCCACGCCTGTATCTCTTTTGTGAGTTTTCCTAGGATTTGGGTTTCTTGGATAGCCACATCTTCTCCATGTTATGAGAATCCTCATATTGGATAGTATTTTTAGGACACATTATTGGAGGTTTCATCGATCCATGGAAATTTTGTAGGTTTATAGGATCTATTTTCAATGTACACTTTCATGCATAGCTTCACCTTGATAAAATGAATATTCGGGGCATGGAGCTTGTGGCTCAACATAGAGAATGTCTTTGTGAGCCATATGTGGAGACATTGTACTATACTATCTTTAATGAACATTTCCTATAGGTTTTTTGTTGCGTGATAGATGATAAAATGGAGCCATCTATTGTTTTACCTAAACACGTGAGCAGGATTTACGTGATCCCATTGAGGTTTCCTCTTTTGCCTCTACGAGGATTTCTCTGTCTATTTTTGTCTTTATTCTTGGTTGTTTTAAAGAAGGTGCTTCCTTTTTGTTTCAAATGGTTGGGAGCATTTTTCCTAACCAGAATTTTTTCGTAAAAGGTTACGGGATCCTTTCAAAACCCTCTTACCAATCAATTTTTTTATTCCTTTATTCATTCCTCTTAGAATTTCAAGTTCATATATTTTATTGATAATATAGAATAACCAATTTTGTATGATTATAACTATTATATCTTTATTCTTCATGTAAATAAGATGAATATATTCAATATTCTTAGTAGATTCTACTTTTGAGATTGATGAATTACTAGAATAAGACTTTACAGTAACAAGATCCAATGGTGTGTCCTCTTGATTATTTTGAAATCTTGTTAATTATCCCTTATCAAAGTTATCTACCATATTTTGAAAATAGCCTCTAAGCTTGTTTATTATATCTCCATTATTGTATGCATTAATGATTTCTTCCATGATATGCAACTAATGTCAAGAGTATATTTCCTTTGAAGTAGACTTCCTTGTGACTCCCTAGGTTTTAAAAATAATTTCAAAGTTTCTAAATTTCAATACCTATGAAGTAGAATTCCTTATATCTCCCTAATATTTAGAAACTATGAAAGTAAGAATTTTGTAAATTTAAATTTTCTAAATTTGATGTTGAATACCTTTTGACTCCCAAATAATTAAATTTGCAAATATTTTAAATTAAAAAAAAACTATTAAAAAAGACTTTAAATAAAAAACTTATAACTCCAAAAAAAATTTCAAAAATACTTATCTACTTATCACTCCTATCTTAACTTTAATAGCAAGGCTTTAATAAATAACTTCCTATTAGCATTTCTTATTTCTCCATTTAATATATTCTTATGCAAATAAATTACTTATAACTCCAAATAAAACCTTAGAAAATTAAATTCTACTTTGCCACTTATCACTCCTTAAAGAAATATTAAAAAACCCTAAAATTTAAATCTACCTATACCTCCATTCATGTCTCCTTTTTTTTAATGTTGTTGCTTGTGCTCACACTATTGCTCTACCTCTTTCTTCATGTTGCCACTCTACCTTGAATCCTTGCCAAAGATGTTGATTTATTTCACATGCTCAGATGCTACATGGAGAGTTGGAAAATGTTATATCTCCTAATGCTTGGTTGTTTGGTTCTAACCCAAATTTTCACATGTAGAAGATGTAATACTCCAATATTCCAAACACTCTCAATCATGCCATGCACTTTATATTTCTAATAAAGATTCCAATATATTCCAAGGCTCGAAAACTTTCAAACTTTTGCTTTCTTCCTCAAGTGGCATTTAGAATTCTTTGGATTCCTCTTTGTCTGAATGTTGTTGTTCTCTACTACATGCCGCTTGGTAGATAGATGTAGACCCCTTGCTATTTTTTTGTGTGTAGTCTTTGTAGGTTCTTTGTTGTAGATACGTTGTTGTAAGCTACATATTTATTTCTCTACTCATTGGATACTTTAGAACCCTAAATGCTAATCCATTTCCAAGCTATTAAATATTGACCAATAGCTTTTTATTAATGCTTCTTTAAGCATCCTATTAGTGATTCACTTAGCACCCTATTAGTACCTCACATAGCACCTTGTTAGTGCCTCTCTTATATGCCTTTAAAGCATTCTATTAGCACCTTGCTTATGTTTTCCTTCTAGGTCACTTTTCTTGCTTTTGGATGGATTCAAACCTCTATACTTTGCATTCCATTGTTCCTCTTATCCTCTATTAGATGGCTTCAATCTTCTAAGGTTGTTCTCTATGCTTGTGCACTACTTTTGGAGTAATATTCTACCATTGGCTTGAGCAATGAGTTGTGCTCATCTCAATAGCTATGTGTAGGCACTTTGCTTTGGCTTAGCTTCTTCTACTGGTTTGACTCCCTTCTGAATACTATGTTGGCTTAGTTCAACTCTGTTTTGAGCTCTATGTTGACCCTAGAACATTATTCTTCATCATTTTAATTATTCTACCTTTATTCTCTTTTCTTAAGGAAATTCTAACTCTGCTCTTACCATAGAAAATATAACACTTTAATCTGCAATCTTTCTGCAATGTTATTCTTTGATGCTTTTTCTCTAATGGCCTCTTTACTTGAATATTATGTTGTCCTTTATAACTCAATATATTTTCCTTGAAGGTTGTCTTGCTTTAATATTGGCCTATCTTGGACCAACGTTATTTTTCTTGAAGGTTCTCTTGCTTTAATATTGGCCTTTCTTGGACCAACGTCAGGGTCAATATGACCTGAATCACTGAAACTTTTATCAAGGCCTTTTTCTTCAATATTTGAATAAAAAAAAATAATATCAAGTCTATCTTCAAAACCTAATTTTTTTCTCTGTTAAGGTCTACCTTCAAGACTTGAAACTATCTATGTCAAGGTCTACCTTCAAGACCTAAAACTATCTATTCTAAGGTCTGAATTCAAGACCTAAATATTCTTATCTATTAAGGTGGCTATAAAATTCCCTGAGCTCCAAAAAAGATAGCTTGATTGTACCAAATTCTTCAACTTTCTTTTGAGTGTTGAAATAAATTAGTTGTCAATAAATTGTCTATGCCCCTGAAATCCTTTATCAATGTCAGGGATGGCCATTTCCCTAAATAATAAATTATCTTCAATTTGACTCACCTCCAATATGAGTCCTAGTCTTCATTGTTTATCCTTCAATCTAGTGGAAAGATCCTATAGTTGAGTCCTAGTCTTCATTGGTTATCCTTCAACCTAGTGGAAAGACCCTAGATTTTGCTTACTTTAACTTTCCAGTAGAGTCTAGGTCTAGCTCCATTTAAAGTAGACATACTCTAACCAATTTTGTCACATTGGACAATAATTGATTTTACAGCTAACTAAATCAACCTGTGCAAGTAACTACTTGTTGTAGCTCTGATACCACTTATGGCTTTTGAAGCCTTAATATTAATATAAAAATCATAATATAATTATCATAGGATCAAATATATGATAGCTACAATACATTAAGATCAAAATAATAATATAAATAGAATAATATGATCCAACTAATATGTAAATCAAGGCTAATAATATATCAACTAACATTCATTAATAAGAAACAATATGAATGTGTTGGCATTTTTGCCACATTATTTTGATTGTTGATTATTCCTGCATAAAATGTTGAAGTTCTCACTCCTTTACAGGTTTTGATGCAAAAAAATCTAAGTCCGAAGACTGTCGCGATATCACGACAAAAAGCAGCATGGAGGGCATAGTTTCAAACCCGTCGCGATATCGCGACATGTCACTTTATCGCGGGTTTGTTGAGGAAAGAGAAATAAAATGCAAAGGTGTCATGAAATCGCGACCTGTCATAGTTTCGCGACGCTAAAGGTAGAAAAGGGTTAAGCTGCAAAGTCGTCGCGATATCGCGACGTGTTCCAAAATTATGGTCAACGCAGTCAACGACAGCAAGGGGGTAAAGTCATCGTGATATCACGACGTGTTGGATTTTTGCGGTCAAAATGGTCAACGTAGGTAGCACAGCAAAACTATCACGAAATTGCGACATGTCGCGTTTTCACGACTTACAATGGCCATGAAGTAGAGTAGGAGAAAAGGTCAAAAAATCACAACATAACTAAGCAAAGGATGATGACAATCAATTTCGTCACGATTTCACAATAGAATAGTGAGCAAGACGCAATATGCGAAAGACGTTGCGATATTGCGACGTGTTGCATGGTCGTGGTAGATTTGGAAAGAAAAGCTTAAGGCATGAAAGTTGTCATAATTTCATGACACTTTCGGAGATGAAGTCCAGCAACATGGAAACGTCGCGATTTCATGACATATTGGGGCGAAAGGACCAAGTGGAGAAACCTGTCACGATTTCGTGACATGATGGAGATTAACGAACCACTTGAGGCAAGAGTGTCATGTTTTCATGGGTTAGAAGCAGGACCGTATAGGGTGGATGAAAATTGTCGCGAAATTGTGACATGTCGGATTTTTGTGACTTAGAAGAGAAGATTGAGCAGCGGGGAGATAGTGTAGCGATTTCGTGACTTGTTTGATTTTTGTGACCTAGAGATAAAACAAATATGTCGATGGGAGAAAGAGCAGAATAGTATGAAACGTCACGATTTCGTGACACACCACGTTTTCGCAAGCTAAGGTAGCGAAGGAGCCAAAGAAGCCGAATACGTTGTGATTTCGTGACATGGTTGATTTTCACGGTTCCAAAGTGACAAAGTGTATGGAGTAGAGATACGTCGCAATTTTGCAACCTATCATGTTTTCGTGACCTGTTACAGTTTTGTGCTAGAAAGCAGTTCAAATGGCCCGATGAAGTTTTGCGATTTCCAACGATTAAAAGCACTCTAGAATTAAATGTTTTGTTGCTTTCCAATGTGGGCAAGGTAGAAGAACGTGTCCAAGCCATCATAATTAAAGACTTCCATTATTCAAAGCTTTTGTTCATGGTTTTTCTAACGGTTCAAGCATGTTTAATGAAGACAACCGACTCCTCATTTCATTCAATTTCTAGTTTCTCCGAGGCTGGTTTAAGGGGATCATTTCCTTGTTTTCGTTGCATATTTTGTAAATCTTGAGGAAGTTCATTGCAAGTTTTAAATGTTGTAAAGAAGCAAGACTTCTATATAAATCAATGTAGATCTTAGAAAGAGGGATCGGGAGTTTGAGAGACATTTTGCTGAAAACATTCAAGTTCTTTGCGTAAATAAGAGATATTTGGCCTCTGATTTTGCAAGCGTCTTTCTAATGATTTCCTTCTATTTCATGCATTTCTTAGTTATGCTCGTCTTTCTAATTTGTTGTTAGATTTCAATTCTGCATCTGAGTTTGAATACTGCTAATAAGGAAGTGAGTTCTGAAATGCAATCCTGAAGGTTGTCTGTGCAAGGTCGTAAGTGGATTATGCTGTATTTTATTATTATATGTTGTTCATATGCTTGAGGTTAAATTCTTACTGAGTTTCTTTCCCCGATCATATAAATTCGGCCTTAGCCATATTTCCCATCTCTTTTCGTGTATTTCTTGTTTCTTTCTACACATTTATAATTCCTTTCCAGTAACTTTAGTCTTCAACAAGCTTAGAAATAGTAAGGGAACTAGCCCTCTCTAGAGATTGGTCTGGGAGACATTTCTTTCTCCTAGCCTTTCAATGTTGGTCGGGTCTAGGGTGCATAGACATAGAAAATTCTTTCCTGTGGCAAATTCGTGACCAACAATTTTTGGCACGCCCAGTGGGATAGACTATTTCTATCTCAGAAAGATCCCATAGTATTGAGGGTTTAATGTTTGCCTTCATGCCATATAGTTAGAACATTTGGTGACTCTGTAGTACCCAGAAATCTCTAAACGTGGATGCAGTGAAAGCTATACTTCATGATCATGAGATCAAAGTCCAAAAAAGTTGAAGATCTTGTTGAGTTTTTTGAACTTGACAACACAAAAAGAGGTGAACACTCTAGATTGGTTTCCCCATCGCTTGCATCATCTGCCATATCCACACAAATCCCTGGTATTGTTACTACTTTTCCATCTTCTCAGTTACATACACTAGTCCCAATGGCCCAGTATCCACCACATCGACAGTTTTCAGCATGGAACAGCTCAGGGGCCTTGAATTTGCAAGCTCAAAATCTAGTTCTCCAGGCTGCTTTGAAAGCCTTGCCAACCTATGATGGTATGGGAAAGACTGCATATGAACATATTCATGATGTAGCTTCTCTGGCAGCCATTCATGATATAATAGACGAAGATGTGATGGTGAAGTTATTAGTGTTATCCTTGAGAGGAAAATTGTTGTTCTGGTATCGATCTCTGCAACCAGGCACTATTGCATCCTGGGATCAGCTAGGAGAATTGTTAGTCAAGAATTTTCATGAACAGGCTGACCCATTTTCATTGTTACATCAGTTTAATGCAATCCAGAGGCACCCGTAGGAGGCAATAGCATATTTCAATGTTCATTTCACCAGAAGCTGGCAGCGAGTGCCTGAAGGACTTTGCCCTACCCCTAAGCAAGCTACGTTTTACTACCTTCGAGCGTTCAATATAGACATTGGCTTGGCGATCAGGCAGTCCAATGTGATGACCTTCCAGAAACTGTTCGAGCAAGCACAAAAGGTGGAGGTAGACTTGATTGCAATCGACAAGCTTCCCCCAAAGGTAGCAATGCCCATTTTACCTAATATTCCACAACATTTATATCCTAGTTCTTTTTTGCAATCTATGTCTTCTATGCACCCTGTTCCATCATGGAATTCTAGTGCACCTCAAATTGCACCTATCCCAGTTCCTTAGCTATCTACTTCAACAAATCCCTAGTTGCCTACACCCAGCATTCTGCCCTTCCTTGCTTCCACTTCATTCCTAGCATTACCGACACCACTAGCACCTTTGCCCTTACCAGCACCTCCTATGCCTATAAATCCTGATCCTTATACTACACTGTTGCAAGAGGTAAAATCTGCCAATTCTGTAATAAGAGCAATGGGTAATAAGATCACGCTTATTGAAAGGAAGCAAGTTGAGCAAGATTTCTAGCCTAGGAGATTTCAACCCCCGCCAATTACTAGAGAACAAGCTGCTTCAACAAGCAAAGCACCCGAGAGGAACCTGACTGTTTTGGCAAATGAAGATGCAGTCCTTGCTGAAAGAACATATTGGTGTTCGACATGCAATGATCCCCATGGAGAAGACACTTGCATGGTTCATTTGAATTATGTGTAGACATTGGCTGCTAGTTCTTAGGGAGGGCAAGTCAATATGATCTCTGAGGTAGGCCATAGCTTAATGATTCCATTGGAAGAGCAAGTTTCGATTCTCACAAGGACTGGAAAGAAGCCTGTTATAGTAGATCCTATTGAGCTAGAACCATTAAAAGTGCCAGTTGATTTGAAGAAACCAGTGAAGACTCATGTGCCAGCATCAAAGCTAGATGTGCCTATTTTACCAAAAGATCTTGTTCTACACAGAGTATAAGAAAAGGCCACAACTGCACAGGCAAGATCAGAAGCAGAGAAGCAATCTAGAGAAAAGCTAAAGTACCCTTCATTGACAAAGAGGCTAAGAGTAGAAGCCACTCAGCAGTATCAGAGTAGATATGATCACCCTATTGAAAAGAAGGAATCTACTACAGTTGCATACAACATTGTCGCAATTTCATGACACTTTCGGAGATGAAGTCCAGCAACATGGAAACGTGATTTCATGACATATTGGGGCAGAAGGACCAAGTGCAGAAACCTGTTGCGATTTCGCGACATGATGGAGATTAACGAACCACTTGAGGCAAGAGTGTCATGTTTTCGTGGGTTAGAAGCAGGACCATATAGGGTGGATGAAAATTGTCGCAAAATCATGACATGTCAGATTTTCATGACTTAGAAGAGAAGATTGAGTAGCGGGGAGATAGTGTAGCGATTTCGTGACTTGTTTGGTTTTTGCGACCCAGAGATAAAACAAATATGCCAATGGGAGAAAGAGCAGAATGGTATGGAACGTCATGATTTCGCGACGCGTCGTGTTTTCACGAGCTAAGGTAGCGAAGGAGCCAAAGGAGCCTAATACGTCACGATTTCGCAACATGGTTGATTTTTGTGGTTCCAAAGTGACAAAGTGTACGGAGCAGAGATACGTCGCAATTTCGCAACCTGTCGTGTTTTCGCGACCTGTTACAGTTTCATGCCAAAAAGTAGTTCAAATGGCCCGATGAATTTTTGCGATTTCCAATGATTAAAAGCACTCCAAAATTAAATGTTTTGCTACTTTACAATGCGGGCAAGGTAGAAGAACGTGTCTAAGCCATAAGAATTAAATACTTCCATTATTCAAAGTTGTTGTTCGTGGTTTTTCTAACGGTTCAAGCATGTTTCAAGAACGGCCATTTAATGAAGACGATCGACTCCTCGTTTCATTCAATTTTTGGTTTCTTCGAGGCTGGTTTAAGGGGATCATTTCCTTTTTTTCATTGCATATTTTGTAAATCTTGAGGAAGTTCATTGCAAGTTTTAAATGATGTAAAGAAGCAATACTTCTATATAAATCAATGTAGATCTCAGAAAGAGGGATCGAGAGTTTGAGAGACATTTTGCTGAAAACATTCAAGTTCTTTACGTAAATAAGAGATATTTGGCCTCTGATTTTGTAAGCATATTTCTAATGATTTCCTTCTATTTCATGCATTTCTCAGTTATGCTCGTCTTTCTAATTTGCTGTTAGATTTCAATTCTGCATCTGAGTTTGAATACTGCTAATAAGGAAGTGAGTTCTGAAATGCAATCCTAAAGGTTGTCTGCGCAAGGTCGTAAGTGGATTATGCTGTATTTTATTATTATATGTTGTTCATACGCTTGAGGTTAAATTCTTGTTGAGTTTATTTCCCCGATAATATAAATTTGACATTAGCCATATTTCCCATCTCTTTCCGTGTATTTCCCATTTCTTTCTGCACATTTATAATTCTTTTCCAGTAACTTTAGTCTTCAGCAAGCTTAGAAATAGTAAGGGAACCAGCCCTCTCTGGATATTGGTCTGGGAGACATTTCTTTCTCCCAACCTTTCAATGTTGGCGGGGTCTAGGGTGCATAGACATAGAAAATCCTTTCCTGTGGCAGATTCATGACCAAAAAAATGTAAATAGCCTAAATCATACATGTAAAAAGCATGTAGCACAACTTACAATATTAATTGCTCAAATGTATTCAATATTTATTACTCCTCTTACAAATATATCATAAAAGTCTCATACAATAACAAGACTTTCTAGGTAGACAATGCAAACTATTTAGGCAATATAGATGATGTAGACTATGTAGACGATGTCCACTATGGAGTAACATATAGCCATTATAGGACAAATATTTGGTTACTTGACTCTTCCTTTTTCTTACGCCAAGTCCCATGACTCTTGGCTTCTCTAATTGACACTTGCATACACATGACTCTATATTGTATGCACACTTGGATATGATTATCCACATAGCACATCCTAATCTAAGAACACATGTCCACACTTACATATAAAACACTTGTGCACATTTACACACACAACACTTGCACACCCATTTACATGATACTTGTGCATTTCTTGCACATTATTACATTACATAAAGTATTTAATCACATTCTAATCTAGGACAACCTTAATCTAATATTTACAAGGATGTACAAATGAGGTGCATTACCATGTACCAAATAATGTAATATACTCTAACATGGATGACGCTCCCGTATCACTAACACGTTCATTCCCTACTAAAGAGCAAACCCAAAATTACATCAACAACTTTTATAGGTTATTTTTGGCACATGGAAAATTCACCACTAGTGGCAAAAATACCACTGGTGAATTCTCCACAAGTGGTAAAAATACCACTGGTGAATTCACCACAAGTGGAAAAAATGCTACTAGTGAATTTGCCACAAGTGGAAAATTCACCATTGGTAAATTTGGCATAACTAGCAAATTCACCACTCATGCCATGTAAAAATTTCTAAAATGACAAATTTCACCTTGATTTTTTAACATACTTGTATAATGCACTTTGAAGATAATAATATCCCTCAAACCACATCCGTACAATATTCCAATATCTTGTTATCTACCATCACTCCTAAGTCTTCTTTTTGCAAGCTCTCCAAATTTCTAAATTGGCTAAGTGAAAATCACAACCATTTTCATCCCCTTTCCAATTTTAACCCATCCATCCCATCCTACACACACTTAGCATCACAACAAAATTTATTTCAATTGCATCAAATCTACCCATGCAATAAAGAATTCTTCCCAAACAAATTTTGGAAAAATTCTTGGGGGGGCACCCATGGGGCATATAGGCATACAAGGCATAAATGTTTTAGATACCAATAAGGCACACATCATCAAAATTAAGGCATACATGCAACAATAACATTAAGTAATTAAAACAATTACAATTACAACCATTTATTCAACACAACATCTCAAAAACAAACATCAATTTGTTAAAATTGAAATCCTACAACTTACTTTTGATGCAATTTCATAGAAATCACATCAAAACTAGGGAAAAATGTAGAAACCCAGTTATGATGCGCTATCAAAACAAAAAATATCAAACAAGACACCAAACATTAATAGACAATCAATCAACTCAAACCCAAAAAATTGGGTATCATTTTTAACCCTTGTCAAATTTGCCACTCACTAGCAAATTCGCTAGTAGAAAATTTGACACTTAGTGGCACATTTGCAAAAAGTCACTTTTCAAGGAACAAATTTGCAAAAAGTAATTTTTCAAGTGGTAAATTTGCAAAAAGTAGTTTTTCAATCCCCAAACCAATCAATAAGATCATTGGTCAAATTCTCCAATTAGTGGTAAATTCCAAGTGGCAAATTTGACACTAAGTTGTAGATTTTCTAAAATGACTAGAATATTCTAGCATGAGCCAAGTGCACATGGATTCCTTTGCCCCACTACCTCCCCTATCCTCGCATGCTCCAATAATAAACCAGACCTACAAACTCAAAAAAACCCTAAGAGCATCCCAACTAGTTTTCCTTCTTAATCCCCCTTCCAAAAATCTATGAACGCAACCCTTGGGCAAGCATTCTATAAGCAATTTTGAGCTAGGAATACTTTTCTAAAATCTCTTGCCTTATTTCTCATTTGTATTTCTCATATTTTCATGTTGATTATCTTCATCAAGCTACTTTGTAGGCAATTCAAGCAAGGCAAGCAGAGAGATTGGGGGCAAGAAGGAGTTCTTGCTAGGTTGTATCACCCCTAGCTCCTCTTTTCTTCCATCCTCTTATTCTCATTCATGTATTTTCTCTTCCATTTTAATCCTTGCTAACTTAGATTTCATATTCATATATTTATCATTGCTCATTATATATTTCTAACACTCTCTTTGCGAGCCATTTCAAGTTTATCTTTACTCACTTCTTTCATTTACAACCACTAATATCCTTTTATTTCATATTTTACATTTCTAATACATGTTTCCTTGTTATTTACTTCCATGTTCTTTCATTTACAATAACTCCTTATGCATAGGCATAGTTCTCTTCATTGTGAGCATACTAACTATATTTATTTCTCTATCCATGCATTGAGATTACTAATATTTCCTATTTGCAAGGATATTAGTTAACATTAATTTTTCTTGTAAGTCCTTTTATACTTTATTTTCATTATATGTAGGCTCATGTGCATTGTTTGCTTCTTTAGCTTCATTTTCTTTCATGCATTTCACATTAATCTTCATTTTAACTTCAAGGAGTCTTTCCTCAAGCTTGCTTTGGTATTGATACAAGACTAACATTGTCTTGTTTATCCTACCATAACATTTGTATTTCACCATTTATTTTTTCATGCTCTCTTTTAATATCTGCTATATATTTATTTAAGATTTGTAGTAGCAGTACATATATCTTCTTTTAGCATTTACTTTTCATTGCATTACACTCCTTTTGCTATGACATAAGCTTAAATAGATCTTGCAATCCATTTCATTCCCTTTTGTAGGTATTCCTAAGGCATTTAAAGACCATCCAAGATCATATAAATTCCAATTTTAGCCGCTTCTTAGGCACTATCCATTTCTTTTAAGTACATCTAATTTGCTTCATAAGTTATGGTAGATTTTGCAATTTATGTAGTTTAAATTTTGGTAATTTGTAGGCAACAGAACTTAGAAATTCATTGCTCTATCCCCCTCTTACATTGCATCTCAAATTTGAATTGAGACTAAGTCAGTCCCATTTTAGGTTAAATTTACCACTCATTATAGCCACTGGTGAATTTAACTCTCTGGAATACACAAAGCAAATTCGCCACTCACTATCAAATTTGCCATTGGAAAATTTGCCAATCATCGGAAAATTTGATAGGGCCTACATCCATTCCAAAAGGAGGTCAATTCATACTCAAGTTTACATTAATATAGGGTTTGATTAGCTGGGAAGATAGCCTATCATCTCTGTACAATCAAATAGATCACCCAAAATAGAAAATCCTATTTTTTCCCTCTCTTCTTGCAGGTTTTCAAAATCATCAGTGGTAAATTTGATCAAGCTCTAGAAAAGGCAACTCTACCACTTGGCATCTCTTTGATCTATAATTTTCATCATATTTCTATTTATAATATTTGTTTGCATAATTCTTTTGCCTATAATCACATATATTTTGGTCAATCAAGGAAATTTGAATAGTTTAAATTCCTTTTCTTTAATCATATTCATTTTGGATAAAAGCAAATAATCCTAGCATAGATCTAAATTATTTATTTTAAAAGTAATTAGGCAAGAAATACAAAGTCATACAATTTCATTTTAAAATAACTTTTTTGATGCATTATCTCTCATTTTATTTAGAAAAGAAAACTCTCTTTTAGTATAGTTCATCATTTAAATTCAAAAGCATACCAAACTAGCTCTTGTGTTCTTACATTTTATGTGTTTATACTTAGCATGTATCTTAGGTGATCTTTACTTTAGGTTTGAATAGATTTTATCTTGATTAAGGATCGTTAAGAATCCAAATTAGCAGTTCAAATCCTCAGGTGTTTGTTAAATAAACCCATTAAACATCGTCAAGAATAACATCAAAAACACACTTAGACACCTTTATAAATACATGAAGTAGAGCCTAATCACGTTTAAGATACCCACATATTCAGGGTCTCCTTTGGAAAAAGGCCCTCAAAATGGGGAAGCAGGGATTCATAGTGAATTCTCTCACTCTATGCTTGATTAAGATTTTTGAATCTACAAAACTTCCTCTATTTCTTCTCAATGGCTTCCAACATTTGTATTTTAGTCATAGGGGGATACCTTAACTTCCTCAGGGCTTGATCCTTAGGATCTTCTTGTATGGCCTTTGATTTTACTAGATTTTTCCTTAGCAACTCCTTTGTTTACTCCTTATGAGATTGAGCAAGGACCATGAGAGGATCCAATTTTGGTAGCTCTACCTATAGAGGCTTCCTTATAGATCTTGTTAATACTTGAATACATTATTCTAATATAGGCTTTTTAGCCAACATTGAAGAACACAAGCTTATACTGAGAGGGGGGTGAACAGTATAAGACCACTTTTTACTTTTTCCTTCAATTCAACTTTCAATTCAATATTATGCAGTGTATAGATAGCAGTATCAATAGAAGTAATCAAAGCAATGCACAAAACACCATCCACAATAGAGACACAACAATTTACGTGGTTCACCCAATGTGGGCTACTCCACGGAGAAAATATTTTACTAAAACTTTCTCAATCAATCTCTTTGGGAATCCTTCCCAATTACAATGTTTATGGACCTCTGTCCAAAGGAGATGTTGATCCCCTAATCTCAAGTTCATGGATCTCTTCCATAGGAGAACTCTTTCCCCTTCTGCTCTGGCTAGTGATCTTCTAGAAGACTTTGTCTCTCTACTGCTCTGACTTGTGGATCTCTCTCCACTTGAAGACTCCTCACTCAGATCTATCTTCAATTGTCCTGGCTGTTGGATCTCTATCCACTGAGACTCTATCCTCTATACTCTGTCACCTCCAAAGCTCTATCAATAGGTTCACTTAGAACCTCCTCAAATATTCTCAATAGGTTCACTCAGAACCTACTCAAATATGCTCAATAGGCTCACTCAACCTACTCAAATCTGCTCAATAGGCTCACTCAGAACCTGCTCAAATCTGCTCAATAGGTTCACTCAGAACCTACTCAAATATGCTCAATAGGCTCACTCAGAACCTACTCAAATATGCTCAATAAGTCCTCTCTAGGACTTGCTCAAATCTGCATAGCAAGCTTTCACAAAAGCTTACTCAAAATCAGTCCACAAGCCTTCTCAAAGACTTACCTCAAATCAGCTTAACAAGCTCACACAGAACTTGTCCAATCTCATAGAATCATAAAGAGAATTGTTAGAGACTCAATATGTTCTAAACTCAATGCTCAATCAATATCTCAATTCAATCTCATAGAAGCATAAAGAGAATTGTTAGAGACTCAATATGTTCTATACTCAAATCCCAATCTTAACTCAAATCAATCTCAACTCAAATCAATCTCAACTCAGCTCAATCTTATAGAAGCATAAAGAGAATTGTTAGAGACTCAATATGTTCTATTCACAAACTCAATTTCTTTCTCAACTCAATCTCAACTCAAATCAGAATATAGAATAGTTTGTTTTATGGAACTTGAACAACCACTTCACACATTCACTTGACTAGGCTCAAACAACTCTACTCAACCAATCACCACAAGGAACAACTCTTTCTCACAAACCCTAGTCCAAGCATGAATCAATCAACTCAAAATATTTCCAACAATGCTCAACCACAAATCTCACATAACAATGATACTCATGTTCTTTTCTAACTCAAGTTCAAGTTCTTTGCTCAACCAATGGGCTTCAACAACAATGCTTATAAAACAAGGTTTAATCACAACTCTCAAACCAGAAAACCTTGAAGCATTTAAACCAACACTTTCGAAAAGGAAACCACAATCAATCCTTTTCTCTCCAATGATATTTCAGAAATCAACCACCATAAACAATCAATAGAGAATATTGCCCATACCTTATTAATGCCAAGAAGTTGTCCATAAAATCTGCCACACTCAACACAACTTTCCTTTCCAATCTCAATGAGGGTTAGTGGACTTCAAATAATAATCACAAAATAAAGCATAACTCAATTTACACCTTTTTACTCCAACTCAATAATCACATCCACCAAAGATATATTCAATAACCCTCAAGCAAAATATTTTTCTCAAGAATGTTTCAATAATTAAAAGCACTCTCCAAATAACATCTCAACAATGTGCCAAATAAGTAATAATCCTTATTACTCCTCAAACCACTTATACCCTAAAGAAATTAAAATCTATGCCTACCTACTTATCTCTCCAAAAACCACTTTTACTATAAAATTTATGCACAGATTTTAAACTAACTTTTAGCACCCAATAAAACAAAAAATTTGTTTTAATTTTCTTTTACAACTTTAATGCATACCTTGGCACGAATTTCGGAATATCAAACACAACATATAAACCTTGGCAGCATGCGCACGAAAAACCACAACCAACGCACTATTTCCCTTTTACACAACAAAAGGGAGTTCACAGGATTCGAACCTGAGTCCTACGGCTCCTGCGTCCTAACAGACGCTTGCGCACCACGTGAGCTAGCGCTCCACACAAGACCAAAGGTGCCTCACTCTCCTTTATCCTCCATGCAATAACCAACGCAAAATAGATTTCTCCTTTCTCAAACAAAATGAAGTGCACATGATTCGAACACTCAACCACTTGCCTCCCAATACCTTTGCGCTGCTCGAGTTGCCAATAGGCCACACTGCCCACGATGTCTTTGGATTCGACCACACCTCAACTTATTCATTGCCTCTACCTTTAAACATTTTTCACACGAGCTCTTTTCGCTTTCTAATAATCGCATTAACCACAAGAGCAAGGATGAGGAATAATAAACCTTAGTCATCCTTTTATAGTCTTCTCCCTCATATTCGACGACGTCGACGGATTACTTTTATTTTAATTTTAAAATTTAAAATTTAAATTTTAAATAATTTAAAATTTAAACTAAATATTTAAAATTAAATATCTCCATCACCGGGGCACATTTTTCGATGAAACAAAAAGCCAACTTGGGTTTTAAGAAAAACCCATTTCAAATATACCATCCATGGTTTTAAATAAAACCTTTTATTTTGCCTACCTTGGTTTTCACAAAAATACTTTCCTTGCACTTTTCACAAAACATAGTGCATGCCATCATAGATCCTTTTGACATCAAATAACCTTTTGACATCAATGACAACATTTTAGCTTAGGGACTCAAAATGTCCAACAATCTCCCCCTTTGTCATTGATGGCAACCCATATTCATTTACTAAAATCTGACCTTCTTTTCTACTCCCCTAGGACTTTGCTCCCCTGGCTCAATGCTCTCTCAAAAATCAAATCTCTCCCCATATCAAAACTTTCCTTAATATACACAAATCTCTCCCCCTTTGACATCAATGGCAAAGGGTCACCTTTGGGGCTCGGGGCTAAGAATGAGCCTCTTAGCTTAGCCCCTCCCCCACCTCCTCATGAGGTGGTTAATTCTAGGGTGGGAGTATTTCTACTCCTGAAAGCACTGCTCTTTACCTTTATCTTTCTCTCTTCCTTTCTGAGTTTTCTGAATCCTCTCACTATTTCTTTCCAAGTAATCATCACTTTTGTTCCTATTCTTGTTCTTGTTCTCATCCATGTTCTTGTTCCTATTTTTGTTCTCATCCAAGTTCCTGTTCCTTTTCTTCCTATTCCTTTTCTCATCCATGTTCCTATTCTTGTTCATACCTACTTCTGGAATATTTGCTCTACACCATCTTGTTGTGTGACCATCATTATTGCACTTATAACACTTAATGTTATTATTCCTTGGAGGTGCAAATGTCTTAGGATACCTCCTAGTGAAGCCAAATCTTCTTCTACCATGAACCCTGCAATTCATTGCCTTGTGACCAAAACCATTGCATGAGTAGCAATATCCTTGAAAAAGTTATCCTTTTCCATATTCATGTCTTTCATATGACCTGCATTGTGAAGCCATGTGCCCAAACCTGTGACATGAGAAGCATCTCCCATTGAAGCTTCCTTGCCTAGACCTCATTGGTCTTCTGTTCTGATTGTTGTTCCATCTGTATCTTCTTTGTGCATTGTTCCTATCTTTTTTGAACTCTCTATTGTCCAACTCATCCTCTGATGTCTCATTCCCACTTACACTATCATATTCTAAAGTATCTTCTTCTAAAGTTTCTTCTTCATCAAGACTTGAAGTAGATTCTTTTTCCTATTTCTTTCCAAAGCCAAGACCTGTTGAACATGATGTTCTTTGTTGTCCACAAATGAACTTATCCAAGTTCTTAGAGCTATTTGTGAAACTCTTCATCTTGATCTTGGAGTCCTTTAAATATTTCTTTAGAGTAGCCACTTCTTGTGCTAACTTCTCACATTCCAAAATCTTTGCTTCTAAATTTTCTTTGAACTTACTTGCCTTAGCCTTTGACTTCTCTAAGTCTTCTATGAGCAATAATATTTCTTCATCACATTCTTGAAACTGATTTTCAAGCTTAGAGTGTTGTTTTCTTACCTTCTTTACTATGTCAAGGGCATAGATAAGTTCTCCCTTGAGATCATAACCATTCTCTATTGAGTAATCCTCTATTTGTTTGCCTTTGTCCTTATCATTACTTCCTTTTGGCTTATCTTCTATAGGATCACTTACTTCATCTTCTAAAGCCATTAGAAGATTCTCATCTAGTCTTTCAAGTGCATCTTCAAAACCATCATCACTGAAACTATAGCCATCTCTAGTGCAATCATCTTCAAGATGTCCAAATTTACCACATCTAAAACATTTGAGAATAACTGGAGTCCTTTTCTCTTTAACCATAAATAGGACTTCATCTCTATCATTGTCTGAAAAACTAGCATCACTATCAAATGAGTACTTACTTGCATTATCTGCATAGTAGCTTTTCTTTTGCCTTTGGAAGAACTTCTTTCCTTGTTTGTTCTGTCCATCCTTGCCTTTCTTCTAGTACCTGTGTCTTTCTGATTCCCTGTACTTGTGATCCTATTTTTCTTCATCATTGTTGTACTTTGGCTTTTTGCACTCTATTGCATAATGTCCATACTTTCCACAATTGAAGCACTTAATAGATCTAACATCTATGAATATTTTGGAACCTTTATCTCTCCTACCATAGTTAGCTTCTTCATCACTAGATGACTCACTGCTCGATTCTATCTGCTTTCCCTTTTTCTTTTTATCCACTTTGAAAGCAACTTCTTTCGGAGGAATAGGATCTTTTGTTCTTATCTCAAAAGTAGTAAGCATGCCAAGCAAAGAATTCCTTGTCAAATAATCACTATCAATTGATGTTTCTATAGCAGAAACCTTTTCACTATACCTTTTTGGAAGAGTTCTCAAGATCTTATCACAAGCATCTGATTCATCAACCTTCATTCCAAGACCTCTCATCTCATGCACAAGTTCATCAATCTTACTGAGATAATCATGAATATTTTCATCATCTCTCATTCTTAAGTTCTCAAATTCTCCTTTGAGATTTTTGATCTTAGCTTTCCTGACACCTTTATCACCCTCATATATGTCATGTAGTAGATCCCACATATCTTTTGTTATTTTACAATCCATAACCTTCATAGATTCTGATCTACCCAATCCTTTTATAATTGCATTCATAGCTCTTGAATTTGCATGCATTAGAAGCTTACCTTCCTTATCTATTGGAGGATTGACTGTAGAATCATATCCAAGTTCCACTGCATCCCAAACTTCATTTCCAAGTGCCATCAGGTGAAATCTCATCAGCATACACCAATACAAGAAGTCACTTCCATCAAATACTAGTACTGCATTATTGAAGGGTCCATCTCTTTGATCCTTTTGATCCATTGTGTTCTTAGACCGCTTTTCCTTCAAGCTATCAAACTCTTCTGAAGGAACCCGCTCTGATACCAATTGAAGAACACAAGCTTATACTGAGAGGGGGGTGAACAATATAAGACCACTTTTTACTTTTTCCTTCAATTCAACTTTCAATTCAATATTATGCAGTGTATAGATAGCAGTATCAATAGCAATAATCAAAGCAATGCACAAAACACCATACACAATAGAGACACAACAATTTACATGGTTCACCCAATGTGGGCTACTCCACGAAGAAAATATTTTACTAAAACTTTCTCAATCAATCTCTTTGGGAATCCTTCCCAATTACAATGTTTATGGACCTCTATCCAAAGGAGATGTTGATCCCCTAAATCTCAAGTTCATGGATCTCTTCCATAGGAGAACTCTTTCCCCTTCTACTCTGGCTAGTGATCTTCTAGAAGACTTTGTCTCTCTACTGCTCTGACTTGTGGATCTCTCTCCACTTGAAGACTCCTCACTCAGATCTATCTTCAATTGTCCTAGCTGTTGGATCTCTATCCACTGAGACTCTATCCTCTATACTCTATCACCTCCAAAGCTCTATCAATAGGTTCACTTAGAACCTCCTCAAATATTCTCAATAGGTTCACTCAGAACCTGCTCAAATATACTCAATAGGCTCACTCAGAACCTGCTCAAATCTGCTCAATAGGCTCACTCAAAACCTGCTCAAATATCTCAATAGGTTCACTCAGAACCTACTCAAATCTTCTCAATAGGCTCACTCAGAACCTACTCAAATCTGCTCAATAAGTCCTCTCTAGGACTTGCTCAAATCTGC
Organism: Wollemia nobilis; assembly: GCA_028583015.1. Classification (NCBI taxonomy): domain Eukaryota; kingdom Viridiplantae; phylum Streptophyta; class Pinopsida; order Araucariales; family Araucariaceae; genus Wollemia; species Wollemia nobilis. Next base: position 126,775 of record JAQPPZ010001127.1, read on the forward strand.
ATAGCAAGCTTTCACAAAAGCTTACTCAAAATCAGTCCACAAGCCTTCTCAAAGACTTACCTCAAATCATCTTAACAAGCTCACACAGAACTTGTCCAATCTCATAGAATCATAAAGAGAATTGTTAGAGACTCAATATGTTCTAAACTCAATGCTCAATCAATATATCAATTCAATCTCATAGAAGCATAAAGAGAATTGTTAGAGACTCAATATGTTCTATACTCAAATCCCAATCTCAACTCAAATCAATCTCAACTCAACTCAATCTTATAGAAGCATAAAGAGAATTGTTAGAGACTCAATATGTTCTATTCACAAACTCAATTTCTTTCTCAACTCAAATCAGAATATAGAATAGTTTGTTTTATGGAACTTGAACAACCACTTCACACATTCACTTGACTAGGCTCAAACAACTCTACTCAACCAATCACCTCTAGGAACAACTCTTTCTCACAAACCCTAGTCCAAGCATGAATCAATCAACTCAAAATATTTCCAACAATGCTCAACCACAAATCTCACATAACAATGATACTCATGTTCTTTTCTAACTCAAGTTCAAGTTCTTTGCTCAACCAATGGGCTTCAACAACAATGCTTATAAAACAAGGTTTAATCACAACTCTCAAACCAGAAAACCTTGAAGCATTAAACCAACACTTTCGAAAAGGAAACCACAATCAATCCTTTTCTCTCCAATGATATTTCAGAAATCAACCACCATAAACAATCAATAGAGAATATTGCCCATACCTTATTAATGCCAAGAAGTTGTCCACAAAATCTGCCACACTCAACACAACTTTCCTTTCCAATCTCAATGAGGGTTAGTGGACTTCAAATAATAATCACAAAATAAAGCATAACTCAATTTACACCTTTTTACTCCAACTCAATAATCACATCCACCAAAGATATATTCAATAACCCTCAAGCAAAATATTTTTCTCAAGAATGTTTCAATAATTAAAAGCACTCTCCAAATAACATCTCAACAATGTGCCAAATAAGTAATAATCCTTATTACTCCTCAAACCACTTATACCCTAAAGAAATTAAAATCTATGCCTACCTACTTATCTCTCCAAAAACCACTTTTACTATAAAATTTATGCACAGATTTTAAACTAACTTTTAGCACCCAATAAAACAAAAAATTTGTTTTAATTTTCTTTTACAACTTTAATGCATACCTTGGCATGAATTTCGGAATATCAAACACAACATATAAACCTTGGCAGCATGCGCATGAAAAACCACAACCAACGCACTATTTCCCTTTTACACAACAAAAGGGAGTTCGCAGGATTCGAACCTGAGTCCTGCGGCTCCTGCGTCCTAACAGATGCTTGTGCACCACGTGAGCTAGCGCTCCACACAAGACCAAAGGTGCCTCACTCTCCTTTATCCTCCATGCAACAGCCAACGCAAAACATATTTCTCCTTTCTCAAACAAAATGAAGTGCACGTGATTCGAACACTCAACCACTTGCCTCCCAATGCCTTTGTGCTGCTCGAGTTGCCAACAAGCCACACTGCCCATGATGTCTTTGGATTCGACCACACCTCAACTTATTCGTTGCCTCTGCCTTTAAACGTTTTTCACACGAGCTCTTTTCACTTTCTAATAATCGCATTAACCACAAGAGCAAGGATGAGGAATAATAAACCTTAGTCATCCTTTTATATAGTCTTCTCCCTCATATTCGACGACGTCGATGGATTACTTTTATTTTAATTTTAAAATTTAAATTTAAATTTTAAATAATTTAAAATTTAAACTAAATATTTAAAATTAAATATCTCCATCACCGGGGCACCTTTTTCGATGAAACGAAAAGCCAACTTGGGTTTTAAGAAAAACCCATTTCAAATCTGCCATCCATGGTTTTAAATAAAACCTTTTATTTTTCCTGCCTTGGTTTTCACAAAAAGACTTTCCTTGCACTTTTCACAAAACATAGTGCATGCCATCATAGATCCTTTTGACATCAAATAACCTTTTGACATCAATGACAACATTTTAGCTTAGGGACTCAAAATGTCCAACAAACATGTCCTAGTTTGGGTCCATAAATATGTTCACCACTTATTTTATACCTTCTATGTCATTTTAGCCTAATGTGTTACTACCTATTGGGCTTGTTGTTGATAATCCATGCATGTATATGCATTATGGGGGTCATTGTAGGCCAAGAACCAATAAGTTTCCTAAGAAGAGGACACAAATGAGACTTCCTCTTGCTCAATATATGCAACATTTGTTCTTTTGGACATGTTGTTGCTAGAATCTCCCAAGTCTTTTGTGATATCGGGGAACCTTCTAGGATGATAGCCCTCATATCTTCTCTTAGCATTTTTTCTTTCTACCACAATGTTATTCTTAAGCAATGCTTTTAACTCCTGGTTTTTCATGGATAATTCTTTAGGTTTTGGGGTAGGCAAAATCAACAAGGTGGGTATATATGGTTGAGGAAAAACCTTAGATGTAGATACAAGATTTTTGAGGCAAAAAGGTGGATAAAGATAATGTTTTCTATGCTATTTGTGGCAATTCTAGAAAGTAGGGCATAATGACCTTAGGAGGAATTTTGTCAACAAAGATAAGTGCAATTTTTTTAGAAATTATAGCTTGGAAAACATGTGGAAATATCATTTCATTTGCTAGATAGATCTGTAGATGTAGATCCAAGATAAAGGCTCTAATATAATATATGTATGCCTAAGACTAAGAGAGTCTAATATCTTCTAGGATCTGCTTCCATGTTGTAACAACCCAAACTTACCCATATCGAGTAAAAAAAAATTGAAAGAGAGAAAGGCACGGTTCACTAAGATGTTTCTATAATATGAGTTATAATTCCATAGGGATTTACCATATTTCAAGCCTTTCAATGTTACAAATTTTGATCGAGTGGATAGGAGAGACCAAGCTCTCATAAATAATTTGAGGTTTACCTTGTATGCCTCTACGTAATAAAGGACACCTTCAAATGGTTTTCCCATTTCCATGCACTCTCTATGAATGTCGAAGAACTCAACCATAGCGTTGTATTAACACTATATCAATATTTCAAGACCAAGGGATTCTTATTTTCTAAGATACATCATAAGTCCTTCTATGTTGTATCCACTAGCATAAGATCTTATATGTAGATAATTACACCTCCATGGTGAACCACTAGTCACTAGTGCTTAGGTAATTTCATCTCCTCAATGGTATACCTAAGGTATCCTCTACTCCACGTAGATACAATCACATGGAACCAATAGGTCAACCTACCTTGGTTACCATCACTAAAATCCATCATGTTAATGAGTACCAATTCTCCACAAATGGGAAGGAGTTATAGGTTACACCACATGACCCCCATTTCAAAGATTCACCATCAATGAAAACTCTTTGAAATTTCTTTATTGATGACCACTCATTACATGATCCTCAAGAGGTACACCACTATCACTACTTAAGGTTGGGTGCATATTTAAGGTTGTTCTATTTGAAAAGCAGCTAGGTTCAAACCCAAAATCTATTCCCAAAAACCCAGGAAGATACCAAGATAAACATCCTTTTTCTAACATAAAATCAAAATTATTTCTTTCATTTTTATCATAAATTCATAACATGTTATTTTACATCTATCATAATTTAAATATAAAACAACTCCATTAAGAAAAATACATGAAATGGAATTAAACTCTTCTACTTTAATACTTAAAGAAAATAAACTTCATAGAGAAGTCTCTTTAATTTATCTTTTACCAATAGACATCTACCATGACATCCATTTAAATATATACAACTCATTTATAAACCCATAAGTAAAACCTTAGATGGATTAACATTAAATTTAACTCAACATAAATCACAAGGCTTTTGAATAGCTTCATGCTTAAATATACATCTTTTTAAATTACAAGAATATTCAACAATCAAATAATGCCAAGAAGATGATGTCTTCCTGCACAAGTCCTCCTTAGGTGTTTCGAGATGGAAATGTTAAGGGATTAGGACAACCCCTATAAGTATGCTAATGCAAACCTAATGCATGTTATATGAATATACTCAAGCACACCAATCATTTTACAAGAATATACTTCATACCAATATGTCCTCTTAATCCTTATCAAAAGCATAAGTAACGAAGATAAAATGTTCTATATTAATTTTTATCACAAAATAAGTCTCATACTTTCTTTTCTCTTAGAGCTCCATGCTCATTATGCCCTTTTTAAATAAACCCCATAATTTATTTCTATAAAGCATAGGACTCCACATCCATAATAAACCAACTCACAAAGTAAAACAATTAACATTATCCTTTCCTAATACATTAATATATTCACTTCATTATTTTCAGAGTCTAACCCTACAATTTTATCTTTTGTTTATCCCTTTTAAAAACAAGATACTTCAAAAAAGAAACACAAATATTACACCAACATATATTATGGAATACAAAATATTAAAACATCATAGGGCTAACTCAAATAAAAAACCTAGCTTACATAATTCAATGAAGCAAAATTCATATTATCCAAAGTAATAACTTAACCAACTGTACTTCCCACTTACTCCACTTACAGTCCTCTAATTATCAACAAGCACCATAAGCAAGGAATATAGCTAGATATAAAATCAAAGTACAAAAAGATATCAATCAAGCTCTCTCAAGTAACACATCCATAAGCTTATCTAATAAAATAAATTGAACATGAATACAAACTCAAACCAATGCATTCCAAGGCTAAACCAAACATACGTGTATCACAAAAAGTAACCATTTGTAGAATAGGTAACACTACATATAACTCGAGCCAAGACATATGCACATAGAGACCAAGCATAGGATTTGAGGTAACAAAAAAAAAAAACTTTAAGCTTAATACAAAAGCAGGACATAAATGTATTTCCTTGGCTCCTACTAATAGTCAAAGTAGATAAACCTAAAGCTTAGGCAAAAATGTGAACATCTAGAACATAACCAATGTTTCCTACACACAGACACTCCAAACATATTGCAACACCCCTTATATGGTAAACAAACCAGGTGCAAGAATGCCACTTGATACATCATCTTAAAAGAAGGAATCCAACTCAACTCAAGTATTCAAAAGTATAATCAAGTTTGAAGAGGTCATACTCAAGTTAATGCAACAAGGATGACAAGCTGGGCTACAATGGACACACATATAAACCCATGGCAAAGCCAAGAAAAATACCAACTCAAACATACAAATCATAGGGACTCAACTCACTACCAGAGAAGGAACAAAAAATACATACAAGTTCAATGTATTAAAAAAACAAAAAGAAGGCTTATTGCCCTTACCTCAATATCCTATGCTAGCAAGGCTTTAAAATACCTAGAGGTACATATTCATCGTATGGTGTGCTTCCTTTCCACTGTGTCCTCCTTCCTCATTTCCAAAGACAAAAACAAATCTAGAATAAGAATTTCCCATTCTTGTTTCCCCCCAAGAACCCAATATCTAACTTTATCTTCAACTGTTTCCAAATGGCACAAATTCCCCACACCCTAGAACATCATTTTTTTCAAATAAATCAACATGGTTAACTATTCACCATCTCCAAAAAGCAAAGGTTTGGACAAATTAACATGATGTAATTACAATATCATACCATTTAAGTAAAGAGACTGCAATATTAAATAATAACTCTGTCATTTTTGAAATAAAACAATATTTTAAATAAATTTATTACTATCTAAGCCTTCCTTAATATCAAATCAATAGTAATAAGAACAACAATATTCACTAATCATATCAAAATGATAAAAATAAATAAATATTATTTCCTTGTCCATTAATGTTATCAAATCATAACATTAGCACCAATATTAACTCACTATCTTTATCCATAATGTCACCCACTAATATCAATTATTAGTGATGATATTTTAATCAATGTTATTAAGCTTTTCATACTTAATAACCATTCCAAATAGAAACACTTCCTCCCATCAAACCCAAAACCAAAGATGAATTATTGCAAAACCAACAAGTTTCACCAGAAAGAGAAACTATCAAAGCAGTATTTCTATAAAAAACAATGCAATGAAAGTAAACATTGATCACATACATAGGAGATCTAAAACAAAAATTCAATGGTAACATGCACATAAGTCTTTTTTAAGGAAACTTCTAGGTTACCAACTTCCTTCTAATCGACTCCATTGCTTTAGCAACATCCCTGCCGATGATATGTTTTCATATACAAAACATGATATGCAACTAAATGAAGGGGTATTCATCCATGTTACCCTGGGCTATTTGATGAACAAGTCATCAACATCATTTTCCTTTCTTATGGCATATACTTCCTGGTGGTTGATTCTTTCTTCTATCCACAAGATTAATTGTTTCTTCAAGTGTGTAAATCTATCAGCAACATCATATTTTTACATAAAACAAATTTTACAATAATTATTCATCATATAGCTATACAATACAACATTAAAACAACATATCAATTCATAAGTCCATCATATGAATAAGTTCTCCAAGGGAGGTTCATGACACATTTCTTGTTGAATCTTATGTTGAAATCAAAGATATTTTCTTATAGATATCTCTAAATGGAGGTGAACAGGATGAGTAATGAAAAGAGGTCTCCTATCTCATTGAAATCCAAGACGAATAGTTTGAATTGATAATCCCATGAACTAATTCTACTTTCATTAAGGGATTTATACTAATTTAACACTTTTCCTCTAAATAATATGATCAAAAGTCTTACCATGACATCTATGTTAGATATTATGAATAGTGGCTAGAGCGGCCACCTCTTGAAAATGCTCATAGGTAGTTTGTTTAGACCCATCATAGGTTAGTAGAGCTTTAAGGGTTGATTAATGAATTTCATGGAGATCTATCAAATGAAGGGGTCTATTGTTATTCCATCCTACATAAATTTGATTGACCATGCTTTTTGGGTGGGGATTGTGAGGAAATTCTTTGGGAAAAGCTTATAGAGGGATGAGAATTTGAATAAAGGGATATCAAACTAAATAATGAGACTTATCTATTCTTCTGTGAGCTCTTTGAGTAGATAATTCAACAAACTATATAGGTTCATTGATATTTTTAGCTTTTAATCTTGTTAACATATAATTTTGGAGCTCATTTTTTTAGTGGAGTCGCCAATATTAGGTTCTTCAATAGTGGAGTGACTAGGTGAATTAAATTTTATCTACTTGTGAGGTTAATATATTCACCAAAATCATGATCCTATAAGGATGTTGGGGTGAATTTTGAATGATTTGTCCCATTGGTCATGGAAAAAAATCTTGTTTTGTGATATTCCTAGTGGTGTGATTTGTCCCCTAGACCACAACCAAGATTGGATGGATCAAAATTGCTTCTAATCCAACCTCCAAAGAAGGTTGATTCCTTGTTGTGCAAATAAAACAAACAAATGAAATAATACTAAAGATATAAATTGAAGATTAGAGAGAAAGATGAAGGAGAGGAATATTGATTAAAAGGAAGATGATATTTGGCTAACAACACTACCGCACCACTTGCAAAATACCATGCAACTTATCTACATATAGGGCCTAACAAACTAGCTACCAAGCAAAGCATCACATAATATAAATTTAGCATATATTATGCATTATACCACTTTAATATCCCATAATGATAATCCAAATCGTAACTAAGGCCTAACAGAATAAACCACTAACAATTTTTTACAGAAGTGAATAGATATGCAACGATTAAATGTTATGCATCACTAACATTCTTATAGCCTGTAGTGATAATCCAAAAAAATTAGGGAGAGCCTAATAGAACACTTAAAAATATTTTATACAAATTTATAGAGTCTACAAAGCATACATACACGTAATAATTTCACAACACTTCACTGGAAGAGGTCAAACAACAACTGATTCATTAAGCAACAAAGAAAAATTGCATAGTTTACAATAGGTAAACAATCATTGCTGACCCTCATACAAAGGAGAATTAAGCCACTTATAATTGACTATACTAGCATAGATAAATGATTACAAATATTGTTTATTATAGTCCTAATAATAATAGGTTCAACCTAGCCCAATATAGGGCTCGTGCTCAATTAACATGTTTGGAAGAATTTGTTGTCATTTTCTTTCTTTATCTTAGCCAACTATCAATTTTCTATCTCAATTAGATTGCTTCAGGTGGCTAGTTAAGCCAATCATAATTCTAGCATGCTTGTGTAGTTATCATATTTGGATTTTTCCCACTACACCTTATTGTTATGCCAACTATCATAATTGTAGGAAATTTCATTCATGTTCACCATGGGAGGTCACCAATGTTGTAGGTTCTCAAAGATGAGCTATTACTTTCTAATCTAATCTGGATGAATGAGGAGTGTCTATATGGGCCATGCCTATGACACACATGCTCTTTGCTAAAAGAGACCTATCTTGGAGCCTTACTCTTTTATCACTATCCACTAAAGGTTTCTACTTGCTATCAATGCTTTAGGGACTTGGCTAGGTTTCTTTAGAGGTTTTGTTGACATCATTATTCAAAAAATCTAACCACTCTTAGCTTTTGGTCACTCATGTTTTTGACCACTCCTATTTTACTTGAATCTTGGTGGTTGGGATCTTTTTAGACTTAATTTTATGTCACATTTAAAATTATTTGGCAACTTTTTTTGAGCTTTGAAGTGGTTGGACTTCCTTGCCTTAGTCAAATTTTGGACCTCGTAAGCTACCTTTTGATTTCCATCTAGTCATATGCAATAATTGCCAAGTCTTGTCAAGTTTCCTTGCATATTGAGCAACAATTGTTTTATAAAATTGATAGTCCAACAAAATTTTCTAGGACATTTCTATGTGGGAACTCTCATAGGCCTAAAAAGACTAATTATATTTTTAGAAAACCTCAAAAAACTCAATAAAAAACTAGGGCATCTATATCGCCATAAACAATTTTATTAAGAAAATTGAGTAACAATGAGAGGAAAAAGGGACCTATCAGTAAATGTTTCTATGGGATCAAATATCCTAATCCCAATGAGATCCTCATGATCTAAGTCCATCAAAAAATCCTTCTTCATTACATAATTAGTCTTCAAAAGAAAAGCTTAGCTTGCTTTAACAATAGTTGTCCTTGAGAAAAGTTGGAAGAAAATAGCTATCGATGAAAGCAATTGAGTAATAGAGATTTAATCTTACTTTGATACCATGTTGGTTTTCATAATAGTTTCCTAAAAAAAAATGGAATCAAGCATTACTCAGTATTTCTTAACAAAGGAATACACAGAACAAAAAAGAACACATAATATAAATGGGTTTCCATGGGCACCAAATAATCTCACAAAATGAAAAAAAAATTAAATAAAACTGATTTCTAAAAAGGTTGATATGAACGGGTGTTTATACCCAAATACATGTTACCTTTAGGTCAATGTTCTAAGATTGACCTTCAAAAATAAAATACTATATAAAATTACAAAAGCACATTTTTCAAGGTTTACATGGGTCCAATGGCCAAATATGATCAATACAAGTACAAACGTTAGTTGTGGGCTTAAGAAAAAATTATCCACCAAATATTACAACATAGGTAGGATTTTTTTACTTAATATTTTATTACATTTATAATGTTAGGAAAATATTACATCATAGGTATAGGTTAATAATATGGAGGATGCCATAAAAATTATCTTATAAGTAAAATCCACTATAGTTAATAGAATAATAATAGGTTGCACATTATATCCATATAGATTATTTAGTTGTAGATAGTGTTGTCCTATTTTATTATCCTAGGCCATCAAATAGGTTTTGGGCCAAATGATTGGGGCTATCATGCCTCATGCAGAACACCATAGTAGGGCCACTCTTGAGAGCATTGGGTTTGGCTCTATTAAGGGCCTATAGGTTTTTTTACAAGGCTAACTCCTTTTAAGATTAGAACTTTGGAATACTTATCCTACTCTAACATATCCTAATAGCTTGGGGGAAAATGGGGTAGAGATATGAAAAAATAAAAGAACAAGAAAATAAATCCTAAGCTAACTAAGGCAATGCACCAATATCAAGATAAGATCCCCTTGTAGAATAGCCTTGAGCATAATGCACCAATACAATGAACCCTTCCTTTCCTAAACATACATAAACATAGACATATAAACATGCACAAAGTAAATAGGATAGGGAGAACCAAACACTTGGAATAAAATAGTTAGGTCTCCAATATGTATATATGAATGTAGAACCATTACAATATTATGCCAAGAGTGGGGGCTCAAGGGTGTGTCCACAAGACCACTCAAGAATATGAGTATTACTATACAAGGGAAAATGAAGAAAAAGTTGTATGGAATGTATAACTTGATAATCCTTTACAAAGCTAAAACTACTACTATTTATAGATTACAAATAGGGAGAGTTTCCCTTCAAAAATTGCATGAAATTTTGCCAATTTCAACTACTTCTTCTATAATTGTGAATGAGAGAACCTTCTATTATTACTTCTATTAGATGTAGGACCATAGTCACCATTTTTATCTGTAATATTTTCTTGGAATGCTAAGTTGATATGATATTGGTAGGTGATGCTTGTTTTCTTAATAATGGCATATCCATCTATCTCACCTACTTTATGTAGGATTTTGTGTACTATTACTTCTCTGCAAATTAATCTAATTTCTCCTTGGATTTGGTAGTTCTCCATGCTAAGCTTCAAATTATGGCATGCTCCTAGTATTTTCTAGATCCCTCATACGAGATATTGACTATTTGTTGGAACTTTCTCTTGTTAGCCCACATTGAAACTTTTCAACACTTTCACGATCAGACTGAGTCTCTTGTATAAATTTTTTTTATGAAATATTATTCTTTTGTTATTTCATCATACCTTTTATTATTTCACTCTTTGAGAGTTCTGTACTCCACCTTTAAAAAAAATTTACTTTTATTTCTTCATAACTTATCAAGACCTCTGATTGTTGGGAGTTGTTCTTTCTTTGTGTCAGTATGCTCCATATTTCACTTATGGTCCCTTTAAGAGAAGTTACATATGGAATCTCAGGAATTTTGCATTTATTTTTTGCTTGGGACTTCTACAAAATAGTGATCACCTTTGATTGGAACTTTTATGCCTTTTTCCATCTTACCTTTATCTTATCTTTTATATGAGACCAAGATATTGAGTGTAATGAGAAATTACTACAATTCTAATGAATCATAGGGTCCTTGCATGTTGAATAAGATATTATAATTATTGCCTCTATCCTTAGGTACAAAAATAAAACACAAAATCAAAAAAAATATAAAACATGAGCAAAAATTACAAGGCTGACAACTTGTCTAGTGCTTGCTTGATTTCTACCCATTATTTCTTTGGTGGATATTGTATCATTTTGTAGTGTTCATAGGCTATCTTGGGATTGATCTGGCCACTTTTAAAGAAACTATTTGTTCTATCAATTATCAGATGTGTTTGATTCCTTAGCTCAATTATAGGTTCAATTGAACCCATAATATATTTTACTTCCAAAGACTTTGTCCAAAAATTTTAAGTAAAATTATCTTCCTTGTAGTTCTTTAGTAGTTGTATATATTCTTTCTTTGAGATAATCTCATCCTTTTTATCCTAGGGGTAAGGAATTCATTTTTGTAATAGTGTATCAATTCTACATTTGAACCATGCAATAACATTATCTAAGGTGGAAATCCGAGTCTTACATATATGTGCAACTCACTATTTTTGAATGAAATCCATTACTTTCTACATTGTCATACCCCTATCATGAATTCCAATGGACTTTAAATCAAATTTTGATATAGTGGCCAATATTTCTTGATAATTTTTGGCTTCATTTATTTGCACAAAATCTTTAGCTAGGCTTCATTCAATTTCTTGTTTCACCTAGGCACCTAATCTAGTAGCTAATTGATGAATCTAAACATATAGAAGAGTGATATAGCTAGGATGATAGTCTCATCCCAAAGGCATCATTAATATCTTCTACTAGGTTTTTAGTATTTTGGCATTGTTTTACTCTATTTTTTTATCACATATTTTTCAACTACCTACGAATGTTTTCTATATCCTAATAATACTCAACTTCTTGTTCAATCAATCTCTTTGAGAGGTTCTTGATTTATTCTTCTTTTATTTTTAGGAGAGGATCAACAGGCTACTTTTTCAAACACTTAGTTAGTTCATCTACCTATTTTTAGAGTGCTTTAGCCTCTTCCTAAGAGTAATTCAAAGTATTCTTCACCATTTCTAATTCCCTTTCCTTCTCCTTTAATTTTAGTCTTGGCATTTCATAATTGTATGCAATTATTTTTTCTACCTCCTACATTAGCTGAATTTTATCTTTAATCCATATATTTCTCAAGTCAAGCCATTTTGTCACCACTTTCTAGTCTTGCTCTGTCATCTCCTCTTTAGATTTTGGTACCAGTGGATATTTTCTTGATATTAATAATATTTTTTTTTGTGGGGAAAAGTGGACGCTTATTTGGCTCATGGTTGATAATCACACCAATAAAGCTTGTTTCTATTGGTTGAACTACTTTGTCTACTACTAAATATTTTAAAGCCCCTAAGGTGGTAGGAAAGTAGTTAGTGGTTTGACAAGTGAGGTATTTGATGGAAGGGAGATTGTAGGACCTAGATATTGTCATGTTGCTTCTTATTGGCTAGCCAAGATAGAAGGGGAACCTGAGGGATCATAACCCATTATGACTACCATAATTAGGACCTTTATTGATGGATATGAAATCTTTTGAAAAGTTGAAAATTCCTTAGGAGAGGATGAAAATTCTAGTGGAGGGGTCTATTTAGAAAGTGACTCTATTTTAAGTCTTTCCTTTTTTATTTTATTATTTTCTTCGAACTGGATGTTTTATTAGAAATATTAATAAATATCATAGCTATATCTTCTTCCATAAACATCTCTTCCTCTTGTATCTAGTCCAATTATTCATCCATTTTCACTAGGGATTGAGAAGGACTCTTTCAAGTTCGGGTTTTACATATTTCTCCTTCCTCTGATGATTTTGGCTAAAGTATCAAATTTCTCTTTCTTTGAGGAGTCTCACTTCTTCTTGATCTCTTTTGCACTATTTCCTTTCTCAAATAATATGGTAAGACCATTGTAGTTCCTTTTAATTTTGTATGAACAATATCCATGATGGGTGCCTTTTATTTTAATGTTTTCTTACCTTTATTTTTTTTATTGGTGCTTCCTCTGGGTGGTCCTCATCATAGCATAGGTTGAATGTTTGATCTTCATATGGATGTAAACTTCCAAAAGGTCCTTTAGTTTGGCCAATATCTTGATGCAATTTCCACCATGCTTTGATCTTTTTTTTGCTCCATTTAAGATTTTTCAATACCTTTTGCATGGTGGTGTTGATTGGGAGTGCAAGGTCAAATTATTCACTTTTTCATAAAAACTCTCATACAACTTTTTCTAGGGTTTTTTCTATAGAAATTTCTCCTTTTTGAGGGATGGGAGAGTTCCTTACAATATACTTCTAAATATCTCAAGGTCAATCCTGAGCTCATGTATAAATATTCTGGAGATGTGGGTACTTTTTAGACATACAATAAATTTATTATCCGGGTTATAGCTCTAGGTGTCTTCCAAAAATTTTAAACCTAGTTCTTTTAATTTGTCTTCTAGCTCACCAACCACTTTTATTTTATCTTGAGTTATAGTCCCTAGCTAATATGGGGATTTGTAACAGTAACTTGTTTTGACCACTTGTGTAAGCTTCATTCATCAAATATTCCTACCTCAGTATTTCAATACATGCCACTATTTTTGTTGCATACGTTGGCAATAAAAGACTAGCTTACAAAAATAAAAATGTGCATAATGGTCCCTTCCTCTAAAAAATACCAATCCACTTTTATTTGTACCCTTAATATTTCCATGGTATCCCCTGATGTTTGCCTAACCTTTTGTATTTTTGTTATTGTTATCATCGAGACTAGAATCTCATTTAAAAAATGATAATAAGGGAAGACTTGATATAGGAATTTCATCCAGAGAAATACATAGTTCACTTGTCCTTTTTAATTTTCCATTCTTGGATTTAATTGCTTAAACCTCCAACTATTTTGATGTAAAATCAAAAGAACTAGGAATGAGCAATACCTAAAATCTTGGTTTTCCCTAAAATTGATTAGTCCCTCATGAATCTATTGAGCTATAAAGTCATTGAAATCAAGTGCTAGCAACTTTCTTTTTACATTATTCCTTAGCATGTGAATGATACCTAGTTCTTATGCTACTTCAATGTTATTTTTTGCTTTAAATATGATTGCTTCCATACTCAAAGCATTTTTATCCTTTTCATAAAATATTTCTCACTTTAAGGGAAAATTCGACATGGTTTATCTAGGTATGTTGAGTTCTTGGTTCAAGCATCTCATATTATATTTAAGTTTCGAGTAATATCAAAATGAAATTTTAAGATTCATATTAAAACCCTTCAATTTTAGCATTTGTTGCACAACTTCTCTAGATACAATTACCTAGAAGACATCATCATGGGGTGCCACAACCATCTTGAGATGGGAGTCATAGTGTCATGCATATTCTTCCACTAATTCACAGTAGGGATGGACCTATGAGAGGAGGTATTGAGCTAGATAAGTAGTCCATAATTTTTTTATAAATATATCTTCTTTAGCCTTTAGGTATTTCTTGTAGTCTTTGTCCTTGAGTGTTCTTGCATCCTTTAACAATTTAGGATCTATGAACTTTTTGGCTGCATTTTCTATGTATTTCAAGGGCATCATCCTTGAAACTTAGGAACACTTTACCTTCTTTTCAATAGGCTTTTATGGTGTAACTACCAAATTACTCATCTTATATTCCATGACTTCCACTAGCTTCTATGTTTAGGAGCTATGTTTGTATTCTAGTGCTTTAGACTTTTGTAGGGTTTTCACATGCAAATAAGGAATGATTTTGAGGATGAGTAGGTGATTCAATAATGCTTTTTTCCCTTTTAATTTATCATCAATGCACCCACTGAGTATTAGCTTTATTTTACTGCAAAGGATGCCCCTAATATTTTCCTGGCTAACAAAACTACTTGATTTATGTGCCAAGATTTATGATTGACCAAACTTTAAATATTTTGTTCAAGTGTTTCCTACCTATCACTATGATTCTAGATCTTATTTTATCTATTTGTGTCTAATTTTACAAGTTAGGGGTTGTATTGATTAATGTGACCATTCAAGCATTAACATTTTGCCTCAAATATTATGGCTTCACCTTTAATCAATAATTGATTTTTTTTGGAATACCCTAAGAGGGTCAAGGCATGACTTATCTTTATGCTTAGCCTATGTTGGTAACCTCATATACTTGAATAGGACTAGTATCTCATACCTTAGTCACTCCTCATTCCATATAATTATATAGGAGAGGAGAGTATCTCTTATTTTCATGACTTTTGACTTATCCTATTCTGCTCTTCTTATGGGAATATGGTTAATAGTTGACCCAAATATTTGTAAATATTTGATGTAATGCAGGCAAAGTTGTTTTGATGGAATTTTATTTTTGACTCCATAGTGATGGCTCAAGTAGTTACAAATCTCCCCTTGTATTGGGAGTTAGGAATATGGATAGACAATTATCATTAAATATGAGGATATCATCCACTATCCTATTTGGTGCCACAGTAGAGCTTGAAAAATATATAATTTATGTGAATATTCTACTACAAACCCAATATTTTAACCATACTACCCATTGATTGCAAAAATTTTCTATCCATTGGCTATATATCTAGATCTAAATTATTCATCGCTTCTCTTGGTCTAACCGTCATGCTTGGTTCATCTTTGCAAATTGGGAGGTAATAGAAAGGATCTGGCCTGCTAGATGTGGAAGTATCTACCTCTTCTATTCTAGCATATACCTTTTATTTTTTCCTACTCATCCTTATTTGGTCAAGATTTATAGAGCTTATCCTTGTAGGATTACCTTTTTCTTGATATTGAGGAGTTTTATCTTGAATGTGCAAACTTTCTTCAAGAGAACAATGGGTTTCCAAGTAGGATCATACTAGGGAACAATAAGGGATATTTTTTCAATCTATATTAGGTCATAATTGGGTTGGCTAGTCATTTGATTGGTCTTTCCTTCAACCCAGTCCATGATCATGGAAACAAGTTGGCCCTAGTCATCAATTGAGTAAGGGGGAAGAGATTCATATTTTTGATGAGCCTCTCCTTTGAGTTATGCCACCAACAATATTAAAGATACCTTTTTATTTGTAACATTATGCATTTTATACAAGAATGTCATATCCTACAAATATTCTAGTGGGATTGTTGGATCTTTGCTAGTGTAATATGGTAGGTTTTCAAGTGTTGATGTTGAGATGTACCCCCATATAGTTGGTGGCTCTAGTGGTTGTGGAGGACTTTTATCATTCCATGCAATAGATAAATTTGGGTTGAAAAGTGGCCATGCTTGGAACTTGAGCTTTTCTTCTTCTAAGAGTAGGGCAAAAAAGGATCCAATGGCAGGTATCTTGTTTAAGCACCTTTGTATCCTTTGGTTGGAGCAAATTCACCAGGTGAATACAACTTGCACTCTAAGAGGAGATAGACTAAGGTATTCACTAGAACCTCCATATAGTATCCTTCAAAATATCTTCTTCTAGATGTTTGTTCTAGAGTGGATTTATCAAGTGAGTTTGAAGTGCTTCAACAAGAAGAAATAGGTCAAAGTCATCACTAGATTCAAATCCTAACTCATTCTTAATTATGGGATCAATGATGAGTCAATAGGATCCCATCGAGCATGCCATTATATTTTTGTTCTCTCCAATAATCCAAGGTTTTCGAATAGGATTTGGACCAAATGGTAAATATTATCGTGTCTCGATGGGAGCAACACAATAGGGCTAGTCTTAAGAGTGTAGGTTTTGAATCTATTAGGGGATTTTGGGCTTTCTTACAAGGCCAAATCCTTTTAAGATTTGACCTCTGGCACATTTTGCCTACTCTAGTCTATCCTAATAGCTAGGGGGAAAAGGGGTAGAGAGTACACAAAATAAAAGAATAGGAAAATAAACCCTAAGCTAATCGAGGTGATGCACCAAGATCAAGATAAGATCCCCTTGCACAACCTTGAGTCTAATGCATCGACACAATGGAAATATCCTCTCAACATACATAAGCACAAACATACACACATGCACAAAGGAAATGTGATAGGGAGAATGAAACACTTGGAACCAATAGTCATAGGCCTCAAATGAATATATGAATGTAAAACCAATACGAGATTATGCCAGAAGTTGGGGCTCAGGGGCATGCTCACGAGACCACTTAGTAATATGAGTATTGCTATACAAAGGAAAATTAAGGAAAATTTATATAGAATGTATAACTTGTTAATCCTTTACAAAGATAAAACTATTGCTATTTATAGACAAAACAAATAGATTTTCTCTCCAAAACTTGCATGAAAGTCTACCACTTTTAAATACTCCTTTTGTATATGTGAATAAGTGCACCTTTTACAATTATTGTTATCAAATTTAGGACTATAGCCGCCATGTTTATATTTAATACTTTATTGGATTTCTAAGCTGAGATGACATTGGTAGATGATGTTTATTTCCTTAAGAACAACATATCCATCTATCTCACCTACTTTCTTTAGTATTTTGTGTACCATTACTTCTTCTCTACAACTTAATCTAATTTCTCCTTGGATTTGGTGGTTCTTCATGCCAAGCTTTAAAATTTGGCATGCTCCTAGTCTTTCGCAGATCCCTCCTGCAAGATATTGACTATTTGTCAAAACTCTCTCTTGTTAGCCTACATCAAAACTTTTCAAGACTTTCATAATCAGCTAAGTCTCTTATCAAATGTATTTTTGCAGAATATTTTTCTTTTGTTCTTTCATTGGAACTTCTATTATTCCTCTCTTTAAGAGTTCCTTACTCTGCCTTTCAAAAAAAAATTATTTTTATTTCTTCGTAACTTCTCAAAACCTATGACTGCTAGGAGTTGTTATTTCTTTGTGTTGGTCAACTCCCTCTTTCGATTTTGGCCCCATTTAAGAGAATTTACATGTGGAATATTAGAACTCTTACCTTTATTCTCTGCTTAGGAGTTCTACAAAATACCAATCACCTCTAATTGGGACTTTTATACCTTCTACCATATTGCCTTTATCCTATATTTAATATGAGGTCAAACATTTGAGTGTAGTCAGAAATCACTACAGATAGTTGTGTGAACCAACTTTACTTTATTTTTACAATAATATGTCTTGTTTAATGAGACTTATCCAACATCTCATTGGTCCATCATGTGGTATCAAAGGAAGGGGGAATTATAATTCTTTATTGTTAGGTAAATTTTGAAAGTTCCATGGAATAAGAAATCAATTGTTATGTCTAAGATGATTAATAAATGTTGCATCGGTGTGGGTTTTTAAGCATTCTTCGAGGATGTTGGTGAATGATTTTTTTATTATAGCCATATTTAGAGTGATATTTTGGGAATGTGATGAAGCCAATGGATATGAATATTAGATCATTACAACATCTGTAAATCCAATGCTAGTTGAATGAGATAGAGTTTTCATGCTACCATCAACATAAAATATTCTCAATTTGTAATTCTTTGTTGATATCAAATGTTAAAGATACATGTTGGGCATTATTTACATCATCAAATTTCTAAAAATGAATGTGTAGGAAAAATAGGATGAACCTAAGGTGATTTCATTTCCATCAGATATATTATAACAATAAAGGTGATCAATTTTAGGTATTAAAGTAAATTTGTTAATATTATTTGATGTTTTAATGAAGGACATGTTTACTTGTTTGAGAACATGTTTTAGGTGCATGTAGTTCAATTGCTACTGCTCTGTATTTTATACCACATACTTTAGTAATAATTCATGTTGTATTTTATCTCTTGATGGTTATATTGAGTGTAATATGTATGACTAGAAGAAGCATGTATTTAAGGTCACACTCACCTCATTTTATTGCCAAAGGAGAATGCTAGAGGTAGCATACATTGTGATATTCTACTTTATATTTATAATAAAGCATTAACAAAATATAGTTCTCCAAAAGACTCATTTGTGATATATGTGACAACATCATTTTTTAATTTACTTGGGATAGGAAATTGTAATTGAAGAATATATTTATATATAAATGTTCATTACAATATAGAAGCAAACATAGAATTTCATAATAGTGCAATTTCTAATAATATAGAACATAGAGTTGGAGTGCCTTGACAAAAAATGGTGGAATTGCACACTTCTAAGAGGAGGATAATTAGTTGGAATTATATAAAAAAATGATTCCATTTGTTCATGGGATCAATGAACATAGAGTTGATGTAGAATTGAGTGTTTACCTATCATAGGCATGAGATTCCATGTTGGATGTGAAAAGGGAAATATTACCATCATGTGATATTTGAAGGAGTTCAAGGCATGTTGGAAAAATACTAAAGGATATTTCACATAGTTTATGTATTCAAGCATACCACCACATTGGTTGTAATTTATGTATATTACATTTTTAGTAGTTTTTAAAGAAGTAAATAATTACATAGTTTGTCATTCTTCCCACATTGAAAAATGAGACGTAATTCAAATTTTATATGATATAATTGACAAAAATTTATTGTATAAGCATTTTCTCTTATCCATCTCTAGAGTAGGTCTTGAATAACAATGTGATGTTCAAATTTTATTCTTAGATTGCGAGAAAATATGTTATTTTAGAAAAAAGTGCAACCATTATGTTGAAATTTATGTAATATAGTCTTTTTTAGGCCAATGCCAAATGTGTGATATGATGCTTATGAGCACCATTTATGTATCCTACAAGCATTCCTTATTTATGTAAGCATATGAGCATGTTCATGTAAGCCTATAGGCCCATTTCATATTTCACACTTAGTGGTATTCCTTAATTCACCTTTATGGACAACCTTACTTAAAGGGTAATTTAATATTATTTTATTATAAGGATAACCTTAAGATTAAGTTAATGTTACCCTAAATTTAACCTTTCATTGGGGTTTGGTATCAGTATAAATACACCTCAACAATAATCTATTTGTATTATAAGTATGAATAGGATATGATAAATTGGGGTACCCATGGACACACACCTTATACTTCTTGTCGTCTCCCTTTGTTTATTTTTTCATTTAATATTAGCATATTTTAATCATATTTTATTTTTTGGCATACGATTGTGGTGGATGTATTTTTTGGGAGGGTTTTAGAAAATATTTCTAATTTAAACATGGCATCAGAGTGATATCCAAAGCTGCATCACTCATCAACAGAAAAGAAGTTTTTTTTGGTTATTAATGGCATCATATAGAACTTAGGTTAATACCTTTAGAATTTTAAAATTTTAAGATTTTAAATTTAAATTCTAGTGTCATTATCTTTGGCACATTTTATATGAATTTCATGATTATTTTTGCATGTAAACATTTCACCACACATCTACATATCTAGGCATAGATATGGCACATCGATGAAGATGGTGTGATGGCTAGGCCATCCACCTTAGATCTAGGAGGAAGGTTTTTTAATCCTAGTGCCTTATTTGTCCTCTTACAATCACATATTTACCCTGTGTAATGTCCTTCCATCTACCATTAAGGAAGTGATGCATTGGCAAGGTTTATCATTTGTTGGAAGATGGTTGTATGATAAAATTATCAAAATGTTGTAATATTTTTAAATATAAATACAAAAATGAAATTGAAACATAGTCTAATTTGGATCCCAACACTATTTTCTTATGAAGGTATCCCAATTTGAATAGTTCAAGGACACCTGTTACACCCATTTTAGTCACATTCATACATGTGGTGTAGTGGATGGGCATTCTCTTTGTAGTAGGGAGGTCATGGGTTGAGTCCCCATGGGCATATTTTGAAGGGCATATTTCTACAAGAAGGGTAGCTACAACCATATGGAATATGGTCTTCATATACCTTAACTAACTGAGTGGCACAATGGTTAAGCATCCTACTTGTGGATAAAAGGTACCAAAGTTCAAAACTTGGCATTGGTTTTTTTCCTTGCTTCAAATAGGTCCACATTCAAATATTTTCTTGCTTTCTTCATATTTTAGCAATGCACATGGCACAATAGTTTGTTCACTTTCTATGAAGAAATCCCTCATGGTTCTAAGCCTTACTAGCTCTAAAATACATTCAATATGTATACACACACACACACACATATATATATACATACATACTATATATATATATATATATATATATATATATATATATATGTATGTATGTATGTATATATATGTGTGTGTGTGTGTGTGTGTGTGTGTGTGTGTGTGTGTACATATATAGTACACACACACTTATGAGCACTAATTAATTGATAAATCACATATAATCAATTGTCAAATTTTGATTCATCAACAAAAGAACACAAAATCCAATCTAGTGGCACCAAGTAGAAACTCTTGATTTGGTAATTTTTTTAAAGGTTTGACATTTGATTTCTTGCTAGTTTCAATTCTAATTTAATCAAATATTCTAAAGACCATAAATTTGGAACACAAAAGTGTTTGGAGTATTTTTTTCTAAATTGCATGGTTTTTTTAGCTCTATGTAGTGTTGACATCAACTTATAAAATTGTTATAGATATTTTTAGGGTTTTATGTGCAAAATAGAGTCCTTAGGGTATGTTACTTATCTCAGTGGGTAAAATTATAACACATATTCATTTCAAATGGTAAGATTACTCAGAAGCAAAAATATTTGTTTCATATTCAATAATGAATTAGAAGGTCTTAATGATCATGAAATTAGTAAGAGAAAAGAGGAAGCTCTTGGACTATTTTTCATGTTAGTGGAACTAGATGTACTTTTCCACATTAGAGAGAAGAATGATCCTATTGATGTATGGACTACTTTGAAAAATATCTATGGAAAAGTAAGTGCTAGTGAAGTTAACAAAATAGAGACAAAGCTTTCCAATATCAAAATATCATATTTTAGTATTGTCAAAGACTATATATCTTACTTCAAAGCTCTAAAAGTTTATCTAGCTATAGTAAGAGGTAAGGTAAAGAGTGAAGAAGAGTATGCCAAATATATTACTTCTAATATTTTTCTTCTTTTCATATAGTTGTCTTGGTTCCTTTTATGAATTCTATGACTATCAAGGAACTACAACTCATCTCTCTTGAAGGTCTTTTCAAGCTTCTAATCCATTATTATGTGGAAATTAAGAATTATAGAGGTCTTTATTATACACAATATCATCAACAGAATCATATATAATTAAATATAAGGCTCAGGTGCCTAAGGGTAAGTCTAGTGTTTCAAAGAAGTTAAAATTTACAAGTATTATAAAATGGAAGGACACTCCATTAAGAATTGAATTACAAGACAAAATAAGATTGAGATAGAATTATTGAGGTATGAACACAATATTTCTGATGATGAATATGAGGATGAAGTAGGAACAATGAAGGCCCACTAGAGCATCCATACTAGGTGAAGTAATTACCTCTAATACCTTATCTCCTTGGCCTTCTCAACTTAGATTATAGGGGTTGTTGAAATTTGTATAATTTGATCTTGTTTAGACCAAGGCTAAATATATGATATGGGGATTATGAGTACCATTTATGTAGCCTATGGGCATGTTATTATGTAACCCTACAAGCATTCCTCATTTATGTAAGCCTATAAGCACCTTTCATATTTCACCCTTAGTGGTATTAATTAATCCACATTTATAGATAACCTCACTTAAAGGGTAATTTATTATTATTTTATTATAATGTTTACCTCAAGGTTAATTTAATGTTAGCCTAAGATTAACATCTCATTGGGATTTTGGTATAACTATAAATACCCCTCAATAAGGATCCATTTATATCAAAAGTGTGAATAAATGTGATATATTGGGCTGCTCACTTGCACCCACCTTACACTCCTCGTATTTGTTTATTTTTTGTTGTTTACTATTGCTATATTTTAATTTTTTTTAGTAATACTTCTTGTAAACATCCACTGTGGGGATTGAACCCGGGTCACATCACCGATAATGCAAGTGGCATCCTTTCCGATAGACCACACTCATGCGTATTGCTATATTTTAATTACCTTTTCTTCTTTTTCACATATGACTATGGTGAATGCATGTTTTTGGAAGGTTTTTGGAAAATATTGTAATTTTGAACACATTATCCCACATTCATAAATGAGGATAAATTAAGTAGTTTATATACTATAGTCTTAGTTTGATAAATGAATTTTATTTACAAGGTTTTTCATAGCCAGTTAAAAATAACTTCAAGACTTTAATTTAATTTGATATCATAACTTTCATTTTATGAGTATAAGTATATTTATAGTTGTTGAAAAGCTCTTTTTAAGCCTGACACAACTATTTCTATTGAAAATAATATGTCATAATGTGTCATATAATGTATTAATTTGAAGACACATGATCAAGAAATTATTCAAATTGAGAGGGGTCATTTATTTAACCTAGTTATGATCCATTTTGTAAATAGAAGTTAGAGTGCATTTTCTACCAGGGATAATGGTTCATTCAAGAGAAGTGGAGTCTCAATATAGATATTATTTTATAAATATAAAAGTGTATCCCTATTTGCATATGATATTGTGAATGGTTGTGCATATCCCTATTCATGAGAAGAGTGTTTTAAGTATGATTGGTTGAGTGCATCCTTTGTCCTTGGTAACAAAGGTGTTGTGGACAAATGTGTCCATATTTACAATTGAAATTAAGGATAGTCATGTTTTTTCTTATCATTGATTAATATTTTAGTGAAGTCATTCCCACTAAGGTGAATATTTGAGTATCCCCTTGTTCATAATTGATGAAATTCATAGGCTATTTTCTATCCTAGTTCATGATATTTCTATATATTTATGAACTATGTGTATGTTTGAATTCATCAGGTGATTAGAGATATTTAGACCATTGTGTCTATCAAAGTCTATTTATCAATGCCATGTACCTATTTTGAACATGGTGTAATGAGGAGCAATGTTAAGAAAATATTATATCATAGGTATAGTTTAATAATATGGAGCATGCCACCTAAATATATTTTAGATCACCTCCACTATAGTTAATTAGGTTTATATAATAGTAATAAGTTGTATATTATATTTGTATAGATGATTTGGTTGTAGATAGTTATGTGAAGCAACTTAAATTTCTGTCTACAATAATACCATCTTATTTAATGACACCTGACCAACATCCCACTAGTCCATCACAAAAAACCTGTATTTTTATATTAACATTTTTTCCAACTTTTTCCTTGATCTTTCAATAGTATCCAATCAAAATTTTCCCCTAATTCCAAACCTATAAGCATGACATTTCATAAAATTTTCCCTTCAATATTATTTCCTTTTCAAATCTATCACACTTACAAAGAGAAAAACTAAATTTTTTCTCTCATCTTTTCCATCGAAATTCTCTTTGAATTTTTTCAAATTCAAATATTATGCATGTTAACAATATTGAAAGTGACCTCATGTATGTAGAAATAGATTGAGATATAGTCTTTATGAGTTGTAGCCTTCCATACATTGTTAAAAAAATTACCTCTCTAACCTACAAACAAGATTTCATTCTATGCAAAATTAAGTTTGGAAGCTCCTTCTTTCTTCTATTAGAGAAAGGAATAACTAGATATTTATATGAAAATTCCTAAAGTTAAACCCTAAAATATTTACAATAATTTGTTGTAAATATAGGGCAATGTTAATGAAATATATCCTAGATTTTATAGTGTTAACCAATTGTTTAGAAAATATTTATTATAATGATAATACTAATTTAAATTCCATGGACTCATTGATAGAGAGGTGATCCCAAATAAATCTATCATTATAAATTGGAGATTATATTCTTTACAACCTAAATGCCTTTGATTTTGCCTTTCATTTTTACCTTTGAGAAAGCTCTCCTTAATTTCTTGATAAGAAAAATGAAGAGATAAGGATATAGTATATAGTAGGTCACCCCAATGGAGTATAGGGATGATTCAAAGTATCCAATAGGGGATCATCCATTAAGTAGAATAGAATATTGTGTATTTTTTTCCTTGATAAAAATGGGTTGTACATAAGTACCCCACCCTTAACAAATTACATTACTCTTATTTAGAGCTTGATATTTTATAAATAGATACACTTCTCATCTCAATTGAGATGCTATAGTTAGAAACCTACATCATTTTCCATAAAATATCTGAATTCTTGATTTTCATTTTCTGGATCTTTTCAAATCTCTGTATGAATACAATTACTCCAAAATTTAGTATCTTTCTTGATATTTTCCTATAGCAACCTTAACAATACCAAAATTCAACTCTACTATCTATTCCTTGCATCTTAATAGAGTACTATTTCCAAAACATCACACTAACATAGTCCGCTTTACCAAATCTAGATTGCTAGTTTCCTTCCTGAAACACAAGTGAAACCACACAAATTATAATAAATAGTATAAAAGAACACACATTATATAACCAATGGAAAACATTTAAGTAAATCTTAATTATTAAATGATTTAGGCAATCAACAATTTTATCAGCTTCAACTAAACATTCTACTTTCTCTAACCATGGAAAGGAGATGTTAACTTCATGATCCTCAACTAGAACCCCTATATTGGCTAGCTTATCTGCATATTTGTTTCCTTCCCTTAATATATGTGTAAATATAATATCTTCAAACTCTTTAGAAAGATCTTGAATTTCCACTATTATCTCTTGTATGTTCCATGGATCCTTTGTTTTTCTTAAAATTACATTTATTACTATGAGAGAATCACCTTCTATTCAAACTCTATTCTATTTCATTTGTTTACATATTTTTAACCCTTCTAAAGTTACCCAAGATTCAGCTTCATTATTTGTCTTAAATCCACAGTTGAAAGCATAATGAGATAAAATATCTCCTCTATTATTTCTAATTATTCCTCCTCCTCTTGCTGGTCCTGGGTTTCTTTTAGATACTCCATAAAAATTCAACTTAACCCACTCTATATCTGGTGGTTTCCACTTTATATTATTTACCTTATTTTTGCTTCTCTTATTCCCAACATAATAATTCCATTTATTGACTTGAATCCATCTATCAAGACTCTCTACTTCCAAATTAGGTATTGGATGAGTTGATAGGGTTGATTTAGACTCCTCTATGGCTAAACATATCTTCTTTTTCATTACCTCTAAACTAATTTCCTTTCAAATATTATTCTATTCCTTTATAGCCATATAGTCCAAAGTATTGTATCTTTTGATATATCCCATATTGTTTGTAAAGCCTCACTTTTATAAGTGCTCTACCATTGCTTTAACCAATATTTAATTCTAATATTCATCACCATGCATTTACCAAACATATTATGAATCCATTGCCATAGATTCCAGACTATTGAGCAATGTCCCAAGATATGGTCAATACTCTCCTCCTTATTACATAAAAAACATTTAGAGGGTCCATGAAAATCCCTTTTCATAATATTATCCCAGGATAAAATTCTTCTATGACCTACTAGCCAAACAAATATTTTAACTTTAGGAATTCTTGGACTATCCCAAATATCTCTCCAAATTCTAGTGATATTATTATTATGTTGGTGTTTAACCACTTCTAGTTGTGTATTCTCCTAAGTTATTCAACTCTAAAATCAATTTATCTTTGGCACCCCTTGAAATAATTGTAGTTGTTATTGTGACCACCAAAATGGCCTCACACCTATGCTTCCTATTGCGTGATATAAACAAGAGATACAAAAGAATGCATTGCAAGATTGACAACAAATTGGAAAGAAAATAACACTTTTATTCCATTTAGAAAGAAACCAATCCCAATTACAAATACGTCCCTCTTAGGGATACCATTTTGATACTCTTATTACAATAGGAAAAAACATATGAAACCCCTCTCAAGGGTGTATGTGAGTTTCAGGCCATTAGGGGTGACACGAACTGCTCTAGGGTGGAGTTGACCCTCTTCTTTGCATTGGGGAAGGAATTAAATTATTGAATCTCCTTCGAACCTGCTTTCCTATGGTCAAGAAACAACACAAAAGCATCATACAAATAGGCAGCCTCTCATGATGAGGCCCTTTGAGGAAGATATGCATAAATATGCCATAACAACTATGAAATCAAGAAAATGAGTAAAACATATTGAACTTATGCAAGATTCATAAATATTGTTAGAAACATGAAAGCAATAAGTATAGTTATCTATCTACTGGATCAATTGCATGAAATTAAGCACATTAGCATGAAAAGAAGCCATTAATGTCTTACTTGCTATAATGAAAACAAGATTGATTAAACCCTGAATATACCGGTCAGATTATCTCTAAACATGCATTAACCCACTAAAATGACTAATCTAACCTAATTAAGCATAATGGAAAGAAAATAGTAAGGAGATCTATCACCTATTGTAAATCGCAACTCGGATGAGCGGCCTGCACTATAAACTACGGCTATCAGTCGCAATGAACAACAAAGTAAATTTACCCTCTAAATTCTAGGGTTGTGTTCTTGATCCTCCTTGTCAAATTGATGATCAAGGGTTACCTCAGTGTCCTCTGACAGGTTTAGCGGTTGAATTGCTCGGTTGGGTCTCTTTTTGCCCAAATTCACATTTCTTGGTGTTCTAGCTCCTTAGGGCATCCATGACATGAATTATCATGATTCTTGATGAATTAGCAAATGAATAGAAACTAGGATCTCTTAGTATACTCAAGTGAGTCTACAATTTGACAGGGCTTCGTTGCTCTAATCTCCAATAGTCACTTGATACTTTTGCCCTAATTTGAAGGGATATTTATAGGATTACCCAAGGGCTAGGGGTTGCTTCATGGAGAAGCCAAGGTCAAGAAGGGGTGGTTAGGATAGTTGGATTGGAATCTTTTGTCCTTTAACCACATTTTTCTAGAACAAATGGTCATTCAAACCAATTTGGCTCGGATGAAGGCCAACTAAACATAAGTTTAGACCATAGGTGGTAGCTAAGGTTTAGACTATAGATCACAAGTCTCAGCCATGGTTTAGACTATAGGCCATAGGTCTCAGCTGTAGTACACATTGATTAGGCCAAGGAGCCCAAATTGAGTGGTTTGAACCACTGCTCTATCTTGGAGTCTGTCCAAGATCTTCCATATGGTCTTGTAGCATGTCCCATATGAGTAGTCACCCTCAACATGATGTGTTTTAGGTGTCTAAAGATACCTCTTTTGAGATGCATTGTAAGATCGAACTCCTGAGGAAAAATACACCACCTAAAATGATGCTAAATTTTGAATGATGATCATTGATCTGATCAACTGTAGATGCCCCAATCATGAAAAGGGTATACATAATTGAATCATTGCCTTCGATGAGTTGAAGAACTTGATTTTGGTAACATTAATTCAAATCCTAGCATTTGCGGCAATTAGGAGACAAGCTTAAGTAAAATCCTAGCCTTATCGGAAATTAGGATACAATATTAAGTCTAATCCTATTAGGATACAAGCTTAAGTCCAATCCTAGCCTTAGAGGCAATTAGGAGATAAACTTAAGTCTAATACTAAATTAGGAGACTGGCTACCCAATTTTCTTGAAATTTGATCTTGATATTTTGTTTATTTGCCCCAATCAAGGAGGGTGCATGATTGTGTTTGATAATGATTCTTGAACGAATGCACTTAGCCATGATTAAGCATTTAATTGTTGATTTTGATTATGAAGTTGATTATTATGACTACCCCTCAAGCGATGACTCGATGAGGGTAATGACAGTTAAATGAATCAACAAGGTCACTTGACCACTATGAATGATCTTGGTCAAATTAATATTTAGCATTTGAATACTAGGCAAGGCCGAGTCAGCTATGATTACACCATTTAGAGTAATTGCATATTCCTATCCCATGGAGTGGTCCAGCCACGAAGGCCTTCTTAGGGAATTGAAATGATAGCAATTCCAATTAGGCTTATAGTGAATCATAATGTCAATGATGTGCTAAAAATGTCATAAAAAAATTACGATGAATATCTTGTTCCCGTGGACCAGTCTGACCGTGTAGGCCTTCTTAGGGATTTAAATGAAGCATAGCAATTCTATGATGATGAATTTACCCCAAATATCCTTATGGTAATTTACTCATCTTATCATATTGCATGGATCACAAGTTGCTGCAACCGCCAAGTGTATAGTGTAAATAACTTAACACGAGGTGCATTTGGCTTTTGAATTATTTGATTTTTTTTGTTAATTGTGAAATTTTTGAAATTTTGGACCTGTAGATTTCCTTAATTGTCCATTTTGAAACTCCTTATGGTGAGAAAATATGTGCATTTATAAATTGAATGAAAATACCAAATATTTAGACTTCTTTGGAGCTTTTGGGGATCAATACTGATAATGCCCCAGTTGATGCTTGCAAATGTTTTTGTTTTGATTTTATGTTATGGATGCAATGATGAATGCAATACCTACATGATAATGTGATTATGCTATATGCTATGATCTATATGTATATATGGACTATTATGTATGCATATGGATGTCATATTTTGATGTTAAATGCATGTATAATTTGCTTCACTTGTATGCATTTACTTTACACTGCTATGACATATTTTTATGCCATGTATGTACTGCATGTATTTTTGATGATACTGATTTATTGTAAATGGACATGTATGTTTTAATTACTAAAAACACAATGTATGCAATATGATATGATGCTTTAAAAATCTAATGGATGACACAACATAATGTATAACAATCATGGATGATGATTGCTATATTTGATTATGAATCTTTATTGATTTGACACTCACATGTGAGTTGCAATGCACTGTTTCTATTTATAACTTTTTGTAAATAAAAATATATGCATAACATAGTCAATGATCGTATGAATATCATTTATGACATCCATCTAGTATATAACATATATCATGAATAGTTCTAATAAACAAACTCCCATAAACAAAATTTTATATTTGATGATTGCATTTTGAAATTTGATTGTTGCTATTTGGGAATTTTTGAGGTTTACCATGAGACTCAAACACCCTATTTGACTGGTCAAAAGTTGTATACTAACCAAACTAGACTTCTAAAATATAAGGCTTTCACTAGGATAGGCCCTAAATGTTCATTATACCTATGTGTGAATATGAATATATTACGATAAGGCACAAGCATACCCCGATGTCATGTAGGATTCTTTCAGCCCATTGCTAAGATTGAGCGTCCGCATATGTTTATCCAATCCTAGGTTTAAATTTTAGTTGGACTAAGCCACTAGGTGATACAGGACACCTGAATCTAGCTCTTCCACATTCAAATATTGATTTGTACATAAGCGATGTGCTAATGCATCAGACGTATCGTCATACGTAAGGTACAATAGTGTTGGCAATTCCAGGGATTCAAGCTTACTCCCTCCTTCTCTTCAATTTTTTGGGATACTTGCTCATATATAGTTATGCAAGGGATTTGATTCCACTTTGAATTTGAAATTTCTTTGGATCTTCATTTGATCTTCATGAACTTGATTTTTGATCTTCATTTTAACTTTGATTTTTGATCTTCATTTGATCTTTAACTTTCTAGAATTTACATTTGATAATTTTCTTCAGAAACTTTCCTTTGGGGGATTTTGCTTTGGGGGTACTGTTTCTGAGATATCGATTGAGGATATCGATCTATGATATCAATATAGGATATCAATATGGGATGTCGATCTATGATATTGATCTAGGGTATCAATCTTGAGGATTTATGTGGGATATCACTCTGGGATATTGCTTATTTTATTGTAAGCAAGGGATTTTGAATAGGGAATACACTTGTCCTTTTGCAAATTACCAACATTTCCCATACCGTCTGCACAGGGGGATAAGAAAGAATAACTCTTTTCACCTCAGGATACCTGATCCTGCTTCGTGGCTTTCATCTTCCCCTAGTCCTTATTAGGATTGTTTAATTTGTCGATTAGTGATAGAATTCTGATATGCTAAGGACTATACTAACTAGACCTCAACTAAAAAAGCAAAGCAAGTTGTCTATCATCTCTTGAGAAGACATCTAGGTATGGTTGAATGACTGGAAAACCCTAGTATATTCTTTATAGCAACATTTTGGGTTGTGTTGAACAACACAATTACTCACAAGGATGAATGGATGATAATGATAGTGCATAGATGCATGATTGAAACACAAATGTGGTGTTGTTTGTAATATTATAAACACACTTTATTATAATGCAAGTGCAATAGATGATTATAGCTAATGCAATGCAAGGATGAAAATGCATGTGGAGGATGAGATGCATGATGCAAAATGCAATGCAATGATACAAATGAATACAATTTTTTTAGAATTTATTGCTTTTTGATTTTTATGGATTTTAATTTTGATTTGACCAAAGGGGTTTAGATTCCTTTGGAGCCTTTTATGAGATGACCAAAGGGCTTACAGATGCCTTTGGGGCATTTTATGAATTGACCAAAGGACTTACGATGCCTTTGGAGCTTTTTGTGAATTTTTATGGATTTTGATGTTTTCCATATTTTTGAATTTTTTATATTTTTCAATTGTTTTTGAAATTTAAATGTTTTGAATATTTTTTGAATTTTAAAATTTTTTAATTGTTTTTAAAATTTTGATATTTTATGATTTTTTTCTTGTTTTTATGTTTTTAAAGGGGAAGGTATGCTACCTTAGATACCCCCTAGTGTGTGTACCACTCAATGAAAGTGAGGAAGGTGTGATACCTTTAGAAGTCTCATTTTGCTTAATTGATCATGATGTGGATGATGGGGAAGGTGTGACACCTTGAAGACCCCCAATGTGCATTGTGCTTTATGTGCCATGATTGGCTTGACTAGGAGTACTAGTAGAAACTGACTCCCCCTACTGCGATGTGCAATTTTACGCAGTGCCAATGTCTCGTTGAGATGAGAAAAATGATGGTGAAACATTGGATGATGCCACATATTGCATAGATCATTTTTTATATTCCTGTTTATTTGTTACAACATTTATCATTCCCACAAACTCTTGGAAAGGTTAATTGATATGCACCTCGTTAGGTTTCTCAACTTGATTTGTAGGTGCTATGTTTGCTTCGTGTGCATGTAAGGGGTCTTGGAATACTCCTATCTGAAGCTCTTTCCTCTCAATCATATCCTGCACTACATCTCTAAAGGGATAACATGTCTCGATGTCATGACCCCTTTGTCGATGGTAAACACAATATAGATTTTCCCTATGCACCTTTGATCTACGCTTATTGGGCTTCAAAGGACGTATCTCTGGAAGATTGATTCTTCCTACCTCATACAATCGATGAAAGAGTGATGCTAATGTCTCTGTAAAATTAGTATATTGTCATTGTGGTCGACGTTGTTGGCCTTGTATCTGATTTTGTTACATATGATTTTGGGCCAGAGGAATTTGAGCTTGGTAATTACGTTGCACTAGTTGAGGTGGTGCACCCTACTTTGAGGATTCATAAATACTCAAAACAACTTGATTGACTGGGGTCACCATTTGTTGCATGTTGCCACCTATAATATTTTTGTTTGGCCATTCATTTTTGTGGAGTTGAATATCACTCTCTTGTATTTTGTTGTATTCAATGACTTGGGCTTGTGCTAAGGCCTCCTCGAATGTTTGATACTGTTGTAATTACAAGAGAAGGGAGATATGTTTCGAATAACTTCTCACAAATATTCGAATGAGCTCTATTGTGGGTAAAGTGAATGGTAATTTTGACATCACCTTCCTCCACTTATTACCATACTCAATGACTGGCTCATCGTCTAGTTGACAAAGGCTAACCAAGTCCATCAAATTTGTCATTTCCTTAGAACTAGAGGTAAAGCATTGCAGGAATGCATCAGATAATTGCTCAAAGGTGTATATGCTATGATGTGGTAGATGATTATACCATTTTAAAGCATCCCTAGCTAATATTTTCATGAAGGTTCTCAACATCAAAGGGTCATTGTCTTGAAAATAAAAGCACATATGGATGAAGCCTATCATTTGCTCTTGTGCATGCATCTTCATCATCTTTGAACTTTTCAAGCGTAGGCATCTTGAAATTCAATGGGTATGTCAGTGATGACACTGAAGGATGCAAAGGCTGATTTCTAAGCTGCTTCAGCATGGGTTTTTGATAAACCAATCTTTGATTTTATTTTTAGAATGAATTTATTTGATCATCTAGCGCTTTGTATGGCCCTAAAAAAATGATATGATCTTCATCCCATAACCCTTGATTAGGCAAAGGAGGTCGCTTTTGATGTTGAGGTGGACGATAAGTATAATCATTAGGTACCTCATCATAACTAGATTCAGAGTAAGCATCTACTTCTTCCTGATGTTCCCATTGGGACTCTACATATGATTCCTCATCGTATTGATCTTGGTATTGTTGAGGAGTATGAGGTTCATGATGATAACCAGATAATGGCCTATGATGTTGAACGCAATTTTTGTGTGGCCGCGATGAAAAATTCTGAGATTTCATTGGGCATCTTATGTGTTGTTGCATCCTCTGGGTGCTAGGCATAAGCATCACTTTACACAATGCATTTTGCACTTGCTCTTGTTGTATCCTTTTTTGTTCTCGTATCTTTCGTTGATACAAATTTTGTAGGTGTGCTCATGGTGAGTCCACCCATTGTTGATTTAAATGTTGTTGATCCAACTGGAGTTCCACATGTTGTTGGTTAAATTGTGGCCTCAATTTCAGATGTGTATGATACCATTGTTCATTTGTATGGGGGTTATGTATCCTCGTATTTTAAATACGGATGGGTTTAGCATATGTTTTCCCCCTAGTAGGATTTGTTGAGTGTATATTTTTCCCAATTGCAAAATACCACCACATGCAGAGTATTGAATAGAAAAATATCTCTTGAAAAGAAACCAAATGATAAACATTCAACTTCTCCAAGGTTATGGTAAAATATCTAAAGATTGTAATAGTGCCAAAAATAATTCAATAATGCATGTGACCATAAACAATGGGACTTTGCTAGTTCTAAACAATGCTTAGTGATTGAAAGATCTAACTGAAAAGCTAGTGTAAAATAAAAGTAGTTCTTTTTAGGGTTTTTTAAATTGATGCTACCCTGAATCCTTGTTAGTAAAGTATTTTATCTTCACTTAAAAGGTTTCAAATGATAAAATGTGGAATTGTCCACCTCATTTTAATGTCTGTGCCTTTAATATGAAGTAATTTTTAGATAGTTGGGTTCATTTTATCTTCCTTATGTTGATGCCACTACCCTAAGAGTAGTTAGTAGAAGTTAGCGTGTTAGCAATGTTAGCAAAATTATCTTCCATTTCTTATCTTAATTTAATGTGAAATATCATGTTAGTATCCCTCCTAAACCATGTGTTTTATTTGAAAGCTTAGATTAATGAATTTTGGAGGTGCAAAAATTCTGGAAAATGACCAGAATGGAAATAACTTGAAAGCTTAACAATTCTGGAAATGGACCAGAATAGAAATGAAACTAAAAGGAAATTTGCAAAAATTCTGGAAAAGGACTAGAATGGAAATAAAAGAAACTAAAATTTTGGATGGACCAGAATGAAATGATTGAATGCTTGAAATAAAATGAACTTAAAAAAAATGAATGAATAAACAATGCATATTTGGTTAGCTGAAAAAGTCAAATTCTGAATTAGTTTAGCAAGCTCCTCCCTACAAAATCCCAAGTTATGATGTAATCATAAAACAACCTGAATTAATGGACCTGCAACATAAACACAATACCATTAAATCAAGTGCGAGACTCAAAGGAAATAATAGATAAACTGCATCATCTTGACCTTCACCTATTGCAACCCATTTCATGGCATAAGACAATGGCAAGAAGTCACTAAAATGCAGAAATGATAAGACACTAAAAATGTTAGTTTTATGATTAGAAACCCTCCTCTTGATTTTGTTCACAAAATTTTTCTACCCTCTCAAAATCTAAAAAATTCTCTTTATTATTGCTTTTCGGAATGTTACATCATTTCCAGCCCCCTCTAAACAGGTAGGATAGCAAGGTATAAATAATGCTTAGAAGTCCTTTCGCTTCAACTTCTTTCAAAATTAAAATAATAAATGGATATAAGAAAATAATCCATGATCATTTTCTATGATTTAATACAATAAAATAACACTTCTAAACATTATTTTAAACAATAATAAAACCAAAAACATAATCTTACGTAACTCCTTATGTCTCCCCTTTCTCTTATCACATAGGCATTCTACCCAAGAACACCCCTTTGCACCCATAAAAATGAATAATAAAAAACATTTAACTATACCTTATAACCCCTATGATTTTAGACCCCCTTTAAAACATATAATATAATCAAACAACATTCACATTAAAATAAGGCAGGCCAATCTCATTCAATGAGATTTTTGTTGTGCTCTTTGAAACCAAGGCCCGATGGTATCTCTTCAAAGCCATACCAAACGTGCCCAAGGATTGGGATGACATCCCCCATCCTGGGCACTATGGTTTCCATATAACCCAGTGAGGCCATCACGTCATTGATGCAGCCATAGCACTGTCAACACCACGTCGTGGTGCTATGATCGATGTATCCATGGCACTATCAAAACAACATCGCCATGGTGCTGTGTTCGATCGTAGCCATGGCACTATCAAAATAACATCGCCATGGTGCTACGTTTGATCGTAGCCATGGCATTGTCAAAACCACATTAGGGGACTACCATCGATGCAACCATGGTGTTGTCAACCCTTCGCCATGGTTTTCAAGCTCCTTGCTCTCGCACTCACGTTGCACAATACCAACAAAAAAAATTTCATGCTCTCAGGGTAGACCTTTATCTCCATTGATTAGGGTTACGGGTTGCCCTAATAATATTTCTTTGTTGGCTTGTTTGACGACATGCCTTTGGTTTCAACCATTTCACTATCAAATCCGGTGCCCTTTGTGTTGTCCTCTTGAAACCCTAACGCTATATTTGGACCGCTTCCTCTTTTACCAACATTACGTAGCCCCGAATGTTTTGTAATAGCCACCCTTACCTTTGATTGTTTTCAATAGCCACCATCGCCTTCTCCTGCAATAAAACGTAACATGGTCAAACATATTATTATCACATCCTTTGTAAAGTATATTATAATAATATTATTATATATAATTTAATAATATTATTATAATAATATTTTTAGAACATTATGATATAATAATAATAATATTATTATTATTATTATTATTATTATAATATTTTAGAACATCATAATAATATTACTATTATATACATAATATAATTAATGTAACTATATTAGGTAGATAATAGCATATTATTTTCTATCACAATTTCTTTGTACCTTTTGTATCCTCTTCTTGTTTTAGGTAATGTTTTGGTCAGGCCTTGCTTTATTAAACACATTCCATCACCTCAGATAGTATGAAGAACATTAAACTCTATTTATCAAAATGGATTTTAATTAATCTAAGCATTAATGCCTAGATTAATTAATCATTAAATATAAAATAACTAAAACAATTAAAATCATTAAAATAAATGGTCAAACATCACTATTATTACAAGCCAAAAAAAAACCAAAAATCTTTAATACCAAAACATGACAAGTGGGTCCCCAAGAAGCTTGGGGTGGTTGTGGAAACTCCACAAAAAAATGGCAACTACTGGGAAATGCTCCTGAGCATTTCGATGAGAACCCAAAAATAAAATCTGAAAACACACTCCAAACCAAAAAGTAGCAAGCATCAGCAAATGCATAAATAATGTCAATAGACTCATAAGAACAACAAAATATTAGAATCATGTAATATTAACTTTGTGTGTGTGAAGTACTCCACACCTTATTGTTTATAACTTTTTCGCATTGCATCACCAATTTTACTTGACTAGAATTATCACAATGAATATGGAGAGCTTTGAGGGTAAAAATTTTATAGCATGGGCAGCACATTCTATGGTGGCTTGGGCAAACACCTCAAAAATGTCTAACCATCTTAGGATCAAATGTGTGTGCAATGAATTCATTGACCAGATCTAGAGCTTGGTTATGAGCCGTCATCATCAAGGGTCAGTGTGTGCAAGTGGACCTTAGATCTTTGGGGAATTGGATTCTCAACCAAGGTGTGATGAGAATATAACCCTATCCTTTACTGCTCTCATATTTGACCAAAATAATTAAACTAGTTATGGATGAGGTCATCAGACTAATCTATCCTCATGGCAGACATAAATCTCAACCTTGCGGGAGTCATGTCACCAAGAATGAGTGTACTCCACTGCCATTCAAGTGTCTATAGCCCCGATGGAGGTTAACCCCATAGTCCAGTCTTCTTTGCTTGGCTTTTCTCTATATTGTTTTTCCTAAAGAATTTTGGGGATGACTACCCATCCTTCTGAGGGATAAGTAGTATGATCCTTACAATTCAGTTTATATTTTTTGGAATTGGATTCTCAACCAATGTATGATGATAATTTGACCCTATCCTTACTACTATGATTTGTAAATCATGCTAGTGGTGATAACCACTGTTTTATGAGCATAAATATTGTAGTGGTAAAAACCACTATTCATGGACTATGTGCAAGGCGGGATAGACCAAAATTATCTTTTTGCCTCACATCCCCATCCAAGTATGGTTTCATATTATTTTACCCAAGATTTTGGGCATGGAAAGAAATGTGATAGACCCACGGCAACTTCGGCAACAATTTCCAAACCTAAGATCTTCTTAGTGTTTTTTGTGCCTTTGATCCCAAGATAATTGGACTTCACTTTTAGTGGTTGGGTTTAGCATATGGAGGTGGATTGGTGATGATGTTTATATGATAAGAATGTTCCCTTGAGACATGGGTGGATGATATGCAAAAATCAAAGACTTCATGCTTCATGAGCTACAAACAATATTCACATTTTCAAGCCCTTTTGCCATATGATTCCAATGTTTCACATCCTTTTAGTCTTGGTTGACATTCATATACACATAGGCTGACCTCTTACTCTTACAATCAAATCCAAAACTGGAAAACCTTGACACACTAAAAACTCCTAAAATCAAAGAAAACAAAATAAACAGGAAATAAAACTGACAAGACAAACAATCAAGCAAGCTGATTAGTGTACATATAATACAATGAATCCACCCTTAGGCCTGAAAATAATGCTTTAAATGAAGTCCATTGATGGGTAAGGCCAAATCCTTTCCATCCAAGGTTTTTAATCTGAAACTATTTTCACCTAGGACTTCGGATATTAGGTAGGGTCCCAGCCACAAGCAATCAAATTTTTCATGTTCTCCTCTTTTCTCATGCCTTTTATCCCACAACAAAACTAAATATGAAGCTTTGAAGACCTTAATTTTGGACCGTTTATCAAACCACATTTTTATTATGTCTTGATGTTTGCTGAAATGAAGCATGGCTTCCTCCCTCTTCTCATCAAGATGCATTAATTGTGTTAATATTGTTTCAAGTTTATTATCAGTCCCAATATAGTATTTTATAAAATGTAAAGTTTGCAATTTCATATTAGTGGGAAAAATAGGATCTTTCCCATAGACTAAGTGATAAGGAGATGTCCCAATTGACTCCTTGCTTCTGGTCCTATTAGCCCAAAGGGAAAATTTTAACTTACTATGCCAATCTCTAGGGTTCTTTTCAAGTAATTTTTTGATTATGCATAATAAATTTTTATTTGATGATTCTACCAAACCATTGCCTTGGGGGTAATAATTTGAAGAGAATTTTAGACTCACCTTATTGTCATACACCCAATTTACAAATTCTAAAGAGGAAAAGGCATAACCATTATCACTTACTATGGAGTTAGGCATTCCAAAATGAGTGACTATGTTTTCTTCTAGAAATCTAATCACAACCTCGAAGGTGACATTCTTAGTAGGTACAGCCTCTGTCCATCTTGTGCAGTAATCAATAGCAATGAGGATGAACTTATGGGAATCAGTCAAGTTAGGATTTATCACCTCAAAAAAGTCTAATCCCCATTGTGCAAATGGTCTCATCTCTACCACTAACTGCAATGGCATTGTTGCATTTCGCTCTCTGTTGGCTACCACTTGGCATATGTGACATGTTCTTACATGTGTATGTGCATATTTAAACAAGTGGGGCCAATAATACCCAGCTCTAATAATCTGGTGTGCTATCACATTTGTTGATCCTTGTCCAGTTCCATGATTACCATGGAAGTCTTTGAGTACTTGGGTTGCTTCCTCTTGAGTAATGCATCGAAGAAGAATTACTTCATGATTCTTCCTGTACAACACACCAGATTTAATCAAAAATCTAGCTGATTTTAAATGTAGTGCCCTGCACTGAGTTGAAATCAAATGAGAAAGACACTTACCATGCAACAAAAAATATGCAATATCTACATACCATTCCTCTGTAGTGATATCATTAACCTCATAGTTTTGGCACGTTATTGAATGGTCAATTTCTATGATGGTCTTGACCAAACCTTGTCCACGCACTATCTTCATGGGCTTTATCTCTAAGTCAAATTCTTGAGGGGTAGAAAGCCATTTTCCCCTTATTTCACCTAGCTCACTCTGTAAGAACATGGACTTTACTGTAGGGTCAGGAACTATAGCAAAAAATTTACTATGCACATTGTAATGCCTAAATTTTTTTATAGTTTTAAACAAGGCATACGTTTGCTTGTCTAAGACATAATACCTCAGCTTCACATCCTTCAAAGGAGAACTCAAAAAGGCTATAGTATTTTCAATTTTGTCTTCACTTTTTCGAGTTAACACACTTGCAAAAGAATGATCTAAAGCAAATGTGTAAACATAAAACGGTTTAGCATAGTCTGGACTAATGAGAACAGGGGCTTTGGAAATAGCCTACTTGATGCTTATGAAGGCATCCCTTTTCTCATTGGTCCACTTTATCGAAACATCCTTTTTTAGCATATCATTTAGGGGCTTGGAAATCTCGACAAAACCTGAAATAAATTTTCTCACAAAATTAATCTTACTGAAAAAGGACCTAAGCTCCTTTTTGTTATTGGTATGAGGAATATCTTGGATAGCGGCTATCCTCTCTAGGTCTATAGCAATCCCATTTTCGAAATGACATGCCCTAACAACTTACCCTCTGTTACCCCAAAGATGCACTTTTTTGTATTTAGGGAAATTCCATGTTCCCTGCACCTTTGGAGTACTTTCCTCAAGTATTTAACATGATATTCCCTCTTCTTGGAGAAGACAAGGATATCATCCACATAGAAAATAATGCATTTACCAATGAGCCCCTTGAATGCAAAATCCATGGCTCTTTGGAAAGTGGATCCAGCATTCAACAAACCAAACAACATCCTACTATAGGCCAATGTTCCCCACTTTGTGGTGAAGGTCGTATTCATCCTATCATTTGGATGTATGAGAATTTGATTATATCCTGAGTATCCATCCAAAAATAACATCATTTTAGACCCATTTACCTTTTGGAGTATCTCATCAATGGTGGATAATGGGTAATTGTATTTTTGGAAAGCTTTGTTCAAATTTCTAAAGTCTATGCACAACCGAATTTCTCCACTCTTTTTCCTAACAGGGACAAGATTAGCCACCCATGTGGAATGCCTAATAGGGAGGATGATTTTGGCTTCCAACAGCCTCTTCACTTCCTTCTCTATCAAGGGCTCTAGGATTGGGTTAACCGTTCTTTACCTCTGTCTAAAAGGATTGGAATCAGGCTTCAGAGGAATAGTATGCATGATTACATTTTGGTCATATGTTTTCAGCTCTTCATAGCTACAAGCTATGCAATCAATGTCCTCTGCTAAAACCTGAGCTATTGACTCCTTCTCTCATTGTGTGCATGCCTTTGGAATGAACACTTCACGCGGATCTATTGCACTCCCCAAATTGATTGAATTGCATGATTCCTTGGGGTATGGCATTTTTATTTCCTTTTTCTTTTGATATCTAATATCAAACAACTTTTCAAGAGAGGCCCTATCACTTGGCATCTCGTTCCATACTCTAGTTGTTCCTACTTCTACTTGCCTCCTCTCTTCTTCTTCTATAACTTGATTTTCAAATATACCAGAATTAGTAACAAAACTAAAAATGTGTCTATCACTATAAAAGACTTGTAAATTCATGACATTGTCTGGTATGGAGGGGCAAGGCACTAACTCTATGGAAATTTTTTTACATTTTTTATGGTCAGCAGGAGAAAGCATGCTGGCCGCTATGGCTAATGAATCAGCCATTTTATTATTTTTTCTTGAGATGAGGGAAATATTGAAAGCATAAAACTCATTAATTAATTCCATCACTCTAGTTTTATAGAGGTTCAACCTCTTGTATCTACAGGTATACTGCTCCTTGACATGTTTGACTACTAAATCTGAGTCTCCCAATGCCTTAAGGCACTTTACCTTTTCTCTTAGGGCTAACTGAAGTCCAAAAATTAGGGCTTCATACTCCACCACATTATTGGTGGTTGGGAACTGTAGTCTGTAGGCATCAATCAAAGGCTTACTACCAAGACATGTGAGCTCTACCCCAGCTCCCACACCTTGTTTTTATTTGGACCCATAAAACTTTAGGGTCCACACCCTCTTGTTTTCTTCTGACGTATCATGGTAAAGATTATTGTTTTGGAACCCTTCGGTCATGTCTTCTATGTCAAAAGTGTAAACCCCTAATTATGTTTCAATACACTGAATCTCATTGGGTTTATTATACTCTGTAATCATTTCCCTAAGTTTGGGCTCTCTATCTACCCGAATTTGGTTTGCAACTCCTCTCCATGGCAACCACATATGGGAGGAATCAATCACCACATAACCATTGAGATTTCTGCTCCAATATCTGCCCACAACCATGTCATACTTGGCAGCAATATTTAGCACAAGGATATCCATGTAATGTTGGACCCTAGGCTCTGAGTTGATTTTAACTAGGATATCTTTTACAACACCTACTACATCCACCATAGATCTGCCCAATTAGACCACCTTATTATTCAAATTAACAATCTTAAGTCCTAGATTTTGGCTTATCTCAAGAGGCATGATGTTGGTCGAGGCACCAAAATCAATCAAATAGTTGTGTAAATTCTTTCCTGTGATCCTAACGGTTATGAGAAAAGGGGGTACCTCTGGTTTCTCTTTCCTCATAGCAAGTTGGGGTTCTATAGATTTAACCTCATGAATTTGACTCGAGGAATTCAATCTCTTCCCCCCGATTTTATCTTGCCCCAAAAATTGAGAGACCTCATACATTGAGATATTGGCCTTGGTCCTTTTCATGTATTCTTCCAAGTTATAAGTGGATGTTCCAGGATTTGACACTTTTGGCGTTGTCCTAGGTGCTTCAAAAAATGGAGGTGGTGGATTCACATCACCTTTTGTATTAGGAGGAACTAAAGGGTTTTTTGGGGGAGTAGAGGATGTTTTGGGATCCT
Source organism: Wollemia nobilis (assembly GCA_028583015.1). NCBI lineage: Eukaryota > Viridiplantae > Streptophyta > Pinopsida > Araucariales > Araucariaceae > Wollemia > Wollemia nobilis. Next base: position 169,347 of record JAQPPZ010001127.1, read on the forward strand.
TAGAACTCCTAATAAAATACTTGTGATTAGATTTCCCAAAATGTCTATCGGCATGAGATTCCAAGACTTCATCCTCTTCCTCTCCTAACACATTCATATCTTCCTCCATCTCATCATTTTCTAAATAATGAATAACTTTAGATACAAAAGCGTATGACTTTATATGGCAACAGTGATGCATTTCCTTTGACTCATCACAATCCCCTAATGCATCAACCTAATTGGCTATCGTATTGGGTACGTGCTCATTGTTAGGTTGCATATTTTATGGTCCTATTCTCTTATGGCCATGGTTTCGATTGGGCTAGTACATGACAACCCTAGATCCACTGACATTTTTTACATTAGCAACTTTGGATTTGACACTAAGGTTTGACTCTGGGTGTTTTAGGTCCACCATGGACCCTTGGCCTATAGAGGCGCAACCATGGGATACATATTTGAGGCCTGAGTACTACTCACCTCAAATCATGGCAAGGTTATCTGATTAGTAGCTATCATTTGTGGAGTGGGTGGAATGGCAGCATTAGGGTATGTCAAAAAATATGGAAGCGTGGGAGCGAATGTGTATGACTAATGATATGGCAAAGAATGCATCATGGGCATCTTAGGTGTCACAGCTTGATTCATCATGGAAAATTGACTATAAGGTCCATATTGCCCTAACATGGGAAATTGAGGCATAGTGCCACCTTGCAGTGTTATTTTCTGCTCAATAGTCATGGCTTCAACATAAGCTAAGGCTAGCATTGTAACTTGCAGATTTCTCCTAGTAAACATGGTTGTCATTGGGTCTAAGGCTACGAGGTATAATTGCAATGCCACAGTAGCGTCTATTGCAAAATGATGAGTCACATTTGTGTAAATATTTTGGAATCTGGTATTAAATGTTCTGATAGGTTCATTAGGATACCTCTTGTATGACACGAATTGGTTATACATGATGGTAGGATCTAGCAATGACCTAAATTGATTAACAAAGGCAACTCCAAATGGGCCCAAGATGTAATGGACCCTGCAGGAGTATTCCTATACCATTCATGAGCCATTTGGTCAAAGATATTAGGGAAGAGTCAACAAGAAACATCTTCATGACTGACTCCTTGCCTAATCATATGGTCCTTGTAAATTTGAACATGCTCTTCAGCTGAAATGAGACCATCATGGAAAAACTTAGGGATAGACTTCCCCAAATATACTTAATGGATAACTTTGGGTATCAAACCAGGGAACTGGTTGTTGTTGCTGCTATTTTTGGGCCATATTAACCAAAGATAATGTCCCTACTAAAGTATTTGACACACTCGAGATGATGGAGATGGGTAAACTTGATGTAGATCTTGCGGTGGAACTAATGGGTGCACACCCACTAAAGGTATTCATATTCAGAGGTCTGAGAGCTAGCCTTTACAAATCTTGGCAAAGTGTCTCTAAACCTAATGTATCAGAAGGCTCAGATGGGATTTCGATCCCTTGGATTTTGTATCTCAGTTTCCTAGGTTTGGGAGAAAGACTTTGAAAAATGGTTTCCTCAGTGGTTTTAGACCTAGTAGTAAAGTGTCTAGGTGGGTCTATCCTAAGAAACTTAAATCTATTCTACTAAGTTTTCTCACAAACTAGCCAAGAGTAACATGTTGCACCTGCAAACACAATATTATTGAACCAAAACTAACCACGTTAGCATTAGAAAAAAAAAAAAAACTAAATCACAAAGCATAAAAGAAGGCCCTCCTTCTAGCGCCAAAGATGTTGAGTGTATATTTTTCCCAATTGCAAAATACCACCACATGCAGAGTATTGAATAGAAAACTCTCTTGAAAAGAAACCAAATGACAAACATTCAACTTCTCCAAGGTTCTAGTAAAATATCTAAAGATTGTAATAGTGCCAGAAATAATTCAATAATGCATGTGACCATAAACAAGGGGGCTTTGTTGGTTCTAAAAAATTCTTAGTGATTGAAAGATCTAACTGAAAAGCCAATGTAAAATAAAAGCAGTTCTTTTTAAGGTTTTTTAAATTGATGCTACCCTAAATCCCTATTAGTAAAGTATTTTATCTTCACTTAAAAGGTTTCAAATGATAAAAGGTGGAATTGTCCGCATCATTTTAATGTTTTTGCCTTTAAGATGAAGTAAGTTTTAGATAGTTGGGTTCATTTTATCTTCCTTATGTTGATGCCACTACCCTAATAGTAGTTAGTAGAAGTTAGCATGTTAGCAATGTTAGCAAAATTAGCTTTCATTTCTTATCTTAATTTAATGTGAAATAGCAGGTTAGTATCCCTCCTAAACCATGTGTTTTATCTGAAAGCTTAGATTAATGAATTTTGGAGGTGCAAAAATTTTGAAAAATGACCAGAATGGAAATAACTTGAAAGCTTAACAATTTTGGAAATGGACTATAATAGAAATGAAACTAAAAGGAAATTAGCAGAAATTCTGGCAAAGGACCATAATGGAAATAAAAGAAACTAAAATTCTGGATGGACCAGAATGAAATGATTGAATGCTTGAAATAAAATGAACTTAACAAAAATTAATGAATAAACAACGCAGATTTGGTTAGCTGAAAAAGTCAAATTCTGAATTAGTTTAGCAAGATCCTCCCTACAAAATCCCAATTTATGAGGTAATCATAAAACAACCTGAATTAATGGACCTGCAACATAAGCACAATACCATTAAATCAAGTGTGAGACTCAAAGGAAATAATAGAGAAACTACATCATCTTGACATTCGCCTATTGCAACCCATTTCATGGCATAAGACAATGGCTAGAAGTCACTAAAATGCAGAAATGATAAGACACTAAAAACATTAGTTTTATGATTAGAAACCCTCCTTTTGATTTTTCTCACAAAAGTTTGCTACCCTCTCAAAATATGAAAAATGTTCTTTCTTATTGCTTTTTAGAATGTTACATCATTTCCAGGCCCCCTAAATAGGTAGGATAACAAGGTATAAATAATGCTTAGAAGTCCTTTCGCTTCAAGTTCTTTCAAAATTAAAATAATAAATGGATATAAGAAAATAATCCATCATCATTTTCTGTGATTTAATACAATAAAATAACACTTCTAAACATTATTTTAAAAAATAATAAAACCAAAAACATAATCTTACGTAACTCCTTATGTCTCCCCTTTCTCTTATCACATAGGCATTCTACCCAAGAACACCCCTTTGCACCCATCAAAATGAATAATAAAAAACATTTAATTATACCTTATAACCCCTACGATTTTAAGCCTCCTTTAAAACATTGAATATAATCAAACAACATTCATATTAAAATAAGGTAGGCCAATCTCATTCAGCAAGATTTTCACTGTGCTCTTCAAAACCAAGGCCTGATGGTATCTCTCTGAAGCCATACCAAACGTGTCAAGGATTGGGATGACATCCCCCATCCTAGGCACTTTTGTTTCCATATAACCTAGTGAGGCCATCACGCCATCGACACAGCCATGGCGCTGTCAACACCACGTCATGGTGCTACGATCGACGCAATCATGGCGTTGTCAACCCTTCACCATGGTTGTCGAGATCCTTGCTCTCGCACTCACGCTACACAATACCAACGAAAAACTTTCCATGATCTTAAGGTAGAACTTTATCTCCATCGATTAGGGTTATGGGTTGCCCTAATAATGTTTCTTTGTTGGCTTGTTTAATGGTATGCCTTTGGTTTCAACCATTTCACTGTCAAATCCGTTGCTTTATGTGATGTCTTCATGAAATCCTAACACTATCTTTGGACCGCTTCCTATTTTTCCAGCGTTACGTATCCTCGAACGTTTTGGAATAGCCACCCTTGCCTTTGATCATTTTGAATATCCGCCATCGCCTTCTCCTGCAATCAAACGTAACATGGTCAAACATATTATTATCACATCCTTTGTAAAGTATATTATAATAATATTATTATATACAATATAATAATATTATTATAATAATAACATTTTAGAATAAAATAATCATAATAATATTATTATAATAACATTTTAGAACATCATAATAATATTACTATTATATACATAATATAATTAATGTAATTATATTAGGTAGATAATAGCATATTATTTTCTATCATAATTTCTTTGTACCTTTTGTATCCTCTTCTTGTTTTAGGTAATGTTTTGGTCAGGCCTTGCTTTATTAAACACATTCCATCACCTCAAATAGTATGAAGAACATTAAACTCTATTTATCAAAATGGATTTTAACTAATCTAAGCATTAATGCCTAGATTAATTAATCGTTAAATATCAAATAACTAAAGCAATTAAAATCATTAACATAAACGGTCAAACATCACTATTCTTACAAGCCAAAAAAAAAACAAAAAAATTTAATACCAAAACATGACAAGTGGGTCCCCAAGAAGCTTGGGGTGGTTGTGGAAACTCCACAACAAGATCTATCACTTGTTTTACATGCTCCTTAAAGGTTGCATTAACCTAATATTTTGAATTATGAGTGAGCTCTGTATAGTTTGACGATGTAGATCCACAACGTGGTTGCCCCAAGTACTCTTCACGAGGAGTACGAGGACGACTTGGGTTCTCTTCCTCATATATGAGGAATGATGCATATTCAGGCTTAGATGTAATCTCTATATATTTAGGTTGCATAGAATGCTCCCTATGAGGAGTAGGGGGGTGGCTTGCTCGACTAGATGGGGTGGTTTGCTCACCCAAGCTAGGTCATGGTGTATATTCATGATCACTTTTTGATTTATGTATAGATCAATTTTGGATATGAACCTATGACATTGACCTATTAGGCTCCTTAGTTGGCAGATTGTTCCTTATATAGAATTCAATTAAGGTGTTCCAATCAAGAAGGTTTCCTGGAGGACCTATGGGAGCCTCCCTAATAGGGCTATCTTGATGGTTTGATCCCCTATGGATGGTATTGATGCTATGACAAGACCTGGGATGCCATTCAAGGATGCCCATGTCCTATGGACTAATTTGAGTATGTTCAGTGGTTATGGAACCTGATTCCCTCTCTAGATTGGAGGTCTTGTTCATCTTGGGAGGTCCCCCGATCATTTTAAAAAAAAATATTGGCTTCCGAAAAAAATTTAAAAGTGTTATATATCAAAATGATCAATGCGATGAGCCGATCACAATGAGCTATAACTCAAAAATAAAATTTTCGAGTCAAAATTTTGTATTTTTGAAATAATTGGCCAACCGGGGCTCGTGGAGATATGGCCACTTTCAGGATTTTTTGGAATATTTTGAACCATGAAGATTTAGGATCTAAAATTTCTATGAGAGGTGCACAAGGGTAAAACTAAGAAACAAAACCAAATTTGGCAATTTCTGGAGTTGTCTAGACCATTTTATGACCGTTTTAATGCAGTTTTTTTCCTTATTTTCGGCTTCGAAAATAGAGTAATCATAAAACCAAAATAATTTTATCGTTATAGCTCCAATTTGCATGATTCTCGATCTGTTGGATGCAGAATAAAAAATTAGACACACATAATAACAAATATCAAGGATCTTATGTTGATTACCCTAATAACAAAGAAACACACAAAGTAGACAATATGATTATCTCTTTTAAATTTTATATGTGTGTCCTAAAACTGGTTTAGTGTGTTTTGAGATTTGTTGATACTACAATATAACTCTCATCATTTTTTTCAATAGTTTATGATATTATCAAAATTTTTAAATGCTTTCACCTATATGCTCGTAGCTCGATAACTTGGCAATGAACTCCAGGCCACGTAATCCCCCCAAAGTGTGGTAATGAAGTCCACACCCGGGAAGAGAGCATAGGTCCTCCCAGATCCTCACATGTTTCTCCTTAGTGTTATACCCTTCAAAGATAATACATATAAATTTTCTAGTGTATGAAAGGTTCTCGAATCCGATATTGGTCTAGTATCCAAGGGTACATAGGATTTGGGCCAACGAATGGAAATTACGCCCACCGTCATTGAACCCTACTAGTGGTTGGATGTCACTCCCAACTCACTAGCATTTAATTGAAATGTGGTGTGTGTGGTTCATTTTAATTGTTGCATGAAAAGGAAAATGTATAATATAGCATGAATGATTGTTTCCTACATGACATGCATAAAAATAACATTTGATATTCAGGAAACATGCATGCTACATCCTACATGACTTTTTGACAATGCAAATTACAATGATATAGCCTCTAATTGGGCCTCAAGCATGCAACCCCACACACAATTTAAACTTAGCACACTGGATTCTAGGCCGGACTGCACTCAGAGGTCCGTTTTTCCTAGTAGCGCCTAGCCAAAACTTAGAAAAATAAATCCTAAGGACCTAATTTGTTTCCATGTTATTTTTATCCTTAATTATCTAGATTTCAAATTATCTGTTCTGGACAAACACAAAGAAGAAAAATAGAGAAAAAGAGTGTCAGAAGAGCATACCTTAGGTACTTATTTGATTTAGCTTTTAACTCCCGTTGTCTATTGTGTCTGCTCTAAATCACAAATCTGATGCATGGTTCAAACTACAGACCACATTTTGAAGCTACGGGCTAACAATGAGACCACAACTGTAACCTATGGTTTGAACCTGATGACAGAAAACATAAAGAAGTCAGAGATCAAATGCAAGAAATGTAGAGTTCCATCGTAATCGCCTTCTGTGACCACCAAAATGGCCTCACACCTATGCTTCCTACTACGTGATATAAACAAGAGATACAAAAGAATGCATTGCAATATTGACAATAAATTGAAAAGAAAAGAACACTTTTATTCCATTTAGAAATAAACCAATCCTAGTTACAAATACGTCCCTCTTAGGGATACCATTTTTATACTCTTATTACAATAGGAAAAGCATATGAAACCCCTCTCAAGGGTGAATGTGATTTTTAGGCCATTAGGGATGACACGAACTGCTCTAGGGTGGAGTTGACCCTCTTCTTTGTGTTGAGGAAGGAATTGGATGATTGAATCTCCTTCAAACCTGCTTTCCTGCAGTCAAGAAATAACATAAAAGCATCATACAAATAGGTAGCCTCTCATGATGAGGCCCTTTGAGGAAGATATGCATAAAGATGCTATAACAACTATGAAATCAATAAAATGGGTAAAACATATTGAACTTATGCAAGATTTATAAATATTGTTATAAACATGAAAGCAAGAAGTACAATTATCTATATGCTTGATCAATTGCATGAAATTAAGCACGTTAACATGAAAAGAATTCATTAATGTCTTACTTGCTATAATGAAAATAAGATTGATTAAACATTGAATATACAGGTGATATTGTCTCTAAACATGAATTAACCCACTAAAATTACTAATCTAACCTAAATAAGCATAATGGAAAGAAAACAGTAAGGAGATCTATCAACCATTGCAAACTGTAACTCGAATTAGCGATCTGCACTATAAACCATGGCTATCATCCGTGGCGAGCAACAAAGTAACTTTACCCTCCAAATCCTAGGGTTGTGGTCTTGATCCTCCTTATCAAATTGATGATCAAGGGTCGCCTTAGTGTCCTCTAATAGGTTTGGTGGTTGAATTGCTCGGTTGGGCCTTTGTTTTCTAGAATTCGCATTTCTTGGTGTTATAGCTCCTTAGGGCATCCATGGCATGAATTTTCATGATGCTTGATGAATTAGCAAATGAATAGCAACTAGGCTCTCTTAGTATACTCAAGTGAGTCTACAATTTGATAGGGCTTTGCTGATATAATATCTAATACTCACTTGATACTTTTTCCCTAATTATAAGGGGTTATAGGATTACCCAAGGGCTAGGGGTGGTTTCATGGAGAAGCCAAGATCAAGAAGGGATGGTTAGGATAGTTGGATTGGAATCTTCTATCCTTTAACCACCTTCTTCTAGAATAAATGGTTTTTCAAACCTATTTGGCTCAAATGAAGGCCAACTGAACTTCAGTTTAGACCACAGGTGACAACTACGGTTCAAACTATAGACAGTCTCAGCCATGGTTTAGACTATAGAGCGCAAGTCTCAACTACGATTCAAAATGATTAGGCCAAGGAGCCCAAATTGAGTGGTTAGAACCACTACTCTATCTTGGAGTCTATCCAAGATCTTCCATATGGTCTTGTAGCATGTCCCATATGAGTAGTCACCCTCAACATAACGTGTTTTAGGTGTCTACAATTATATTTCTACTCTATTTCCTTCTAGCATCAATGTCTTGTATACTTGTAAAAAATATTCTTTCCATTTGTATCTTCCTTCTCGATCCTTGTACAAAATTATTGAAATCCTATCACCGTATTTGTATTAAAGCAATCTCATCCAAGGTTTCAAAACTAGATCTAAATTGAGTGGTTTTTATCAGACCAAGTATCCATCCAAATAGAATTTTTTTCTCTAGTTCTCACCACCCATCTTAAACCTTTAATCATAAGATCAATAGATTTTTTAAACCATTCCAAAGAGCAGAACCATTTGGAAGAGAGAAAGCAGTAAATATTAAAATTGGGTTATTGGGATCAACATACTTACTTAGAAGAATTCTTTCCTATTGTCTTTGACTCCCTTTGTACAATCTCTAGATAAATTTTCCCCTAAGAGCTAAGTTTACATCTATAAGAGTTGTTCAACCAAGACCTTCCCTAATTTTATCATCACACAACTTGCTCCATTTCACCAAAGAAAATTTCCTTTTATCATGTAAACCTTTCCATAAAAAGGATCACATAATAAAGATTAAAAAAATTCAACTAATTTTGGCATATAATACAAAGACTTATAATATGTTGGAATGGCTTGTAATACTGACTTAATTAACTGCACTCTTCCTACTAATGATAAACATCTACCTTTCCAAGCTAGAATTTTATTTTGAACTTTACTAATAACTGGATTCCATAAATCTATCCTCATTCTTCCCTTAAATAAAGGCATCCCTAGATAAGTTGCTAGAAAATTTGCCTCCTCCATTTGAAGCAACCTACAAATTCTTGCTTTGATATCAGAAGGAGTGTTAAGAAAGTAAATTTTGGATTTAGTCCTATTATTTTTTTCCCCAGAAGCTCTTTCATACTCTTTTAAAAATTTAATCAAAGCTCTAGCCTTATTTATCCTTGCCCTTCCAAAAAGGGTTGTATCATCTACAAATTGTTGATGGGTGATTTTATCGATGTTATTACTAACCTTAATTCCACTTATAAACCCATATTTGTAATCCTTCTTTAAGTTCCTACTAAAAAATTCTACCATTATAATGAACAAATAAGGAGATAGAGGACATCTTTTTCTAAGGCCTCTCTTGGCTTTAAAATATTTTGTAACTAACCCATTGACTGACATTGAATAAGAAACTATAGAGACACAAGTTTTAATCCATCTAACCCATGTCTTCTCAAAATCAACCTTATCTAAAACTGCAAAAAAAATTCCATTTAACCCTATCATAGGCTTTACTCATATCAAGTTTTAAGATCATAGCTTTCTCTTTTCTTGAAGTTGTTGAATGTATAACTTCATGAGCTACTATGATCCCATCCAAAATTTGTCTCCCTTTCACAAAACCTCCTTGTTCTTCTGAAATAATTTTTTCTAACAATGGCCTTAATCTATTTACCATCATTTTGGATATAATATTATAAGCCATATTACATAGGCTTATGGTTCTAAAAGAATCAAATAATTCAACATACTTCTTTTTTGGAATTAGGGTAAGATAAGTTGCATTTATTTTATAAGGAATGTATTGTTTTACCCTAGACCATTCCACTTCCACTAATAAAGAATCCTTCACTATATCATAATTATGTTGGTAAAAACTTGCTGAGAGCCCATCTGGACTAGGGGATTTATCCTTATTAAAATAGAAAAAAGCTAAATGAACTTCTAGAGTAATAGGCTCCATCAGTTTCCTATTGTCTTCATTTGTTATAACTGAAGGAAAATATTGAAGAAGTTTATCGTTAAGAACTTTGGTCTCCTTTGAACCTAGAATATTATGATAAAACGAATTATCCTCTTTTCTAATTTCACTCTAATATTTAATCCAAACACCTTCTATTGATTTAATTCTACCAATTCTAGAATAATATCTCTGTACTATAACCATCATATGAAAACTTCGTATTTAAATCTTCTTCTTTTAACCAAGTCTATATTGATTTTAATCTCCAAAATTTATCTTCCTTACTCAAAATATTATGATACTCACTAAGCAACTCTCTTTTCTCTGAGCTTGTATTATTTTCATCACCTTTTTGAAATTTTAAAATTTTATCTTTTAGTTCTTCTTTCTTCTCAAAAAGTTTCCAAAGGTGTTCTTGTTCCATTATTTTAATCTAGATGTCATAGGTTTAATTTGGTTTGAAAGAGAATGCAACCCACCATTACCTAAATAATTCCATGTTTGAGCTATCATATCAATAAATTGAGGATGGTCTTCCCACATCTGCTCATATTTAAAATATAATCTTTTTTGAATTCACTAACCATCATTTTAACTCTTATTGGCCAATGATATGAACCAATCCTTGTTAAGGTATTAATTTTAGCATAAGTTCCTTCATCTAGCCAATGATCTGAGAGAATGCATCTATCTAATTTTTCTGCTATTAGGTTCTGGCCTCTCCTGTTGTTGGTCCAAGTATTGTTGACTTCTTCAAACTCAACTTCCCATAGGTTGTTATTTTTAATAAAAGCTGAAAAATATTTCATACTTTGGGTCAATTTCTTAATTCCCCCAAATTTTTCATTTAGCTTGGTAATGGCATTAAAATCTCCAATGATCATGAAACAAGTTTCTTGGTATCTACTTCCCATAAAGGCCTCAATCCCACTCCAAACTTCTATTCTACCTGACTGAGTTGTAGGACCATACACATTGATAATGATGAAGCGAATATCAACAAAGTAGCAAGAGACTAAAGAGGCTATCCAATGCCTAGTTTTATGAATGGTTACACAATAGGTTCTAGAAGGATCCCAACAAGTTAGAAATAGAATATTGAGTATTACTATAACAATGTCTAATCCATTATCAAATGGCATTAGCTAATTTGGTTATATTCCTCAACTTTCAATGAGGAGACCTAGGTTCAAATCTTGCCAAGTGATACATGCATAATTGCCAAACTATTGTAATAGAATTATATGGTCATGATTAATACAAGTGGGTTTTATTTCAATCCCATGTAAACAATTTAAAAAAACAATGTCTAATGCATTCACACCAACCTTGATCAAAACCAATTTCTTTAATAATATCATCTAGAAAAATTTAGCGAACCCTATCATATACTTTTTTATATCTATTTTTATAAGAACACCTAGATTTTATATGGAATGAAGAGAATCTACGTCCTCTTGTGCAATTTTTATAGTATGAAAGGTTTATTTTCCATGGATAAAAATGCCTTATTACTCCTAGATAAAACAATCTAAAATATTTTCAATCTATTTGCATTAATTTTTAAAATTATATTTTTTGGATGAAAAAAAAATTATATTTTAAATCATACTACAAAATCTTATTAGACAAAAAATATCAAAATATTTTGTTTTACATTCATTTGGAACCACTTCAATAAAAGAGCCATCGATCTCACTTGTTATAGCCTTCTTTTTCTTGGACTCTTGAACCATAGCCAACATATCACTCTTCAACAAAATTTGAAAATTTCTAAAAGAAAATCATAGGATATCCATTAAGACTAAGTGCCTTGTCCTAATTGAAGGAGAAAACTACCTCTTATATATCCCTCATAGATATCTTCCTAATTATGTTTTCATTCTATATTTCTATGATAATTAACAGAATATTTTGTAAAAGCTCACCCTGAGCATCCTTATCTTACTCAAATATAATAGAATTTTTTGAAATAATTAATTACTTTCTTCCTAATATCTTCTTCTTGATACTTTTTCAATTGGACTTAAAACATTTTTTATTGTCAAAAAACATTTTGGTAGTAGCATTAAAAAAAATTGTATTTTTATCCTCTTTCTAAAATCATCTTTCCCTAGATTTTTGGGCTCAATATGATTCTTTATTTTGTAATACATTATGATAAGCATAAAGTAATTGTTTTTATTCCATGTAAGTATATTAGTCCAATTCATTAATCTCTACAATCTCTTGTAAATTTTTTAGTCTGAAATTATTTTCCTCCTTTATTTTAAATATGTTACCAAAAGGATTTGACATTTTAAAACTTTATTTTTTGTTTTAGATATTACATCATTTAAATAAACTTATACATAAATGATTCTTTAAGCCTTGCTTTGTCCCACCATAACATAACCATTTACAATAAATTAAGGTGTTACAACCAATACTAAAATCAAAATGGGTTTGGATGACCATTAAGCCTTGCTTTGTCCCACCATAACATAACCATTTACAATAAATTAAGGTGTTACAACCAATACTAAAATCATAATGGGTTTGGATGACCATTATTGAGTAAATTGTATCTCAAGAATAGGTTTGTGATTTGATCCTATTCAAAAAAATATCTAAATAAAGTGTATAATCTGTTTCTAACCGTATATTTTTTTGAAAAATAATTTGAAAAAACTTGTATTAAAACAAAGATCATTTACAAGTTGGGATGAGACTTTTTCTAGCCTTAGCCAAAGAGAACACATGTTTACAACAGTAAAATAATATTTGCATTGGAGCCAAATATCTTAAACCATATTTCTACAATGACTGTTCACCTGTCTACAACTATAAAAGAAGATCTACATTGATGCACAAATCTCCTAAACAATATTTCTGGAATGGTTATCCAAATTAGCTAAGCACTGGATTTGCTCACCAACTTGCCTAATCATCTCATCCTCAATAGCCATGTCATTGTGCCACTGAACCCCTACCTCCTTCTTAGTACCCATCTTAGCCAGGAATTCTGCCACTTTATTTAGATCTCTACTCACATAAACCAGAATCACATCATCTAATTCCCTCCATAATTCCTTAATTTGAGTGACAAGAATCCTCAACCTCCATGTTTTCAAAGCAAAGTTCCTCATGCAATCTAGAGTTCCAACCATTATTTGAGAATCTGATTCTAGGATTATCCTCCCGTGACCTTGTTTTACTACCCAAATAGAAGCAGATTTGATAGCTAAGGCTTCTACTTCATTATTTGTGGCTCTTCCCAAGCCTTGAAGTTCCCAATAGAGCATTGTTCCAACATGATTCCAGTAAACCACTCCAATTCCAACTCTACCTGGATTACCTTTTGCAGCTCCATTAGTATTAATTTTAATTCAACCTTTTGGGGGTGGTTTCCAACTAGATTTGTCCTGCCCCTCTTGCACTTCAACTCCCTTCTCCATTGCCCCAATAACAAACTGAGTTTCATCTTTAGCATAGACTGCCACAGTTTCTGTGACTTTGCTCCAAATGACCTGCCAAACTCCATCTAAAGAAGAAAAATTTTCTCTAAATTTTTTGGCATTCCTCTCCAACCACACTTGCCACAAAATGAAGTTTAATCCAAGCTCCCAACCAATACAAAGAGCTTTAAATTTAAATCTACCCCTCTTCCATATTTACCAAATATTAATCCGATTCAAATCACCATTAACTTAAATTTTATAATATAAAAACCATCTCTCCTAGATCTAGCACGTGAATGGGCACTCAAACATCAAGTGATTAGCTGTTTCCTCACTCTTGTAGCATAAAACACATTGATATGGACCAATTATTCCCCTACATCTGAGATTATCAAAAGTAATAATTCCATTATGCATGAACTACTAGGCAAAAAAGTTTACTTTTGACCAACCCTTGGACTGCCAAATATTTCTCCAATCCTCAACCTGATATGTATGAGAAGGAGGCTCTAGAAGGATCTTATCATATTCATACTTCACTGTGTAGACACCAATTCTCCCATAGCCCCAAGCTAATTCATCCTCCTCATCTCTACCTATGAGAAATATTTCTGCCAGAATTTTAGTCATCATGGGTGTCAAATCTGGAGGGATTGAAATTGGCCACTCATCCAAATTCTTAAACTACTTAAACTTATAATCCCCCAGCTAACTAGTGTTGAAATAACTTTCAATTTGGACCCACCCCCTGGTTTCTATGGTTGTTTTTTTTTTTTTGTAGTTCAGGAAATTCAGTAGTGATAGGTGGGTATTGATCCCATGAATCTGTCCAAAATCGTGCCTTCTCCCCTCTCCCCAATTTCCAAAATAATCCATATTTTACTACCTGAGATCCTAACTTGAGAGTCTGCCACACTAAGGATCCATTACCATCCAAAGGGAAACGACCCACCTCATTTGGGTTTTTACCTGTCCCAAATATTTACTAGTTAAGATTCTACTAAATAAAGAAGTTGGTTGGGAAATCCACCTCCAGTAAAGCTTTCCAGCCAAAGCTTTATTATTTAACTTTGATCTTCTCGATCCCAAACCTCCTTTTACCTTGGGTTGGCTTACTTTCTCCAAACCTACTAAGGCCCATTTCCTCTCTCCTTTTACTCCTTCCCATAAAAATTTTCTAGCCATCTTGTCCAACTCTTTCCATATGGTATGTGGGGCAGCAAGGATAGAAAATTTATAAATTGGCATGGCCTGAATGACTGACTGTAAAAAAATTAATCTACCCCCATAGCTTAACCATTTTTGAGACCAATGATTAATTATATCCTTGATACAATCCAAAATATTCCTCCAGATATCTATTTTTAGTTTTTTAAAATGCAAAGGGACCCCCAAGTATACCAATGGGAGATAAGTCCTTGTGAATACCAAGATCTCTAAAATTCTATCTTGAAGCCTTTGATCAAGATTGAAAAAGACCACTTTGGATTGTTTTATCATTGATGACTTGGTTTGTAGCCCTAAGGTAGACATTAAGTGTATCTCTAATCATTCTTACTTCCTTGAAGCTGGCCACTTCCACCAATCCCGTGTCATCCACAAACTGTAGGTGAGTCAAAACTTCCTCACCCACCTTGATACCTGTTAGCAAACCTTGTTGTCTTCTCCTCAAGATGAGTCTACCTAATCCTTCAGCCAAAATGAGAAAAATATAATGAGATCAAGGATCTCCTTGACAAAGTCCTTGAGTAGGTCCAAACGGTTGCGAGGGAAGACCCTTGATTAAAATTGAGTATGTTGGAGTAGAAACAAAAATCATGACCCATTCTATCCAATTCTGAGAGAAACCAAAGGCTACCATCATCTTTGACAAGAATCTCTACTCCACCCTATCATAAGCCTTTGACATATTTAATTTTATGAACATTCCTCTATTACCAGATGTTTACATTAAATGGATTTCCTCTTGAGCTAGAACCACACCATCCAAGATCTACCTGCCCTTTACAAAACCCCCTTGCTCTAAGGAGATAATGCTATGTAGAAGAGGTTTTAGCCGCTCAACCATTACCTTTGTGATTATTTTATATATGATATTGCATAAGGCAACAGGTCTATAATCTAAAATATGTACCCCCTCCTCCCCTTTTGGAATTAAAGTAATGAAAGTATGATTTAATACTTTAAGCATTCTTTTACTACCTTTGGACTCATCTATAATAGCCATTACATCCTCCTCCAAGTTATCCCAGAAGGCCTAAAAAAACTCAATTGGAAAGCCATCTAGACCTAGTGTTTTTTTGGTGCTCATTCCAAAGACTACATTCTTCAGTTCCTCTTTATCAATGGGTTTAAGTAGGGCCTGATTTTCTTCTTTAGAGATAACAGAGGGTATGATAGCAATAACTTCTTTTTGAGCCTCTTCATCTTGCACCATACTTTCCTTAAATAGTTTAGAAAAATAATCCATTGAATGGAAATACATACCTAGAATTGTATCAAAGGAGTGTCTGTTCTCATCTTGAAGAGCTTCCATGTTGTTCATTTGTCTCCTAGCACAAGAAATACGATGGAAAAATTTGGTATATTTATCACCTTCTAATAACCAAGTGATTCTTGCTATCTATTTCCAGTAGGTCTCCTCTTGTTTGTTAATTTCCTCAACCGCTTTATGCAATGCATCATCCTCTTCTTTGAGCTGCTCTGTAATTGTTCCTTCCCTAAAGTGTTTTTGAACCTCATCCCATCTGGCCACCAATGGAGCTCTTTGGACCTAGAAGTCTGTCTTGTTATCTCACCTCCATTATTTCAGTTGATCTTTGACATAATTAAGCTATTTTTAGAATCTAAACATTGATGTCCCATATGTTGGGCGACCTTCTTCCCACCACTATAGAATTTTCTTTCGAAGTTCCTCTTTTTGTAACCAAAATTTTTCAAATTTAAATGGTTTGTGATGTTGCATTGTCTTGATCCCTCCTTCCAAAAAATGAGAAAGTGATATGAAACTGGACCCTCCAAAATTTAAAATTGTATATTCCATTTTACAAATGCCTTCTTTGAAACCAAAAAATGATCTAACTTCACCTTCCTGCAATGTGGCCCCCTCCTCTTATTAGTCCAAGTATAGTTGGTTCCGGGGCATTTAATATCCACCAAGTGTAATGCTTGGACTTGGGCAATCATAAGTCGATCCCCTGGGTCCAAAATTGGGGTTACCCCTTCCTGATCTCTAGAGGATAATTTAGTATTAAAATACCTAGCAATAATCCAGTCTAACTCTTCTCTTAAGACTCTCATGTTATGCACAACTTTCCATTGATGCATTTGACCATCTAGGTTTTGAGCCCCATAAAAATTTGTGATTAAAACATGTTCAACTGTGACATTATTTCTAAAATGTGATGTGAGAACACCCCTCCAAGCTATATGTTCTATTGCAGTCCATTCAAGAGATTTCCAAAGAGTAACTATCCCCCTTGAGGCCCCTTGGGCAGCTACTTCCATATGACCAACACCCATCAAAAGTATTTTAATTGTTTTGCACATAAGATCCAATGACTTTTTTGTCTCCTAGATAAGCAAAAAAATTGTTTTACATTTTTCTAAGAGTATTTGAATAGTAGATTGATGGGTTCTACTATTTAAACCCTTAACATTCCATGATTGTATAATCATTGGTTACCTTGAGAGCAGTAAAAATCTATTGGCCTCATCGATCCTTCAGAGATCAATTTGTCTCCTTGAACTGCTATCAATTCCTTATTTGATTTTCTACCCACTCCTTAAGAGCTACTATTTTTTTATCTCTTTTCCACCTGATTTATCCCTAGAGTTGGCCTTTCTCTATTTTTTTATGCTATGCCCATGCTAACATCCTTAATTATTGGTAGCTCTTGGTTATGCACTATCAATGCCCCTGCACTCTCTGACTGTGGTAACTCACTGTACTCAATTACCTGCTCTACGGTGGGGGGAGATGAAAGAGGAGCTTGAACATGGCTGTTATTATTTTTATTATTACCATCCACTCCTTCCATGAATTATTCTTCTTCTTGGTCCATTAGTGTCTTAAATATCTCATACCTATTGGAGGGCTTGAGTTGGATTTGCTCTTTACCATCTTTTTTCTTTTGCCTTCTCCTTATTTTGGGTTGTTCAAAACCATCTCCTTGTGCTTCTTTACCCTGAGAAATATTGATTGGTTATTTTTTGATTTTTGACTTACCCTCCTTAGGAATATTTGAAATTCCTAGAGGAGCCTCCATTTTTATGTTCATATTATTTGGGCAAGATCAGGCCAAATGCCCATATTTGTGGCAAACTCTACATCTGAAGGGCAATGCCTCATAATCCAGTTGTTGAATCCAAGATAGTCCTGCAAGTTCAAGTTCCACCTCTGTCGGTAGAGGCTGGCTAAGATCCATTTCCACACATAATATTACATAAATAGTTGTGTTTCCTTCTATTGTGTATTTGGAAACACCCAAATGTCTTCCAAGGGAATTACCGATAATTTCCAATACCTGCTCACTCCAAAACTCCATTGGAAGTGCATACAAATGGATCCAAATTGGGACAACAATGGGTTCAATTCAAGGATCAAATCCCACTCTCTAGGGTTGAATAAATAATCATGTCGGACCATGATTCCTCTTTTTCGATTCGAAAGCCCTATTTCTATCGACAAGTGAAGAAAAACTAACAATAAAATATCCATTGCTAATAAACCACAAAGAATACTCACCAAGAGGCTCCCAATTTTGTCGGACCTAGGAATGCAAAAAATTTAGGGTAGGGTGAATACCCATGAATTTACAAATCAAATCATGATTGGCTCTATATAAAACTGTTTCTTCGACCATCCTTTGCTCAATGACAATATTTGGCCTTGATTTTGACTATGGCAAGCATCCATTAACTTGTTGAGATGTTGATATATTTCTAGCAGTCGTAAAGAGCATTTTTAATGCAATTTTTTGTGCTTCTTCAATCTTTGATGGAGATTTATCCTTTAACAAATATGCAAAAGAACTATGTATTTCTAGAAGAGGATCCGAAGGTGTCCCCATTGGGCCCTCCTGAGGTAGCAATCTTGTCTTCAAATCCACAGTAACTAGAAATATCTTCGACTACCCAACTGATGCCCTAGTTTTCTCTTCTAGAGCTCTCCATTTCTAACCATATATTAAATTACAAATATGTGTCTAATATTCTTGTTATATTAATTTTCCTAGTACATATAATACCCCATGTATATCGCAATATTGAAGAAATAGAATCCCAAAGGCCATTTAAATTTTAAAAGAAAAAAAGCAAAACTTATCCATCATTCTAGGCCAACCAAGAGTACCACTCTTATCTTTTGAAGAAAACATAATTGTGTTGAAGTCCCCTTTAATATTCCATAGATAATAACTATGAATCATCATTGAATTTAACATAAATAAACTAAGGTCCTTTCAACCTCTATCATAAAGAGAAACTATAGTTGAAGGAAATACATTTTATGACCTCAACTTTGATATTTTTCTCTTTCCTACAAAAAATACTAGCAACCCAAATACTTGTTGCTCATAGTAGTTATCCATCCTATTTTTAACTCTCCAAAACTATTGCAATACTTCCTAAAGCTCCAATAATGAAAATTGCTAAACAATTCCCATCTTTCAAATATTTTTAAATAGTCTTTATGTTCATCACTAATCATTTTTTATTTTTTATATTAAAATAAATTCAGGACTACAAATCTTCTTAATTCCTTGATAATTCTTTTTAGTGGCCTTATTCACACCCCTAATATGTTTGATTTTGCAATTTTTTCCAGAATCATTCTAAAATATGCATTCACCACAATCATGTGCCAAAACGAAGATAATGCAATTTAGAAGATAACAATAATATATAATGGCAAAAAAAATGAAGGGAGACAACAAGAAGTATAAGGTGGGTGCCTATGGGTACCCCAATATATCACATTTTATTCACACTTATAATACAAATGGATCCTCATTGAGGGGTATTTATAGTGATACCAAAATATCAATGAGAGGTTAACCTCAAGTTAACATTGATTTAACCTTAAGGTTAACCATACAATAAAATAATAATAAATAACACTTTAAGTGAGGTTATCCAAAAATGTGGATTAACCAATAACACTAAGGGTGAAATATTGTAATGTCCTTTTCTGGGGTTCTAGATATTTTTAATAAAATTCCAATGTTTTTGTAGGTAATAATATTACAATAAAAATGCATATTTAATTATAGATTGCAGAACAACAATTTCCAATAAATTCCCAAGGCTGAATTTTATTAAAAATTGCAACACAACAATGTTTCAACAATCCATAATCTTATTTTTATTAAAATTGAAGGCATACCAAAATTACAATGACAAATCCCATTCAATAAGTTATGATTTAATACTTGAATGTTATTGTATCGCTCCAAATTTTTCGCACCCTTACCTTCAGGCTATAGGATCTGTGCCTGGAAGGGGGATGTGAAAAGGATGGGACAATACCTCGGACTGAGAGGCCTTTTGAAGGTCCCGCCTCTTGGGGGAGGTGTATAAGGGTGAATTTTTGACGAATGGTGGGTTCACCAGGAAACTTTTGGATGGCAGTTTCCACGCCTAGGTTGATAGTGTGTTTGATGTGTTTATTTTTATGCTTGAGCATTCAACTCCTACGTTTGGCCGATATGAATCTAAGCTATTCTATATGCCAATGCAGATTTAAATGACTATAGAAAACAGAAATGGATGCAAATAACAGAGAATATGCTAACTAGAAGAAGTCATACCTAGTTTCGGATGTCTGATGGAGATTTTGAGTCTTGTAGAAGATCAGATCGTCTCAGTTTGTACGTAATCATCTGATATTTCTTTGGATCGTCTCAAATCATAGTAGGTCATCTAAAATCAGATAGAATTGTCTAAAATCTGATGAATTTGTAAGACGAATTTGTCAGAAACCTGCAATCACAAAATAGGCACAAAATACCAAATATACAAATGCAGAAGCAAGGGATAATGGTAGAAATGACAACAAACATGCCTAAATAATAGTGTCTAATAACAAATGAGGAAATGCAGTAAATTTAATGATTGATTTTACCTTTATCATGCAATTGTGCTAGATGAGGTGAACTCCAATATGCATAAAACATAATAACTTAAAACAGTGCAAAGATATATTATGAAAAATACAGAAAAGCTTAAGAGAATGTAAACTCTAAACTCGGATAGCCCTCAATCTGGACTACAGTCAGGATCGCCTCCAATTGTACGAAATCGTCCGAGATCGTCTGGGTCGATCCAAGCTAGCTTCAACAGAAAAATAGTAGAGTTCCTGCAAATAAAAATGCAAAAATACCAAATGCAAGCAATAATACGAAGGAATAAAGAGCTAATTCTGTAATGAAATCCTATCAACAAATGGGTTGGGAGTTCAGGGAGAATCAGCAAGAATTAGGCAGGGAGGCAGGCAGGGGGATAAACTGAGAAAATCCCAATTTATATAGGATTAGGAAGAGGTTTGGGAGGTTGGGGATCATCCCAATCTGGGAGATCTCCAATAGGGAAATCTCCAACTGCGCAGACACGCTTTTGCTTAAGTTGGAGAGGCTATTGAAACAGAAGCTAATTATGAAAATTTGGTTTTGGGATGAAATCGTCTGGACGTTCTGTTCCAGACGAATTCATCAGATCGGGGAAAGCGGGTAAAATGCGGTTTAACGGGTAGTTTGGGGTTGAAATTCAAATTTTAATATTTTATCTTTTTACTAAGGTTTAACCGTGCCAATTTTAGGGTGCTACATTTTGCCCCCTCTTTAGAAATTTTTTTGAAGAAAATGCATTAAATATGAGTTCTTCCCGTTTTATGAGAAAGCAAAAATATACTCAATATTTTAGACGACGATTCTTGGTCAAATCATACGAATGCTGACTATGGTGCCCCCTCCGTGTTTTTACCCAAATCGAACGTTTGAGGAAAAAACATGAAAAAGCAAAAAAATTAAACTCTGTGGCTCATGGGAGACCTGAGCTTTGCCCTGGAGAAGGGCAAAGTGAACATCGAGTCACTACGGCAGATTCCTGGGGCATCTAGGCTGACATGGGTTTTGGTAGGAGTTGTCAGTGGCTTACTACTGTGCCACCAGAGCAAATGCAGACTACTGTGGGTGCTCTTAGACAGTCTATGACATGAGAGACCACAGGTATAGATTTGCATGGGGAAGCTTTATTTTGTGCCGCTTGTATAGGATCCTGTATGGGGTCATATACAAGGGAGGTCGATGTCTAGTTTTGACATCGCTACTACAAGTTTGGTGCTGGGAGCACATTATGATGTGGAGGCCGATAGGGCTTCCACTAATAGGGGTTGATCGAGAGAGGCCCTAGGTTTTCTATTGGTGGTTGCAACGGGGGTCACAGTGGTGGATAGATCTATCGATGTCACAGAGGTTTCTATATGACCTCATCCCAGACCAGATCACTTGGAGACCGTGGCGAGAGCACCCCGAGTGGGCAAAGGATGGGCAGGAGCTGGCTCGCATCAGGCAAGTCTACTGGCTGAGGATGGAGCAGGGAGAGGTAGAGCTCCATCGCTATGACCAAGTACTTTGATAGTTTGGTCTACAGTAGGGGATCCCTTCTCTCAGGGATTACGAATACTCCTAGACTGTTTGAGATAGTACTACACTGAGCAGGGCTCTAGATATGTAGCGATTTTGGAGTCAAGACATGAACGATGCCCCCATCCATCTAGTGGATGGTGACGACTTTGAGGTTGCATATGGCTACGATGCCTAGTATGCAAGCATCTACCCTCCTTGGATGATGAGGGCATAGGGTCCAGTGCACGTTGTGGTGCACCAGATGGGGAGACGATGGTAGGCTACTATTGAGGCAGCATGGGGTCATGAGGGAAGAAAGCAACGATGGATCCCACAAGAGAGATGCCAGAGGATGGCACAGGCTCCATAGAGGCTATGGGAGACAGGGCAGAGGGAGGAGGGACTCCCTTCATACCAGTAGGAGAGACCACCATCGCCTGATAAGGGCAAGGGTGTCGACACAGGGGAGAGCAACGAGACAGGGGCTCTCCGGGCTGAGGTTGCCCACCTCCGGACTTAGGTGCAGACATTGCAGGATGAGGCTACATGGCTTAGAGCTCAGGGAAGAGGAGTGAGCAGGGATGATCTAACATGGTATATTGCTCAAACCGCATTCTACTAGGGGTTATACTATCACATGGTTCCAGAGAACCAGAGGGTACCACTGCCAGCCCCTATTGCAGGGCCAGTCATGATGGGATCATCGAGGACATCCTCACGATCGATGATGAGGACCCAAGATATAGCCCGGACCTCTATGGGACCACCTCCTCCACATTAAGGTGGGGGAGGAGATGAGGCTGAGAGCTCGAGGGCTTCTCGAGGCTATGTGCTAGAGACTATAGAATTTGAGAGATTTTTGAGAGGATTGAGTATGCCAAGGTATAGATTGTGGCATACCAATCCAGCTTTAATATGATGTATATAATTTTTTGATATATATATATATATATATATGATCTTTTTGATGATATGACTTGTTCATATGTTTTTATGATGCTTTTAATGTTTGAATTGATTGCTTATTTGAGGATTCATGTAATTATGGCGTGTTGAAAAATTATAATTTGATGTCATTCTGTAAGATTTTAAATGAAATAATCTGATGTAAACAATTGGTTGTGGTGGTGTGATTTGATGAAAAATAAAAAGAGACTTCTAACAATAATTTCAAAGGACATTTTCGTTGTTATAGACCATTTCATGGAGTTGCCGCTCACTCGATCGTCAAGCTAATCCCAGTATAAAAATATTGTTAAAAGTAAAAGAGTGCTTAAGAAACTGTCTTAAGACTTTGTGTTGTGATGATGGAAATAATGATGGTTTGATGATTTGTTTTCAGATTTTCATAAAAATAATATGCATGAGATACGAAAATATGATTTTGCTAGGCATAAATTCCTAAGTGTGATAAAATTTTGAACAATTCTTTAGAATTTATACCATTGTTGCAAAATTGAATTTGAACATAATGACATGAAATAGAATAAGTGTTCGTTTGTTTGTAAAGAATAATTGTGTAACATAATGATGCAAGTCATATGTTTTGATGAATTTGTTTTAAAATAAATGGAAAATAAAATTAGAATAATGGTTTGTGCTAGGCATAGAATTATAGGTATAGACTTATACCATCATCATGAAATCCAAAGAAGAAAATAGATTGTTGGTTTTTGCAAGATGAATTTTTGACTTTTGATAAACAGAAAAATAATATGAAAATGTTATTTGAAATCATTTTTGAGATTTTGTGAGAAGATGTATGTAATTGCTTTTATAGAAAACAAGAATTCTGAAATAAAAGGGTAAAATTATTCCAAAAAGAATTACAGAAATATTTTTAAACTATCTCAAAGAGAAATGTAGATTTATAAGGAATCCTCACGTGCAAATGTGAATTCATTACCGATCTTGATTTATCATAATGATACAAAATCTCTCAAATACAAATGTGTGTGCAATTATATTGTTCATTTACCAATTTTGAGCAAGATAATTTGATACAAGTAATTTGCCTTGACCAAATGAATGTTCGTTGACCATGATTTATATGCATGTAACCGTACCAGGCTACTATGTAAGTTAGATTATCAAGAGCTAGCTAATCCATAAGCTGACATAGGTCTATAAAAAATAAGGTCGCTAATGTGATAGACATATCATCACGCTAGGAATTACCCCAGGCCAAGCGGGTTGGGCACAAACCACCTATTATGGGGCTTACCTCACAGTTTTCGAATAATTGAGAATTCCAGGGATTCAAGCTCATTCACCCTTCTTTTCTTTTCAAGGGGTATGGAAAGGGATTTTATTGCATTTTTCTTTTGCGTTTCTCTCTCTCTTTTTTTTGTACTTTTGTATTTCTGCTTGATATTTGAAAAAATACTGAAATATTGCTGTGATGATACAAAATAACCTTTTCTTTTTTTTTCTTTTTCTTGAACTTTTCTTTTTCTTCCTATGCTAGGGATATTTGCTCGGATTAGTTGTAGAGCAAGGGATTTTTATTCTAGGTAGGGGTGAGCTTGTCCTTTTGTCAATTCTCAAAGATTCTAGACCATGTGCATGATAGGATAGCAAGGGAAAATTTTCGCTCAGGAAACCATTTCTACTATGTAGCATCATATCGAATTTGTAATGAAATCATTTTAATGTGAAAAGATATACTTGGTTCAAGTAAATAACAAGATCAGTTTTCTATGCTCAAAAATTTTATTTAATTCAACTATGGACTTTGATATAAGAGAGATGAATAATCATACCAAATAAATCAAGATATTTATTCATGTGAATGTTAAAGTGCGGGATTCCAAATAAATGCTAATTTATCCAAAATAACTAAAAATATAATTGTAATACTTCACAGTTTGACAGGTACAAAATAAAAGATTTTTTTGAAGATTTTGATGATTTGGATATTTTTGTATTTTGATTTTAAGTTATGAATTGAAAGAAATACAAGGTGATTGTTTTTGGAACGGTTTTAGATAAGTGACTAAAAGGAAATAATATGCAAAACAAATATATACAATGATGAATTGACCAATTTTATGCATAGTAATGTTTAAGATGCATAATGTTCATAGGTTCTTTAAGCTCTTTACCATCTAAGGTAGATAATTTGTATGCTCTCGATCCAAATTTAGCAGTGATGACATATGGTCCAAGCCAATTGGGCTCAAATTTACCTTTAAGGTTTTTAGTTGCATTAGTATTTTTTTTATTTTATTTTAAGACAAGGTCACCGATCTCGAAAGATCGAGGATGAGTTTTCTTAAGATATTCTCTCTTAAGCTTTTTTTGGTAGGCACGAAGATGCTCCAAAGCATTGATGCACTTTTCATCGAGAAGTTCTAGCTGACTAAATCTGCCAACACAATATTCATCTCCTACTTCAGTATCTTGAAGTAGTAGAGCTAAAGAAGGAACTTCTAATTCAAAGGGAAAAACGGCTTCAGCACCATAAACCAAGACAAAAGGTGAAGTTCCAGTGGGGGTTCGAACACTAGTTCGATAGGCCCACAAAGCAAGATATAACTGAATGTGCCAATCTCGATCGGATTTATTAACCAATTTTTTGAGAATTTTGATTAAGGTTTTATTAGATGCTTCTGCTTGATCATTACCCTGATGATAATAGGGAGTGGACCAGCGATGTTGAATTTTATATTTTTGACATAGTTTCTTGACATATTTATTTTTGAAACAAGTTCCATTATCAGAAATGAGATTGGCAAGAATTCCAAACCTACAAATAATTTGATTAAAAATGAACTTGGAAACTTGTGTTCTAGTGCAAGAAGCTAATGGCATAGCTTCAACCCACTTTGTGAAATACTCAGTGGCGGTTATGATGAATTTGTGTCCATCGGATGACACAGGGTTGATTTTTCCAATAATGTCTAGGCCCCATTTTGAAAAGGGCCAAGGAGATGAAATAGCCTGCAGTTCTTGTGCAGGCGCATGGACAAGGTCAACGTGTTTTTGGCACTTGTCGCAATGTCGCACATAATTATGTGCATCAGTTTCCATGGTAGGCCAAAAATATCCTATCCGAAGGAGTTTCTTAGCAATGGCGCTACCACTAAAATATCCCCCACAAGAGCCATTGTGGGCTTCATTCAAAGCTGATCTAGATTCTTCTAGATTCAAACATCTCAGTAAGATGCCTTCAAAAGATCTTTTGTACAAGGTATTACCAATAATCACAAAGCGACTTGCTTGTCTTCGTAATAACCTACGCTGGTTGCTAGTACAACCATCAGGGAAGGTTCCTTGCTGCAAAAAATTAAATATATCAGTATACCAAGGTTCAGGAGTTGTTTCGTGGATGAGAAACACGTCCAAAGGTTCTAAGCATGATTTGATTGAAGTGGGTTCCTGGAGTCGATAAATAATGATGGTAGCATATTCATCGTCTAACTCCAAGGTTAAAAGAGATGCAGCTGCAGCCATAGTGTCAGCCGCACGATTTCTAGTTTGAGGAATAGCTTCCAAAGTAACTTGATCAAACAAGGATAATAACTGCAAAACATATGCTTTATATGGGCGTAATTTATCATCTCTGGTCTGATAAACATCATTTATTTGATTTATGACAAGTTGGGAGTCACCAAAAACCAATAAACTTTTAATTTTCAATGCCAAGGCAGCTCGTAATACAAGGATAAGAGCTTCATATTTAGCAGTGTTATTGGTGCAAGCAAATGTTAATTTTAAGGACAGAGGAATAAGATGTTTTTACAAAGATATTAAAATAATACCCACACTAGCCCCACTCATGCATCAAGCTCTGTCAAAGTATAGGGACCATTGCTCTGAATGGTCTGCCTCTAGTTTAAGGCATTCATCAGGAAACTCAATGATGAGGGGATGAGTAGACTCTAAGGGTGCAGCAGCTAATTGATCTGCTATGATTTGACCCTTAACAGACTTCTGTCCTATAAATGTGAGTTCAAAATCACTTAGCGCAAAACCCATTTGGCTATGCAACTAGATAAATACGGTCGACTCATGAGATATCAAAAAGGGTTGAATTTGGCAATAAAATACGTTTTCTGACTGAGCATATAATGTCATAGTTTTTGTGTAGAAAATACGACTGCTAGGCATAATTTCTCTAATGTGGTATATCGAGTTTCATAACTTATTAAGGTTCTGCTAATATAATAATTAGCGCGTTCTTTCTTCTCATCGTCAAGCTGAGCTAACATAGCTCCTAAGGCAGAATCAAAAGCAGAAATATACAAGATAAAAGGACGATTAGATCTAGGTGGGGAAAGCACTGGTGGTTTGAGGAGATATTGCTTAAGGAGTTCAAATGCTTCTTGGCATTCATCGTCCCAATGAAAAGAAACATCTTTCTTAAGAAGCTTAAGAAAGGGTCCGGTTTTGTCTGCCAACTTGTCGATAAAGCGGTGAATAGCTTGAAGCTTACCTTGTAAACTTTATAATTCTGATATATTGGTGGGTGCAGGCATATCTGTGATAGCCACGATCTTGAGGGGATCAATTTCAATGCCGTATAAAGAAACTATAACCCCTAATAATTTACCAAACTTAACTCCGAATATGCATTTAGCTAGATTTATTCGGATAAGATATTCCCTTAACCGATCAAATACTTTCCTTAAGTCATTTAAATGATCATATTATTTGATAGAACAAGGTATGATATCATCTACATAATCATGTAGGATATCATGCATCATATCGTGAAAGATATAAGTCATATCTCGTTGATAGGTTGCACCTGCATTCTTTAAGCCAAATGGCATCACTTTCCAACAAAAGGTTCCCCAAGGGGTAATGAAGGCTGTTTTGGCCTGATCTTTAGGAGCTATCCTGATCTGATTATAACTAGAAAATTCATCCATTAAGGATATCATTCCACTTCCAACAGTAAATTCAATGATCTAATCCATGTTGGGAAGAGGAAAATCATCTTTAGGGCATGCAACATTAATGTCTCTAAAATCGGTGCAAACCCTAACTTTAGTGGCTTCTTTCTTGGTTACTGGAACTACATTTGAGATCCATTCGGCATAATCAATGGCTTGTATAAAAATGACTTTCAACAGCTTTTCTAGTTCTCCTTTGACTAGTAAGGCCACTTTAGGATGCATTTTTCCGAGTTTCTGTTTAACTGAGTTTAGCATCTAGATGGACTACTAGATGATGCATAACTACGTAAGGGTCCAAACCTGGCATGTCTTCATATGTCCAAGCAAAGACATCTTCATAGTCTTTAAGAAATGAAATGTATTTATCTTGTTTTTCTTGACTCAATTCTGATCCAATATTGATTATGTGAGGGTTATGTTCGGTTCCAATGTTAATTTTTATAACGTTTTCAACTTCCATATGTAAATCTCTCTCAAAATTAGGTGGGGCGGATGAAACACCTAATTCTTGTAATTGTTCCATGGTTAGCTTCGATAATTCATCTTGAGGAGTCGAGGCCTCAAGCTGGGCTATACTAGGTAGAGAGCCATTTAAATAAAATTCATTGTGTAACAATTCATCAACGGAGACATCATGGAAGATATCCCCTTCCAACTCGTCGTCAGATTCGATAATCATTTCAGGGTAGGCTATGGATAGCATATTGCAGGTAAAAGAATTATTCTTTGGACATAAAGAATCTTGTTTATCTAGATAATCTTGATAACATACGAGATGGTCATCATCCTCAAATGGAAATGGTTGACCTTTACTAGAAAATAGGCCCACACCACAGCGGGCAGGCCACAGTTCTACATCAAAAGGTTCTTTCATACCATTTTGGAAAGGTCCCAAACATTTCCCTTTATATCCCAATTTAAGCATTATGGGTTTAGCTTTAAGATAATCATTAGCAAAATAGCATCTAGCATATCCATCACAATGTTTCTTAATATTTCTGGGTATTCTTCCCCAATCATATCCTGTATCGCTCCAAATTTTTCGCATCCTTACCTTCAGGCTAAAGGATCTGCGCCCAGAAGGAGGATGGGAAAAGGATGGGATGGTACCTCAGACTGAGAGGCCCTTTGAAGGTCCCACCTCTCGGGGGAGGGGTATTAAGGTGATTTTTCGACGGATGGTGGGGTTCACCAAGAAATGTTTAGTGGTAGTTTCCATGCCTAGGTTGGGAATGAGTTTAATGTGTTCAATTTTAGCTTTAAACATCCAAGTCCTAGGTTTGGCCAAATGAATCTAAGCTAAGCTATATGAAATGTTGATTATATGAATACAGAAAACAAAATTAAATAGAAAATACAGGAAATATACTAGATTAGAAAAGCCATACCTGATCCGGATGTCTGATGGAGGTTCTAATTTTTGAAGCAGTCAGGATCGTCTAGAATTTGACAGGATCGTCTGAGATCTAACAAATTCGTCAAACGAATTCATCGAAGACCTGCAATTGTAGAAATGGATAGCAAGAACACAAAATACAACTGCAAAAGCAAGGGAAAATGATATAAATGAAAGTATGAATGCTAGAATGACAACTTTAGATAACAAATTAAGTAAAATGCATGGTTTTAATGACTAACTTTGAATTTATTATGCATCTAGGCTACATGAGGTGAACTCCAAGATGCAAAGCAGTAATAAGCTTAACTAATGCAAAGCAAAACAACAAAAAGAGTAAAGAAATGAAAACTTTGGGCACTAATTTCCCCCAATGTTGACTGCAGTCGAAATCGTCTCGGATTGGTACAAAATCATCTCGAATTGGACAGGATCATCTGTGATGATCTGAGCTTTGCTTCGGCTGAAGAATAATAAATTTCCTACAAGAAAATTCAAAAAGGGACAAAGGCAAACAATAATCTAGGATATCCTGAAGCATGTAAAACTTAAAGTACAAAAAAATTCAGCCAGGGGAAAGTCAAGGGGAGGGCCTAAGATTAAATAGGCATAGGAGGGAAGTTGGGAGGTTGGAGATCATCCCATTTTGGGAGATCTCCAATGGGGGGAGACTCTAACGGTGCAGACGCGTCTCTGCCCGAGTTAGAGAAGTTGTTGAAATAGAAGCTAATTATGAAAAATCAGTTTTGGGATGAGATTGTCTAGACGTTCTGCTCCAGACGAAATCGTCCGATTTGAGGCGATATCGTCTGATCGGAGACAATATCTTCCAATGGATGAAACAAACTCTAAAAATGGCATGGGAAATGAGGAAACGGGTAGCAGGCGGTTTGGGAGTGGTTTTGGGGTTGAAATTTGAATTTGAATTATTACTAAGGTAATTTTAATTATTTACTAAGTTTTACTGCGCCAATTTTAGGGTGCTACATTTTGCCCCCTCTTTAGCGAATTTTTTGAAGAAAATGCATTAAAGATGAGTTCTTCTCGATTTACGAGAAAGCAAAAATTATTCCCATTTTTAGGCAACGATTCTTGGTCGAATCGTATGACAACTTACTATGATGCCCCCTCCGTGTTTTTACCCAAATAGAACGTTTGAGGTAAAAACGTGAAAAAACAAAAATTAAAATGTTTTTAATTGTTTTTGAATAAAATTAAAAGAAAAAAAGGGAAAAACCTTAATTCATTGTTACTGTTCATTTTCCTGGTTTCTAGAGCTTTGTAGACGAGAATGGTCGAGATAGCACACATATCGACAGAGGTCCGACGTGGGCTACGGGTAAGGGTCTAAACTTAGTTTAGAATGCTTGAATTTTGATTTTCTATGCTTTTTAGATTAAATTTTGATGATTTTTGAGCATCGCGGCCATTTTTGGGCCGTCGACATTGTCGGGATGAAATCGTCTCGATTTCGTCAAAATCATCTCGATATCGCCGATTTTATCCAGGGGCGAAATCGACAAAATGGGGATGATTTCGTCAAAAAAAGGGACGATTTCGGCTTGCAAAATCGGAGACGAATTTGCTCAAATTGGGGATGATATCATCCAATAGTGGACGATATCATCATTGATGAAATTGAACTTGCTTTACTTGCATTTTTAATCATTGTTTTATTAATGATTTTTATTGTTTTGTTGTTTATGTTGCAGAGAGGATTACTAAAGAGCAGAGAATGGAAATACGGCGAGCTGAGGGATGACTTGGCCGCTCTATCTTAGGTATAGCGAGATCAGTTGGCATAATTCAGCTTGTAGCATGTGGCAGAGATGCCACAAGTGTCTACAGACATGGGGCTATTGACAGCCCTAGCAGAGAGGTGGTATCCGGGTTCTTCCTATTTTTGGTTACCGACAGGGGAGATGACTCCCACACTAGAGGATGTATGGAGGATTTTGAGGATCCCCATACAAGGACGATTAATAAATCCCACGGCCAATCAAGGCCACGTGATGATGCGACTATGCAGAGATCCGAGCTTCGCCTCGGAGAAGGGTGGAGTGAACATCGAGTTGCTATGCCAGATGCTTGGGGCATCTAGAATGACATAGGTTTTGGCTAGGGTTGTAGATGGTCTGCTGCTCTGCCATCAAAGTGGATGCAGAGTACCATGGCTACTGACAGATGTGGTCTACGACATGAGAGACCACGGATACAGGTTTTCTTGGGGGAGTTATGTACTATGCCGATTGTATAGGATCCTACATGGGGTCATATACAAGGGCGGTCGATGTCTGGTCATGACATCTCTACTACAGGTTTGGTGCTGGGAGCACATCATGGTACGAAGATCGATAGGGCTCCTGCTGACAGGGATTGATGAGGAGATGCCTCGAGCTTTCTATTGGTGGCTTCGGAGAGGGTCACAGCGATGGATAGATCTGCCAATGTCCCGGAGACTACTTGACGACCTTGTCTTCGACCAAATCACCTGGAGGCCTTGGAGAGATCATCCAGGGTGGGCCGAAGATGGACAGGAGCTGGCTCACATTAGGCAAACTTGCTGGCTGAGGATGGAGAGGGGAGAGGTGGAGCTTCACCACTACGACTAAGTTTTGAGGCAGTTCGGTCTATAGCAAGGGATCCCATCTCTAGAGACTACGAGTTTTCTCAGACCATCTGGGATAACACTAAAGTTAGTGGGGCTCCAGATATGTAGCGCTTTTGGAGTCAGGATGTAGATGATGCCCCCATTCAGCCAGTGGATGAGGACGATGCAGGGGTTACCGACAGCTACGATGCCTGGTACATAGGCATTCACCCTCCTCAGATGACGAGGGCTCAGGGTCCGATTTATGCAGTTGTGCATCAGATGGGGAGGCGATGCCAGGCGACCATTGAGGCAGCACAAGGTCATGGAGGGAGAGAGCAAAGGAGACCATAGGCTCAGTAGAGGCCATGGCAGCGGGAGAGGAGGGAGGAGAGACCCCCTTCTCCATGGAGAGAGAGGCCACCATCACCCGATAAGGGCAAGGGTGTGGACATAGGAGAGAGTAGTGAGATGGCTACTCTCCGAGCAGAGATTGTCCGTATCTAGGCACAGGTGTAGACTTTACAGGATGAGGTTGCACACCACCGAGCTGAGGCTACACAACTCAGATATGAGGTTGCACGCCTCAGAGCATGGAGCGGAGGAGCGAGCACTCAATATCTAGCATGGTTGATTTCTCAGACCATGTTCTATCAGGGTATCTACTTCCAGATGGTGCTATACAGCCAAAGGGTACAACTACCAGCTGAAACTACATATCCGATCAGGGTTGGGTCATCAAGGACTTCATCTCGATCGATGACTAGGACTCATAGTACCACATATACTATGATGGGGCCACCTCGTCCACCTCAGGGCTGGGGAGGAGATGAGGTTGAGATATCGAGGGGTTCTCAAGGCTAGGCTACTACACTACACAGACTGATTATATGATTAAGAGGATTGAGTATGCCAAGATGTAGATTATGGCATACCAATCCAGTTTTGATATGATGTACATATATTGTTGAGATATATATATATATATATGATATTTTTGATCATATGACTTGTCTTATGTGTTTGTATGATGCTTTATTGTTGTGGTGTGATTGATTTCATGACTCATGTAATTATGTCGGTTGGAAATATTATGGTTTGAATGTCATGTGTTAAAAATTTAAATGAAATAATCTGATGTAAACAAATTGGTTGTTTGTGATGTGATTTGATAAAAAATAAAAGGGATTTCTAACAATAATTTCAAAGGACATTGTCGCTATTATAGACCATTTCATGGAGTCGCTGCTCACTCGATCGTCAAGTTAATCCTAGTATAGAAATATTGTTAAAAGTAAAAGAGTGCTTAAGAGACTGTCTTAAGACTTTGGTGTGATGATGCAAATGATGATGATGATGATGATGATTTGTTTTTAGATTTTCATGAAAATATTATGCATGAAATATTTTAAAATGACTTTTGCTAGGCATAAATTCCTAAGTGTGATAAAATTTTTGGATAATTCCCTAGGAATTATACCATCATTGCAAAATTGAAGTTTGACATAATGACATGAAAATAGAGTAAGTGTTTGTTTTGTTTTAAAGCATAATTGTGTAACATAATGATTTAAGTCATATGTTTTTATGATTTTGAATAAATGGAAAATAATATTGATACAATGGTTTGCGCTAGGCATAGAATATTTAGGTATAGACTTATACCATCATCGCGAAATCCAAAAAAAAATAATATAATAGTTTTATTGCATGGTTGATTTTTAATTTTTGAAATAGTCAAAAAATATGAAGATGAGGACTTGCACTAGGCATAAAATTCCAATTTTGGTTTTGGAACTATACCATCGTCGCGAAAGTCAAAAGTTATATATAAATGTAACTTGATTGCATGTTTTGAAAATGATTTTGATTTTTGATAATGCATATAGTTGTCTTTATACTAAACAACTGTTCTTTAAAGAGGAAAATGAATTTATTCCAAACAATTTGCAAAAATATTTCAAAGTATCTTAAAGACAAAAGTTAGATTTATAAGGAATCCCATGTGCGTAGGTGAGTTCATTACCAATATTGATTTATCATAATGATACACAAAAACCTCTCAAAGACAAAATGTGTGTGCAATTGCATTGTTCATTTACCATGTTTGAGCAAGATACTATGATACAAGTGATTTGAATTAACCAAATAAGTGTTCATTAACCATGATTTAGATGCATATAACCATACCATACTACTATGTATGTCGGGTTATCAAGAGCTAGCTAATCCATAAGCAGACATAGGTCTGTACAAAAGAATGTCGCTAATATGACAGACATATCACCATGATAGGAATTACCCAAGGCCAAGTGGGTTGGGCACAAACCACCTGTTATGGGGCTTACCTCATAGTTTTCGAATAATTGAGAATTCCAGGGATTCAAGCTCATCAACCCTTCTTTTCTTTTCAATGGGTAAAGAAAGGGATTTTATTGCTTTTGCTTTTGTTTTTTTCTTTTTCTTTGCTTTTGCTTTTTTTTTGTATTTTTGTATTTTGGCTTGATATTTGAGATAATGCTGAAATAATTTGTTTCTTTTTCTATTTTTCTTGAACTTTTCTTTTCTTCCTATACTAGGGATACTTGCTCGGATTAGCTGTAGAGCAAGGGATTTTTATTCTGGGTAGGAGTGAACTTGTCTTTTTGCCAATTCTCAAAAATTCTAGACCATGTGCATGATAGGATAGCAGGGGAAACTTTTTGCTCAAGAAACCACTTCTACTATGTAGCATAGCATGGACATTACAAATATAATCATTTTATTGTGAAAGGATATGCTTGGTTTAAGTAAATAACAAGATCAATTCTCTATGCTCAAACTTTATTTAATTGAATTTTGTGGACTTTGATATAAGAGATATTAGTAATCATGCCAGATAAAATCAAGATATTTATTTTTGTGTTTGTGATAGTGGGGGATTCCAAATAAATGCTAATTTATCCAAAATAATTTGAAAATATAACTGCAATGCTTGAAGAAGAAATATATACAACAGATATTTTTGAGGAGTTTGATAATTTTGACTCTGTCTTTTTTCTTTATTTTTTTGGTTTTCAAAAGAGTCAGTAATATTGCTGTTTTGACTTTTTATTTTTTTCATTTGTTTTTGTTTAAACAGTTTTATATATTTTTTTAAAATGAGACAACATGCAAAATATGTACAAATGATGAAATGACCAAATTTTATGTGTAATATCGCTTAAGATGCATAATATTCATAGGTTCTTTTAAATGTTTACCATCTAAGGTAGCTAATTTGTATGCTCCCGATTCAAATTTAGCAGTAATAATATATGGTCCAAGCCAGTTGGGCTCAAATTTACCTTTAAGGTCTTAAGTTGCATTAATATTTTTTTGATTTTCTTTTAAAACAAGGTCACCGACCTCAAAGGATCGATGACGAACTTTCTTGGCATATGATCTTTTAAGCTTGTTTTGGTAAGCACAAAGATGTTCCAAAGCATTGATGCGCTTTTCATCTAGGAGTTCCCGCTGACTGAGTTTGCCAGCTCGATATTCATCTCCTACTTCGGTATCTTGAAGTAGTAGAGCCAAAGAAGGAACTTCTAATTCAAAAGGAAAAATGGCTTTAGCGCCATAAACCAAGACAAAAGGTGAAGTTCCAGTGGGAGTTCGAATACTAGTTCGATAGGCCCACAAAGCTGGATATAATTGAATGTGCCAGTCATGGCCAGATTTATTGACCAATCTTTTGAGAATTTTGATTAGGGTTTTGTTAGATGCTTCGCTTGGCCATTACCCTGAGGATAATAGGGAGTGGACCAACGATGTTGAATCTTATATTTCTAGCATAATTTCTTGACATATTTATTTTTGAAACAAGTTCCATTGTCTGAGATGAGATTTGCAGGAATTCTGAACCTACAAATGATTTGATTAAAAATAAATTTAGAGATTTATGTTTTAGTGCAGGAAGCTAAAGGCATAGCTTCAACCCACTTTGTGAAATACTCAGTGGCGGTTATGATGAATTTGTGTCCATCAGATGACACAAGATTAATTTTGCCAATAATTTCTAAGCCCCATTTTGAAAAGGGCCAAGGAGATGAAATAGCCTGCAGCTCTTGTGCAGGCGCATGGACAAGGTCAACATGTTTCTGGCACTTGTCGCAATGGTGCACATAATCATGTGCATCCTTTTCCATGGTAGGCCAAAAGTAGCCTATCCTAAGGAGATTTTTAGCAATGACACTACCACTGAAGTGTCCTCCACAAGATCCATCGTGAACTTCACTTAAAGCTAATTTGGATTCTTCTAGATTCAGACATCTCAATAGGATACCTTCAAAAGATCTCCTATATAAAATATTGCCAATTATTACAAATCAACTTGCTCGTCTACATAATAACCGATGTTGGTTTCTATTAGAATTGGTAGGGAAAGTCCCATTTTGAAGAAAATCAACTATATCTATATACCAAGGGTCAAGAGTAGTTTCATTGATTAGAAACACATCCAAAGGTTCTAAGCATGACTTATTTGAAGCGGGTTCCTGGAGTCAATGAATAATTATGGTGGCATATTTGTCATCTAACTCCAAGGGTAGAAGAGATGCAGTTACGGCCATAGCGTCAACCACACGGTTGCTAGTTCGTGGAATAGCTTCCAAAGTAACTTTATCAAACAAGGATAACAATTGCAAAACATATGCTTTATATGGGCACAATTTATCATCTTTGGTCTGATAAACTTCATTAATTTGATTTATGACAAGTTGGGAATCACCAAAAACTAGCAGATGTTTAATTTTTAATGCCAAGGTAGCTCGTAATCCAAGGATTAGAGCCTCATATTCGACAGTATTATTGGTGCAAGAAAATGTTAATTTGAAGGACAGAGGAATGATGTGTTTTTGCGAGGATATTAAAATAATACCCGCACCAGCCCCACTCATGCATCGGGCTCCATCAGAGTATAAGAACCATTGTTCAATATGGTCTGCCTCTAATTGAAGGCATTCATCAGAAACTCAATGATGAGGGGATGGGTAGACTCTAAGGGTGCAACAACTAACTGATCTGCTATGATTTGACCCTTAACAGACTTCTGGCCTATGAATGTGAGTTCAAACTTGCTTAGAGCAAGAACCCACTTGGCTGTGCGACCCGATAAATAAGGTTGACTCATAAGATACCGCAATGGATCATATTTAGCAATGACATATATTTTTTGACTAAGCATATAATGGCATAATATTTGCATAGAAAATACGACTGCTAGACATAGTTTTTCTAATGAGGTATAATGAGTTTCATAACTGATTAAATTTTGGCTAATGTAATAATTAGAACGTTCTTTCTTCTCATCATCAAGCTGAGCTAACATAGCACCTAAAGCAAAATTTGAAGCTAAAATATATAGGAGAAACGAGCGATCAAGTCTAGGTGGTGAAAGCACAGGTGGGTTAATGAGGTATTGTTTGAGAAGTTCAAAAGCTTCTATACATTTTTTATCCCAATTAAAAGGGACATCCTTCTTAAGGAGCTTAAGAAAGGGAGTGGTTTTGTCCGCCAGCTTATTAATGAAGCGACGGATGGCTTGAAGCTTACCTTGTAAACTTCGTAACTTAGATATATTGGTAGGTGCGGGCATATTAGTGATAGCCGCAATCTTGAGAGGGTCAATTTTGATACCACGTAAAGAAACTAAAACCCCTAATAGTTTACCGAACTTAACTTTGAATATGCATTTGGCTAGATTTAATCGAATAAGGTATTCTCTTAACCGATTAAATACTTTTCTCAAATCATCTAAATGATCATCTTCTTTAATAGAGCGAGCTATAATATCATCTATGTAATCATGTAGGATATCATGCATCATATCATGAAAGATATAAGTCATAACTCGTTGATATGTTGCGCCTGCATTCTTTAAACAAAATGGCATCACTTTCCAACAAAAGGTACTCCAAGGGGTAATAAAGGCAATTTTAGCCTGATCTTCAAGAGCTATCCTGATCTGATTATAGCCAAAAAATCCATCCATTAGGGACATCATTCCACTCCCAACGGTAAAGTCAATGATTTGGTCCATGTTTGGAAGAGGAAAATCATCTTTAGGGCATGCAGCATTAATATCTCTAAAGTTCGTGCAAACCCTAACTTTGGTAGCTTCTTTCTTGGTGACTAGACTTACATTCGAGATCCATTCAGCATAATCAATAGCTTGTATGAAAATAACATTCAGGAGTTTTTCTAACTCCCCTTTGACTAGCAGGGCCACTTTGGGATGCATTTTTCTAAGTTTCTGTTTAACAGGTTTAGCATCTGGATGGACTACTAGATGATGCATGACTACAGAAGGGTCCAGACCTGGCATATATTCATATGTCCAAGTGAATACATATTCATATTATTTAAGGAATGCAATGTATTCATCTTGTTTTTCTTGACTTAATGCTGATCCAATATTGATTATGTGAGGATTATCCTCAGTTCCAATGTTAACTTTAAGGACGTTTTCTACTTCCATGTGTAGATCTCTTTCAAAATTAGGTGGGGTAGGTGAAACGCCCAATTCTTGTAATTCTTTTAAGGTTAAGTTGGATAATTCGTCTTGAGGAGTGGTGGCCTCAAGCTGGGCTATAGTTGGTATAGAACCATCAAAATAAAAACCATTGTGTAACAACTCTTCAATGGAGATATCATGGAAAATATCTCCTTCCAACTCCTCATTGGATTCGACAATCAATTTAGGGTAAGCTATGGATAGCATATTGCAGGTAAAGGGATTATTCTTAGAACACAAAGAATATTGTTTATCTAGATAATCTTGATAACATATGAGTTGATCATCATATTCAAAAGGGAAGGGTTGACCCTTACTAGGAAATAGGCCCACACCACATCGGGCGGGCCATGGCTCTATCTCAATAGGTTATTTCATACCATTTTGGAAAGGTCCCAAGCCTTTCCCTTTATAGCCCATTTTAAGCATTTTGGGCTTAGCTTTAATATATTCATTAGCAAAATAACATCGGGCATATCCCTCATGATGAGTTTTGATATTCCTGGGTATTCTTCCCCAATCATATCCTTTATAAATAAAAACACAACTCTCGAATTGGTAAGTACTTCCCATAGGTTGTGGGAGGCCCAAAGTACGAGGAGATGGTGGCAAGTTATTTAAAATAATTGAATCTTGCATAAAAGCATTTGTTTTTTTTGATATTAAGATTGTGGATAAATTCGGTAAAATTTCATCAAAAATAACATAAGATGTAGAAGGATCATTCCCTATATCTTTAGATGTGGAAGGTATGATAGATGTTGATAATGTGGAAGTGTCAATAAATGGGTCTATAGGTTTTGAAATTATAGGGATAGAACATGAAGGATTGGTTGTGGATTGAAGATCTTTTTGAGGTTTTAGTGTGGTTTGTTCATAAGATGGTTGAGTTAAATGTATAGGTGTAGTTGATGGAGTAGATGATGTTATGTGTGTGTTTTTCACACGTTTAGATGAAAAATAAGAATTAGGATGTGTGGATGACAAAGCGGTGGCAAAATTATACTCCAACAGTGTTCGCCAAAGCACACATATCAAAGGGTCTAGGGTCACCATGGATAGTGACCAACTGATTTTTAAATTCAAATTAAACACACTGATGTAAAGTGGAGGGAACTGCTCGCATCGCATTGATCCAAGGGCGACCAAAAATTATATTGTACGATGCTGGGCAATGTACAATAAACACGGTTGTATCTAGGGTTCTAGGACCAACTTGCAAGGGTAAGGTAATGACTCCATAGGTTTCTTGTGTCTCGTCATTGAAAGCTTTGATAATCATGTCAGTTTTCTTCATTTAATCACTTCTAAAGCCAAATCGTTGGTAGAAGTCAAAAGTGCAAATGTTTAGAGATGAACCATTATCAATCAAGACTCTTTTAACAACTACATCTCCAATTAGAGCAGTAATATATAAGGGGTTATCCTTATGTAAACTATGTTGTGGGATATCTTTATCCCGAAAGTCAATACAATCAACTTCTCGAGTGATGATAGTATTGGACATGGCTTCGGGTTGAATATTTTGAGGTACCATCATTTGGCTTAATGTAAGCATTAACTCATCCCTATGGGTAGGAGAAGATCTTAACAAGTCCAAAAGGGAAATTCTGGCTGTAGTATTGGATAATTATTCATTAATATTGTAAGGAGGTTTTGATTAACATTAGACATATGATTCCCTTTATTGGGATTTTTCAAAATAAATGGAGCTGATCCATCATTTTGAGTTTGATCCTGTTGAGAGTTTTGAGCCTGTTGTCTGGTAACGGCTCCGATGGTACCTACAATGTTATATTGAAGATGCTGAACTGGTCTTGGTTGAGCGTTTATGGCTTGTTCATTAGGAAGGAACTAATTAGAATAGAGTCGAGTAGTAACTCTTCTAGGAAATGGTTCTTCTGGAACCATAGCATCTGTGATGGGTTGAATAGGATCTGATTCGTTTTCAAAACTATTCGATTGGTTTGAGGTGATGTCTATTTCACTTTCAGTATCTGATTCTACATCACTAGGATAGAGAGTTTTAATATTATGTAGGGGTCTGGTCGTGACCAGGGATAAGGTTGTGCCAAATATTTGAGGATCTTGAATAGACAATTGTCTGCTAATAGTCCCTACATATCGAGTAGGAGGGGGAACATTATGATGTTCGATTTTATTGGCCACTTATTTACCATGGTTTGGTAAAGGATGTTGAAATATATCCAATGATTGACTAGCATTTTGATTTTGATTTTGGGGAATGGTCTTTTGAGCGTTATTAGGAGCATTTTGTTTAGGTTGGAAGGCTTGCACCTCCGTTTCATTATTATCAATCAGATATTGTATTTTATGTTTCAATATTTTGCAAGAGTTTATAGTATGTCCAGGTCCTCTATGAAAATCACAATGTAAATCAGCTCTGTATCCGGGTATAGTTGGATCAGGTTCCCGGATAGCTGGTAATTGAATCAAGCCTCGTGCTAATAATTGAGGAAGAATGGTTGATAAAGGTTGATTCAATCTAGTAAATTCTCGAGGAGGTTTATCAGGATGTTTTAATATAAATTTTTTTGTTGTCTTCGTTGTATTGATATTAGCAATGTTTCTACTATCAGTGACTCCATCACCTACAACTTTTTTGTTTTTATACTAATTTCTAGATGTTTTCTCATCATCTTTCTTTTTGAGCTGACCTCTTCTAATGAGAGCATCTTCTACCCTTTGAGCTAAGTATATAGCTTGATCGAAGGTAGTTAAGGTAGCAGTTGATAACTCATAAGATATTTGTTCTTGTAAATTATTTATAAAAATGTCCAACATTTCCCTATAAGGTAGCACAAAGTGCAGTTTTCCTGTCAACTACCTCCATCTAGCTAAGAAATTAGCAAAACATTCATCTTTGTCTTGTTTTAAGTTGTACAAATCTTTAATGGTGACATGCCTCTCGATGTAGGCACTAAATTGATGGACAAACGATTCAGCTGTTTCTTCAAAATTTCTCAAAGAATGAGTGGGCAATTGATAGTACCACTCTAATGCCATTCCTCCTAAGCTTTTCAGGAACATTTTTAGTAATAGCAAGTCATCATGTGATATATCATGACATGTTATCCTAAACATGCGAAGATGCTCTATGGGATCTTTAGTTCCTTTATATATAGGTAGGACAGGTATGGGAAAGTGTTTAAGGTATGGCTATGCTACAACTATGGGATCCAGAGGTTGACTACATATCTCTCAATAATTGTATGAGGGAAAATAGGGATCCATCTGGTCCATGCACGAAGCTAACTATTTCACCATGGCTTCCAGATTACTGGTTTGCCCACCATATTGGTTCGGTAGGGCATTAATATGGGATTTGTGAGCATATGATGGAGGGACATGTAGATTAGATGCTATATTGCTATTGTGTAAATTTTTGGTAGGAAGGGTGTTATGAAGAAATTTTGAAGTTGTATTATGTTGTATGCCCGATTGTTGAAAATTGGTGTTTGGCTTCATTTTAGGGTTTTGTCTACTTGAAGCATATTGATCAATAGTTTGGCGAAGTAAAGTAGTGAAGGAAGGTTTCTTTTGTGTGGGAAGGTTTCTTGTTGGTTTAAGGTTACTTATTCCTGAATTGGGTCTTCAAGAAAGGCATCTGGTTTATTTGTGGTTTTTCCTAACCAATCTTCTTCTACTTCAATTTGTTTTCCATTCCTGAGTCTAGTCATTGTGTCTAAATTTAGGTTTTAGCAAATATATATTAATATATTTGCAACAGATCTTGGGAGGTCCATTCCTGAGTCTAGTCATTGTGTCTAAAAATGTTTTGATTTTTTTGTTATGATTTTATTTTGTTTTTGTTTTTGTTTTTTATGCTTATAAATACAATAAACAACTCACTAAATACATGAAATAACAATAATAAAATAATAGCTTAGTTTTCTATAAATAGTTTATAGATATCATTGATGGGATCAAGTTCATCAGGAGTCATAAAATGCTCCTCTTCAAATTGGAAATTGTTTTTCAAGAAGTCAACAAAGTGTGCTATGGTGATATTATCTGTTTTAGATTCTGTTTTGTAAAAATAAATCTCATGGAAATATTCTCGATATAACACAGCTCTGGGAACTCTATTCCATCTTTGTCTATCTGCAAGATCAGCTTCTTGGTCCTCTATACGAGCTAGAAATTGATGCACTATGGCTACATTCTCAAGGTATTCCTCAAAGGTATACAAATCAGAAGACACAAGGGCCCTTTTATCTACTAACCACCTATGGCAAGCTCTCTGAAGTTCATGATACAAAATCACTTGATCAGGATCCAGGATTCTATCTAGGACAAACATTTTGATTTTCCTAAGTTCGGTTGCTCTAGATGAAATGAGATCTAATCTCCTATTAAGTTCATCCCACAAAGGTTGAACCCTATTTGTCTGAGGTACTCTAAGCACAGAAGTAATCTCTATAGCTGCAGGTTGATTTTCAACATTAATGGTGACAACTCGTCTTTTATTATAGTCTACCATCTAAATGTGACATGCAAATTTTCTTAAGTCTAAATGCATTTATGTTTTGGTTTTTATTATTTTTATTTTTAAAAAGGTTTTTGTTTTCAAAAGGTTTCTGTTTCACGTTGGGTTCACCAAAATGTATCGCTCCAAATTTTTCGCACCCTTACCTTCAGGCTATAGGATCCGTGCCTAGAAGGGGGATGTGAAAAGGATGGGACAATACCTCGGATTGAGAGGCCTTTTGAAGGTCCCGCCTCTCGGGGGAGGTGTATAAGTGTGAATTTTTTATGGATGGCGGGTTCACCAGGAAACTTTTGGATGGCAGTTTCCATGCCTAGGTTGATAGTGTGTTTGATGTGTTCATTTTTATGCTTGAGCATTCAACTCCTAGGTTTGGCCGATATGAATCTAAGCTATTCTATATGCCAATGCAGATTTAAATGAATACAAAAAATAGAAATGGATGCAAATAATAGAGAATATGCTAACTAGAAGA
Source organism: Wollemia nobilis (assembly GCA_028583015.1). NCBI lineage: Eukaryota > Viridiplantae > Streptophyta > Pinopsida > Araucariales > Araucariaceae > Wollemia > Wollemia nobilis. The sequence continues at coordinate 212,698 of JAQPPZ010001127.1, forward strand.
AGTCATACCTGTTTTGGATGTCTGATGGAGATTCAGAGTCTTGTAGCAGTTCAGATCATCTCGGTTTGTACGTAATCGTCTGATATTTCTTAGGATCATCTCAAATCATAGTAGGTCATCTGAAATCAAATAGAATCTTCTAAAATCTGACGAATTCGTAAGATGAATTCGTCAAAAACCTACAATCACAAAAATAGGCACAAAATACCAAATATACAAATGCAGAAGCAAGGGATAATGATAGAAATGACAGCAAACATACCTAAATAATAGTGTCTAATAACAAATGAGGAAATGCAGTAAATTTAATGATTGATTTTATCTTTATCATGCAATTGTGCTAGATGAGGTGAACTCCAATATGCATAAAACATAATAACTTAAAACAATGTAGAGATATATTATGAAAAATACAAAAAATCTTAAGAGAATGCAAACTCTAAACTCGGACAACCCTCAATATGGACTACAGTCAGGATCGCCTCCAATCGTACGAAATCATCTGAAATCATTTGAGATTGTCTAGGTTGATCCAAGCTAGCTTCGAGAGAAAAATAGTAGAGTTCCTATAAATAAAAATGCAAAAATACCAAATGCAAGCAATAATACGAAGGAATAAAGAGCTAATTCTACAATGAAATCCTGTCAATAAAGGGGTTGGGAGTTCAGGGAGAATTAGCAAGAATTAGGCAGGGAGGCAGGCAGGGGGATAAATTGAGAAAATCCTAGTTTATATAGGATTAGGAAGAGGTTTGGGACGTTGGGTATCATCCCAATCTGGGAGATCTCCAACAGGGAAATCTCCAACTACACGCTTCTGCCCGAGTTGGAGAGGCTGTTGAAACATAAGCTAATTATGAAAATTTTGTTTTGGGATGAAATCGTCTAGACGTTCTGTTCCAAACGAATTCATCAGATCAGGGATGATTTCGTCTAATCTAAGACGATATCGTCCAATGGTCAAAACAAATCCTAAATATGGCATAAAAAATGAGGAAAATAGGTAAAAGGCAGTTTAACGGGCAGTTTGGGGTTGAAATTCAAATTTTAATATTTTATCTTTTTACTAAGGTTTAACCATGCCAATTTTAGGGTGCTACAGTTATCAATATATTACCAGGAATGGGACGTTGGACTCTAGGAGATGATAAAGTGTTGGCTGATCTTCAAAATATGCTTAGGACAGCTACCAAATGGGACAAGGGACTGATTGGGGTCTTGTAGTACTGAATTTATCCTCAAAACTGCTAAAATACTCTACCAAACTAGGATGTTGCTCTCCAGATAGGAATTAATGCTGAATCTACTCAAAATCACCTCAAATACAACCTCAATATGGGACGTGTAACCTGGAATGACTATGAAATCTAATGTTAATTCCAAATTTGTCTTGTATGATATCTTGGAGTGGGACTTTGGGTCCTAATTAGCTTAATGGTAGTCCACAACTCCTTCAATATGTAGATACACCTCTGAAAGTGGGACACTGCCTTCTACAAAATTCAAATACTGAGAATAACCCACTAAACTGCCAATGTATGGCTAGTATATGGGACGTTGGGTAGGTAACCCACCCAATGGCTGATTGAACCCTCTCAATATATAGATATGAGCTTGGTAATGGGACATCGGGTTTCTAGATACTTCAATCTACTTTTATAAATCTTCAAACTTGCTAATACTTCCTCCAGATATGGGACGTCTAGCTCCTAAGCTGTAGTAACATCAAAATTGACTCCAAGTTCCTCAACTAAAATCTCCAAACTATCTAATTAACCTCCTAGAATTGCAATGTTCCTATCACAAAGTTTGAATGCTGATAACAATAATGATATTTACCTCAAACCAATAATAAACCCTCTCCTAGGGCAAATATGAATGAAGAACAATGCAATAACCCTCTCTTAGGGTAGAATGCAATTGAAGAGCAGTAGAGACTCCAAGGTTTTCATCTTAGAGCTCCTCATCTTAAATGGTTTTTCATCCTTCAACTGACTCCTGCAGGGTTTCATCTGCAGAAGGGATCTCTTGTAGGGTTTCATCCCCAAGAGAAGAGTAATTTATCTTCTCAGCCAAATTCCATAAGAGAAAGAAATAATCAAATGTCCAAGATATCAAACGAATGCTCCAATCCTTCTTTTATAAACTCCAAACTCTAATTTATCATTGAGAAGATTTTAGTTTTATTTTAATAATAATAATATAATGGAGTTATATTATTATATTATTATCCTTAATATAACGCATACCCCTTATTACTCCCCCTTTTATTATTTTTTATTTATTTTCACTTTATATCATACCAAAATTTATAAAAATAACATTATTACTAATGCACACCACACCACATGTATGTACAAGGAGAATTCGAAAAATGGGTCATCACAATACATCCCCTGCTAAAATTGCTTGTCCTTAAGCTTGAATCATAAACTCCATAAAATCAATTTGTAACATGATCAAGGACAATCCTAGGGTCCCAAATGAGTCTCATAAAATATTTGCCATGTTGAGATAATGCCACCTCAAAAGTGCATGCTTTGGAGTAAAGTAGTTTCCTATTTTTCTTCCCAATGCCCATGTATGCTACAAGCCTTCCCAAGAATGCCATTATTGATTCATCACAATCATCATCTCTTCTAAATTATGTTGTAGACATGGTCCCATTAAATTCACTCCACAAGAGATGATTAATTGCCTTCAATACACTTAGTGGAAAAGAGTAGTGGCTGGTCCAACTACTTAATCAGTGCTCAAGAGTCACTAATGAGGAAATGGCCATGGTGCTATCATATTGTGGTGGTACCTCTATTGTTTTATCTTCATCTAGAGTACCAATTGGTGAAAATAATGATGGCCATTGTAGCCCCTGCAAAGAATTATTTTTTGCTACTAAAACAGTCTTTAAATATTGCATTATGCTTCCCAATTGGTTATCAATAGGAAAAATATCAACCTATATTTGCATTCCAATATTTATATCTTCAAAATAGTTCACATGCCCAAATTCATAGTATTCATTCTGTTGTGTAAACAACTCCTTGCATTCTCTTTTGTATGGCCACCCCATAACAATAATGTTCATGTTTTTTCTTTTAAAATGCTCTTCATTAAAGGCTTGTTTATTGTATTCACATTTTCCTAAGTCTTCCCTTTTAAAATACCCATGCATACTTGCTTTCAAGAAATTAAAAATTTGAAAGTTTGAATCAAAATTTTCTTCTTTGTCACATAAAAGAAGATTGGCACAAGATGTATGACTTACCTCTTCTAGATATGAAGCAATAGTATATTTATTGGGATAGTCACTTTCCAACATCATCTTGATGGTACCAATTTTTTATTCCATTACCAAAGAGTGGTTCTCATTGTCATCAAGGTCTTCATTAAATTTTGGTTGTCTACAATCATCAAATTTGGGTTCTCACTTATACAACACTTTGCTCCCATGTTCTTCATCATTATTCTTATGAATGGAAGGGCTGCATAACGTTGATACACTACTAGCAAACAAATCAGAATTTATCTTATCATTTTCAATTGCAACTTGCTCATTGAATTCTTCAATGTTGGGATTTGAAGTATGACCAATTAATTCTGATTTATTGGGAATATTTTCTGGTTTGACCTCTTCATTTTGTGGCACCCTATTTTCAAACTTGTCTTCCCAAGAAAATGATTCAGCTTGATTTTTTCCTTCTTCAACCACTTCACTAGGTGTAACACCATCATCTCCACTATTCTCAATATTGATAGAGTTGGATGAAGTGAATACATCGCTACCATGTAAATCAGAATTGACCTTATTTGTTTCATCTTCATCCTCAAAACTTAACTCATTTTCAATTTTAAGCCTTTGATCATGATCATCACATACCAATTTATCTTCACCTTTTAATGTTTTGTTTTCTTTATTTGGCTGAACTTTTTCTTCAAAAGTGCTTGCAAATGATTCAAATTCATGGAGTATAGACACGACATCATAATGTTTACTTCCATCATACAAAATTCTCACAATGTTTTCCTGTCCATACTCTTTCCCATATTCTGAAATAACTGAAAGTTCATTACTTTTGTCATATTTTAAGTAATTTTTTATGGATTTTTGAATCACATGTGTGGCCATGAGAATTTTTGGTTCTCCTCCCCATACACCTGGTTGTCTCATATTCTGAACATAAGTGTCAAAATTACCTTCGACAAACCATTTTATTACTGTTTTTCTGTTTAGGAGCTCATCTACAACTTTTTCTCTTAAGTCTTGGGCTATATTCTTAAAGATGCTATCATCTGGATATGGTTCCATTATTTGCACACAAAGCCCAAAAGCAATGGCTCTGAATAAGCAGTTTTCATAACCAATCATTTTTGAAACTATGAGATCTTTATATTCCTCTATTTCCTTACTTGCTTTACCTTTTCCACATACATGCCCATTACTCCAAGACTCTTTACACTTGAAATAAAGTTGCTCATTTCTCAACTGGTTCTTGCTCTTTGGTTTATGTTCTGAATTCTATAATTTTTTAGTGACTTTTTGTTGCATGTTTTCCTTTTTTTTTTTTTGAGCTTTGTCTTCTTTTCTTGACTTTGGTGGAGATCTAGATTTTGGTGGTGATCTTGGTGGAGAACCTCCCTTATTTACTACGCCATGTAGTTGCAAGTAACTTCTGAAAGAAATATGCTTCCTGAATTCTGGTGATTTCCTTTGGTACCTGTCATACAAAGCATCTACTTCTGGAACTCCACTACCCAATGGCTGAATTTGCTCTTCTATTGAATTTATGTTCTGAGGTGTTTGTGGTGAAGATTTTTTATTCTGTTTTGTCGGTGAATCTGCATGTGTAATTTTCTTAGAATCTGATTTTTTATGACTTTGGGGAGATGTGTATTCTACCATCTGTTCCATTAATTTCACCATAGCATCTAGTTGCTCTGAATTAAATTTCATAGTGGCTGAAATAAAATGAATTCTACAGCAAACCCTTACTCTGCTAAAAGCTAAAAAACACCCAAAATCTAGAAACCTAAAAATTTGAAAACCCTAGTTTTTTGCTATACCTAGAACCTGAAATTATGGATTCTCAAATACCCAAATGTTCAAATATCAAAATCTGCAATACCCAAAAATGTTTTTCCACAAACCCTGACCCAAAAATTATTTTTGGCTAGATCTTTCCATAGGCTGGCAAGAACATAGCTCTGATACCACTTGTAATGTCCTTTTTCTAGGGTTCTAGATATTTCTAATAAAATTCCAATTTTTTGTAGGTAATAAAATTACAATAAAAATGTAGATTTAATTCTAGATTGTAGAACAACAATTTCCAATAAATTCCTAAGGTTAAATTTTATTAACAATTGCAACACAACAATGCTTCAACAATTCACAATCTAATTTTTATTAAAATTGAAGGCATACCAAATTTACAATTACAAATCTCATTCAATAAGTTATGATTTAATACTTGAATGTTATCAATATATTACCAGGAATGGGATGCTTGCCTCTAGGAGATGATAAAATGTTGGTTGATCTTCAAAATATGCTTAGGACAACTACCAAATGGGATGTTGGACTGATTTGGGTCTTGGAGTACTGAAGTTGTCCTTAAAATTGCTAAAATACTTTGCCAAACTGGGACGCTGCTCTCCAGATAGGAATTAATGTTGAATCTACTCAAAATCACCTCAAATATAGCCCCAATATGGGATGTGTAACCTGGAATGACTATGAAATCTGATGTTAACCCCAAATCTGCCTTGTATGTTGTCTTGGAGTGGGACGTTGGGTCCTAATTAGCTTAATGGCAGTCCACAACTCCTTCAATCTGTAGATACACCTTTGAAAGTGGGACGCTGCCTTCTACAAAATTCAAATACTAAGAATAACCCACTAAACTGCTAATGTATGGCCAGTAGATGGGACGTTGGGCAGGTAAGCCACCCAATGGCTGATTGAACCCTCTCAATGTGTAGATATGAGCTTGGTAATGGGACACCAGGTTTCTAGATACTTCAATATTCTGTTATAAATATTCAAACCTGCTAATACTTCCTCCAGACATGGGATGTCCAGCTCCTGATCTGTAGTAACTTCAAAATTGAATTCAAGTTCCTCAACTAAAATCTCCAAACTATCCAATTAACCTCCAATAATTGTAATAACAATAAGGATATTTACCTCAAACCAATAAAAAACCCTCTCCTAGGGTAAATATGAATGAAGAACAATGCAATAACCCTCTCTTAGGGTAGAATGCAATTGAAGAGCAGTAGAGACTCCAAGGTTTTCATCTTAGAGCTCCTCGACTTAAAGGGTTTTTCATCCTTCAGCTGACTCCTACAGGGTTTCATTCACAGAAGGGATATCTTGTAGGGTTTTGTCCCCAAGAGAAGAGTAATTTAGCTTCTCAACCAAATTCCACAAGAGAAAGAAATAATCAAATGTCCAAGATATCAAATGAATGCTCCAATCATTCTTTAATAAAATTCAAACTCTAATTTGTCATTGAGAAGCTTTTATTTTTATTTTAATAATAATAATATAAAGGAGTTATATTATTATATTATTATCTTTAATATAACGCATACCCCCTATTAATCCCCCTTTTATTATTTTTTATTTATTTTCCCTTTATATCACACCAAACTTTATAAAAATAACATTATTACTAACGCACACCACACCACATGTATGTACAAGGAGAATTTGAAAAATGGGTCATTACAAATATGAAGGGGGTCCATAGGCTTACATGAACATTCCTATAGGCTTACATAAATGAGGAATGCCTGTATGATTACATAATCACGTGCCCTTAGGCTACATGAATGCCACTCATAAACACCTCATCACACATTTGGCCTTGGCCTAAATAAAATAAAAATACACGTATTTTAACATAATATCCCAAGATACCATCTTCATCATTACTTTTCATTCTTATTTGTGGGCTTAATGCCACTTTTTATTAATACTTGTATTTATTTATACTTCTCAAAATTAGTATCCCTCTAAGTTTCCTTTTCTCTTTGTTCTTGCTTGGAGGGTCTTCCTTTACTTTTTTCATTCTCTAAAATGATTTCATCCTCATAAATATCTTATACTTTTTTAGGTTGATCATAATGTGACTTATCATCTCTAGATTTATTTTACCCTTGAAAACATGAAGTAGAAGGGATGACCTTGAAAATACTTTTTTCTTTAGAATGATTTGAAACTATAAAGTGCAAGGGCCATCCTCCATAGTACTTATGCTACCCAAAAAAATCTAAATTGAAATGAAATTTTTCCATGCTACTTATTTTACTATGGTGTCATTAAAACCCTAAAATGCAAGGGATAGAACTATATTATTATTTTTTCTTTTTAATAAAATGATTTTCTACAAGTTGAGGAAAATGGAGATGATTTACCTAGATTGAACTTGAGCTCTTCCACATTATTTTTTTCAAGATTTACCTCTATATATTTTTCTATAGCTTGATTTCCTTTTGAATGTGAATTTGAACATTTTATTTCCTCATCCCTTTCATCCTTCTTAGTTTTTACTATAATTTGCTTTAAAAAACTACAAATATTCTTTGCCACTTAATGAAGAAGAAGAGATTATTTACCATTTTTTAGAAAATGAAAAGTCATTTATCTAAGCCAACTTAAACTATAATATGATCTTCTTCACTCATATTGAAGTTTACATCTTGAATCAAACTTTCCATCTCCTCTTCAATAATTTTCATTTTACAATATCTCACCATATGTCCAATCTCAGAATATTTGTGACATCCTAATGTAATGTTTTAAAAATCTATTTATCTATCCTATTCCTTTTGTTTAAATTTTATCTTACTTAAATTTAGAAAATATTTTGAAACATCCATGAGAACACAAATCCATGTATACATAACATTTTTTACTCCAATGTACTTGGGAGCTCCTAGATGTACTCCTTAAAGTATTCTTGATATTTAAAAACCCCCCTTATTGATAATATGATATGGAAGTCCAAGATCCATAGCCCAAACTATAATCCTTTTAATAGATTATGTATAGATGGGAAAATACTCTCTCCAAAACCATTTCTAAACTCCTAACCATAGGATACCTCTTTTAATTTATATTTTGACTCCAATACTAGATAATATGATGAGAAATAATTTTCTTGAAAGAAAAATTATTGAATAATTTCATCTTAATACTAAATTTCATTTAATCTTCTTTTGAATATCTAAAAGAACTTAGCCAAAATTTGATAAACTTGTAGATTTATCCTATACATTTAAGAACCTTTATATCATACTTGATCATCTTATCCTTCATTGCCACTTCTAGTGTATTTTCTATTTTCTGGACATGGATTATTATAGATTTATTCTTATTTTTATTTCCAACTAGGGCATATTTATTTCCACTTAGGGCTTCCATAAATGAATTCCTTCCTTGATACCTAGATTTTCCTCATAAGAATCATTCATTTTTAAATATCTTCAAAGATCTAGAAGAACTCTAAAGATAAGGTTTTTTCCTCATATTGCTCTCACTTGTTCCTTGGTCTTCTGATCTTGATTTTATTAATAAGTAATGTGTGGATTATATTGGCGACCACTCCTATAAAAATGATAAAATAGTACATTGTTATCAGGTTAATTAAACCATATCTAGCTTGATTTTTTTATCAAATATATTCTTCATATTCCTCAAATTGTTATATTTTATAATCAACTCCTTGATCCTCTTACATATTATCAGGGTATGGGACAATTAGATTTTGAAGATGCTATGCTTGCATAGTATGATTCCTTGATGAAGAACAGAACATAGGAGCTTGTTCCACTTCCAAAAAGAATGAATTTGGTTGGATGCAAATGGGACTATAGGACCAAGTACATTTTGGATGTTTAGGTACAAAAATATGAGACATGCCCTGTTTCCAAGGGATCCTCTCAACAAGAGTGAGTTCACTATTTAGAGATATTGGCTCTAGTTGCTAGGATGATTCTTTCTAAACTATGTTTTTGGTTGGAATGTATATAATATGGATGTAAAGAGTATCTTCCTATGGTGAGATTTAGGAAAATATCTATATGCAACACCCATCTAATTTTGATCTCAAGGGTCCCACTAACTTTGTTTGTTGGTTGGCTAGACTCTTACATGCACTTAAGAAAGCACCCTATACTTCAAATAATAAGATCCCTTCCCTCAACTAAGGTTTTAGTGGTGTGAGGTTGAATATGATGTTTATATCAAGCATCAAGAGAGGGAGACCTTACTGATTTTTCTTTAAATGAATGATATTATCATTATGATAAACTCTCCTATATTTTTTTAAGATATTAAGTAAAGGATTTATGTCTTCCTTGAGATGATAGATTTGGCACTTTTGCACTATTTCTTACAATTAATATTGATCAAACTACTTCTAGGATCAATCTCACAACCCAAGTACACATTGGATCTTCTTTAGCAATTTAGGATAGAGGATTGTAAGCTTGACCAGACTCATTTTGCTTTAGAATTTAAGCTTCAAGCTAATTATATGACTTTCTTGGTGGATGTCACTTTATATCAATCCTTTATGGGAGGTATCCTTTACCTTACTCACATGTGACTCGATATTGCCATTGTTATTAGCTATTACTAAAAGTATATGTAGGTCCCTCAAGAGAATTACTAGACCATGACTAAGAGGATTATTAGATATATCAAATGTACTTATCACATGGTCATTCATTATTTAATTGGGTCACCTCTAATTTTAACAAGTTTTTTAGATGTAGACTAGGATGATGATTTGTATGAGAAATGATCCATCATAGGCTTTATTTTCTATCTAGAATCTAATATTGTTTCATGTTCCTCTAGATCATAGTCTACTATCTCTCAATATTGCAAAAAAACTAAGTATTATTCTACCAATGAGATAGCTAAGAAGCTACAATGGATGCTCATGATTCAAGAGGAGGTGGAAATTCCTCAGAATTACCTAGCTACTCTTGGGTGTGATAATTAGAGAACCACTTAACTTATTCAAGATCTAGTGTTTCATTAGTGGACTAAACACATTGATATTTAGATATATTATGTGAGATAATTTTATGCTCGTGGGATGATTGATCATATCTTCATGTTGTAAATAGAGTAGACAACCAATATCCTAACCAAGGTTATGCCTAAAGTTCCTTTGTACATATTTAAGAGCTACTTGATGTGGAAGAGTGTCTCTTAAGGGGAATGACAAGTGAGGGTCTCTCTCCTTGTCATATATTTAGCTTAAGGGTGATGTTATGTTAGGATCATATCCTAACGCCATTTTGTAATTCTTATTTACTTATGTAATGACCCACTTCCAATGTGGGGCATCCCATTATTATATTAATTTGTAATACTTTGTAATGTATGTGGCAAGTATGGTGGCTAGCCAAGTGGCGCCATCTCATGTAACCATTTTTATCAAGATTATAACCGATGGTAGGTAGGAAATTCTAGGTCGAGTGGCATTTTGCATGTAAGCCAACTCTTGAGCATTTAGCATGAAGTTTTTCTTTAAAATATATGAAGTCATGTAAAAATTAATCCTTTTGCAAGCTAATGAAATATTGAAGGAGGTTGCCCCCTCGAAGAGGCCTACGATTCTGTGTTATTGTGATATTGTTCCATTTTTGCATTTAATTTTTGCATAGTGTTATTGAGTTACTTGATGTATTTGAGTTATTTTCCAATATTTTGTGTGAGTGTGCTTATTTTTAATAGTGAGATCCTAACAAGTGGTAACAGAGTGCTTTCCAGGGCCGAGTTTTGCTACAACTGATATTATTTTTTGCCATCCATTCTGCCTATTAGGTATAATTTTACGTGTGTTTTTCATTTCTATTTTTTCTTTTATTAAAAATCCAAAAAATACAATCTATTTTTTTGACCAAAAAATTAGAAAACATAAAAATATAGTCTCTTTTTTAGTAGTTGTGTAGGTTAGAAACCTTGTGCCACGGGTTTTAAAATATCATGAAGGAGTTGTCATTATTGTTTAAGCTAGATAGCCCATAAAGCATCTAGTAAAGTGAGGGGCGATCAGGCTCCAATACCTAGGTCTTAGATAGCACTCGCGCACGGACTTAAGCTCTCACGCATATTCGGGTGTATCAGGAGACAATATAGGTTTAAACAAAATTTTATTCATTAGGAAGCTTTTTGACCTTGTATTATCCATAGTCCATGGGACACAACATCTCGAATGATCACTTTACCGTACTGTCAGAGAGGCAAATAGTTTGCTCAAGCGTATGTGTGGAATCCTCCTTGGATAGTGGCCTAAAATATTGGTCTACACTATGTTTCATCACTATGGTATAATAGAGGGCCTATGGGTATTACATACTCTCTTACTTAGCATACCCTAGTTCTACAAAATATAACTTCCACCTACAAATCAAAACCATATATGTTTTGTTGTCTTGCATTCACAATCCCAAAATTGAGCATATGAAGAAGGCATTCCTTATCACACAAAATAAACTTGCATGCACTAATAGTCAGGAAAAATTTTGTAAGTGTCTACAACAGTCCGTGATTAGAGATAGAATATTCAGGATAGTGACACAAATATTTTGGTTAGTAATAGTGATAGTCAGGTTGATAGTAACAACCCTCTGTAATAGTCCAAAATTACAGACCTCCAGTTTTATATTAGAGAATCCCCAAGGTTAGTAATAGGAACCATGTTAGTAACCATAGTAAAGGTGACAGAGGAAGAGATAGGATAGTGATAGGGTGGTCAAGGGGTAGACTACAGGTCAAAGATAGTTAATCTTAGACCCTAACTATTGAACCGTAACTCCAAATCAAAAATCGACAACACTAGTAGACTGATAAAAACAATAATATAAAAAAGTGTGGGGTTCTTGAAATTAGTGTTGTGATATAGAGCTCATTGTGCCTATTTTTTTGAGTTGATTATTTTTATATACCACACCCAAGCACTTTTTTGGATGCCTTACTAAAAATAGTAACTCCTGAAACCCCACATCTATTTTTAGTAACTCAGTAAAAGAGGACCCACAATGGTGGGGGGCACTCATGGACAACACAAGGAGTTAGAACTTACCACAATATTTTCCGACATGCAAAAATACCTTGATTACTTGACCACTACAAACCTCACCATAAGATAAGAGATTCAAGAGCTTCGAACAGATCATGATACCACTAGAATCTGCTTGGCAGAATAACTTACAGAGGTGGAAACCAAATTGTAAGGTACTCTCACATATGAACACCAACCTAAAAATTCTGAACGAGGTCACCAAAGGGAAAAAAATATCAAAGAAGGGAAATAGAAACCACTCACTATGATCACGATCCAACCTTCAAAATTCCTAAATTGGACTTCCCTAATTTTAGTGGAAAGGATGTCGATGGGTGGTTATGTTAGGTTGATCAATTCTTTAGAGTCCACAATATCTCTGTATATCATCGGGTTCATATGGCTTCCTTCAACTTAGAATTTTATGCCTTACATTGGTTCCAATGGCTACGAGCCACTACCCCTATACTATCTTGGGAGGACTTTGAGTCCCAATTACTCACCCAATTTGGCCCTAGTGACTATGAAGACTTTACAGGAGCTTTGACAAATTTGAAACAAACAGCCACAATTCACGATTACCAAACACAATTTAAGAAGTTGGCAAATAAAACCAAGGGCTTGAATGAGGGATTTTTTATGAGTTGTCTTGTGAGTGGGTTGATAGATGATCTCCAAACTAAAGTCAAGATGTTTAAACCACAAACCATGATGGAGGCTATAATTTTAGCCTGATTGGTCAAATCTAAACTCTCAACTCAATGGTGAACACCATGATTTTCTCAAGCTCAACCTCCCTTTCTTTCTCGGTTCCAAAATAATATTGATAATAAACCTCCTTCTCCTAAGCAACTGACTACAAATGAAATGGATGTACGTCGTGCCCAAGGGCTATGTTATAATTGTGATGAAAATTTTGTGAAGGGGCATAGATGTGCAAATAAGAGATTATTCTTAATAGATGTAAAGGAACCCAATAGTAGTGACCATAGTGATGAGGAGAGTGACACAGCTGAAGCACCAACTCAATATGAAGAGGAAACCCAAGAACCTCAAGAAAAAAATTATTTTTATGCTCTTGCTAGGGTTACCACTCCATAATCCATGAAAGTTGTGGGTTTTTTCAAAGGCCAATGCCTTACCATTCTTATTCATTCAAGCAATACACATAACTTTATTGATCCTCGAGTTGCTAAGTAGACCAATTGCTATATACACACATGCAATTCATTTGAATTCATGGTGACAAATGGAGGCACTTTACCTTGTAAATTTAAATGTCACAATGTTAAAATAAAGATGGAGAATTATGAACTCAAGCAAGACATGTTTACCTTCCAATTGAGAGGATGTGACATTGTGTTGGGATCCCAATGGTTGATAAACTTGGGTAATATCTCCTGGAACTTTGCAGAACTATGGATGTAGTTTTCACAACATGGACAAACACACACCCTCCATGGTGCCAAAATAGACCCTTCCCAAATTATCAATTCCAATCGTATGGAGAAATTATTGAAAAAGTCATCCCGTGGGGTCATTGCACAAATATTTTCAATTCAACCAAGCACTTCCATAGTGGATCAAATTCCAGTAGATTTACAACTTGTTCTGACCAAGCACGATGGCAATTTTTTAGAAACAACTACCCTTCTGCCTCGTCACTCACATGACCATGCTATTCCACTACTACCATGTAATGCACCATCCAACATCAGATCGTATTGGTATCCTCACGCTCTCAAGTCCAAAATCAAGCATATGGTACAAGAATTACTCAAAGCTAGTGTTATTCACCCTAGTACCAACCCTTACTCTTCTCCAGTTTTACTAGTTTGTAAGAAATATGGCTTGTGGTGATTGTGTATAGACTACTCTAAGCTCAATAAAATTACCATCAAGGATAAATTTCCCATTCTAGTAGTGGATGAATTGCTGGATGAATTACATGGAGCTATGTACTTCTCCAAGTTAGACCTTCATTCTGGCTACCATAAAATCTGGCTCAAGGACGAGGATATTTTCAAAATTGCATTTTGTACTCATGAAGGTCACTATGAGTTCTTGGTAATGCCATTTGGTCTGACAAATGCTCCTTCCATATTTTAGAGCCTGATGAGCAACATATTTCATCCTCTCCTACAAAAGTTCATCCTAGTTTTCTTTGATGATATCTTGGATTATAGTCGCTCATGGAAATAATACCTTATGCATGTGGATCATACATTACAATTGTTGGCACAACATCAAATTTTTGCCAAGTGGTCCAAGTGTTCCTTTGGTCTGACTGAAGTGGAGTATCTAAGACATACTATCTCCAAATATGGCATCAAGGTCAATCCCAAGAAGATATAGGTAATTTAGAACTGGCCAAAACTTGGCACTCTCAAGGGACTTCAAGTATTCTTAGGGCTTATAGGTTACTACCACAAATTTATTCATAATTATGGTAAAATAGTAGCCCCCCTCACATCCATGTTAAATAAGGACTTTTTTACTTGGACGGGGCTCACTGACCAAGCCTTCCTTGAATTGAAGCATGTTATGACCACCACACTAGTTTTAGCCATGCCAAATTTTTCCAAGCCTTTTGTCATTGAAAGTGATGTGTCTGATTGTGGCATCGAGGTAGTGTTGATGCAGGAAGGGAGATCCTTGGATTTCACTAGTAAGGCACTCTTTGATCATAACTTGGGAAAATCTACATATTCCAAGGAGATATTTGAAATCTTATATGACGTAACCCATTGGTGACCATATCTCATTAGGTGTCATTTCTCCATTAAAAAATACCATTAGAGTCTCAAATACTTCTTAGAACAATGGGTTGCTACCCCAGAACAAAAAAAATGGGTTTCTAAACTCATGGGATATGATTATGATATCACCTATAAGAAGGGCAAAGAGAATCTTGTGGTAGATTCTCTCTCTCACCAATTTGAGGTCCTCAATATGTTATGTGCCATTTTTTCACCTGTTCCTTAATGGATAGATTCCTTATGATAGGAGGTACTTCAAGATGCAAACTTGCAAGCTTTGGTGGCCTCGCTTTGTGATGATCCTAATTAATTCCTAGGCTACAATTGGGATGGCCATGACCTACGTTACCACCAATACCTTGTTCTTTCTCGCACATCCCCACTCTGTGACCTTTTTATGAAGGAACTACATACTGCTCCCTCTATAGGCCATTCATGATTTCTTAAAATATGAATACCTTAAATGCACATTCTTCTAGAAAGGTATGAAATATGATATCCATGATTTTGTAGCAGCTTGTGATACCTGCCAATGGATGAAATGTGAAACAGTACGTTCTTTGGGTACTCTTCAACCCTTGTCCATTCCAGATCAGGTTTGGACTGATATTTCCATGGATTTTATAGAAGGGTTACCTAAATCTGGCAGTATGTATGTTTTTCTCATGGTATTGGATCACCTTTCAAAGTATGCTCATTTTTGTTCCCTTGGACATCCTTACATGGCCTCCATTACCCAAACATTTATTTATTCTATTTTTGGCCTTCATGGTATGCCCACATCCATTGTGTCTGATTGAGACCCAAGCTTCACTACTCATTTCTGGTAAGAATTTTTTAAGTTGTAGGGAAATCAGCTCAAAATGAGTTTAGCATATCATCCGTAAATGGATGGTCAAGCTAAGATTGTCAACAAATATTTGGAGACCTATCTTCATTGCTTCGCATCAGATCATCCTACTCAATGGGCGAAGTGGGTTCCTTTGGCCGAATTTTGGTACAACACTTCCTATCATACCACAACCAAACTCACCCATTTTAAGGTTGTTTATGGACACCCTCCACTCATGCCTTCTTCATACATCCCAGGCAGCTCCAGGGTCCAGGTAGTCGACACTACTCTCAGCCAACATATCGATGTTCTTCGTCAACTAAAGTAGAATTTAAACATGGCCTATAATCAAATGTGACAATAGGTTGACCAACATCATTCTGAGTGTAGCTTTTATTTGGATGATATGGTCTTCCTTCGCTTGTAGTTGTGCAAAAAATCATCTCTACAACTCCATCGGTATCAAAAACTTACTACAAAATACTATGGACCCTACCAAGTTCTTCAATGGATTGGTTCCACTACTTACAAATTGGCTCTTCTACCCACCTCAAAGATCCATCATGTTTTCCATGTTTCCTATATCAAAAAATTTATGGGCATACAGGTACAAGTTCAGTCAACATTAACAAAATTGGATGAAGAAGGGTCCATATTACTCAAACTTGAATAATTGTTGGATCGTTGAACCTGCACTCTTTGCAACTGTACCATCATCAAAGTTCTTGTTCAGTGGCATGGGCTCAAACCAGAATATGCTACATGGGAGTCTCTTCATCAGCTCCAGCACTAGTTCCCTCTTTTTTATCTTTGAGGACAAATCTTTTCGAAGGGGAAGGACATGTTAAGATCCTATCCTAATGTCATTTTGTAATTTTCATTTACTTATGTAATGATCCACTTCCAAAATGGGGAATCCCATTATGATATTAATTTGTAATACTTTGTAATGTATGTGGCAAGTATAATTCCTGGCAAAGTGGTGCCATATCATGTAACCAATTTTATCAAGATTGTAACCGATGGTAGGTAGGAGATTCTAGGTCGAGTGGCATTTTGCATGTAAGCCAACTCTTGAGCCTTTAGGTAGGGTTGCATGAAGTTTTTCTCTAAAATATATGAAGCCATGTATGAATTCATCCTTCTACAAGCTAATGAAATATTGAAGGAGGTTGCCCCCTCGAAGAGGCCTGTGATTCTATGTTATTGTGATTTTGTTCCATTTCTGCATTTAATTTCTGCATAGTGTTATTGAGTTATTTGATGTATTTGAGTTACTTTTCAGTATTTTGTGTGAGTGCGCATATTTTTAATAGTGATATCCTAACATGTTATGAGAAAATTTCTCACAAGTGAAGATCAAATTAAAAAAATCATTAAGTGTCCTACTAGCAATTTGCTTCTCCAAGCCAAATGATTCACTACAAGATTAGTGAATCATTCCATCAACCTAGGCTTGCTAAAATTTCCACTATTTTTTAACTTTCACAATGTACACCACTACAATTACTACCAACACCTCTTTGGTTCGAGCTAATACTATTAACCCTCCTACGACCATCGCCCTAGCTCCAAATGATGCCCAAGATCAAATGGTGCAACCTCAAGATGCTCAAGCATCAATTAAAAAGGTAAGTTTATCTAATGAGAAGAGGAAGAAGGCCCTTAAAGAGCTAAAAATCTAGAAGAAACATATAATGAACTAGTTTAAAAGGTAGCGGAGGGGAAGTTCAAACATTATCCTATATATTTGATCAAATAAGTACTAAGAAGGTTTAACATGGGGTTTGCCATCAATTCATGGAGCTAGCTATGAACCTGGTCCCACAAGTGTGGGATTATTTAAAAATAGTGGAAAGATACACCAAAAAATATGTATGGAAGCACAAAGCCACATTTCCATAATATTAGAAAGAAAGGGCATTCTTAATCATGGAAAATGAAATCAAAAGGATGCTAAATGGAGACAATAACTCAACAACATGGGTGACCTATAATCCAAAATACCATGGAAAGTACTACAAAAGGTTCAATTATGAAACCTAGTTGAAATTTTCATGTCCCACTTGAAAAAACCTAATGAGGCCCAAAACATTTGGTTATTATTAAAAATAAGATCAGTTCAAATATGATATCCAAATTATATTATAAGACATAGATATGGTACTATTAGAAGTAACCAATGAATTTGTGTAAGGAATATGAAAGACGATTTAATGTAGTTGAAACTTACCCAGGGAACTTCCAATTGATTAATTGTGCAAAGTATATTGTAGTCCAAATGAATAAGTAGTTGAGATACTTTAAGTAAACTAGAAGGTTGAAGTACATGTCATACCTAGTCTAGGTAATTATACATTAGGAGAAGCATTGGTTCCCCATGTTGTAGCTAGATCAAATGGGCCTAGATGGTAAACCATTACCTATTGTAGATTGCATAGATGTACCCTACCAAGGAGAGGGGAATGTGTCATATAAATTATATGGCATAATGTAACATCTAATTGTGAAATACATGAAGGAGAAAGAATCAAGGTTATCAGATGAATGTTGTAACATACAAAAATCTAGTTTCCCTAATGGAAATATTTACCTTGAGAAATATAAATCCCTCATGATAATTTTAGATTATTTGTGATGCTATATGAAGTGCCCACATTTGTGTCATATCGGTTATTCAACCTTGAATAAATGTAATATTTGGACTATGTGGACTCAATACTTCAAAGGGTGGAAGAAATTCATATTCTATGAAGCCAAAAAGAATGCCATACTCATCACACCCAAATTAAGGGTATTCTACTAGTATATCAATGAGAATATGAAATGTGTCAAGTTGATCATCATAAATTTTTGGTACTATGTTCCCAACAAGCTCTTCAAGCAAGAACATGCAACTAAAGGATTAAACACTTATAATGCACAATAAAGGAGGTTCGGGATACAAAAAAAAACTAATTTGGATGAAGATATTATTTTGACAAAGATAAAATCATCTTATAGATATGAATACAAGAATCCACCATTATGGCATATGTTCTAATCCATTGCTAAAAAGAATAACAATTTTGATCATGATTACAAGATCAATCATCAGAATATAAAGGACTTGGAGAAGTATAGGTACTTGAAAAGTAATATGTGGGTATGAAAAAGGATGTGGTATGAAACAAGGACCCTAAAATTCCTTGTCCATTAAGTGGTATTTAATGCAAAATTCTCAAGCATCTAGGATCACATACATAAAAAAAATGGCATACGCCAAGGCAAGACTAAAGTCTTTAGCTAATCTAGATATCGCATTAATTTCTACCCCATCAACATTGGTGCTTATGAGTAGTGCAATAAAATAAATAGTCAAAAAACATTAGATTAAGAAGAATTTAGACCCAAAGGACTTGACAGTAAAGAAAAAAGACATAGGTGTAGAAATTAATCCAAATGAATTTTAGATTTTGATGTAACGAGCACTGGGAGATAGCAATCACAAGATGTAAAATAATATGAAAGAAAATTAAATATGCTAGATGTCTGAAATATGCAATAAATAGAAATTATATAAAATAATACAATGTAGCTATGGAGGAAATGAACACTCCATTATAAAGCTACTGAACTACATTGCACCCATCACCAATGGATGGTGAAGCACACAAAACTATGCTAAGCACTAAGCTACACTATCAGACTATGTCCCCCGACTCTCTATATATCTATGTCTGTATATATATATAACTATGAGGCCATCCTTATATAGACAAAATAGGATACTTGGCCAACACTATGTCTAGCTATGCAAGGGACAACTTGCACATTGACATTTGTCTATTTATTTATTGTATGAAGTAACTAGGTAACTTACCCCTAAAATAATATAAGTATGTATCTTGGAAGATAAATTTACATAACCCAAATGATGGAATTTCTAACACCCCCTTGTATTACATTATTTGGGTGCCAAAGACTTTAGTCTTCAATAAGGATCTTCTTCTTCTTCTTGAACTTTGGATTCTTCCTCTGCATTATTTGTGTTTAGGTTCAACAGGTAATCTGTGTATTCATATGATGTAGAGTAAGCTAGAGCTGAGGCTTCTTCTTTTAAATGACTTTGTATTGTATTCCTCTTTATCTGCTATGTCTTCTTCTTCATCTATGGCTTTGCCTTTGATTTTTGTTTCTGTGTTATCACAGGAGGTTGATCTGCTACTTAGTTCTTGTGAGGAAGATTCCCCTTTCCTATATTTAATCTGTACAGAAGTTTCTATACAATCACTTAAGACATCATGATAATATTTTGAGCTAGTAGAATAGGAAGTGTTGATGTTGCATGAGGATTGAAAAAACTTTTCTAGTTATGATTCATCAAGTTTTGATTTATTTTTGAGTAATTCCATCAATCCTTTTTGTTCTTCTTTTTTTGCCTTGTAGTTTATATATGTGAGCAGTGCCATGTATAATATGCTTGCAAAGTCTAAGGAAAGAAAAATATCACTTATTCCATTGTCAATTGCTTCATTGAGAAGATTTTGAAGATATCATTCCATAGTATCAAAATTATTTTATAAAGCGTCACTATGGATTACTTTTGAAGCTAGATATAATTTTCCTTCTAATTTCTTGAGTAGATTCATGATCCCAATTTTTATGGCATTGACTTTTTCCTTTCTGAAGCACTTATTAGTAGAAGTAGACATCCTTATATAGCTTTCTAGTCTTAGGATATGTGCTCCTTAATTGATGTATATAAGCTTGAATTGATAAAACCTTTATTAATCCTTAGGTTATAGACTTCCTTATGTCTCCCTAGGTATGAATACCTAATTTTTAGGTTTTTGAAGAAAGTTTATATATTCTCAACTAGATTTTAATAACCCATTTTTTTTAACCCTTAGGATTTTATTCAAGTGTTTCTATTTTTTTTTTTAAAAGTACTTTGATGTTGTAACCCTTATCATTCCCAAATTTGAAAGACTAGAACACATTAATATTTGCAAACATTAAATGGATTAATTCCAAGTAGTATCCCTTATTTCTCCTAAGTTGTATTTTACAAATATTATATTAATTTCCCTAAGTTTTTATTTCAAGCAAAGATTGATTTCAATTAATATCTCAACCTTATCTTATAACCTTATAACTCCCTTTTAAAAATGAAATAAAATTAGATGAGGAAATTTTAGTAAAGCTTTGTACATTTATGAATTCGAATGAATATGGCAGTAATCTCTCCTTGAGCACGAATTTCCCAAGGTAAGCTTTGGCATTAACACTATCCTTTAATGTTGGTTGATCGAGAGTGTTTTCTACTGCTATCAACTTGCTCCGAATCACTATTGAATTGTTGTCAAAATGCCACCGAGTGTCTACTATCGATCTACCAAACTAAATTTAATCCATTGTCAAGTAGCTTCCAAATGGTTGCCTATATCACTTTTAAACTACTGCACTTCCTTTCCCAGATCCAAGGTGCCTTTAAAAGGTGGTCAAATAAGTGACAAGTATCATGCCAAAAGTATTAAATGCCCATGTAAGCTTCAACTATTTTTCAGAGATGCCAAACTCACTCCATTGCTTGTGAAAAATGTCACCTTTTGGTTGAGATGTTTTAAATTTTCCTTTGAGCGCTGTCCAAGAAAACACTCCTTCAACGTCTATGAGACTTCCTTGCTGTAACGTATATCAAGCTATTAGTTGTACGTAACTCCTCTTCTGTATGGAGTATAGGTACCAAGAGAGAAATGTAACATCTTTTTTGTGAGTTTTATATAGAGGTTATCTCATAGAATGACAAGTGTAAGTTGCATGCCCTTCTCTTTATCAATGCTTTCTTGAAGACTCCAACCCATTTTCCACCTTGTTCTTTATTATTTTACGTAAATGCTAAAATATATCTAGCCAAGAAATACTAATAGTTGAATTATGGTGGAGATATGGAGGAGCTCGAAGAACACAAGCTTATACTAAGAGGGGGGGGGTGAACAGTATAAGACCAATTTTAACTTTATCTATCAATACAGCTTTCAAACCATTAACATGCAAAATAAGATAGCAGTAATAATAGCAGTAAAACAATGCACAAAATGCAATCCACAAAGAGACACAGCAATTTACGTGGTTCACCCAAGGTGGGCTACTCCACGGATAAAAAATTTCTTCTAAAAGTTGTATCAAGGTCCTCTGGGAATCCTTCCCGATTACAATGTTTATGAGCCTCGACTCAAAGGAGACACCTTCCCCTAATTTTGCTTTGCTTGGTGATCCTCTAGAAGACCTCTATCTCCTTTGCCCTTAGCAAGTGGAACTCTATCCATAGAAGACACCTGTCTTCCCTACTCTGGCTAGAGATCTCTTTCATCAACTCTGTCACTGCAAAGCTGGTCCTCTTATCTGCACCAAACATAGTCCTTCGATCTGGAACAATTGTCCTCTTCCTCTGTTCTTTTTTGTACTTGGTTGAAAACAAATTTTCACTATCTACGCAACTACAGCAGCACAGTCTTCTCAAATTTATAGCAGCACTATCTTCTCAACTTCTGTGCAAACATAGTAGTGCAATCTTCGCAAAATGCAGCAGCACTATCTTCTCAACTTAGCTTCTGCTCCGTTGCACATCCACCATAGCGCAGTCTTCACACACTCTACTTTCTTTACACAGTCTGTGTAAATACTGTAGCACTCGATCGCATAGCAAATTATGCGCCTATGTGCAGCCACTACAGCACCCTCTTCGCATCGTCTGCTTCTCCTCGATCGAACTTCTTCCTCCACTCTACTTTTGTGAAAGTCACACTTTGAACGCACACTTCGATCAATTCGATACGACTGCTCTTTGCGCACAGCAGACTTCACTTGCACAAATTCGACACCTGAAACTCAAAAATAATCCTCCTTTTATAGCAATAATTCATGATTAAATTCTTGATCTTAGTCGGTTTTATATCCTTAAAACAATCGTCGGCTGCACAACCTTACACTTCGTCAGAAAAGGTTAACTCTGTCGGCTTCAACCGCCTCTGCTGTTCTATAGCTTTTATAGCACGAAACTCAAACATGTCATGATATCGCTACGCTTTTGTCTACCGTACACCTTGTATTACTTGCTGTCGTGAAATCATGACACTACTGCCTGTCATGTGCCTTCTTTGGTTTTTTGTCATGAAATCACGACACTACAGCCTACCGTACACTTTTGCTAGCTTGTTGTCACGAAATCGCGACACTGCAGTCTGCCTTACACCTTGCTTTAGCCTGTTGTCATGAAATCGTGACACTCCCTATATTTGCTAATATCATCATGTCTTCTATCATGAAATCATGACACCTTAGTCTGCAATGCCTTCCTCTCTGCTCTTGTTGCAAAATCGTGACACATCTGCTTTTGTTGACGTCATCAGCAACTCTATCGTGAAATCGTGACGCTTTAGACTCAAGAGCCTTCTTCTTAGCTTCTGTCGTGAAATCGTGACACCTTTGCCTCTTGCTGACGTCATCTGCAACTTTGTCATGAAATCACGACACTTCTTGCTTCTTCAACCTTTTCTTGGTTTGCACTAGCAAAAATGGAACATGTCACAAAATCGCGACGCTTTCGTTGCCTTAAGCTCTTTTCTGCCAACTACTCATGAAACTGGAACATGTCACGAAATCGCGACGCTTTTGCTACCTTAAGCTCTTTTCTACCAACTTCTCACGAAACTGGAACATGTCACGAAATCACGACGCTTTCACTGCCTTAAGCACTTTTCTGCCAACTACTCACGAAACTGGAACATGTCACAAAATCGTGACGCTTTTGCCAACTGCAAGCTGCCAACTCAACCTGTCATGAAATCGTGACACTTTCTACATCCGTACAACTTCTTTGAAACCTGTCGTGAAATCATGACACTTCTTGCAACTCAACACTGCTAACTCAACTTGTCGCGAAATCATGACAGTTTTGCTTGAACTTTCTCTCTCCTCAAACATGTCGTGAAATCATGACAGTTTTGCCAGCTTTGCCTCTACCTTCCAGCATGTCACGAAATCATGATAGTTTTGCCAACGCTTTCTCTCTCTTGAAACATGTCACGAAATCGTGACAGTTTTGCCAGCCACCTGCATACTTCTTCTTACTTGTCTTTTTCTTGATCTTTTTGCAACTGGGCTACATAGAAACTTACTGATCATACTGAAACCTTCATCAAAACATATGCTTGGACAACTAATCAAATTGCTTCAAGAACTCCTTGACATCAAAGACAACAACTACCAAGAGCTCTTTTGACATCAATGACAAAAACTATACTTGAGCAAAGGCAATGTACTCAAGGTACCCAAAATTGCCAACAGGAGCTTTTGTGAAGCTTTGGTGGCCCTTGAGTGGAATCTGAATGGAATCACTTGGATGAAGACTCGTTGATGCTTCACTTATGGTAGAAATGCTTTGTATATTTCTTTGATAAGAATGCTCTTTTTCTTTAACGTCTACTTGCTTTGATAGAGATGCTCCTTTGCTTTGATGTATGCTTGCTTGTATAGAGATGCTCCTTTTATTTGATGTATGCTAGCTCTTTTTCTTTATACACTGCTTGATATTCCCCTGTGCCTTGTGTTCTGTAGGTTTGGCCATCCAAGATGATCCCTTTGAGTGGCTCCTATTACTTGGGAAGAAGAGTGCTTACATTTAGCCTTTCTTGGATGCTTTTTCCTATAGATATTGTGCCTTTTTTTGGGGAACATTTGAATCTACTCTTGGGCTCTAAAAAACCAAATTAAAGTAGTGCAATAAAATGTACTATAGATTGTACATAAACATCCTTTGATGCACTTTCTTTTGCACTCTTATTTCAGATCTAAAATTCTGGTTTTATTGCAAATTTTTCTCCTGCAATACAAGGGTTTTGAGGTTGTCTTTTATGAGTAGAAACCTTACCATTTTTTCTTGGACACTTTGATAACAAATCCAATCTTAGATGATAGTAGATAGAAGCTTTTAAATTTATGTAATTTTTTGTACTTTCTTTTCTTGCATCCAATCTTGTAATGATTTGGATTTGAGACTCACCAAGTCTCAATCTTTGAAGCTTCTATTTTTATTTTTGGTGACTTGTGTTATTCTCCAAGTTTTAGATGATTCTAAATTTTTTTGGGTGGCTTCTTTTGGCCACTACGAGTTGCATATTTATGTGCTTCGATAGTGTCTTTAGACACTTGATACAAATAAGATTTTTTGCCTTTCAAGAACACAAAACTAATTTCTTTTGAGAGTAGTATAATAGTGCAAGTCTTTAAATTTTAATTCACTAAGATTACACCTTATCACTCCAATCAACTCTCAAATTAATGCACTAACAATTTACTACAACTAATCAAGAATAACCTAAAATGAATATTTAAGAGTTATTCTGCAATTTCACAACTAATATTGTAGGACTTAGTCTTATTTTTATTTCTCCAAAATAGATAATAGGTAGTTGATAGAAGAAATTTTGAAATATAATAAACTCCTAATTAATGTGCAAATGAACCTTAAAAACAAGTTTTTATTTTTGCACTTTTGAAGAATGTAATCCAATTTTCTATTTGCAACTTTAATCTAAATTTAGGTTCTTCTAACAAATTTTATAGGTAAATGAATTAGTGAACCTACTTGCACCAAAACATTGCATACCTTTTTTATAGTAGCTCTTTTATCGCTTCTATAAAGGATGAAGATATTGGTGTCTAGGATCACCAAGTTGTTGCTAAGAGTATGTCCTTGCAGCTCTTTGTAGACTATCCTGAAAAACTCCTTCACCAAATGATGATCTCAAACTTTATTTCATGAGCCTAGGATTTGGTGGCTTGTTATCCTCTTATATTCTTCTCCTTTTGCTATATATTTGTAGAAGTCTTTGTCTTTGAAGCGATGCCTTCTTACTATGAGAGGAAATATTCAAATCTTTTAGATTTGGTGAGCTTCTTATGTTTTCAAGTTTTCTTGTCGAAATCTGACTTCAAGAAGGATATTCTTTTGAGATTTGGCACTCCTTGCCAAATTATTCTTCATATATTTGGCACTCCTTACCAAATTATTCTTCTCTTGGGATTTTTGCCAGATGGCGATAATTATCCCAAGTCTTTCACTATCAGGAGCTTCTCCTTGGTAGTGGATTTCTCCAAATAGTTCTCCTTTGAGAATATTTTTAGTAATACTCTCCTAGACTTTTTTTGGATGCTCAATAAGACCTTCCCAAGGTCTCTAATATTACAACTTATGATGGTCTTCCTTGAGACCTTTTCTTCAATCTTCTGCTCTTGGATGTGTTGGTGGTGAGATCTACTTCTGGATATCTAATTTTGTTGCTTCTAGATTCAAGCAAGACTCTCCTAGTCCTTATTCTCCTTCTCCTTCCTTTACTAGAAGTTATTCAATGAGATATTATCTTGATCTCTTCAATTTTGCTTCACGTGCTGAATTTATTATGAATAAGATGCCCTTCCTACCTTTCTTGTAGGAAGCTTCCCAACTCATTGAATCTTCTTTCCCTGCAACAAAGTTTTAGTACTAAAATATTTAGTTTTCTTCTAAATCAGATATTCTCTATGAATTATTTTTTAGGATCAAGGCTTCTATGGCCTATTTTAGTATCAAGGCTTCTATGGCCTTTTTCAATACCAAGGCTTATATGGCCTTTTTAGTATCAATACTTCTAAGGCTTCCCCTTCAAGTCTCTTGTGGTATTTTCTCCAAGGCTTCTATGGCATTTTTATGTCAAGGCTTCTATGGCTTGTTCTTCAACTTGTTAAGTTCTTCAATTCAACAATGGAGATCTTTAGTCTCTTGACTTCACCACAATTCTTCACTAGAGGTCTTCTTCTGTAGTATTCTTCTCTTGCACAAGGAACCAATCTCTGCACTATGAGGACATGCTGACCTTTGAGAAATGAATTTAGAGTCTCATAGATTTCTATCATAGGAGGAGTCCCAATCCTTTGAGAATTAATTTTTTGCAATAAAAGAAACTTTAGGCACTAATTAGAAAATTCTAGATATCTTGGATGATCCTCA
This sequence comes from Wollemia nobilis, assembly GCA_028583015.1. NCBI lineage: Eukaryota > Viridiplantae > Streptophyta > Pinopsida > Araucariales > Araucariaceae > Wollemia > Wollemia nobilis. Next base: position 239,407 of record JAQPPZ010001127.1, read on the forward strand.
CTAATGGTTTGTCAATATAGCGGATTGAATGTTGAGTCCTAGTCTTCACAAGTTTTTTTTGAAACTCTATGGAAATACTCTAGTCAAATGCAATCTTAGTATTTTGAAATTGATATTTATTTTAGTCCTCACATGGGCTCTCCCTAATTCTACCACCTAGACTCTTCTGAGATCTTTTGATAGTGGCTATTCTAGCAGTGCGTTAGTTTGTCAAAACATTCAAGCTCAATGATAATGGTGGTTTCCCTATTGACCTACATATACTAGATCTACCATAGCTCTAATACCACTATTATATTTTGATGTAATGAGCACTAGGAGATAGCAAATACAAGATCTAGAATAATATAAAATAAAAGTAAATCTTATAGATTATTGAAATATGCAATAAATATAAATGATATAAAATATTACAATGTAGCTATGGAGGAAATGAACACTTCATTATAAAGCTACTAAACTATATTTCACCCATCACCAATGGATGGTGAGGCAAATAAAATTGTGCTAAGCACTAAGCTACTCTATTAGACTATATCCCCTGACTCTCTATATCTATCTATGTTTGTATCTATATAACTATGAGGCCATCCTTATATAGGCAAAATAGGATACTTGGCCAACACTCTTAGTTGTGCAAGGGACAACTTGCACATTGATGCTTGTGTATTTATTACATTTCATGAAGTAACTAGATAACTTACCCCTAAAGTAATCTAAGTATGTATCTTGGAAGATACATTTACACAACCCAAATGATGGAATAGACTCTATTTCTAACAATGAAGGCATGCCAACATTGGAAGAGGGAAAGATTACACAATATGTTATATTTTCCCAAGTGTTCATCATAGATGAACAAAAAAGGCAAAATTTTCACTGCCTCTAGCGAAGAAGCCATAGTGGAACTCATGAATATTATGAAGGCTACAAAAAAGCACCAAATTTCAAATAAGACTAGGCGTCAGGGTTTAATAATAGAGTACCAAACTTAAAATATGAAGGTCAAAACGAGATCCAAATGATGAAAATGATATATGGATAGAAATTGTATTCTGAGATCTTTCCAACGATGTAAAGAACACAAAATCGAGTTGTGAGTTGAAAGTTATGAGCTCTACAAGGTAGCATAGGGTCTGCCCAGGGCACCAGGGTTTGGATAAAAGTGGACAAAATATGATTTTTAGAGGTGAAAATAAGCACAAATACTAAATGAAATCTGAAGTGTGATATATGGTTAGAAATATATTAAAAAAAAATTTCTAAAAATGTATTACTTGCAGCAAATAGATAAACACATCAATACCCTTGAAAGAAATTACGTCTCCTAAAACTGTTATTTACTTTCTTCACTTGAGTCATGCAATGTATAGCCATGTGACCAAATTTGTGACACGCAAAACATGTGCCGTGAAATTTTCTTTTATCCGACTTCATGAGTCCCAAAAACTTCTACTTCTCAATCTGAATATCGTTTTCTGTTTCTATGTATCTATCACTTACGGACTCATGATCTGAAATACTTTCTTCAACAGAACTCTCTTTCTTTTGAAATCTCTTGCTAGATTCCCCAACCTGTTCCTTGTGTGGCTCAACAAAATCGAGACCTATTTTATTTTTTGGTTTTCTTTGTCCTTTGATGAGAAATTTAACCTTCTTGGAGCTATCCTAAAATCTGTAGAGCTTATCCTTGTACACTTTATTTTCTTCTTTCAAAGAAGCCATTTCCTGTTCTAACTCACTATACTCCAGAATTTTAGAATCCAACTCATTCCCGAGTTCTTGTGACTTAGCCATAGAGACTTCAAGATTTTCTATAAGTTCATCTCTCTCCATACAACATTCATCTAATTTAATCTTGAGTCTATCATTCTTCTTTCTTTCCTTTTTCAAAACACTAAGAGCATTATTGAGTTCACATTCAAGATCCTCTATTTGATGGCACTTTGAATTATCACGGCCTTTTTTAGATTTCTTATCACTAGAGGTGCTACCTTTTTCAAAAACCATACATGCATCTTCGTTGTATTTTTCTGAAGCATCCTCATACATACTAGCAGCCAAATCATTATTTTTGCAATCATTCTCAAGGTGCCCAAAATTTCCACATCTAAAACATTTCATGATAATGAATTTATGTTTCGATTCTTCCTCTTTTTTTGAAATGAACATCTCATTTTCATCATCACTAGAAGAACTTTCACTATCACTGCTAGAACACTTACTTGCTTTGTCTAAGTAGAAGCTCTTCTTATTCTTGTGAGAATGCCTCTTTCCATGATTGCTATACTCATATTTGCTTTTCTTGTGATTTTTGTACTCATCTTTGCTCTTTTTGTAATACCTGTACTTTTCAGAATCCTTGCTCTTAACATCCTGTATATCTTCATCACTTTCATTTTTACAAACAGTACAGTCAGTAGCATAATGACCAAAGTTCCCATAATTGAAACATCTTATATTTTTCTTGCTTTTGTGCTTTCTGGAAAACTTGCCTTTCTTGTTGTAATATGCCTCTTCCTCACTAGAAGACTCATCACTTTCTTGAACCTGTTTGCCCTTTGATTTCTTGGTAGCTTTGAAAGTTGCCTCTTTCTTTACATCAACTTTCACTTGAGTTCTCAACTCAAATGCTGCAAGAATACTATGGAGCTCATCCTTTTTCAATTTATCTAAATCTTTAGCTTCCTCAATAGCAGAAATATTTTCACTAAATCTATTAGGAAGGGATCTTAAAATCTTATCACACACATCATTTTCAACAAGTTCAAGACCTAAGTCTTTCATAGAATTAACTTCATCCATCAGGAGCATGTAGTCACTAATATTTTCATCATCATTCATCTTGAGTTGTTCAAATATACCTTTAAAATGTCTCAACTTGGCCTTACATTTGCATCACCTATATGAAAAACCTGCAATTGTTTCCACATTTCACTAGCTGTTTTGCAGTGAATAACTTTGGTGAGATCTACCTTTTGTAAACCCTTCAGGATTGCATTCATGGCTTTTGAGTTCTTTGTGATGTAGAAGCTTGTCTTCTTTAGTGTAAGGACCATTTGCGGGAATGGTGTACCCATCTTCAATAACTTCCCATACCTCATTACCAAGTGCTATTAGATAGAATTTCATTCTTGCACTCCACAGGCCAAAATTTGATCCGTCAAGAATAGGTCTTTGCATTGCCACTTGAGTAGTCCATTGTGTTCTTTGTAAAATTTTCCTTCAAGCTGTTAAAATTTTTGAAGGCACTGGCTCTGATACCAATTGAAGAACACAAGCTTATACTAAGAGGGGGGGTGAACAGTATAAGACCACTTTTAACTTTATCTATCAATACAACTTTCAAACCATTAACATGAAGAATAAGATAGCAATAATAACGACAGTAAAACAATGCACAAAATGCAATCCACAAAGAGACACAGCAATTTACGTGGTTCACCCAAGGTGGGCTACTCCACGGATAAAACTTTTCTTCTAAAAGTTGTATCAAGGTCCTCCGGGAATCCTTCCCGATTACAATTTTTATGAGCCTCGGCTCAAAGGAGACACCTTCCCCTAATTCACGCTTTGTTGGTGATCCTCTAAAAGACCTCTATCTCCTTTGCCCTTAGCAAGTGGAACTCTATCCACGGAAGACACCTATCTTCCATGCTCTGGTCGGAGATCTCTCGTCCTCAACTCCGTCACTTGCAAAGCTGGTCCTCTTATCTGCACCAAACATAGTCCTTCGGTCTGGCACAATTTTCCTCTTCCTCTGTTATTTTTTGTACTTGGTTGAAAACAACTTTTCACTGTCTACGGAACTACAATAGCACAGTCTTCTCAAATTTACAGCAGCACTATCTTCTCAACTTTTGCACAAACACAGTAGTGCAATATTTGCAAAATGCAACAGCACTATCTTCTCAACTTAGCTTCTACTCCGTTGCACATCCACCATAGCGCAGTATTCACACACTTTGCTTTCTTTACACAGTCTGTGTAAATACTGTAGCACTCGATCACACAGCAACTTATGCACCTATGTGTAGCCACTACAGCACCCTCTTCGCACCATCTACTTCTCCTCGATCGAACTTCTTCCTCCACTTTTCTTCTGTGAAAGTCGCACTTTGAACGCACACTTCGATCGATTCGATACGACTGCTCTTTGCACACAGCAGACTTCACTTGCACAAATTCGACACACACATTCGACAAAATCGTGATGCATTTGCCAACTGCAAGCTACCAACTCAACCTGTCATGAAATCGTGACACTTTCTGCATCTGTACAACTTCTTTGAAACCTGTCACGAATTCGCGACACTTCCTGCAACTCAACACTGCTAACTCAACTTGTCGCGAAATCATGACAGTTTTGCCTAAACTTTATCTCTCCTCAAACATGTCGCAAAATCATGACAGTTTTGCCAGCTTTGCCTCTGCCTTTCAGCATGTCACGAAATCGTGACAATTTTGCCAACGCTTTCTCTCTCCTAAAACATGTTGCGAAATCGCGACAGTTTTGCCAACCACCTGCATACTTCTTCTTACTTGTCTTTTTCTTGATCTTTTTGCAACTGGGCTACATAGAAACTTACTGATCATACTGAAACCTTCATCAAAACACATGCTTGGACAACTAATCAAATTGCTTCAAGAACTCCTTGACATCAAAGACAACAACTACCAAGAGCTCTTTTGACATCAATGACAACAACTATACTTGAGCAAAGGCAATGTACTCAAGGTACCCAAAATTGCCAACGAGAGCTTTTGTGAAGCTTTGGTGGCCCTTGAGTGGAATCTGAATGGAATCACTTGGATGAAGACTCGTTGATGCTTCACTTATGGTAGAAATGCTTTGTATATTTCTTTGATAAGAATGCTCTTTTTCTTTAACGTCTACTTGCTTTGATAGAGATTCTCCTTTGCTTTGATGTATGCTTGCTTTTATAGAGATGCTCCTTTTATTTGATTTATGCTAGCTCTTTTTCTTTATACACTGCTTGATCTTCCCCTGTGCCTTGTGTTCTGTAGGTTTGGCCATCCAAGATGATCCCTTTGAGTGGCTCCTATTACTTGGGAAGAAGAGTGCTTACATTTAGCCTTTCTTGGCTGCTTTTTCCTATAGATATTGTGCCTTTTTTTGGGGAACATTTGAATCTACTCTTGGGCTCTAAAAAACCAAATTAAAGTAGTGCAATAAAATGTACTATAGATTGTACATAAACATCCTTTGATGCACTTTCTTTTGCACTCTTATTTCAGATCTAAAATTTTGGTTTTATGGCAAATTTTTCTCCTGCAATACAAGGGTTTTGAGGTTATCTTTTATGAGTAGAAACCTTACCATTTTTTCTTGGACACTTTGATAACAAATCCAATCTTAGATGATAGTAGATAGAAGCTTTTAAATTTATGTAATTTTTTGTACTTTCTTTTCTTGCATCCAATCTTGTAATGATTTGGATTTAAGACTCACCAAGTCTCAATCTTTGAAGCTTCTATTTTTATTTTTGGTGACTTGTGTTATTCTCCAAGTTTTGGATGATTCTAAATTTTTTTGGGTGGCTTCTTTTGGCCACTACGAGTTGCATATTTATGTGCTTCAATAGTGTCTTTAGACACTTGATACAAATAAGATTTTTTGCCTTTCAAGAACACAAAACTAATTTCTTTTGAGAGTAGTATAATAGTGCAAGTCTTTAAATTTTAATTCACTAAGATTACACCTTATCACTCCAATCAACTCTCAAATTAATGCACTAACAATTTACTACAACTAATCAAGAATAACCTAAAATGAATATTTAAGAGTTATTCTGCAATTTCACAACTAATATTGTAGGACTTAGTCTTATTTTTATTTCTCCAAAATAGATAATAGGTAGTTGATAGAAGAAATTTTGAAATATAATAAACTCCTAATTAATGTGCAAATGAACATTAAAAACAAGTTTTTATTTTTGCACTTTTGAAGACTGTAATCCAATTTTCTATTTGCAACTTTAATCTAAATTTAGGTTCTTCTAACAAATTTTATAGGTAAATGAATTAGTGAACCTACTTGCACCAAAACATTGCATACCTTTTTTATAGTAGCTCTTTTATCGCTTCTATAAAGGATGAAGATATTGGTGTCTAGGATCACCAAGTTGTTGCTAAGAGTATGTCCTTGCAACTCTTTTTAGACTATCCTGAACAACTCCTTCACCAAATGATGATCTCAAACTTTATTTCATGAGCCTAGGATTTGGTGGCTTGTTATCCTCTTATATTCTTCTCCTTCTGCTATATATTTGGAGAAGTCTTTGTCTTTGAAGCGATGCCTTCTTACTATGAGAGGCAATATTCAAATCTTTTAGATTTGGTGAGCTTCTTATGTTTTCAAGTTTTCTTGTCGAAATCTGACTTCAAGAAGGATATTCTTTTGAGATTTGGCACTCCTTGCCAAATTATTCTTCATATATTTGGCACTCCTTACCAAATTATTCTTCTCTTGGGATTTTTTCCAGATGGCGATAATTATCCCAAGTCCTTCACTATCAGGAGCTTCTCCTTGGTAGTGGATTTCTCCAAATAGTTCTCCTTTGAGAATATTTTTAGTAATACTCTCCTAGACTTTTTTTGGATGCTCAATAAGACCTTCCCAAGGTCTCTAATATTACAACTTATGATGGTCTTCCTTGAGACCTTTTCTTCAATCTTCTGCTCTTGGATGTGTTGGTGGTGAGATCTACTTCTGGATATCTAATTTTGTTGCTTCTAGATTCAAGCAAGACTCTCCTAGTCCTTATTCTCCTTCTCCTTCCTTTACTAGAAGTTATTCAATGAGATATTATCTTGATCTCTTCAATTTTGCTTCACGTGCTGAATTTATTCTGAATAAGATACCCTTCCTACCTTTCTTGTAGGAAGCTTCCCAACTCATTGAATCTTCTTTCCCTGCAACAAAGTTTTAGTACTAAAATATTTAGTTTTCTTCTAAATCAGATATTCTCTATGAATTATTTTTTAGGATCAAGGCTTCTATGGCCTATTTTAGTATCAAGGCTTCTATGGCCTTTTTCAATACCAAGGCTTATATGGCCTTTTTAGTATCAATACTTCTAAGGCTTCCCCTTCAAGTCTCTTGTGGTATTTTCTCCAAGGCTTCTATGGCATTTTTATGTCAAGGCTTCTATGGCTTGTTCTTCAACTTGTTAAGTTCTTCAATTCAACAATGGAGATCTTTAGTCTCTTGACTTCACCACAATTCTTCACTAGAAGTCTTCTTCTGTAGTATTCTTCTCTTGCACAAGGAACCAATCTCTGCACTATGAGGACATGCTGACCTTTGAGCAATGAAGTTAGAGTCTCATAGATTTCTATCATAGGAGGAGTCCCAATCCTTTGAGAATTAATTTTTTGCAATAAAAGAAACTTTAGGCACTAATTAGAAAATTCTAGATATCTTGGATGATCCTCACTAATGGTTTGTCAATATAGCAGATTGAATGTTGAGTCCTAGTCTTCACAAGTTTTTTTTGAAACTCTATGGAAATACTCTAGTCAAATGCAATCTTAGTATTTTGAAATTGATATTTATTTTAGTCCTCACTTGGGCTCTCCCTAATTCTACCACCTAGACTCTTCTGAGATCTTTTGATAGTGGCTATTCTAGCAGTGCGTTAGTTTGTCAAAACATTCAAGCTCAATGATAATGGTGGTTTCCCTATTAACCTACATATACTAGATCTACCATAGCTCTAATACCACTGTTAGATTTTGATGTAATGAGCACTAGGAGATAGCAAATACAAGATCTAGAATAATATAAAATAAAAGTAAATCTTATAGATTATTGAAATATGCAATAAATATAAATGATATAAAAGAGTACAATGTAGCTATGGAGGAAATGAACACTCCATTATAAAGCTACTAAACTATATTTCACCCATCACAAATGGATGGTGAGGCAAATAAAATTGTGCTAAGCACTAAGCTACTCTATTAGACTATATCCCCTGACTCTCTATATCTATCTATGTTTGTATCTATATAACTATGAGGCCATCCTTATATAGGCAAAATAGGATACTTGGCCAACACTCTTAGTTGTGCAAGGGACAACTTGCACATTGATGCTTGTGTATTTATTACATTTCATGAAGTAACTAGATAACTTACCCCTAAAGTAATCTAAGTATGTATCTTGGAAGATACATTTACACAACCCAAATGATGGAATAGACTCTATTTCTAACAATGAAGGCATGCCAACATTGGAAGAGGGAAAGATTACACAATATGTTATATTTTCCCAAGTGTTCATCATAGATGAACAAAAAAGGCAAAATTTTCACTGCCTCTAGCGAAGAAGCCATAGTGGAACTCATGAATATTATGAAGGCTACAAAAAGCACCAAAGTTCAAATAAGACTAGGCGTCAGGGTTTAATAATAGAGTACCAAACTTAAAATATGAAGGTCAAAACGAGATCCAAATGATGAAAATGATATATGGATAGAAATTGTATTCTGAGATCTTTCCAACGATGTAAAGAACACAAAATCGAGTTGTGAGTTGAAAGTTATGAGCTCTACAAGGTAGCATAGGGTCTGCCCAGGGCACCAGGGTTTGGATAAAAGTGGACAAAATATGATTTTTAGAGGTGAAAATAAGCACAAATACTAAATGAAATCTGAAGTGTGATATATGGTTAGAAATATATTAAAAAAAAATTTCTAAAAATGTATTACTTGCAGCAAATAGATAAACACAGCAAAAGTTATACACCTCCAAAGTTGACAGTTAACTAGTTTTCGTAAAACTAGACTGCTTTATGCAAAAACACACAGCAAGCTGGAAAAATGAAATTTTCACCTTCTATTCATTACACCACACTCGATTCAGATTACAATTTGACTACAAAATACTACAACAACTAAAAAATTCAAACCTAAAGAATCTATGGCAGTTATAAGCAAGGTAACGGTTCAAGATTGTTACAACTGCAATATTCCTATATCTCCACTTGTATAATATTGTTACAAAGTGGTTACATATTCTTTTGTACCTTATAATATGAAAATGCACACATGTTAGCATCATTTTCTAACATTATTCCCCTTGATGTTGAAAGGAATCACAAAACTATTTCTTAGTTTAAGAAATTGATCTTTAGCAACATCTTTAGTGAAAACGTTAGCCAATTGATCATGGGTGCTGCAATACCTCAACTCAGCTAATTTATTTTCTAGAATATCATGAATTAAATGGTACTTCATGTAAAATTCTTATATATTCTATGGTGGAAAGGGTTCTTTACCAACTGTATGGCACTCAAATTGTCACAATAATTTATAGTAGGACCACTTGGTTTCTCACCTATCTCCTCCAACACTTTCCTAAGCCATAAGAACTGAACACTAGCTGAAGTGATAGTAATATATTCATATTTTTTTGAAGAAAGTGCTATTGATCCTTTATTCCTTGAGCTCAAAGTGATCAGCCCAGATCTAAGAGAAAAAGAATTTTCGGATGTAGACTTTCGATCATCCAAGTTGTTTCCCCAATATGAGTCACTAAAACCAACTAGCTTCATATCTTCAACAGGATACTAATGTATGCCAAAGTCAATAGTACCTTTAACATACCTCAAAATTCACTTTACAAACTTCAAATGCAAGAGATATGGCTCACTCATATACCTAGAAACAAGTGATAGCATATGCAATATATGATCTGGTATTTGTGAGAAATATCAAGCTCCCAATAATGCTCCTATAATTGGTCGCATTCACCTTTTCAGCCCCATCATCTTTGCATAGCAATTCACCATGAGCAATGGGACTAGGGACTAGTTTTCAACTATCCATGCCATACTTTTTCAACATATCCTTGGCATATTTAGTTTGATAAATGAATATTTTATCCTTACTTTGATGCATCTCCATGGCAAGAAAATAGTGCATCAATTCTTAATCCTTCATTTCAACCTCACTCATTATGGCAGCCTTAAATTCATCTTTCAACATGGAACTACTACCCATATAAATAAAATCATCAACATACAAACAAATAGTAAAAAATCATTATCTTCTTTCCTGAAGTATAGGGTAGGTTCACTTTTGCTTCTCTTGAATCCACTCTACTAAAAGTATCCATAAATCCTAGAATACCATGCTCTAGGTGCTTGTTTAAGGCCATACAATGCCTTCTTCAACTTGTAGACATGTTATTATTTACCTTTCACCTCAAAACCTTGAGTTTTATGTACATACAATTCCTCATCTAAGTACCCATTCAAGAAGGCACTTTTTACATCTAAGTGATGTACAATCCACTACTTTTGGGTAGCCAAAGCAAGTACCATACTTATTATTTCTTTTCTAGCTATAGGAGCAAAAATTTCTTCATAATCAATTCCATACCTTTATATTAATCCTTTAGCCACATGCCTAGCCTTGTGTCTCTCAATGTTGCCATCACTATTATACTTAGTCTTAAATACACATTTGGAGCCCACACATTTCTTTCCCTTAGGTAGTTCTATAAGCTCCCAAGTATTATTCTTTACAATGGAATTGATATCTTCATTCATAGCTTGCATCCAAACATCATTAGTACAAGCTTATTAAAAATATGAAGGTTCAAAATCAGAAACAGTCACTAAATCATAATTAACAACATTACCTACCATCATCCTCATCACCATACATTTGTAACTTTTCAAGTCTTTGAACAACTTGATCCATTTCTTGAGCTTGACCTCTATTAAGTCTTATATGGAAATTATTGTCCAAAACATTATTAGGATGAATAATTTGAAGTGTCTTTTTTACCATTTTTTTCTTCATCACATTTAAAAAAAAAAATTGGAGAATCATCACTTGAAGAGGGACTAGAAATGCTTTGTTTGGGACTGTTTGAAGGGTTGGTTGGTGGACGTGGTGGGACTGATTTTAAACGGGACTACACATTATAAGAATTGGGCTACACATTAGAATAACTAGGATACATACTAGAAGAACTTCCACCACTACTGCCATCATCAACATAAAGTTTTTGATGACCATATACTCCCCCTTCATCAAAAATCACATCTCTAGATACCATCACTTTGTGAGTTTTTGGGTTATAAAGCCTATAGGTCTTAGTATTTTTATAGTATACAATAAATATATATTCTTCACTCTTAGGATAAATCTTCTTCCTAAGTTCATCATCCACATGTGCATAAACCAAAAAACCAAAAACTTTTAAGTGGTTAACATTGGGCTTCTTTTCATACCATACGTCATAAGGAGTCATCTTATCCAATGATCTAGTAGGACTCCTATTTCGCATGTAGACTATTGTACGAACTGCATCATCCCAATACATATTGGTAAGTCTCTTAGTTTATAGCATACTTCTTACCATATCAACAATTGCTCTATTTTTTCTTTCTGCCACTCCATTCTACTACAGAGTATAGGAAGTTGTGAATTACCTTTTAATGCTAATATTCTTGCAAAATTGTTTAAACTCATTAGAAAAGCATTCACCACCATTGTTTGTCCTTAAAAATTTAATGTTGCATTCACTTTTATTCTCAACAAAATATTTAAATTCCTTGAAACAATCAAATGCTTCATCCTTATGCTTCAAAAAATACACCCAACACATTCTAGAAAATTTATCAATAAATGTAAGAAAGTAAGAGTTGTTATCCAAGATTTTTGTTTGCATAGCCCACAAATATCATAATGGACCAATTAGAGTGGGTATGAGGCCCTCCATGATTTCCCTTTAGGAAAATTATGCCTTGCATGCTTACCCATTGCACACCCCTCACAAAAAATTGTATGTTCTTGCACTTTTGGTAACCCATAAACCATCTCTTGGGAAGTTAATAACTTCAAACTAGTGAAATTCAAGTGGCCAAATCTAATATGCCATAACCAACTCTTATCTTCTACAACAACATTATCAAGGCTGCTCCCTTGACCTCAAAAATTTAAATAAAACAACCTATTTCTGGTCATAGGGACTATTGTAATGATCCTATTGCTATTGTTCTTATCATAGATGGCGCATTTCTTATTATTAAAGACTATCCTATAGTTCTTTTCACATAGCTACCCTACACTTAACAAATTATGTTTTAAATTTTATGTTTAATAGATATCATGAACATGTTTCTTACCTTCTTTTGTGTTCACTTCCATTACACCTTTGGTAGCCACCTCCAAAGCCTTGTCATATTCAAGTTTGATCTTGGACTTGAAGGACTCATCCATGGAAGCAAGAAGCTCCCTAGCAACCAGAATCAAGTATCCAAGTCTCTTGCAGGTTTTTTTAGCCTTGTTGTAGGTCAAGAAGATGTTTTTTGTAGTAGCCTCATTCTCATAAGCATAATTATCTCTCTTGCCTTAATTTCCTACCTTCAACCTACACTTCTTCTCATATTATCCATACTTTTTGCAATGATAGCATTGTATGTTTCTATTATCAATTCTACCTCTTCCTCTACCTTCTGCTTCTCCTCTTCTACCACCTCTTCCTCTTGAATAATTCTAATTTTGGCCTCTTCCTTGGCCATTTCCATGTCCACTAGAGGTTGCTCTATCACCCTTTAAAATAGTATCTTTAGAAGCAAATGTCTTCTCATCAACTACAGTAATAGTTTCCCTTATCATTTCCTCATGAGACATAAGAGATCCTATCAAATTATCAAACTTAAGAGTAGACAATTCTTTACTCTCCTCAATAATAATGACTACATGATTCCACTTTGGGGTGATATTCGTCAAAACCTTCTTCACAATTACCTCTTTTTCTATCTTAACTCAAAGAGTTGCCATTAAATTGACAACTGTCTTCACCCTCACACAATAGTCACCAACATTATCAACTTGTTGCATTATGAGATTATCAAAATTTCTCATTAGAGTTTGCAATTTGATCTCTTTAACATTATCACTATATTGATAGCCTTATTTAAAATACTTCAATGCATCTTTAGCTATCTTACATTCACCTATCCTTGGGAACAAACTCTTGTCCAAGGCTGACTATATGTGGTAAAGGGCTAAGGATTTTTTCTTCTCTACATCCTTCATGGCTTGCCTATCTGTTGCTACAACTGTGCTCCAATATGTTGGTTATATAAAAACATCTTCTAAAATATCCCACAGACCTTTTCCCATTAGCAAGGTCTTCATATTGATGCTTCAATATTCATAGTCATCTCTTTTAAACTCAGGTATTGACAATGAGTTAGTTTTGTTGGCCATTACACCCAAACAACTATGAACCTGTAATAAACCTCACAAAATAACTTAAAAATTTATTAGCAAGACCACAAGTAATTCTAACCCTCCAACCAAACAAATCTTGGTACCAAATAAATATTATGAAGGCTACAAAAAAGCACCAAAGTTCAAAGAATATTGGGCACTAGGGTTCAATAACATAGCACCAAAGTTACAATATGAATATCCAAATGAAGAAAATAATATATGGATAGAAATATTATTCTAAGAGATTTCCAATTATGTAAAGAAAACTCAAAACTGAGTTGTGATTCAAAAGTTATGAGCTCTACAAGGTAGCGCAAGGTCTGCCCCAGGCACCAGGATCTAGGTAAAAGTGGACAAAACATGATTTTCAGAGGTGAAAATAAGCATGAATACTGAATGAAATATGGAGTGTGATATATGGTTATAAATATCTTGGAAAGTACTTTCTAATTGTGTATTACTTGTAGCAAATAGATAAACACAATAAAATTTATACACCTCCAAAGTTGGTAGTTAACTAGTTTTTGTAAAACTGGACTGCACTATGCAAAAACACATAGCAAACTGGAAAAATAAAAAATTTACCTTCTATTCATTACACCACACTCGGTTCAGATTACAATCTGAATGTAAAAGACTACAACAACTAAAAAACTCAAACTTAAATAATCTATGGCAGTTACAAGCAAGTTAACAGTTCAATACTGTTACAACTGCAATATTCCTACATCTCCACTTGTACAATACTGTTACAAAGTGGTTACATATTCTCTTGTGGCTTCTAATCCAAAAATACACATGTTAACATCATTTTACAAAAACTCAAATCATATAACCAGGCTTATAGGGAGATAATATGGTATACCAAAGCTACAATATCAACCCTAGTCCCTATAATAACCTTTGCTCCTTCCACCTCTCATCCTCATACCTCTTCCCCACCATCCTTTCTTCTTCTTCCACTTCTATTTTTCCATATAATTTTATTTCTTCTTTGATTCATAGTACTTCTTTTATTACACTACCTTCTCCATCAACAAGTGTAGACATTGGATCTCTAAGAGGTGCATTACCTTCTATTTTTGGTTAGGTCTTTATTCATATAACCTTATTGATTACTTCCTTTTCATCACCCTCACCCTCCATTGAGGTCACCACCACAAGACCATAAGTCTCATACGATTTTATTCCACCCTCCTCCCCATTAGTATCACCACTATCCACCACACTAAAGCATACCTTTGATCAAGAGCAAGGGACCACATCCCCATTGATAACCATTTACACCCACCATATTGACCCATCCAGCTTTGTACCTAAGAATTTTGGCACAAACATTTCCTATGAGGAAAATTATATTGCCAATATTTGCTCCATTATTTGAGTCCATCTATACCACTCAAGAGTAGAAATCTATTATAGGTGTGAGTTAGTCATTTTTTGGAAAACAAATAATAAACCTAGAGAAAGGGGTATAGAAATATTGTGAACCCCATGAGGAAATAACAAAGGAAAGTAAGATTTGATCTTGTAAGGATGAAATAGTAAACCCCTAAGAAACCAAAAATCCTATGATCCCATAGGAAGAAGATCCTCATTGTTTAAGCCATAAAAAATACCCTACCAAGCCCTCCATATCCCTTATTTACTTTTTTGCTAAGATTTCCAAGTTGAACCTAATTGAAACTAATTCATATTAGATGATACAATTATGATGTTAATTAAAGATAGGGACAACCATTAAGTATACAAAAGTGATTGTAGAGAATAAGTTATATGAGAAGCAAGTGTAATATAATGCATAAACAATGACTCAACTAACAGCAAAGAAGAAACAAATCTAGAAAGAAGTAGAAGCCCAAGAAAGAGAACACAACTGAGAGAGAGTGACTATAGAAAATGTTGAGGAATTACAAGGTAAACTTATGTAAAGTAAGAAGCAAATAAAGTAGTTGGAGGACATTTTAGTGCAATTTGCACAAGGGTAGAGTTAGCTTAGGCAACAACTTGAGGAAGAAATCAAAAAATAAGAGTTACAAGTAGAGCAAATGTAAGTTGCATTGTAGGAAAAAATCAAGAGATATCCCAACTTAAAAGAAAAAATAATGAGTTTAGAATATGGGAAGAAGAAAAAATTGACACAACTGAGATGCAAAATAATTCAAATCCCTATGGGACAACATTGAAATTAAGGTATCAAATTAAAAGGCCTATATTTTTTGTTGTTGCAATATAATCCATCAACCTCCAATACTATTCAATAAGTAGGGAAGGATTTGATTTTATCAAATAAATGTATCAAGGGGTTATCAAATAGTTGACCCCTATTATGGTAGCATAGGTGAAATAGCCTAGGGTAACTATTGGTGGCCAAAAGTGACCCCTATCACTCCTCAAGCACCATGAACCCCATGGATACAATTTTGGCTCCTTTACCTCTATCTAATAGGTGTGTCTAGTGCCTTGGATCTTGTGTAAGGGGTGTAGTCTTGGGAAATCTGAGGAAGTGTGGGATGTGACTTCACCAAATTATATCTAGGTTTTTTATCAAGGTTGGATCCTTATTAAGATGTAGTATTTTTGCACTCATATTCTTTATGCTAAACTAGCCTAATCTACTGGATCTCATAAAGGAAAATAGAAAGAAGGAAAAACTAGAAAATAACATGAAAAGTAAAGTACTACAAGTAAATTATAGAGTAAATCCTAACTAGCCTATCTACAGTGGTGATGCACCAATGAAAGCAATTTCCATATTACGACTTAGTAGGATGAATGAACACATGAACTAGGACAGAATTATTGAACACATATTTGACCATACAAGCATGCAATATATTATGCATAACCAAAAGAGGCTTGATGGTCTATACATGCAATTGACCCAAGGCTTGAGTCCAGACTGAGAGATAAAATTATAAAGAGAGTGAAAATATATCATAGGTCATATGCTTGATGCAATAGCACAAGCCGACTCCTTTATTTTGTTCAAGAGAACTACAATTTATAATATTTATAAATAAAGTTTAAAATTCAAAATTTCCCTTCAAAATGAGTATAAGCGGGATCATCGACATCAAATTTGATTACAAGATCAAGAAACATGTGCTGCATTAATTTTTGGAGATTTCAAAATTGAGTGGGGTTAAATCACCATAAATTACTCCATGGGTGGTATGAATATCTTCTCAAAGGGTTACCTAATGTGCCCACCTTCCTTCATGGAGGGATGAGCTTGGGAATCAACTATGATTGATAAGGTCATTTTAGTACCCATGACCTAGTGTTTCCTTATATCTCAACCCTTCTTTATGATGTACCTTTTCTTTGTATTAGCCTATTAGGCCTTGGTACAGGTTTTGGGAATGGACATCCCCTTCGATGGTCCAGTTGTTTCAATAATCCTTCCTATTTTACTTTCAATTAATCCTAAGTTTTGTTGTCGCTATTCTTGATATTTCCTATTTCTCCTTATGGCATATTTATTTAATAACTCCTTCATTAAGTATTATAGTAGATCTTTTTTTATGGGCACACTTCTAGTCCCTAGTTTTTTTCCATGCTCTTCTTACTTCTCCCATATCTAAGCCTCTAGGGGATCTTGGTGAAGGTTAGCAAGGTATGTTGGTCTTATTGAGTTCTTACTTGACTCTTTTGGTCCCCCCTTATTCTTTTCCTCCAAGGCCCATGTGTTCCCCTGATGGGTATGTTGCTTATACCCTTGAGTAATTACCCCTAGGTATATAGAGTTATACAACCTAATTTTTAGGGGAAGATAGCCTAGTCATAGGACCTCTTATTGGTTAGATAGGTGATTCCTAGTGGATCGAGTTGTTAGAGGCCTTATCATCAAGGGAACTATTTTAGTCAATATCGAGAAGGCTAAGGGTTCCTATTTATGATGGGATGAGGCTTAGTCAATATCGAGAAGGCTAAAATGACCTGATTTGGGTGGATGACTTTACATCAAGGTGGGGGAAGCTTTGAACATGCTATCAGTCTTTGGCTCAGATTGTCCTTTGTGAGTGTTCTCTTTGAATCAACTACTTGGCACATGGATGGAGATTTAGGGCTCTTCATCTAACTAGCCCAAGTGATAGTTATTTATTACTTATCTTCTAGAGTAGGAATTTATCCCACTATAGTGAAAAAATCACTACAAATTTGGTGACTCATAAGGGAATTTTGCTTGCAGGAGTACAAGAACCTAGCAAATGGTATCCTTATCTATTGGGTGTGGATTCTCTAGGATAGATTTTTATTTGGAATCTTAGACAATTAGGAGAGGAATTTTAGGACCTTTTAGATATTTCAAGGGGGTACCCCTTCTTACAAACTTTTGGCTAGTAAGGCATTGAATGCCTTTTGTACTTTCTTTTTTCCTCTTAAATCCTTCTCACATGGTTGGATAGGGGGTGGTGTGATCATATGCTATGTTTTCATCCATTTTATACAAGGAATGTCCCTTGGTATCTTCAAAATGTAGCTTAGGAAATGATTACATTATGCCACTCTTATCGATCACTAGTCTTCTTATTTCATGCATTTCCTTCTTGGCACATGTGATGAGTTTCCAAAAATACTTCGTTCAAGCATCTTGGTATTTTGACCATTATTTATGTGTCACCTATTTTTATTAGCCAATAAATATAGTACTTGAACTTTATTTATTAAAATACTGACTATTAACATAATATACATGACCTGACATGTATTCTCATGTCGATCATTCCCTGTAGAGCTGGTTCCCTAGAATCTACAATGCCCAAACCACAATTATCCAAAATACTATTTATCTTGGTAGTTTAGTTGTGTGGGGACACATACTTTTTCTCTTGGTGGAATATGAGATGTAGGAGAGTCATATTTTATTGAAATGATAAGTTCTTATCCTAGTGTCAGGTACACATATGGTTTAGTGGTCTCAGATCCCTTGTACAAGTTAGTTTCCCATGTGCCATATGTCCATCCATACACTTGACTATCTGATACCTAGGTGTGTACTTCATCCTTGATTCCCTTTGGTTCTTTTTCAAAGATAAAGAAATCTCATTCTCCTTCGACTTGTCATATTAAACTCCATGTGGTCCATGTGAAGTTATTTTGAGGGGACCTTCATCTTTGTCCCATAGCATATCCATAAGAACATATGGGACCAATCCAAAGAGAGGAACCTACTAATTTTCATGATGAAATATTGGTAGAGACAAAGATAAATAATGTAGGTAGATATGTCACCACCACATCTTGGACACTGATTATATTGGAAGCTACAGGTCCTTTATAAGGTCAAAGATTGGTATTAGTGTTCCATCTAGTTGTACTACCCCTTATTTGACTAACTCATATGTTAGTTCCAAAATGTCAACCACTCTTTTGGCATGACTAAAGTGCTTGGCCTGGATTCCACTAGGTAGTTGTGGATAAGCTTATCATAATATATGAGTGTTAGATAAAATGGTTATGGCTTGAGCCTACTAGGACCAAATATTTTTAGGATGGCTTGCTCTTTTTGTAGCCTAGTGATCTTCTACTTCTGTGAGGCTTACTCCAACTACTTCATTTTATTTAGGAGAGTGAGAACGTCCCATACAGGAATCAACATGATGGATTTATTAAGATGTTCAACCATGTTAAAATATTCTAGTGGTTAAGCCCTTGGTGCATTTCTTGGTATCCATTGTGACGTGGGTTTTTCCACATTAAAAGTTAGCATTTTCACCAATGTTAATTTATTTAGTCATGGTAGCCTTGCCTTGCTTTAATTTACTTTCTACACCTGGTTGCTCTTAGGCCTTTAGACCTTTGGTATTGGTTGTTACTCTTGAACATCCTTTACTTCCCTTATTTTGCTTATTTTGATAAAACCATATTGGAATGGAGTCAAGTTTCCCAATAGGGTGCTTGTTTTTCCAAGGATAGTGTAGACCTCTTCCTCATCCCAAGTTACTAGAGTTTATCTCATACTCTGGTCTCTAGTATGGGATTTTTTTATGGAAAACTTTATGTAATGTCCAAACCTAGTGCTTGATCAATATTACCTTAATATATGGGAATAGGTATTGGACACATGGCCTATTGGAGCATTCCATAGTCTAGGAAATAAGTATTTAGGTATTAGTATGGCTAGCCATAAGGATATCCTATATAGTTCTTATGGGCTAGGATCATATCTCTTACTAGATTAGTGGGAGTTGATGGCATAGGAATAAGGATGGGCATAATTTTCCTTTAAATATTTTTAAAAGGATTAGACTCTCTATTGGGGGAAGAAGTGTATCTCTAGTATCCATTTGATGGAAACTGGTATCCCTAATTGCTTTAGTGAAAAGAGGGACAATGATAGTTTTGGTAGCCAAAAATTTGGAAGCTCTACTGGAACTTGAGGGATATTATCTTATTGTTCATATCTCTCATAGTTTTTTGTATTCTTTTCATTTTTAAGAATTACAAGACTGAGGGAAAGTGGTAGTGGTAAATAGGAATTCTAGTGAAAGAGACTAATCAAACATAGTGGTTGGCTGTAAGGTGGTTGGTTGGGTGTTTGGATAGGGTTGGTACAGTGGATGAATATCTAGAAAATGGGGTGTAGGTGGCTTAGGATTTAGCATCCCAATATAAATAAGGTATCTTTTAGCTTGGGTGGCTATCCCATAGGTTGTTGGTAATGAGTTTCTCCCCCAATTTTTTACCTTCATGGCTATTATAGATTTAATTTCTTTAAGATAATATATGAAAGTCAAACATGATATAAACCAAATTCATTCTAGAATTCTTTACCAAGTCTTCTAAAATCTAGTGTTGAAATCATCCAAGGCTTCCATATGGGCCCTTTTGATGGTGATTAGATGCTCCAACAAATATACCCCACCCATATTCTCCCTAAGCACTCAACAAGCTAGTTTGCAAGCCAGTCCTCGTCAGTGATGTAATTAGGGGTTAGAGAGACATACCAATATTTTTATTTTCCCCTAAGGGAGGCTGCTAAGACTCTGAGAGATGCCCAATTGGAGTGATCATATCCTCTCTAATAAAGTAGGACAAGGACTTCACTTCAAAGGTTGGGATTTTTCCCTAGGTAGTTGGAGCTACTGATGGTTGTAATGGACATCCATTATACTAGGTCATGGGTGTTCTTTGATTATAGTTAGGTAGAAAAACCATATTTTTTGTTGATTTCTCTACTAGTTTCCAAGCTTGAGAGAAGGGATGAGAAATTGGAGATTTGATCTTGCTATCAATTTGGTGGTGGGTCTTGTGTTCATTAAATTATGGACACATATTTTATTGATGAATATTACATTATTTGGTACATGCTAATGTACCCCCATGGTACCTTCATGGTACAAATGTAAATATGTAATAGATTAGGATTGATTCTATAGTTTAGGTGAGTGATTTATATTTCCCCTTTTATGTAAGTGTCAATGTGCAGGAAATGCACAAGTGTCATGTAAGAGTGCAATGTGCAAGAAACACACAAGTTTCATGTAAGAGTAGATTAAGAGAGTGTGCACAAGTGTCTTAGATTAGGAGTGCATGTAGAAGTGTAAGAGTCATGTTTATGTGTGCAAGTGTCTTAGGGTCAAGTGTCCATGTAAAAGAAAGTGAAGAGTCTAGTATGCAAGTGGAAATATGATAAGCCAAAGGTCATAGTACTTGTCATATGGAGAGTAATATTCAATTAATTGAAGAGTCACATTACTAGGGCTATATTATGGAGATAATACTCCATGAGAAGGTAATCTGAATATCTGATTACAGAGTTGTAACAGGAAGAAAATGAACAAAGCTTGTATATAAATTTCTTAGCAATTAATACTATAAGTTTTCTTCATGCATAGTTCATGAATGACTTAGGCCATTTACATTCATATTTGAGTAAATTTTCTTACAAGAAAAAAATTGTAATTTTATTTCAAGAGTGAAATAAAATTACACTTCTCAGGTGCCTTAGCACAAACAAAAATCCAGATAAAATCATATTAGTGGGATTCAATATATAATTACAATCGGTTAGATCAGAGAGTAAAAAAACCCATATTTGAAATAGCATGGGGATAATAAGGATAAATATCCTTATATATCAATACTTAATCATATAAACAACCTCCATGACAAAAACCTAGATAGAAATCAATGAAAAAGAAACCAGCAAAATAGAAAATAAATAGTTAGAAACTGCCATAAATATCTAATCAAATGAAATAATCCCATAATAAAAAACCCAAATCTAGCATAGAAACTAGAGATATGATATGTGGGTGAAAGAAGAAACTCCATCCTTGTTCTCTTTCATTTGCAAGAAACCTTCTGGAACTTGTTGATATTATTTTGATAACCTATATGATTCTTGATTTAATTCCCTATAAACATGTGTAAAAGAGATATTTTCAAAAAGATAAATCACCTCCAATATTTCATATCCCACTGGTATAAGCAAATTATTTTTTAATTGGGTATATCTATTCATCCAATTGATGAATATAGTGGAATCTCCAAAAAGATTGTAATTTTTCACAATTATCTCCACAACACACTTCATTAGCAATCTCAACACTTGAAACTCAACAAAATTATTGGAACCTATCCCAAGACCTGCTTTAAATTTTATATAGTGGGTATTCGAGAAGTACAAAATACCTCCCATGCTACTGAAATATGACTATATTTAACTAGCCCCATCAAAAACATGGCTGAGAATTTTCAATGAACAAATTGTCTACCTGTTGAGGTTTCTTATGTTTGTCAAGCCCTTTGTTTATTGAGACAAAATTCCTCACCTAAAATATGACTTGAAATGGGGAATTAACTTCCCTTCAAAAATAGCTTCATTATGTGCCAACCATATACCCCAACATATATGGTAAAGAAAGAAATTGTTTCAACTCTTTTTCCAAAAATTGTTGTCTTAAGCATACCTCCATTGTTTCTCCTTCCCAAATATTATGTACTCCAGTTATCCATTTAGATTCTAAACAAACCTATTGAGAAAAAGGGCATTTTATTAACAAATGTGTGATGTTTTCCTCCTATAACTGACACAACATAAAAATATTTGGATCTCGTCTACTTCTCCTCTGTAAAACTTCCCAATTCAAAGCCTTATTTCTCAAATCTAACCACATAAAAATAATTATCTTTTTTGGGGTAGATAATTTCCAAATTTGCTTCCACCACCAAGTAGGCCCTTGAGGATGAGGGTCAAAACTTGCTTTGTAACCAATTCTAGTCATATATTGACCCCTATATTTTTTGTATGCCCAAGCAATAGTATTTGGTTTAGCTCTCAGCTTGATATGACTCTTATTAAGACTATTAGTGTAAGCCTTCCATAAAACAGCCTTCTCATCAAAAAAACCCAAGACCTGAGCCTACTTCCAACCTTGGGTCCAAGGACTAGAAGAATATAATTCCCCCACCTCACAAAGAAATTAAAAACCCTTGTCTTGTAAATAACTTATCATAGCTTTCAACAATAAAATATTTTCTCCACAACCCAAAATAGAATCAGCCCCTATTCTAACTTGTTCACCGTTGCCCACTTTCCAAACTAAATATTTTCCAATCATAGGAAAGGCCTGTACTATTTCCTTCCATTGAAAGGATATATTTTTAATGATTTTCTTTGGACTTATGATCCAATCCATAAAGGTCCTTGAACAAATATACTTTTGTTCAATAATCTTCTTCCATAATCCTTCTCTGGTCAAAATCCTCCATAAAATTTTAGCTGCAAAAGAAGAACCAAAAATATGGATATTTTTAAGGTCTCAACCACCTTCCTCCTTTGGCCTAGCAATACTATACCGCTTAACTAAAGTAATGCCTCCATATTCCTTGCATCCAGTTCAAAGAAATTTGAAGCAGAGCTTTCTTATTTTATCTAGAACTCATTTGGGCCAAGGAGTGCCAAAACATTGGAATTGCATCAAGAACCAACTTTACAAGTGTTAAACTCCACTGATAGACAACCATATATTACACCAATGGTTAATACTAAATTCAATCTACTCTAAAAGCCATCCCCAATTTCTCTTCTTGTAAGTATTTGGCTTCAATACAAACCCCAGATACTTAAAGCCTTCTTGGAAATCTAAGAGATTAAAAGGAAATTTTTTGATTAGATCTTGTTTAGTCTCCTACTCTAGACCATTAAAGCAAATAGAGGATTTTTGAAAATTTATCTCCATGCCGATAGCAATACTATAAGTGTCCAATATTTCCTTCAACTTTCTAGCTTCCCTTAAACTGCCATTTGTGAACAACAATACATCATTACCAAATAATAAATGAGATAAATAAAGTACCCACTTTTAGATCTTGGACAAGGATCCTACCCTCTTTGCATCCAAAATAGCTCTACTCAATCCTTCAACAACTAACAAAAAAAGTAAAGGAGATAAAGGACATCCCTATCTCAGTCCTCTCGAGGGTCTAAATAATTTGGAAGCTAATCCATTGATAAGAATAATAAAATATACAGAAGAAATACATCCCATAATCAACTTTACTATCGGATAGCTAAAACCCACATGTAAGAGCATCAATCTAAGATACAACTAGCTAGTTCTATCATAAGCTTTAGATAGATCTAGTTTAAGGACCATTGTAGGAATATTTTTTATTTTAATAGAGTGAAGACCCTCTTGTGCAGCTCCTATGGCTTCAAAAATCTATCTACCTACTAAAAATCCAAACTGCTCCTAGGAAATAACTTCAAAAAAAATCTTCTTCAATCTAACAGCTAGAATCTTTGCAAAGATTTTATAGATACAGTTACACAATGAAATAGGTCTAAATTCATCAAATATTTTAGGCTTCTCATTTTTTTGAATAAAAGCTAAAAAAGTGGAGTTAAAGGCCTCCAAAACTTGACCACTCAACCAAAATTCCTCCATTAATTTGAGAAGATCCTTCTCAACCAGATCATAAAAAACTAGGAAAAACTCCACAAACCATCCATCAGGCCTTGGAATTTTATCCTTTTCGAAAGAAGTCAGTACAACTTTCAATTCTTCCTTTGTGACCTCCTTCTTAAGTAACTAATTGTCCTCCTCTATCACAAAACTGGGGAAGAAAGTAGTTAACTTTAAAATTTCCCCAATATTGACTCTATCACATTCTTTATAGATAGATTAAAAATGTTTTACTCCCAAATCTACTAACTCAAAAAAAATCCTAACGAGGACCCCTTATTCATTATGCATATCCTAGATAGTGTTAACTTTCTTCCTGTGATTAGAAAAATTATAAAAAAATTTAGTATTTTCATCCTTTTTTTAACCATACAACTCTACTTTTTATTCTCCATTTAGCTTCCCTCCACTCCAAGAATTTGTTCTTCTTAATTTCTAATTCAACCAGTCTTGTTTTATCATCCTCTTTAAACAAACCAGACTCATTCTTTTTATGAATTTATAAATTTTCCTTCTCCACCAACTTAATATCTCTATCCATACTCTCATTTTTAACTGCAATCCAATATGACACAACTCCTTTTAATTTTTTAGAGCAGTAGCAAAATGAAAACTTTTTGATGACCCAGAACTTTAGTTATAACTAGTCCATTATTTAAATTAGTTGTTGAAAATATTCTTCCTCCAATCAAATTGGATTGAGCTTAAAAGGATTGGAAATTTTTTCCTCTTGACTTTCTAATTGAAGAAAAATGGGAGAGTGATCTGAGCCACCTCCAATATCAACCCATGATCGTTTCTGTCTATTTCATTGTATAATATCTCTGAGATCAAAAATCTATCGAACCTAATTGATATCTCAGCTTTCCCAAATCTATTATTTCTCCATGTAGGCATTAATTTTATTGGTTCTAAATCAATTAAACTAGCTTCTTCAATCTTATGCTTGAAGTAATCTGCAAGTCTATCAAGTCTTGTAGATTCTCTCTAGACCTCACTTTTATTCATAGTGAAATTTAAATCCCCACCAATGATAACTCTTTCATCCTTAACACACCTTTGGGAGAAAAATCATCCCAAAAGACCTTCCTATCTTCATAGGCACCATATCAATTAATAACTAATAACCTCAAATCCAAGTCTTTAAAAAATAATTATATCCATAAGCCTAAAACCATAAAGGAAGAATTAATTAAGGATATTAAGTTCTTTCATCCAATCAAAACACCCCCTAAATTTTTGGTAGCATCTATAGCCAAGAACTCCCAGTCCCTAAGAAATTTACGTAACCCTTCAATGACTTTTGTACTTGCCTCCATGGTTTCTTGTAGAAGGATAGCATCTTGATTATGAATTTCTGCCATCCTAGCTAAGGCAAGTCTTTTAGAAGGACTGCCAAGACCTCAGTTATTAAGGGATAACAAGATCAATTAAACATATTAGAGGGATTTTATCTCGCTCTAAGGACCCCTTTGATATATTTTTTCTTACCCTACTAAATTTCTACCAAAGCCTTCTCGTATGCATGAAAAAAAAAATTCCTACCTGCTAAAGTAGTGGAAGATTCCTTTATATGGTCTAAAGATCTAACCCTAACCTTCCAACAACTACACAAGTTCTTAGCTTGAATTCCCTTTTCCTAGAACCTAAAAAATATCTGCAAGAGAAACCTATCTCCAAACCATCCCTTGAAATAGATACCTCCCTAGAAGATTCACCTGATAGGTCACAAAGACTTTCTCCAATAGTATAAATATTTGGATCACAATCCCAATTCAATGTGTTTGAGGTTGTCGAACCATTGTCCAAAATCTTAGAAAATTTATTATCCCTAGGACTTCTCTTTGAACATTCATAAGGAATTGTACAAATTTCTTTATTACCTAAGTCCATATTATTCCCATGTATTAGACAGTAATTATCATAAGGCTTAGATGTCTAACCAGTAAACTTAATAGTATCGGGTTCCAATCCTTTCATTGTTTTCTTTATGACCCTGTCTCCTTTAACAACTTGTGAATAATGAAATAGAGACAAATATAGGCCTAAAATTTATTTCTCCTTCTCTAGAGTTTTGGTTCTAGGTTCAAAAATATTCTTTTTGTTTTTTTGTACCAAATCAGGGAGCACTATTGAGCTTTTAAAAATAGTATCTCTTGATTATTGTTAGCCGACTTGAAATACCCACTAGTCAGTTGTTTTCTCCATACTTTATGTTTGGAAGCTTGAGAACATTCCTTAGTAATATGTCAATAAACATGACAATGAACATATCTAAAAGGAATCTTCAAATAATCCAAGATTTGAGTATGAATTGTATTCCCCACAACTATCTCCATACATTTCGGTAAGCCTTCACTGATATCCATCTCAACCAAAACTTGAGCTACAGACCAAAAAATACTAGACTTGAAAGAAATATCTATATCCAAGGTTTTACCTAATGAATATCTAATCGCTTTCAAAGATCTTTCTAACCATAACTCCATTGGAAGGCCTGGAATTTTTACCCAGATTGGGATTCTCATAGCAACTTCAGTCCTAGGATCAAAGCAAGTTGTCCAATCCTTCAAAGACAAAAAATAAGACCCCTAATACCAATGACCTCCCAAACATTTGTATGCATCTTCCTCTAATTGAAAAAGTAAACCTATCCATCCTCTAGCAAGTGAAAATTTGGCCCATATTCTAAGATTAGGACCCATGCCTTTTGCAACCACTCATTTAGTGTATTATCAACTATTTGACATCCATGAAACTTTCCAATAAGGGCCTTCCTCGAAAACTCCAAAACTTGTTCCATCCTCAAGTCTTCCCCAAGTACCATTATGATCTTCAACCTTCTCTTTTTAACCACTTTATGTGCCTTACGCACTTTAGTAACCAGAGTTGTAGACTATTCTGATTGTAAGTTTGGACCCACTCCACTTAGGGCCTCTAAATAAATACTTTTACCAATAAAACCGAAACCAAAAAAATAAAACTTTGTCAAACAAAGTGAGTTTGGATTGTTTGGATCCTGCTCAAGTTTTTCTTCCCTACAATGAAATGATTGCTCATTCATTAGACCCATCACTTGAGTAGAGTGTTCTAAGACACATCAGAGTGAGTAGTCAATAGGGTAACTGAATTGATCTAAACCTTTTGACATAGACTCTCCAATGTCCACTAAATCCTGATAACATGTAGTATTATTATGGTCACTCAGAAAACCCAAGGATCCCCAGTTCTCAACTTCTAAATATTATCAAAAAAATAGGACCCTTGGTCCTTGGAATTGAAAATATGTGTTGCCCTCAAAGGGGTCCTCTAAGAAGTCCAAAAATTCCTCTTCATTCTCCATAAAAAACAAGAAACCAATTTCTGAATTTATACTGCCATTTAAAAATAGCAAATAAAAAATATTTTTACTTCGCCACCCTAGCACTACTGCGACACTTTTACAATATATTTACTCTATTTCCCTAACACTACTACACTCTCCTTTGTTGCCCTAGCACTTTTGTGGCACTGTTAAAATATTTTTACTTCGCTGCCCTAGCACTGCTTCACTTGCCTTTTCTTCCCTAGTAATGTTGTGACACTGTTAATTTTTTTTACATCATTGCCCTAGCACTACTGCACTGGCCCTTCATTGCCCTAGCATTTTTGTGGCACTATTAAAATATTATTACTTTGGTACCCTAATAGTTCTGCAACATTGTTAAAAAAAATTTACTTCATTGCCATAGCACTGCTATGGCACTGTAAAAATATTTTTACTTTGTTGTCCTCATATTTGAGTATATAAATGAATGTTATTTGCTTTATTATATAGGCCTTGATATACATATTAATTTTCTTATATATTCTACTCTTATATTATTATTTTGACCTTTAATATTGTGACTATTTTATATTAGGACCTATGATATTTTTGTGGTAGTAAGGCTTAAAAATTTAATTGTGGTATCAAAACTACCACCTGACTCTATCCATTTTGATAGAGTTCATTTAGCCACCATTATTAATTAACTTTATCCACATTTGATAAATTTTATTTAGATTCTATCGACTTTGAAGGTAGTACAAAATAAGACTCTAATTTTAAAGGATTTATTGAGTAGAAGATTGAGGGGACAAGGATTCAGTCATCTTGATTTGAATGCTAGGGTATTTCCACTTGGCTGATAGAACACCAAAAAAGACTAAGACTCATTTAGATTGACATAAAGGACCAGCTTAGGAGAAAAGTTATAAATTGATAGAGATAACTAACTTTGAATATAGTTGAAATTTTTTGGAACATACAAAGTCTTCCTAACATATATTTTTGAATTCTCTAGAGAAGAGGAGAATCACTATTGAAGATTAAGGAAAAACCAACTCAAGATATAGTTGGCCATTCAGGGATATTTAGATCCACCCTAAGATTGATATTAGGTTCTCTAGTAAGGAGGAGAATCATATAGGGTTCTTAGGTGTGATCTAAGACATTAAAAATCTCAGAGTTATAGTACATAGGAGCAACAAAGATTAATCTTAAGAGGTTGAGAAGATTCCTATAGATATAGAGAATAATTCTAGATTCTAAGTACAACATAAGCAATACAAAAATAAGGAGAAGAAGAAAGAAAATACAAAATGAGAATATAAAAGAAAAAAAAGTAGAAAGGAGAAGGAGAATAAAAGGAGCAATATAGAGAAGAGAAGAGGTTAGAGAGACATGCATAGTAAAAGATGCCCAAGAGGCTTGTATTGAAGAAAATGCTATAGAATCCTATATTAAGGAGAAGGTCTAAGAGACCAACTTTGGAAGAGAAGGTCCACGAGTCGACTACATTAAAGAAGGTCCAATAGAGGCCTGCATTGAATAAGTTCCAAGAGAAAATTACATTATTGAAGAAGGCTAGAGAGGCCTATACTATTGAAAAGACTCAAGAAGCCTACATAAAGGAAGATTCATAAACCACCCATGTACATGTATACGTAAGTTATTTGTAAAAACCATTTCACAAATTTAGAGAAGAATACAAAGCCAAAGAAAGCAAACAGACAAAACACACAGAGTCTAAGAAGGAATTCTAAGCGAGCACATGTTAAAGAAGTTATTCTAAGCTAGAGAAATCATGTAGGAAACAATGCTTGAAAATAAGTTTTTATATAATTTACTAGATATTCGAATCTATAGACTAGGAAATAACATAAGCAATGAACTAACCAATGCCAAGCATGAGTTGCTTAACAAGGTGATAGACCAGAATTGCTTGGATCAAAGTGGATATAAGCCTCTAGACAAGAAAGGTAATCTAGATCACTAGGTTAAACTGAAAAGAAATACAATCCATATCACTAGATTTATCAAAGATAATCTAGATCGCTTGAAGCACAATGAACCAAAGAATACAAGTAAACTTAGCACAAGCAAACCAATGAGGCATCAGACATCAGTTTATCATGGCCTTCAAAGGAATGAACAAGAGTAAGGACATGCCGATATGAAGGTATGAGGTGGTGCAAACTAGTTTTTGAACCACCTATGAAATCAATAGTCAAACAAGTGAAATGAGGAGCTGAGATGAAGGCACAAGGTGAGGTAAAATATTTTTTGAATCACCTAAGAAACCAATGATTGAACTAGCTAAAGAAAAATGAATAGTGATATCCATGCAAAATATAATAGATAGAAGTGGATAAGCATTAGATGTTACACCAACACTGAAAGCTTTATAAAATCAACTATATTATCATCGAGCCTCATCATGTAACGAACGTAATGTTATATTCAATGCTTAAAATATTTTGGAGGGAATAAATAAGTTTTGAATAATATTTGAGCGCTAAGGTTATAAGATAAGGAGGTATAAGGTTTAATTTAGAGATTTTTTATTATTGAGATTTTTAATGTTTGACAAAGTTGAAAATTAAGAGTAGGAGATATAAGGAGTTAATGGTTTTAAGTTTTTTAATTTGGAGTGATTTTTGAAGTTTTAAAGGTTTAAAGTTATTTGAAAGTCTTAAAGGTTTTTAATTTTTTTTGGAAATTTTTAAAAACCTTGAGTTTTTGAAATTATGGAGTTTTTGAGAATTTGAAGTATTTGAAATTTTGCAAATCCAGTTAGGAAGTTACAATATTTTAAACATCAAAGGATTAGAAAATTTATAATTTGCAAATATCATATTTGAATTATTATTTGAACTTGGGATCTATAAGGTTTTCTACTTCAAAGGAAATAAATCATAGAATTGATTCATACCATGGAAGAAATTATTAGAAATGCATTCAATGAAGATAGTGAAGAAATGGTGAACAAGCTTAAGTTTTATTCTCAAAACTTAATAGATGATTTTGATGGAAAGAAGAAAATGACAAATATTTTAAAAGATAAACTATCTTTATTTCTCAAGGATGCAAAAGATGAAAAATTCACAACACTTATAAGCTATCTTCATGAGTTATAAGATCTATAAGAGTTTACACTCAATGCCATTGGGAGATCTGCAAGGGTTTGTATTTAATGCCACCAAGATATCAATGAGAGTTTGCACACAGTGCTGCCAGGAGATCTACGAATGCTCAATTTTGTTAGGAGATCTATGAGAGTTTATGCTCAATATCATTGAGAGATCTTAAGATCTATAAGGGTTTGTGCTCAATTCCACCAAGATATCTACAAGATATATATGAGGGTTTACACTCAATTCCACCAAGATATCTACAAGTATTTTCACATAGTGTCGTTGGGATGAAAATAAAAACTAATGATGAACAATGATATCTTAGAAGGATGAAGAAAAATGGCAGAAGCAAGGCAACAATAAGAAGGAGATAATGTAGGATTAGGTCTAAGCCTTAATTTTGAAGTTGATGATGTGAATATTGGGGTAGGGAAAATGTAGAGGACTCAAGCAAACATCATTTTGACTTGGGAGCTCACTCTTGGTGACATGTGGTATAGGGAAGTACAAATCCCTAGACTTACACTTTGATCTACAACTAGAGAAAGGAGAATTTTTTATTTCTAATGATTTGGTGGACCTAACATTTGTGTAGGGAGAAAAGAATCTCATGGGGAAGTTTTTGGGAGCATGGTTGGACCTTGATGCTATGAGGAAATGGGTAACAGCTAAATGGTAGCCCTAAGGTCACATGGATATTGTAACAATGTTGAAGGGGTTCTTTATAGTGAACCTTTATTGTAGTGAGGACACTAACCATATTGTATGGGGTGGACCATGGTTTTATGGATGTCGATGGGTCTTCTTTCATAGGTGAAGCCTATATTTTGACCCTAAAACTCAATGTTTCACCTAGGTGCCAATTTGGGTGAGTTTGTTGGGTCTGCCTTTTTAGTATTGTAATAAGGAATTTTTTGCAGATAATATGAAGGAAGTAGGGCATCTTATCACCATAAAACCTACAACCCTAGCATAATCACAACTAATATATGCAAGAATCTACATAAATGTAGACATGGAGAAGTTATTAGGGTTAATTAGACTTATTTCCAAATGTAGGTCATGGAATCAGATTATTGAATATGAAAATGCCCCAATGAAGTGTGGGTGTTCTAGGAAATTAAGGTATTCATTGATTGTATGTCAAAATCAAAGAAAATCAAACTATAAGTAGAAGGTATGGGAAAAGAAGTAAGATTTGGGCAAGAGCTCCAAGTAGACTAAGGAAACTATGAACCAAAATTTGGAGAATAGCCAGGAGGAAATCTTGAACCATAGGGTCAAACCATATCAGTAGGAGGTTCTTAAGGAGGGTCAAATCTTGGAGGAAATCTAGGAGGTATGTATTCAAAAAACCCCTCCCAAGGAGTTTGAAGTACCACTATCTAATTCATTTTCCCATTTAGATACTATTATGCTTGATTCAATTTTGTACAAGCACAATGAAATGAACATTGAAGAAAACATACAATTGATAGTATGTGCTAATTCAAATGAGAAAGACCATCATCCAAATTTAAAGATAAACAAAAGGAGGGTAAATGGACTAAGAATCTAGGGGGTCCAGATAACACCGACCCAATTGTAAGTCAATAGACCAAAAATTAGAAGAATGGAGGGATTGATGTAGGGGTGGAAAGAAAATATGGAAGGACAACTAATAAAGAGATCAAATAATGGGATACTAAGGTATAAATTGTACATGAAACCCAATCTACTTTAACCTTGGGAAGGAGGAAAATATTTACTAGCATAACTAAGAAATGAGAATGTTATCCTAGAACACAAGGGGACCCAACACCTATGCCAAACAAAGAGTGATGTATACGTTGAGAAGAGATGAAAATCCTTAGATTATTCTACAACAAGAAACCAAATCAGATCAACAAATATTTTGTTGGAAGCCTTGCCTCAGGAGCTTCAAGGGAATACTTTATTTATTGGACCAGAATAGATTTAAAGGTAGAGAAATAGTAAAGTCAAATAGATTCATCTTAATACTTTTGTATTGCAAGAAAATTGAAAAATAGTGGATCCTTACAAATTTTTATATCCTAAATATTATAGTGGGGATAAAAACCCATTTGGAACAATATAAGTGATGTAAATCCAATTGCAAGAGGTCAAAATAAAATACCTCCCATTACATAAAAACTGCGGTAAATGAAAATCATATGTAAAACTCTCCATTTACATAAAAACTGCAATAAATGGAAATAATCAGTAAAACCCTTCATTCACATAAAAACTACAGTACATTGAAATAAACCAATAAATAATTTATTTTCTCATTCCTAGATTCACTTCCCCCCTTTTACAATGCAATACCAAGGGAATATATATCCCCAAATAAACCCTAAAATAAAACCCTAAAACTTGAAGCCCTAAAAGAAAACCCTAAAGCTTAAAACCCTAAAAATAAAAATTAAAAAAAATTACTATTTTCGGCAAATTTATTTTTCCACCATAAAATGTCTTTTTAAGTAATTACTATTTTCAGCAAATTATTTTTTCATAAAAAATTGCTTTTTTTAGTAATCATCATTTCGGCAAATTATATTTTACATCAAATAATTCCATTTTTAGTAATAAAAAATTACTTTAAAACTTATTTTAAAAAAACCCTCTAAATATAGGCTCCTGCATCAATAAGCCAACTTAGGGAAGCCTTTAGGGGTATTCCTTGGATTCATAGTTGTTTTGATTTGCATAGATGGGTTTTTGGTAGGTTGCAACTTTGAGCTTAATGTAAAGTATTTGACTTTCTTGTAAAAGGTTTGAGGACCTTTCAATACTCCTTCTCCAGCAATAATAATAAATAAATAAGCTATCTTCATGAAAAAAAAATTAGAACATGGTGGAATTTACAAAACACCATTATACTTTCCTCAGAAGAATACTTAATGATGTATTTGTCATTACTTACCTTTGAGATTTTTCAAGAAAAAAGACAAGAAAATAATGATGGGACATACAATTTGAATGAATCTTATGTTAGCTTCAATGGGGAATCATTGAAATAAAAAATTATTATTGTGATTATTTACTTACATAATGTTTAGAAGGTACATCATCAGGTACATCACAATTAAAGATGAAAAAATAATAGAGAAAATCACATAAGGAAGGCTAATAGAAAACTTGGAACCAAAGCCAAAGAATATCATATACTAAAGATTAAAATAAAGTATTGAAAGAAGTAGACTAAATACAGAGGCTCATGATCAATGCAAGGTCACATGAATATTGAAGATAAAGGTGAAGACCAAGATTGAAGACAAATATGAAGACCAAGATTGAAGATAAAGATGAAGATCAAGATTGAAGACTAAAGTCTTCAACAACCAAATAATGTAATATAGGGGGGTGTTGAGAAATATTACATTATTTGGTACATGCTCATGTATCCCCATGGTATTGTAGAGGGGGAAAACTTCCCTATCGTGTATCATTCTTGACTGGATCCGCTAGGAGCTAAGGTGACCATAGGGGTATATTATATTCCTCTACACTTGGGGGTTGGGGATCAAAGGGTCCATCAAGAGTGGTTTTAGGACTCGTTCCTATTCTTTTTTTTTTAATTTAGTGAAAAACCCCTTGTGGGGCTGCCTTGGTCTAAGAAACCACGACCAAGGAGTTCTACATCATCAAAATTATCCAAGAGTTGTGCCCAGCCCTGATCGCACTAGCATTATCAACTAGACTTGTTCCAATTCTAGGGTGGAAATGTTTGATGTGTTTAATTGAAAAGCACCTATGTTTGGCCTTACTAAGGTCTAAGCTATGAATAATAAAAGAATGAGGCAAACAACGATGCAATCAAACAAGTAGATAATCCTAGAAAAAAAAATTATTTTCAATGAGAACTAAAACCTAATTTGCAAATAAATGAATCTTTTTATTTTAGCAAGGTTTCAAGGGAATGCACAAATATATTTAATCTAGGATGCAAACTATATGCTTTTTCTCTTTCAAATGCCTAAAAATAAAGTCAAATATTTTTCTCTTTATTTATTTTTATTTTCTTTATGATCTAAAAATAAAAATGAACAAAAGGAAAATAATAAACAATAAACAACCTAAGAAGTCTATTTATAGCACGCACTTGGTTTTATGGTTGATCCCAACTTTTAACTTTCATCTCGATATATCCAACAACTTCAAATATTATTAAACAACTTTAAAACCCTTGGATAAATTTATCAGTGTTTGGGATTCTACTTAGGCTGCTATGTGACTAAGCTTGGAGGAAAAACAACCAATTTCCCTTGGTCCTTTTAGCTAATTGTTTGAAAACAAAAGTGATTGTTGACCTTTTGAAAGTGAACATGACAAAATGCAACAAAATGCAAAACTACAAAAAATAGAGTGCAAACAACGATGTTATGATCTAAATGAAACATGCAAATAAAAACTAGGGTTTTGGGAGTGAAAGCTTACCCCTAAACCCAATGGGACTAAATTTGCACCTTGTAAGGGGTGACCATGAATTCAGTCCTATCAAATTTGTGCCCTATAGGAATGGGGCATAAATTCATGACAAAGGCTTTAATTGCCCTAATATACATAAATGCAATGCAAAAATATACTAAAGAGTCTAGCAATGAAAGAAAACCTTGTGGGAGTGAAGAAGTAGCAAAAGGATGGGGTAGTAATCAAAATGGTAGACTCCTTCTCAAAGTGCCCACACTTATGCACCATGAGTAGTAAATCCCAAAGTAAAAACAACAACAAAAAATAACACTTGAACATAGTTGATGGCATTCAAAATTGATCATTTCACTCTCTCTTGATCTTGCTCAAAAATATTTCCTCTAGAACTTGTTAGGACTTGCCAAAAGAATTTGTTAGAAGAAAAGGGATCCAAAATCCTCTATTTATATAAGGTTTTAGAGTGCAAAAGGGTAGGAAAACAAAGACAAAATCTAGAGGAGGGATGATGACCTACAGGTTGACCCAAAACTTGGATTTTCTAAGAGAAAACCCAAATTTATCGAATTCATACCCCATATTGGGCAATCGTGAATTCAAAAAACTAGAGAAAAATCAAATAAGGGGGAAGAGAAGCTTAAAATTGCACTTGACAAGTTTGAGGTACTTCTTAGGGGTTCTAGAAAAAATGACTCATTTAGGTGGGTCAATTTTCCATCTCTACATTTTACCTCATATTTGATGCATTTATGACCTATAATATGCATCAAAGAAATATGTAGATACCTGTGGGAAAAGAATGACAAACACAAAAAGGGGTGGTGCAAAAATGGTGTCATTTCAAACACTTTATATTTTTGCATTCAAAACAAGGCATTAATGTCATTAATACCTCTCAATCCAGGGTGCCCCCTTGAGTTTCAAAAGGAATGCAATATTCCTAAGGAAACTCAAAAAATATGGATGTAGAAGAAAAAATTGAGTAGCAAACAAGGAGAAAAGAGCAAAAAATAAAATAGAAGAGGAAAAGAGGAGTATAAGAAGGGGGGTGGTCAAAATGAATTCATTTTCATCACATAAGAAGAAGAAAAGGATATATGAAGAAAAAGGAGAAATGGTGCTTCCCACACACTGTTCAACGATTATTAGGAATGAGGTCGATGTAGTAGCAGATCGAGCATGGGTAAGCACCAAATATAAATCCTAATAATTCAAACTTTTAAATTTTCATTGATTTTTTTTTTATTTTTATGTTTTTTAGGTGTGAATCATTGTGTGGGACCCTAGAACAAATTCAAGGGCCACTCACAAATTTAACACGAACCCAATTGTGATTGAATTCATACATTGTCTATACAAGATGTGAATTCATGAATTCATGCTCTGGAAAGAGTGGGCATATATTTGGGAAAGATTAAAAATGAGAGAAGGGAGAGAAAAAGAGAGAAGAAAGAAAGGGTAGAGAGAGACATACTAGTCTTGTGCATGCACATATACGTATATTTTTTATTTGATGAAATTTTATTTAATATTTATGGTTGCAGGATGAGGTACTCAAGAGCAGAGAGTGGCATCCAAGCTCCTTGGAGAAGGCACTACCATAGATTGCAATAGCAGAGTGAGGCACCCTATGGGTGGTGGGGCTACTACATCTAGTAGAGATGCCCTGTTTTGAGGTAAACATAGTGTTATTGATAGTGTTAGCATAGAGGTGGTACCTAAAGTCATCTACCTTTTAGCTACCCATAGAGGAGATGATCATCATATTATAGGATTTGTAGCACATATTGTGCATCCCCATAAGGGGGAGAGTATTTTATAGAGCATGGGTGTAGTAGACCACATTGTAGAGATTATCGAGGGATTCGACCCACAAGATCCAATAGAGTGGGATCTATGTAGAAAAGTTGCTAGTATGATATGGAGTAGATGCCTCAATGATTGTACTTGATGGGGTAGTGGTTGGGTTTCTAGTGTGCCATACCAGTATGAGATACCTACCATGGGTACTAGAAATAGTATTAGTAGACATGTAGGATCAATAGGTGTGATTTACATGGGGTTCATATATGATGGCTTGTCTATACATGACACTATACAATGTCGTGTATAAATGGCATAGTGTGTACAATATTGCTCTAGGTATGGTGCTAGAAGTACATGGCTATCTAGAGATCTCATGAATTTCTAGGATCATTGCCCAACCTAGAGAAACCAATAGCATATAGGTGGTCCCATCACTTTTATTGGGTCTATAGGACATACTCAGGGATTATACCACTAGGGAGGTAGATGATAGATAAGTTATGGAACCACATGATCATATGACAATAGTGGAATCTACACCCTTTATAGGATGAGGATGGGGTGGAGCTGTCTAGGGTTTGAAGGATAGATGGGTATCTACAAATAAGGGTAATCTAGAACATTTTTAGTTTGATCAAGTCCAGTGGTAGCTTGACATCCTATAGGAGTTACCAGACTTGGGAGACTACTGGTTTCAATAGGTGTAGAGGGATCCATTAGGAGTTAGATGGGATCTTGATGTGGATATATGGAAGGAGGAGGACCTAGATGATCCATTATATGTTGATAAAGGGGTGGATGATGTCAATGTGGTGTTGGGCTATAGGATATAGTACAGGGCTTTCCTCACATGTGCTAGTGTAGAGATTCCAAGTCATGTCCCAATAATTGTAGCTAGCCTTGAGAGAGACTACCCGATGTACCATGGATCGATGATAGAGGATCCCAAACCCACCTAGGTTGGTGAGGATACAAGTTAGGATAGATATGGTGATGACAATGAGGATGACCATCACCCTTTAAATCTTAGGGGGAGGGACAAGATGAGTTTCCCCCACAATTATAGAGGTTAGGCCAAGTAGGATGACATGAGGTGCCTCTACATCAATGACTATAGGACCTAGCAAGAACAAAGGTCAAGAGGACTCAATGAAGGAGACAAAGGTGTTGTAGGCATAGATAGAAACCATGTAGAGGAATATGGACCTATTATGAGATGATAGGACCAAGAGGATAGAGGGGCTATAGAGTGCCTTGAGCATGACACTCAAAAAAATATATATGATAATGGTTGAGGTAGACTACCTCAAGGGGAAGATGATTTAGTTGGAGCAAGAGTGATAGTAGGTTTAGGCTGAGGGGATGGCTATTGCCATTGAAAATTAGTAGGGTGAGCAGATCCACCTACTATAGGTAGAGCTATAGAGGGAAGGGGAGAGGTTGAAGGTGATTATATGGAGGGAGATATTCTACCATACCCTATACTTTTAGGTAGTTCTAGTATAGAAGAGGGTACCTCCATCATCCTCCCTTCAAACATAGGGTTATTCATGATATAGGTCATAAACCATTTCACAATCCATGAACATACCCCCATTGGAATCACCTTAAACAAATGAAGTAGAGGAGACAGGATCACAGAGTCAGGGCTAGTATTCAAGGTGACATGTCATTCATAATCTTAGCCCTTCATCATATTTTAATCTTGGTTGCTCGTTGATGTCGTTAAAACCTTAACATGAATAAAGGTAAATCATAAAATATCATTCACTTATTGTGAATAGGGATTTATCAAAAAAAGAATCTTAATAGGTCAAAATATTTTGTCATCACATTCACCTTTTGCACTTGCACGAACCCTAGCCACTACCATACCCATCGTTCGACCCTCGATGCTTTGGTGAACCAGATTCAAATGTCATAGAGCATCTAATCCAACCTACAAATATCTCTAGGTATTCCTTAAATACTGCAAAACATTTCTAAAATACTACATGGCATCCATAGTAGTTTTTAAACACTCCAGGGCATCCTCTAGACATCACATTATATCCACCAAGTCCTCAAATGCTTCTAGGCATCCACACGGTCTTATATTGAACCAGTAGAAGCATAGATTTAGTGATTCATGTATTGATAAGGTTATTGGTTGTTTCTTATTTATGTTTTCCTACATTTAATTTACATTTCACAAGCATTACACTTAGAATTTTTATAGATTTGCATTTTATAGAGGGCCTCACATAGTGGAGCCCTCACATGTACTACTAATCTATTTTGTGGCTTGTTTGTATGCAAGTGTAGGAGATATTTTTATTGGTAGTTGTTACAGCTTGGATTAGCCCCGTAGTGGATACACAAGCCCACTCAACCCTTTTTTGAAGTGAATAAAATTCAAATACACCATCGTCGATTGATCTAGCATGAGGGTTTTACTCCTCTATTGTAGTTATTGTATCAAAACAAGAAATATTTTTGTAACCCTTAATTTAGAGCATATTGATGTATAAGAGTGGAGATCAAGGCTCCCTAATTTAATAATATATGAAAGCATTCATTTCATGTGTATATTGTTGTTTGTTTTGATTCATTGCTATTATTGGTGTTGATCATTTTTCTACTTTACAAAATGGTGATCATGGTGGGACCCCCAAAGGGTTTCATATTTTTATTTGCCTTGTCATATCTCAATTTACTTATCTACATTTTCTATTTTTTACTATAGGTTTTCAAAAACTCGATTGCATAAAATCATGAAATCTAAAACTAGGGTTTCCAGAAGTTGTTGGAGTTTGATATGTGCTCGTGCAGACACCATACCACATCCAAGGGATGTCACAGTGCATCTAGGAGATTCCATAAAGTATCTCGGATATTTAGTACTACATCTAGGATATTCAATGTTGCATCTGTGAAGCTGGATGAAGAATATATAAGGCTTCTTGCTAAGTTGTTTTCAAACCCCAACCATATTTTTTGCTTTTTAAAAAGAAAAAATAAAATAAAAAGAAATATTCATCTTTATTTTTTTTTTAAAAGCAATACACCAAGCATTTTTAGGCATCCTAGGCATCTTAGGCATTTTATTTTCAAAAAAAAAGTGCATTTTAAGATATTGATTTATTTGTTAATGAAAATTCATAGAGACTGCATTTAGGGGTAGATTTGCACTTGATATTTTTAGTTGCATTAGGGTTGCAAATTCATCTTATTTTATTTCTGAATATATATGTCAAAAATATTTTAATATTTATTTGGAATTCACTTGTTAAATTTGGGTCAGGTTTTATATTATTTATGGCATTCTGTTTGCTTCTTTATTTGCCTTGTGTGCTTTCACTTATGTTTTAAGCAACAAATTTGAAGTCCATACTAGATGCATCTTAAGATATTTGTTTGTTTGCATTTTAATGTTCAGAAAAACACCATAGAAAATGAAAACTTAAAAGGAATCACACACTGCACGCTCCACTTTTAACATCAATGAGTTTAATTTCATCACCAACTGTAGATCAAGACCAGCAATGGTGGGCTTCATCTCCATCTATTGGCTAGCCCCCTAGACACCATAGTAGCCCATAACGAGTGGCTTTCTATATTTCATCATTGGAAATTCCCCTAATTTTGGATGCACCTGGAGTAGGAAGGACAAGTAATGCCCTTTTTACAATAAGGCTTAATAATAAGTGGAACACAACTATCCTTCTTATCTAGGTATGCTTGAGTCTGAAGCAAGTAGCAGAACTCAAACAACGTAGCCTCTATTAGGGGGTAATTATGATTCCTTAGGTTTACCTTGAGCCAATCATACCCTAGGAAGCCATTTTTAGCCATTCGTGATTCATCCTTCATCAGAGGGGTGGGTTCAAACATACCCTTTTAGTTGCATCCATCATTCACCTTGCATAGTGGTTTTAGGCTTAGGATTTTTAACATAAAAACACATAAAACCCAATAAAAATCATCAAAAACTTTTGCAAAGACATAGGACACACTTATTTGCTTGATTTTTGTGTTTGTTCGTTCTTTCATTGCAATTACACTTTTCATACACATACCCACACATTCATCATCCCGGCTTGCCTTTTAGCTTATGGTATTGACCAAAAATCAAGCAGAGATATGAGTCAACCACTCACCAGCCATCCATTTCCATCTATGGAGTGCTCCACTCCTTTTTCAACAATTTCTATGGCTAACCTAGCCTGTGTAACATAGATGAGACATCTTGACTTGTCTGCTATATCCTCTCATGTGGCATCCGCTTTGGATGTAGATACATTGCAAATGGGAATTCACACTGCCATCCCTAAAACAGATGCATCCACACCAATTGATCATCGCATCACTTACATAGATTCTTATAAATTCAGAGCCTTGTTAGGACCTACTGACCCAATTCTAGAATAACATAACATCCCATCCAGACCTATTTCTTCTTCTTAGTATAAACTTGCTCACTGATACCCCAACAATTTTAACCAAGTCATCACCAATCCTATTTTTGAGGCCACATATTCACCTTCACATCAACCCTTTCCACAATCCTTTAGCCCAAATACCTCCATTGCATATACCTATACTACCACTCACTATCCCACTCTAAAATGTATAAGTTAATTTTGCTTTACAGATTCCATCAACCATCCCATTGACATCATCTAGGTCTACCATCCCTCATTCAGTTGTGATTCCTTTCACAACCTACCCTCCATTAACCTCGACCAACATTGCCAACACCTACACCATGCCAACATCAACTCCCAATACAACCACACAATTTATATTTTAATTTTCCATACAACAAGCATGGTAACATCTAAACCAACTGCTTATGGGTAATCAAAATGCTCATTCTTGCCCACAAAAATAGTTGCAAGTAGCAGATTTCAATCATACACCCACATCCATACAAGCTACCTTTTTTACCCCCAACCAATATTGGGTATCACGACCATCTATAGTTATTATACCTACCCATCCACTCCACTACATCCATGCCATATCAGCCACTCAAAACACTACCATCCCTCCAACTTCACATCATCAATCCCCACCTCATCAACACCAAATATTCCACAATCAATTTCAACAAAAAATTTAGCACCACCACATACCCATAACCATCATTCCATTGGCCAATCAGAACCTCATTTTTTCCCAATGATTCATCACCCAACATACATGATCCACATACATCCATCACGTAAACCAAGTATTCCACACACAAATGGAAGATTCTAAAATACAATATTTGCAAGAATAGATTTATAGCCTAATAATGCATACACCTGGTATGATGCACCAAAAATCCACTCTAAGACAGTTGGTCAATCACCCAATTCATCCTTTGGTACCATTGCCACCTTATCCTACCAATTTTACATTACCGAAGTTTGATAAATTCAAAGGGGTTGAGGATCCTAGAGAGCATATTAGTGCATTCATCCATACATGTTTTAGAATCCAAGAGAACAATACCTTAATGCTCTAAAATTTTCCTTAAACATTAGGGGGGATGCCTTAGAATGGTACAATCATCTGCCACATCACAATATTTATACATTCAAAAAATTGGTGGAAAAATTCTTAGAAAGGTTCTCCCTCAATGTTAGAAATAAAACTACCTTGATCGACTTGTATAATCTTAGATAATTTGAAGAGTTGGTCTATGACTTTAGAAACCATTGGAGGGTAGTCATTACCAAATTTCTATTCATCCTTCCAATGGAATAATTAACATGAATGTTCACAAGGATTTTTTTAAAACCTATCTCCTTGTTTCTTCAATTACAACAATATAGAAAATTCGATGAAACTATTTCCCAAGCCTGAGTTATCCAAGAAATCAAGATTCAAGAGGGTGAGATTAAACCCAAAAAGAAAGAATGAAAAAATAAAGGCTAATCAAAAGGAAACCATAATGGCCAATCCAAATTTGGACAAGTGAATCAAGTGGTCTTGATTCAACCAACAATGACTCAACAATTCCAAGTCCATCACCAACAACAATCACAAGTGTCATGTCAAGTGGTTTCACCCCCACAACAATTACACAATCTAGTGGTAACTATGGAAAACTCAATACTGACAGTCTGTTTGGTAAACTCACAATTACTAGAAGGCAATGCCTTCCCTAGCTTCTACGATAGTTATATTATCTTATACTCCAGTGCATAGAATGTATTACAATAAAATAATACAAAAAAATCAATCGAATCCAAATGCAAGAATGGAAATTAAATCAATAACAATATAAATCTCTTACCTCTTAAGGAGGGCAGATCCCCACCATGTATGGGCAACAAAATGCGAATTATGCAAATTAAATATTTGATGATAAAAGATAATTCCTACACTTGGATAAATACTATATAAATAATAATTAAAATGACTTTAGTTCATATAGTTGGCGTCTATATTTGTATTGTAACATGACTCCCATCCTCGGAAAGCTTTGTCCTCAAAGCTAGAAATATCTGGAAAATACTTTCATGTTCCCATGTAGCATCTTCTTCTGGTAGGTCCTGCCATTTGCTAAGAAATTCTTGGATGTGACGAGATCTCAATATGTGTGTTATACTTTGTAGGATTGCTTCAGGATGGAGATATATAGGCTCTTCTTCATCTATTATTGGTAATTGTAACTTAGATTGCACTTTATGGCTGATCACCTTCTTGAGATAGGAAACTTAAACTACTGGATATATATGTGATGAGGGAGGCAAATATAGTTGATATACCACTTCTCCAATGCGATGCACAATTTTATAAGGACCATAAAATCAAGGAGCCAACTTCTGATTGGACTTGATCTTCAATGATAATTTTTTGTAGGGAGACAAGCGCAAAAACACCATATCACCAACATTGAATTCTCTTTGTGAACGGTGTCTTATTGTTGCTTCATATGATTTTGTGCTTGGATCAAATTGTATTTCAAAATGGTGAGCATTTATTATCGATGCTAAAACCAATCATCTACTTGGACCACTTTGGAGGATCCTGGTACATAATCTGCTACTATTGGAGGCTTAGTTCCAAATAATGCTTCAAAAGAAGATATCTTGATGGAGTAATGGTAAGAAGTGTTGTA
Organism: Wollemia nobilis; assembly: GCA_028583015.1. Lineage (NCBI taxonomy): Eukaryota > Viridiplantae > Streptophyta > Pinopsida > Araucariales > Araucariaceae > Wollemia > Wollemia nobilis. Next base: position 283,359 of record JAQPPZ010001127.1, read on the forward strand.
CCACCATTCTACCAATGATAGCCACTAACTCCATTGATATTGTTTATCCTAAAAAAACATCTTAGGTAGGTACCCAAACATTTGTTAACTACCTCTGTTTGGCCATCTGTTTGTGGATGGTATGCAGAAGACATTTAATTTGGTACCACTAAGTCGAAATAATTCCCTCTTAAATTTGCTCATAAATATGGGATCTCGATCACTTAAAATAGTTTTGGGCATTCCATGTAATTTGAAAATCGAGTCCATAAATACCTTAGCCACTTTTCTTGCTGAAAATGGATGTTGTAGCGCCTGAAAGTGAGCATATTTGGAGAGGCGATCAACTACCACAAAAATTACTATTTTGTCTTCTGACATAGGAAGATCTTAAATAAAATCCATGGAAATGTGTTCCCATTAACAATCTAGAATGGGCAATGGTTGAAGCAACCCTGGTGATTTAACTGTTTCACCTTTATTGTTTTGGCATACTTCACATTCAACTACCCATTGTTTGACCTCTACTTTTAATCCTTTCCAACAAAAATATTGTTTAACCCGCATATAAGTTTTCAAAAAACTTGAATGTCCTATTGACGGAGAAGCATGTGACTCTTCTAGAATTTTTGATTTGATTATTGAAGTGTGTGGAATGTAAATGTGATTCTTCCTTCTTAATATATTGTATTTATAAGAGAAAAGAGGGTGCTTGGATGAACCCAATGACAAATCTTGAATTATTTGAGCAGTTTCACTATTGGACAACCATTCTTCATGTAATTGAGGCACCCATTGAGAACAAGGACCTAAAATAGCATTAATAACCACTTCATCTTCATATTTTCTAGATAATGCATCTGCTGCCACGTTTTCTTTCCCTTTCTTATATTCAATAACGAAATCATATCCCAACAATTTATTTAACCACTTGTTTTATTCTGGATAAGAAAATCGTTGTTCTAGAAAGTGCTTGAGACTACTATGATCGGTTTTTATAATGAAACAACTACTGATTAAGTAGTGTCTCCATTTCTCCACTACTTGTACAATAGCCAACATTTCTTTTTTATATGTAGATCTTCCAAAATTCTTTCTTGAAAGTTATTTAATTTTGAATACCAAGGGATGACCTTCCTGCATTAATACTGCCCCAATAATTTTTCCTAATGCACCACATTCGATGACGAATGGTTTGTGAAAATCTAAAGTCACCAAAATTGGATTAGTACACATGGATTCTTTGAGAGCCTCGAAGGCTTGAGTGGCTGCTTTCGACCAATGGAAAGCATCCTTTTTGTTAGAGCTATGAGAGGAGCTACAATTTTACCATAGTTACACATAAATTTGTGATAGTAGCCAATGAGACCCAAAAAAATCATGAAGTCTATTGATGGTTTTAGATAAAGGCCAATCTTGAATTACCTTAATCTTATTGGAATCCACTTTAACACATTTCTGAGATAATATATGACCCAGGTACTCAACTTCTTGAACACCGAAAGAGCATTTAGAGTGTTTGAAAAACAACTTTTCCTTGTGTAGTATATGAATAACCCTTCCCACATGCATCAAATGATCCTTCCATGATTTACTATATATGAGTATGTCATCGAAGAAGGCTAAAGCCATTTTGGGAATATCTTCTTCCCTAAATTTATAATGACCTTCATTGGTTCAAAAAGCCATTTTGGGAATATCTTCTTCCCTAAATTTATAATGACCTTCATTGGTTCAAAAAGCCATTTTGGGAATATCTTCTTCCCTAAATTTAATTTGGTGAAACCCTGAATGTAAGTCCAATTTTGTAAAACAATTTGCACTAGATCATCTAATAGATCATCAATGACAGGTATAGGAAATTTATCTTTGATGGTGATTTTTTTAAGATGATGAAAATATGGACACATATTCCAAGAACTGTCTTTACGATGAGCCAAAACTACTGGGGAAGAATAGGGGCTAGTATTGTGACAGATGACTCCATGTTCTAATAGTTCTTGGATAATTTTCTCAATTTTTGTTTTTTGAGGTTGGGGATATCAATAAGGATAGTCATTAGGAGGAAGACTTCTTGGAACAAGGTGTATGGCATGGTCATGGGATCTTTTGGGAGGTAGCCCCTTTGGTTCTTGGAAGACCTCATCATAGTTGGCCACAATGCTTTGTAGATCTTCTAATTGGATTTTTGTCGTATCTTGTGCTTGCATTTCCATACAATTAATTTGAGCAATAAATCCATAACTACCTTTTCTTAATATTGTTTTCATGTTGTGCAAACTTACTATCTTTTATGGGGGTGTTGTAATTCCTTGGAGGTGAATGGTCTTCCTATTTTCTTTCCATTCAACAAAGTGTTGCTTGTAATTAAAACCGACCATGGTTTCCATTTTTTCTAGCCATGTGACTCCCAAGATAACTTTTGAATTCCCTAAATTCATAATAAAAGAGGACCCTGCCAAGTATAACTTCCCATTTGCAATGAAATTGAAGATGTTTTTCCTATACATTGAGCACTACTCCCGCTTGTAGTTCTAACTTGAAATTTATCTTTATTGGAGGAGTGGATGTGTAAGTTTAATGCCTTGGAAAGCCTTGGGTCAATAAAGTTATGAGTACTTCCTAAATCACTTAATACGGTTACCTTCATTTTTCAAATAAATCCTGCTACTTTGATTGTATGGTGAGCGGATAACCCCATAAGAGCATGTATTGAAATTGCCATAGTATCTTCCTCAGCTACAACCTCCTCATGTTCAATTTGGTCTTCGTTTATGGGATCATCAAGAGAGTTTTGCTCCTCAATTTCTTTATCTTCCTTGTCAGCATATTCAATTTGAAAGTTCTATCATGGTACACATGCCTGACATTTTGAATGGTGATTGTGATATTTATAGCAAAAATATCTTGATGGTTGACCATTTTTGCAAAAAGAATTGTTGCGGTATGGAGGTCAACCATATGAATAACGTCGTATGGATTTCTCCATTTGCACATTCTTCTCATTCAACTTGGCAATCCGTATACAAGCATCTACAGTGGATGGATCCTGTAGATCTACTTTGACTTTAATATTCTCTTTCAACCCACTTTGAAAAGCCACTACCACGACATTGGTTTGTACATTTCTTGAATAGGAAAGCAGGCTAGTGAATTCTGATATATAATCCAGTATTGATCCTATTTTCTTAAGTGATAACAACCGCAACATGTAAGAAGATGAGGATCCTTCGTCAAATCTGTAAAAAAAAAAATTGGTGAAATCCTCCCAATAGATGATTTTTCCTTTCTCGCGTTTGACCCATACAAACCATTTATAAGCTTCAGTGCCTAGTTTGAAAGTAGCAAAAGGAGCTTTTTTTGAATCTTGAATTCAGTATAATTCTAAAATATCTTCAATTTTGGCTATCCACCCATGTGGATCATGACCCTCAAAGGTGGAAATATCAATGCATGGAAAATTGATCCCATTAGGACCTCTTGGTGGTTGGTAAACTTTATTTCTATCTTGGTCTTCATTGTGCCTATATCGATGGAAGTAATTTTTGGGTAGGACCTCTTTGTTGTTCATTAACATTCATTTTTGATATCCTCATCATTCCGTTGTCCATTGAAGTGATTTTGGGGACTACCATTATGACCTCTTTGTTGTGCATAAACTTCTTCTCCATCCTGATCTTCATTATTCCAGTGTCTATGGGGGTGATTTGGGCTAGGAGGATTTGGTTGGCTTTGTCTTTCCAATAGTTGGGTCACCTTTACATTCAAGTTGGTCATACTTTCCAATAGTGTTTGTATGGCCTTGGCAGTGTTATTGGGACTCCCTGTTTCCTCTTGTGTGAGGTTCTCATGGGAAGAATTTGGGGAATGATTGGATGCCATATTGTTAAGCAAGAGATAACCTAGATCAAAGCTATTAACTCTAAAAGGAGAAGAATTATGTGCACCTTATTTTTGTGGAGGCCTTATTTGTGAATTTAAGATTCTTTCATTTGAATTTTTTGAGCTTGATAATCGACCGTTTGGTCCTTTGGTCCACCTTCGACTCATGCACTTATTACTAAGACCTACTTAACAAATTATGCCTTTGATTTTTGCCAAAAAATTGGTTGATTTTTGGCAAAAATTTGTTGTTCTCCACCTCAACTATCGCTCCAACTGCGACATGGAATTTGGAATTCAAATTTTCAAATTTAAACAGGTAGCTCCTCAATGGCTCAATTTTAATTGAACATGCAGTTCCAATGACTATATTTCAATTGACTAACGACTAGTTTAGACTGGGATTTCCAAAAAATATTTTCGAATATGTAATTTGATTGCCTTGACCACACGATGTGACTAATAACTCGATTACACATAGCACAATGTGATTGACAACTGCACATAGTGCTAACCAAGCAACTAACCCATGGACTACACGATAGTACTAGTCAACTGGCTACACTATGTTATTGATAGCACCACCCGACCACACTAACTATACAGGACAAGATAAAACTTAGTCAACCCCTAAGACTGACTCCCCTGACTTGAAGAAGAAACCTAGATAGATCTCAAACTAAAGACCACAAGGAGAATCGAGGAGGATACTTGACAATCTTAAGTACAGTGACCACAAAGAGCACATGGATCGACAACAAGTGATGGGACATGGGAATGACCACAAAGGACATGCAAACATGATATCACAAAGGACACACAGACCTATAGGGACACAGGAACAACCATGAAGGGCACATGAACATGATAGGGACATAGAAACAAACACAAAGGACATGCAGACATGTCAGCACAAAGGACTATAACTATATGAAGGTCGTTTTGCATGATAGGAGAGTAGGACTCATGTGATCGTAGTCACACCTCCTTAGTTGTGTTATTTGCTTAATAAACTAACTTTGTACCCTTGCACTATGAATGTGGGATAATTATCCCCATCAACATTAAAAAAATTAAATGGTGCTTTCGTACCTTAGATTATAATCATTAATTTATGATTTTTTTGCATTTCTTTTTGGCTGGCGGTGGTTCATCTAGAGAAGGTGTTGTGTGAATTGTGTTTTGCAAAGATAATCAACACTATGTTAATCTGCTCTTAGATAACAATATTTCCCCACCAGTATGCTCCTTGTGTCTTGGTTTTGTGGAGCTAAAACTTGTTGTTGCAGTATATCCTACCTCTCTTCTTGATGTTTGGTGACCATGAACTAGGCATTTTACGTGCTCGATGTGGATGCACTGGGAGGTTATGAGTAAGTAGCCTACTCACTGGATGCTCACTAGATGTGATGGAATGACATTTTATCTACTCTATTATTGCGCCAATGCGTATTCATTGTGAGGATACCTACGGTTTGCATAATGTGAAAATTTATGACACCTCCTATTCTCGATAGCCTAGAAACTGATACCACTTAGAAGGCAATGCCTTCCCTAGCTTCTATTATAGTTATATTAACTTATGCTTTGGTGCACAGAATGTATTACAATAATATAATACGAACAAATAAATCCAATCTAAATGTAAGAATGGAAATTAAATCAATAACAATATAAATCTCTTGCCTCTTAAGGAGGGCAGATCCCTGCCACGTATGGGAAATAGAATGTGAATTACGCAAATGAAATGTTTGATGATAAAATATAATTCCTACACTTGGATAACTACTGTATAAATAAGAATTTAAATGATTTTATCTCATATAGCCGATAGATATATTTGTATTGTAACAATTACACACCGCTACCCGAGTCATATACCTCTATCTTTCGAAGGTTTTATGATACACATGCAATCACCTTGCTAGAAGTCAAACCTAAGGATCTGACTAAACATAGCAAGGGTTATAAGGAGCATTTTTGTTGTACATTCCATCATCATAATGGCCATGACATTAATAATTATTATTCATTTAAAGACATTGTTCAAGACCTATTAGATATAGGGGCCATTAAGTTAGATATCCCCTTAGCACAGCAAAATCCAAATCTTGGTATCTACCAAACACCACTTCCTTATTGTGAGGAAACACAACAGGAAATACAGGGATAAAATGCTATGACTCCCCCTAATAAAGTAAATAATGTGCAACAATACCAAGGTTTTGTGAGAGCTATTCATGTAATAACCCAAGGTCAATGAAACATAAATCATCAAAATGAACAACCTCAATCAGTTCAATATCTTGTGACAACACCAACAACTGTGTATCCACAACCCACCAATCCATATTAACTCATTCATTTTTTTCTAATTCATCTCAACCAACTCACCTTCCAAGACATCCATCTCAAACCATTCATCTTCCAAGTCATCCATCTCAAACCATTCATCTTCCAAGCCATCCACTGAGACCTATCATCACACTAAGCAGTTAGCTGACAAATGGTCTCAAAATAGCTTCAACTAAATTATTTATCTATGATCTTATACAGTAATCTCCTCCACACCATGAGGCATTGATGGAGATTTTAAAATCCATTAAACTTCAAACTCAAGACTCTAATATGTTCAACAATTTCATGGGGAGCATTCAAACATGTATGGAGCCTTCTATCATATTCTATGATTTTGAGATCAATTCAATATCATCATATTCTCCATTGCATATTATGGCTCAGGTTGATAGGCAAAATTTTAAACAAATATTAATTAAAATTGAATCATAAATCAACATCATTACCACTTCAACACTCCACCATCTCAATCTTCCACCTTCCCACATCACCAAATCCACCTTCACCTTGCAAGCATTTAATGATGCTCTATGTTCTATAGTTGGCACTATGGTCTTACTTGTACAAGTGGGGATCAATACGTTGCACACCATGTTCCATATCCTAGAATGGGCCATGACCTACAATTTACTCCTTGGATTCCCCTGGATAAGAGAAATGAAATGTGTTCCCTCAACACTACACCAATATTTGAAATATGTACATGAGGGACAAATACATTGCATACCTGTAGATATTGAACCATTCAAATACTACAATTTCATTTCCAACCCATATGAGTCCTCACTTCCATCCACTCACTTGTCCTTAATTCCATCAACCCCACCATCAACTTCACATCACAATACCTCATCCAAAGCACCTATGCTAGAGGAACTCCCATCATTGCTCCACATTAGACCTCCACTTCCACACCCCAACATTCATCATAGTCGATATCATGTACATGTGATCAGACCCAATCATAACCCTCTAGATCCATGCAAGGGGTGCATCCCTCCACAACATCCACTCCACCAATTACCACTCATTCATCATCATCCATACAACCTATTTTATAAGCACCTAATGCCACTTCATCCACACTGAAATCACCACTAATCCATCAAATTCCTTAACAAAACTCATCTTCATCTCCACCAACCGATGTATCACAAATCAATTTGATAAATTATGAGATTCCATTCCAACATGCATATCTCCCTTCATTAAATACAAAAGATACTTCTAAACCCTCGCTCACCGTTGGACCACGTTGCCACATGAAACTCTTTGCGCCTTTCGTCTTATATCCACTCCTCCGATTCTAAGGCTTTGAAAGAAATCCTTCGATATATATATATATATATATATATATATATATATATATTTTTTTTTATATATATATATATATATATATATATATATATATATGTGCATCTTCCCTTACCTTTACCAACATCGATGGCAATTTAATTAATTTTGATTTGATGATGATGTCAGTGGTGATGTCATAATTTTAATTTTAAAATTTAAAAATTAAATAAAACTTTTATTTTACTTGCTTTGGTTTTCACAAAAATCCTATTCTCTGAGATATCATAAATTCTTATTTATGAAATACTTCGGCCACCAAAACCAAATGTGATCCATGTGACAACAATGACAACATAAAATACCTCAAATTTCCAACATCTATCTCAAATTTGTACTAAACACAGTCCTTCGATCTATCACAAATTTGCTCAATCTCTATCTCAAATTTATACTAAACATTTTCCTTCATTCTAGCACAAATCTATTCAATCTCTATCTCAAATCTAAACTAAACGCAATCCTTCGATCTAGTACAAATCTACTCAATCTCTGTCTCTGGTCTGGCACAAACATATCCTCAAATCTACACCAAAATTTGTCCTCAAATCTATACTCAAGCCTTAACACAAAGCTTGATCTAATCACAAATCAAATTTGCTAGATCTACCCCAAATATTAACTCAAGTTTTGAATAAATCAATCAATCAACTCTGCTCATAAGTATTCTTAAAGACTTACCTCAAATATTTCCATGAGTCCTCTTTAGAACTTGCTCTAACTACTCTCAAGTCTTCACCAAGACTTACCTCAAATCTGTCCACAAGTCCTCTCTAGAACTTGCTCAATCTGCTCAACAAGTCTTCACCAAGACTTACCTCAATTCTACATTGTAATATTCCACAAAAGCTCACACTAATCTGTCCTTAAGTCCCCTCTAGGACTTACTCAAATCTACTCACAAGCTTTCACAAAATCTTATTCAAATCAATTGCAAACTTGCATACAAAAACTCAACTCAATCTCTCACAAAAAACCTCTTCAAACCCACAAACAAGTTTCACTCATAATATTATTTTAACTTATAGAAACATATAGAGAATTGTTAGAGACTCAATATGTTTCACACTCACAAAACACTCACAAAACTCAACTTAATCTCTTCTAGAAAACCTCTTCAATCTCACAAAAAAATTTCACTCAAAATTTTGTTTAACCATAGAAACATATGGAAGAGACTCAATATGTTTCACACTCAATCACTTTCAATCTCTTTCTAAATTTAGTAAAGAATAATTTTTTTCACAGAACTTGAACTATCACTTCAATACTTTCAATCAATAATGCTCAATCAACTCCACTCAACCAATCATTCAATAAAACACAACTTGCTTATAAACCCTAACCAAGTGTTTCACTATGCTTCCAATAACTCACACAATGGAACTCAAACCTTGACTCAAGATGATTCTAAACTCACATAACAATGATACTCAAGTTCTTTCACAAACCCTAGTTCAATATTGTACTCAACTTCACATAACAATGATACTCATGATCTTTCACAAACCCTAATCATGCATATGAACACTCACTCAACATTTTCAACAATGCTTATCAAACAAGGTTTCTAGCATCAACTTTCATTCTAGAAAACCCTCATCAATCAATATTGGATATCTCAAAACCAAACTCAACAATGCTTATCAAACAATCCTTTTCACTCCAACTTAGCATTCACAACATCCAATCCAACAATATTTCACTCACAAGGAAGATGTGTTCATACCTTTTGTTTTGATGGAGATATGTCTTCAAAACATGTCTTAACCACAATAAAATTTTACTTGCCAATACTAAGGTTAGGTAGCCACAACCTATCTCAATATCTCCACAAAATAAATTTCCCAATAATTATTTTACCATACAAAAAATAAATCTCATTTAAACCTTATAATCTTTACACTCTTAAAAATGATTAGCAAAAATTAAACAACACACTTCCACAATTGATTTCCTTCGTGCACCTTATTACTCCTCTCAAAATTAATTATCAAATAATCAACACCACTTTCCAAAATAATTCAATTCACTTTTTAAAATAAATCATTCATTACTTTTAACTTACGCAAAAATCAAGTATCCTTTAATCACCTTACAACTCCTACTTAGGAAAGTGTATTCCCCTTTTATTAAACCTTATCCCAAAATAAAATAATCACAAAAGAAAAACATTTCATACCTGATAACTCCCGTCACATGCAATTTGCAACTTCTCTTTTTATCATTCACTAATACCCAAAATTTTAACTTTTAATATAAATACATTCCTTTAAAAAATATTATCTTTCGACCACCATGCAATCACGTGATTCGAACTTGTATCCTTTTCAACTTAGCGCCCTAGCTACGATAATACGACCACTTGGGCTGCATGCACATATAACATCCAATGTGCGCATAAAAAATTTTTAAGTTTGCCCATTGTGCCTCAAAAATTATTTCCAAAAACTCTTACTTCTCACAAATCAACCACACCGAGTTTTGAACCCCTAACCCCTATTTTCTAATTAAGCCCAATCACCGCCCGTGCAATTCGTTCGATTAATCAAAAAGGGAACCAGTCACATTTAACTCCTTTGGTTTTATCCTCCTCGAGAAATGCAAAAATTATTTTTTCTTCTGCATCGCCGAAATATTTTCTGGCGCTTCATCCTCACTAAACTTTGCATTCGATATTTGTGCCAATCAGAAGGTTCGCTTCACAGTTTTATTTTCTTCTGAATTTTAAAAATTGAAATCGAGCACTTCGAATTTAAAAATATTTATTTTTGCTACCTTCGATTAACCTTAGATCATTGCCAATAAATTATTAATCGCACACCACATATCACTACATTATAAAGCTTTGAATTCCCTTCTTTATATATGAGCAATGGTCTTCGATATAAGACGTCGGTGGGAGAATTTTCAATATTGCACAAAATCGTTCGGCACTTAAATATGTTTTTTTTTTGTTACAACCATGATTTTCTGTCAGTGTAGGGTTCAAACCATCAATGATTGCTTTCAACAAACCCGCCGTCTCGTTAACGTTAACCCAACATGAGATAGGGACCGTCGATCGCTCGGGGTTCGTACTAAACTTGCTCATATTTTCAACACATCATCATCCACACAAGTTGCAGTCCATCTCGCTAGTCCTAGCATTGGCAAGTATGTGGTTCAAGATGTTACAATCACACCACTCAACATCAAAACTATCAAGGATTATGGTCATCCATGCAACCCACCCTATCCATAGGAGTAGTGTACAAGTATGTGGTTCAAGATGTCACAATCACACCACTCAACATCAAAACTATCAAGGATTATGGTCATCCATGCAACCCACCCTATCCATAGGAGTAGTGTACATGGTTTCATCCTCAAAAATAATCAATTTTGTATATGGGGGGGTCAACTCATCGTCCGATCCACTTCCCCCAAATGAATCTAAGCAACCAGTCGTTGCCAATACTGAGCACATGTCTAACCCTAATTTTCCTTCATGATATTTTTTGCAGGTTAATTGGAAAGGATATATCTTAGGATGACATGAATAGGGCTTGCATGATATAATTGAACCTCAATATTGAGAAGCACATGATCATTCTGGTCTTGGGTACAACCCATAATCTTCCACTTCCTCTTTCGAACGAGCCTTTGGGTTTTGGGTACAACCCATAATTTTCATCGGTACAACGCATAATATTGACTCAATCTAGATCATGAAGAGGAACACAATGACAATGATTAATTTGAGGATGAATTATATGAAGAATTTGATGTCATGTCAATAGCTTCAGATGAATCTAAAGAGGATTCAATCCTAGCCACACCATTCACCGAACAGGATGAGTACTATCTCTGAATATTCTCCATCCATCAGCTCATCTTCCGTTTACTCCTCCCAAGGAAGAAAGCTGAGCCAACCGGTGAACCACCACTACCACCTCATCCACATCACATAAACATGATGTAAAATATATAAATACAAAAAACAAAAAATATTTTTACATTTTTTGCATGTTCATATCCCTGCCATTTGCATTTATATGTGTTGCTTGTTGCTATCGAGGTTTTCAAATTTTGATCATCGATTCCAAGAGGTAAGGAAAACCACCCTTCACATTGCAACCACCTTTATCCCACTAAGTCAACATGAGTCCTATTGACTTATTCACACCACTTTGTAATTTATATGATTTGATAACACCAATTCCTATTGACATAAGTCTCATCGACATGGAATGGATTTCATCTCCACCATCCTTTTTTAAATTCATCCTTTCCAAGTAATTGTTAAGGGATTCTACCATCTACATACCCACATAGCCTTCACCTTTGTCTTCACCTTCACCCTTGGATTTGGCTATTTTCCAGGAAAAAATAAAAGAGACTATACCAAAAGAATTTGACGTCACTGATGACATTCATTTGATTCCAATGCCCCGCCAGCTTGAGGAAGGTTCACACATGGCCATTGAAGAAACTATAGATGTGAACCTAAGCACATATCTGAACAATCCATAAATTATGAAACTTGGAAAACAATTATCTATCGATGAACAAGTAATTTGTAGATCTCCTCAAGAGAAATAAGGCTATATTTACATGGTCTTATAAATATATTCCTAGTATTAACCCTAACTTGGTGGTCCACAACTTAACCTTGCATATTGATGCTAAGTCTATCAAATATAAACTAAGAAAGCTACATCCTACCATTGTCCTCATGGTCAAACAAGAACTTCAAAAGTTGTTAGAAGTGGATTTCATTCAACCTGTTGACTACCCTGAATGGTTTTCAAATATGGTACCCATCACAAGTCTAATAGGGCAATTCACATTTGCACTAATTTTTTAGATCTTACAAAGTGTGTCCTAAGGATGACTTTCCTCTCCTAAACATCGATACTCTTTTCGACACTTGCACTGGCCATGAAATGCTTTCTCTAATGGATGGTTTCTCAAGATACAATCAAATTCAAATTAATCCTGACAAATAACACAAAATAGCATTCACAACACCTTGGGGAACTTTTCGTTACAAGGTGATGCAATTTATCCTTAAAAACATAGGTGCTACTTATCAACATGCCATAACATACATCTTCCATAATTATATGCATAATATCATTAAAGACTATGTGGATGATCTATTGGCCAAAACTAAAATAAATTAAGAGCATATCAGTGTCTTGAAAAATATTTTTGACTGACTGCTCGAGTATAACGTTAGATTGAACCCTAAGAAATGCGTCTTTGGTGTCATCTTAGGAAAATTCCTAAAATTCATTGTCTTCAAGTGGGGCATTGAAGTGTACCCAAACAAGGTCAATGCCATTATGGATATATCTCCTCCAATAAACTTAAAAGAGTTGCATAGATTACAAGGAAAGATCCAGTTGATCTGTCGTTTCATTACACAACTCTTAGACAAATGTATGTCATTTAATCACCTGTTACAAAAGGGGGTGACATTTTCATGGATAAATGAATGTCAAAATATTTTGATGATATCAAGCAATACTTGGCTTCTCCACCAGTCTTAACTCCACATCGCTTGAGGGTCCCCTTCCATCTTTATGGTTCAAAAATGGATTTTGCATTAGGGACAATGCTTGCATAAAATAATGAAAACAATCAAGAGCAAGCAGTCTATTACATTAGTCAAATATTGGTAAGCTACAAAACCTGATACACTTATGTGGAAAAATCATGCCTAGTAGTGGATTTTACCACTAATAAACTCGGACATTACATGCTAATTCACACTACATAGGTCATATCTAAAGAGAATCATATACATTATATGATATCTTGCACATGCAACAATACACATACTACAAAATGGATAATGCTTCTAACAAAATTCAACCTTGAATTCATCAACCAAAAATCCATTAAAGGTCAGGTAATAGTCGATTATCTTTCTGAAGCTCCACTTCCTAATGATCAACCTTTGGTTATTGAGCTCCCATATGATTTGGTATTTAACATCACTAAATAGGAGAAAGATATTATTCTGAAGAAGAAGTGGATATCACCCTATTCTTTTATGATTCCAAATACAAGAAAGGACAAGGTGCAAGAATCATGTTTCATACACCACAATGGATACCTATCCCATTATCATTCAAACTTGATTTCCCATGCACAAAAAATAATGCAGAGTATGAGACCCTAATATTAGGACTTCAAGCAGCTATAGATATGGGAATAAAGTGTATTAGGATATTTGGGGATTCCCAAATTGTTGTTCATCAAGTAAACAAAATATACCAATGCAAAGAACCAGTCTTAAAACTTTACCATAAAGTAGGAATGAAATTGCTAGCAAAGTTTGACTGGTATGAGCTTAATAGCTTGACTCGATCGACTAATAGATTTGTAGATGTGATAGCCTCTCTAGGATCATTGATTCAAAATAACTCCGTAGGATAGGTTCAACCATTAATCATCACAACAATCTCTAAATTTGCAATTTCCTGAGTTGAGTCTAAAGATGAGAATATTTTTTGCTTTATTCATGTTAAACTATACAAGCCTTGGCTTAATCAAGTAAAATAATTCCTCAAATTCAGAACACTCCCATAAGATCTGTATCGAATTTCCAAATACACTTTCAATTAAAAGATAGCCCATTTCACTCTCTTGGGGGACATATTGTATAGATGTGGTTACGATGGAGTCCTTTGTTATCTCGATCTTGTAGAGACACAAAGAGTCATATCAAAAGCTCATGATGGTACTTGTGGTGGTCACTTTAGTGGAATGGCCATTACAAAGCGTATTTTATGCATGGATTATTATTGGCCCACCATGTAATGTGATTGTTGCACTTATATACAAAAGTGCTAAAAATATCAACAAAATGCTAATTTAACTCATGTACCATCACAAGCATTACAACCCATTCAAAGTCTTTGGCCCTTTCCACAATGGGGCCTTGACTTGATTGGTAAAATATTACCTCCTTCCTTAGGACAACACAGATTCATAATCATTACCACTGAGTAATTCACCAAATGGGTCAAAGCAATTCCTTTGACCAGCAGGACAAGACTTTGAATTTTGGAGTTTATACTCCAATATATCATCTATTGCTTTGGTATCCCCTCAAAAATAATCTCTAATAGTGGTAAGTTTCTCAAAAATAGGAATGTATGAGCACTTTGTGATAAATATAATATTCAACATAGTTTCTCGACTCGTTACTACCCATAGAAAAATGGACAAGCTAAGGCAACCAATAATACATTGATCATCATTCTAAAGATATTAATCAAATAAAATCATCAAGATTGGCATTCTCAAATTCCCTTGGCATTATGGGTTTATCAAATGAGCATTCACATTCCTACCAGAGAAACACCATTCTCATTGGTATACGGTACCGAAGCTATCATGTCTATTGAGCTTGAGATTCCCTCACTAAGCATTTCATAACAGGAATTCATAGATGATGATACCGTAAGACAAGCACACCTTAACCAACTCACACTCCTTAATGAAAGGTGAATCAAATCCATGGAGCTCTTACAAGTATATTAGGATCATCTATAGTGTGCTTACAATGCCAAGATTCATCTATGTGAATTCCAAGTAGAATATCTCATCCTCAAAGAAAATTAGCAAAACACCAATGCACTGTCGCATATTCATGATAAATTTGTGGCTAACTAGTTAGGTCCATACATTTTAAAACAAAAAGTGGGTCAAGGAACATATAGGCTTACCAATCTAGAGGGATTATAAGAGCCAGAGCCATTAAACATCATCCACTTTAGAGTGTTTTATGCTTAATGTAACCTATATATATGCATATATACATAGCTAAAAAAAATAGCATTCATCCGCACTTCATTCCATACACCCACTTTGCATAATCACTTTCATATCATTTCGATGTATTTCATCCACTATATTAGGGGTCATTTGTTTATTTTGGGTTATTATTAATCCAATAAGTCTAGTTTTCTTGGTCAGAGGCACCCTCAAGTTAACATCAATCTCATTTCTTCATTTCATCATTTACCATAAAATTTTGTCATCCCTAGGTGTTTTCGGTCACTCAACTACTCCTAGTGTTTTAGGCAACCTCCATTGCATGAGAAAATCTTGAGTTTTAGGAGTTGGATCTAACATCCTTGAACCAAACACATACTACGCCTATTAATAACATCTTGTGTTAAAGAGGGATAACACCATGAATGGGTTGAACCTCAAAGCAAAAAAATCATCTTTGCTTGTCCCATTATGCACATAGTACAAAATTAAAACAGTGGTCTTCACCACTAACAACACTTCCAAATAAAATAATGAGTAGTAAGGATAGGGTAAAATTCTCATCACACCTTGGTTGAGAATTCGATTCCCAAAGTTCTAATTATTTTACAAATTACACACCATAGATCCTCAAGTAGTAAGGATAGCACCACATTTCTATCCATATGGTTATGTAGTCCAATTACCCAAAACTTAAATATCATTTCATTGAACTATTAAGCTAATCTCCATTAGGTCTATAAATGCTTGACTGGTAGTGGAGTACGCTCATGCACTATAATACATCTCTCTTGAAGAGAACTTTGACCACACATAAGGACTAGCTAGCTTCCTAGTTTTCTCCATGATAGGTTTCATCTCACTTTACTCAAGATGGGTAATTGAATTCACTTGTACACACAATGGTTCTTGATTGACTTCAGTCATCACCATGCCCATGATTGGTAAATAAACATTCACAACACATACACATTTGGTCTCTGATATATTAAACAGAACGTAATGAGTTTTTTTGAAATCACTACGATGTTTGAGTCTCTATAAAATAATTCCATATTTATTTTCGACAAACAAAAATAGTATCCATACCATAGTCATATCACTACATGAGTCTTCCACTTCATATCCCACCATTAGATGTTGGTGTCCCTAATTAAGCAACAAAGATAAAAATGGTCAAGAAAATCTAAACTACTAAAAATGATCATTAGAATATTAGTTCACTTACATTATTATCATAAAACATACACATTTTCATCCATCACATCATTTACACATGCATTCACACATACATTCACACAAAAGCATACACAAAATAAAAGCCATGTATATATAAATATCGCATGTACAAAGTATACCCGAAGGTTGTATACAATGGAGCACTAAGGCTCATATACAAAAGTGCAATAAAAAGGCACTGGATAATGCCCAAAGGTAGATCCATATGATCCCAAAGTGTCAAGATCCCGAGGAACCCTAGAGCGAGAGTCACTACGTCTAGAGTTACTATGATTAATAGATCCAAATACAAAGGAGCAAGGCCACATTGGAAATCCAATGCCATACTACATAAGACAATTCTCAAGCTCCTGAATGTAGCCATCCTAGGATCAAAGTCATGATACATCCTATCTCTTATGAGTGTCCCTCAATTCCAACTTTGCTTAAATCTTGGCCACTACATCAATATTCTCACCTCCACTTGTAGCACCCCACATCTCTAGCTTCCTCTATAACTGAGTAATCTTAGCATCTCGAGTCACCATAGCCACATCCCAAGCCACTACTACTGCATATCAATCTACCAACATCCATAGGAGTTGATCCTACTCCTCAATTAAGCTATCTCACTTAGCTTAGATCATAGCCCACTCCTCACTCCGACCAAGAGGTCTCTCTGAAATCTTCTCTGTGCCTCCCCCACCCTCATTGTCACATCCAATATCAAGAGACTAATCTATCATAGCCCTCAATGGATTCCCCCCATAACTAGATCAATGGCATCTCTATCATCAAGTAGCCTCCTCTACCTTGGTCGTTGCCTTCCCATCATCTCCAATGCTCTCATCCACACCCTAACTCGATGCCCATAGAGGTTATAAGGTAAACCAGACATCATAATCCACTATGGTCCTAACATCATTCATGTCTAGGAGATCCATCTCCTCATCATCCTCATACTCCACTCGCCATGCCTCAGTTTAATGCAAGCTTGACTAATCATCTTGATGCTTGTACAATACTAGAGTGTCAGAGATCCTATTGGAGGAAATTTTTGCACCCTTAATAGATTTTTCACACTACAAGACTTCCTTGATCCAATAAATACTTTGTACTCTGGTGGATCCACCTCTTTAACTCAATAAAATATTATCCTAAGACTCTATACAAACCAATTAGGGTAAGGAAACCCCAGAGGTGAGCCTAAAATATTTCTTATATGCTCATGCTCATCCAAATTTACAAAAATGAAATAAAACTGTAACATAAAATTTGATTAAGTTTGAAAGTAACTCCTAGCTAGTGCTTCAAGCTGGAGACCAATGTCTTATCCATTGGGTAATTGTAGCCAAACTTAAAATATTATGAAGATAGAAGGGGGAGAAGTTGAAACTGAGCCAATCACATCCATTCAAATAATGTAACAGCAATTATTCAAAATGCCAGTGAAACAAGATGTCATTTACACATTCAAATGATGTAACATATAAATAGGAGAACACACAAAAATGCACATAGAGCCACTAAAAGGAGGGAATAGGATTGCATTAAATAATAAATTATTACAATGGGAGTCTGATCAGAATAACCAAATCTCACTGAACCAATAAAAATAAATCCTCCATTCAAATGATGCAATAGAGAACTGCAACTCTTTGTTCAAATGATGTAACAAAGAGCCTCCTATATTCCAGTATCATCCACTGGAAATGATATCAATAAATTGGGTACCTCCTCAGCAAAACCTGCACAATAATGGGGAAGAAAAAAGGGGTGACTAGACAAGACACACAAAGGAAAATACAACTAACAAGGATGGGCACATTGGTATACCTCTTGCAAAATTATTGTGCAAAAACTTGATAATTTTTTCTATTTCAGAAACTCTCTCATATAGCCTACAAATTGATTCTCATTCAAAGCTCGATGATGGTCCATAATTATAAAAACTATAACTATTTCAATGATGGTCCATAACTACAACTATCTTCATGATGGCCCATATTATTAATTGTGCTTGTAGTGGTTCTTATTTGTAGTGTGGTAGTGGTCTCGGTTGGTCAAAAATACCTATTACATAAATCTTGATAATAATAATATTTTATAATTGCAATTACCAAAGTTGAATGATGGCCTCTCACTATCTCTTAATTGGATCTCAAAAATGGCCCATAATAGCCTATCTTTCAAAGGGCATAACTTTTGATCCGACCGTTGGATTGACTTGAAATTTTATGTGGAGCTAGATAAAGAGGAGTACAATGTCGTGGTAAGGTTTCTATATAAGCCTTAAATATTTTTTAGTGTGTTATCAAGCCCTAATTCCTTCATATAGTGCCTCAAAAATGGGATTTAATGTTTTTTAGAAAAATCGAAAGAAAGAAAATTTAGAATTTAATGACTTTTTAGACATGGATAGGTGTTGAGATTTTCTAGAAGGCCTAATATGGGAAATGCAATAATGTGTGTTAATTTAGGGGGCTATCCAAGATTTTTTGGTGACTTACTAAAAATAGGGTAGCTTTGGCCAAAAATAATAAATTGCCCAAAGGGGAAAAATCAAGTTGGTTTTTGAGGATCCAACAGACCCCTTACCATATCTCAAACTATTGAAAAACCCATTATAAATGGATTAGATTCACCTCGCTACCATTTCGATTAACCACCCATCTAGCCTATCTAACCCACCATAGCTGCTTCTTATTAGTGGGCCATCTAGCACCTCACCACGACCACTAGTACACCTGATCAGGTTTTAACCCTACCCATAGATATTTGTACTTCTAATCACTATGGCCAAAATGAATCAATTGTATATTGTCAATTGCCTACCATCTCAACACACGATTGTGCCCTATCCCACTCACATGGAAAACCAACAAGATGAGATATACTAAAATGCTCCTAGCCCCAAATATGAAGTAGCACACTGCAACCCAAACCCTTATACCCCTACGTCCTCACCTCATATAGCTCCATGTATGCCTGAGCTAGCAAAGCAAGTACCCAAGCATACACCTGAGGCTCATCGATCATATAAAATACCAATTGAATCATATTCCAAAGAAATCAAAATTTGGTGCTATTAGGCACCAACACCTTAGCCAACAAAAACATGACATAGGTTGGTAGTGCCTCCAACTACCCCTACACATACATCTTTAAGTATCTGATACCACCTTTTCCACTCACACATCAGCTTCAGCTACTGCATTCACTCCCTCTATTGCCATCACCAAACACTTGTACTCTCCTTTACTCAAATGCCACACCTCAAACTCTCAAACATAAGAATAAAATAAAAATTTACCCCTACAGACCTTTTATATCTGATCTAGCATACCCAGACACATTAAGACATCTACTCGATGCACTCAGATACCTCCCTGCATTTACAAACTGGCAGACATCCTCCCGTGCCTACAAATGTATAAACACAAGTTAACATTTATGGTCAAAATGCTGCAAAGAGTTTTTAGAAGGACCTCAAAACATGGAAAAACCCCATAAAATTCATCCATGCATTCATTAATCATCTCATTACATTTTGTGATAACATGTATTAATTTGGGTGTCTACTTTTTGATTGCGATCAAAAGTCACAAAAATACCTAAAATGCTCCAAAATGATCCAAAATTTTACAAAAATACCAAATCCACTATTCCAAACATTCATCACATCATCTCATCATGATTTTTGATGACAGATTGATTTGGATGTTTAATTATTGATTATGACCAAAAATCACAAAAATACCCCAATATGCTTCAAATTGTTCTAAAACAGTTTCAAATTTCCCAAACTATCAAATTCACTCATCGATGCATTTTACATCTTCATTCCATATTGTCAATACATTTACATCTTCATTCAACATTGTCAAATCCACTTTCATTATCAAGTGAACCTCGTATCTAGTGATTTACTCTATTCCCCTGGTGATTACAGTGATTGATTATCCATGCAATTCAATAGGATGAGTAGATCACCATAAGGATGCTTGCTCATACCATCATTTAGCATCCTCTTGTTAAAAAACAAAATCATTATGGTCCCTCATTTCTTGAGTGAGATTATGTTTAGACTAATTTGCTTAGTGTTGTCATTGATACCCTCTTTGTGGGGTTATAAATATGGAAAATTTCCTACTTCAACATTTTACATTAAGGAATCAATTGGGTCACTAGAAAGTGAACTAGGTTCGTTTACTTCATCATTTACTTTACATTTCAATTATGCCAAAAGGTATATTTTTCAACAACACAAAATCATCCTAAAATTGAGGTAACCAAATTTGACTTTGATGTTTAACATCAGGATACATCACGTACATCCATTACACCTTCAAAAATCCTATTTTGTTGGGGCAAAATTTGAGTCAATAAAACCATCACAATCCCTATCTTACCAGGGTAAAGATAGCATCATCCAATCAAAAACTCTTTTATAATTGGCTCAAAACCATAATCAATCAATTCATCACATCCATTGCATCATCCACATTCTATCAATTGGCTTGTGAGATTTATTCTTCACTCATTCGCCAATTGAGAGGGTAAGCTATGACCACAAAGTTTTAGAATCTTCTTGTGCATTGAGAAAAGAGTCCATTCCACCAAACCAAGTGTCTCTTGTTTTTGCACCGCATTGTGTTTCATACAATGCGATACAAAAAGGGGTATCTGTAGACACCAAATTCTAGCCACTCATTATCCACTCATCACCATCAAATCACAACCATTCATCATTAGTTATATATATATATAAATATTTTATACATTTATATATATATATGAATAAATCTCAGTCACCCATCATGTCTTAATCTTGGTTGCTCATTTAATGTAATTCATGTCACTTATAAAATCACAATCTTAGCCCTTCATCATGTTTTAATCTTGGTTGCTCATTGATGTCATAAAAACCCTAACATGAATCAAGAAAAATGATAAAAGATCATTCACTTATCATGAATAGGGATTGATCAAAAAAAGAATCTTGAGAGGTTAAAATATTCTATCACATTCACCCTTCACACTCGCACGAACCCTAACCGTCACCATATTTGTCATTCGATCCCTGGAGGTTTGGTGAACTAGAGCTGAATGCCATAGAGCATCCAATCCAACCCACAAATGCCTCAAGTTGTTCCCTAGATGTTGTAGAGTATTTCTAGAATGCTTCAGGGCATCCACAAAAGTTTGTGAATGTTCTAGGGTGTTCACCAGATATCGTGTTATATCCATCGAACCCTCAAATGCTTTCGAGCATCTGTATGACCTTATATCAAACCAACAGAAGTGTAGATTCAGTGATTTAGGTATTTGCAATGTTATTGGTTGTTTTTATTTATGTTTTCTTACATTTTGTTTACATTCCACAAGCAATGCACTTGGAATTTTTGTAGATCTACATTTTATAGAGGGCCTCACATAGTGGAGCCCTCACATGTACTACTGATCTATTTTGTGGCTTGTTTGTATGCAGGTGTAGGAGATATTTTTATTGATAGTTTTTGCAGCTTGGAGTGGTCCCATAGTGGATACACAAGCCCACTCAACCCTTGTTTAGAGTGAAGAAGATCCAAAGACACTATAGTCGATTGATCCAACAAGAGGGTTTTACCCCTCTATTGTAATTATTGTATCAAAACAATTAATTTTTTTGTAACCTCTGATTTGGGGTATATTGATGTATAAGATTGGATATCAAGGCTCCCTAATTTAATAATATATGAAATTATTCATTTCATTTGTATATTGCAGTTTGTATTGATTCATTACTATTACTGATGCTGATCATTTTTTTACTTTACAATAGTTAAATAAAATGAATCAATAAAACAAATTGATGCAAAAGGGCTTGAGGCTTGTAAGGTAGAACTTACAATGGCCCCAACTACCCATCTAATAAAAAGAAGGTATGATCGAGAGCCAAAATTACAGAGAAGAAAAATAGTTGTATTTTATTCAAATGCAACAAAGAATTACTGTTACAATAGAATATTACAGTCACAGTAGAATATTACAGAAGTCGCAGAAGAGTTGCACCTTTACAGAATTTCTCAAATCTAAAAATACAAAAAAATCTTATCATTCTCCAAATTTTCTAGCCCCTGTGCATGCCTTTGCTCTCCTTTTTAAAGGTTCTTAGGTGATGCTCCATTTC
The DNA here is from genome assembly GCA_028583015.1 of Wollemia nobilis. Lineage (NCBI taxonomy): Eukaryota > Viridiplantae > Streptophyta > Pinopsida > Araucariales > Araucariaceae > Wollemia > Wollemia nobilis. Next base: position 306,094 of record JAQPPZ010001127.1, read on the forward strand.
TAGCTGGTGGCCCTTCATTTCCTCTTCCATAACCTTTCGTTTCACCTTCCCGTGTCGCTTCGTCGTCCAGGTATTCAAAACGTCTCCCTTTCTGACTCTTCGTCTTCGGCTTGTCTTTCGGGCGCAAAAATACGACATGTCACGATATCGCGACGCTTTTTCGTCTTGGTCGCTTTCTTTGTCTATCATCACAAAAATGCGACATGTCGCGATATCGCAACACTTTTCTGTCTTCGGCTCCTTCTCTGCCTTTTCGTCGCAAAAATGCGACATGTCGTGATATCGTGACACTTTTCTGTCTCTGGCTCCTTCTCTGCCTTTTCGTCACGATATCGTGACATGTCGCGATATCATGACATTTTCCTTCATCGCTGCCTTTCTTATCTTCAAGTCACGATATCGTGACATGTCACGATATCGCGACATTTGCCTTTGGACGCCTTCGCTTTTCTGTTCTGGTCACGATTTCACGACATGTTGTGAAATCGTGACAATTTCTTTGGCATCTTCTCCCTCCTGCTGTTGGTCACGATTTTGCAACATGTCGCGAAATCATGACATTTTCATCGGCATCATCTTTCGGTTGCTTTTGGTTGCGATTTCGTGACATGTCGCGAAATCACGACATTCTCATCGGTATCTTCCCCTAGCTGCTCTGGTCGCGATTTCACGACATGTCATGAAATCGTGACATTCTTCATCGGTACCTTCCCCTAGCTGCTCCTGGTCACGATTTTGCGACATGTCACGAAATCGTGACATTTTCATCGGTACCTTCTCTCACCTGCTTTTGGTCGCGATTTCGCGACATGTCGCAAAATCGTGACATTTTCACCGTGCTTCTGCTCTTTCTTGTTTCTGGTCATGATTTCGCGACATGTCACGAAATCGTGACATTTTTGCCCCGCACCTTCTCTCTCCTGGCTGAGTCACGAAAACGCGACATGTCGCGATATCATGACTCTTTTTTGGTCGTGATATCGCGACACCAAGGCAAACACTTAGAAAAAAATTTGTTGATGCAAGATTGCTCTGCTGCCACCGGATGCTCCTACATCAAGGTATAAATAAAAGTGGCATGATTTTAGAAGATTGAGAAGGCTACAAATCAGGATTAATGCCTACGTTTTGATCAAAGTTCATCTATGTCTAACGATGCACTACCCCAATATTTATGATGGCACATGGACCAACATTAACTGGAAGTATCTCAAATACACTCCTTAGAATGTGTGTCCTAATAGCAACCATAAGGTGGTCCCTCAAAGGGCACAATGATTGATACTTGAGAGACATGTGCCAAATCCAGTAATAGATGGAAAAAATCCTCGAAGCAATTATCTAAATATAACGACTCATATTTCTTTATAGATACTAAGTAGCACCCTACATCTCAATCAACTAATTAAAAACTTAAATATTATACCAAGACATAAGTACTAAATCCTCATCAAAAAATGACTAGGTTGGATTTCTCAATAATATAAATGACATACTTGAGGGTTAATGAGTGCAAGATAGGATGTATGCACAATCCAACATCATCATAAATTAGTGACATCATTGGAGATCTCCCCCTTCATAATAATGATCATATACAACATAGGAAAACTACCCTGATTGAATATAATCATGCCTTTGCTAGTACAATTGCTTGGGAAGATCAATTTCCATCAATAAGGAAGGTTGATGGATCAAAGAATTTAAAAAGAGAGGCCTTTCCCACTATGCCTTAAAGAACCCAGAACCAAACCACCCTTCAAGCAAAAAATAATGTTCCAAAAGGATGAGTGCCAAAATCCATACCAATGGATGCAAAAAATATGTCAAATATGCTAACAAAGAGAGACCTTCAAAATAACTTATTATCAAACTTAAATCTCTTTATGCCATGAGGATATTCTAACCCATAAGATAAATATCTTCATCCTTCCAAGTGGTAGCTAAGTTAAGTCTTGCTATGTATAAGAGCCCAAAATCCCTTTTTATAACAACCAAAAGGGTTGTATATTTAGCAAGACCTTTTCTTATTTAACAGTCGTAAACTCTCCCTTCACTCAAATGGATGAGTTCAAAAACCTTAGCCTCTCCTACTTGTGATTAATTTCACTAATCTATGGGTTATTTACCAAGGTAGCATTGATAGGTTACCTAAGAGAATGAAGCTTAGAAATAAGGGAAAGGTAATAAGGAACTCGAGGTGACCAATAAAGGGATTGGCATCATCCAATAGATCCTACTATCTATGGGAACACAAGAATCCAAAATATTTTGAGCTATAAAAATTTTACAATTCATATAGCCTTCTTGGTCCACAAAGAGGTCGCCCTAGTTTTGGCTGATACAAAAAGATCCCTCTAGACTCTACAAAATACCAAATATCTCGTACAAATTTGAAAGGGGGGCAAGTCAAACAAATCAAACAATGAAAGCAGCTCAAACACACTTTTCAAAAAAAAAATTCTAGAGATCATATGTAAATTTAACTTTGAAGCATCAAATGTTAGGCAAGGGAGCTACCCCAATGACCTAGGAAAAAGATAGGATCACTCAAAATATAAAGGATTCAAGGGCATTTCTTTAAGGTTTTGCATAAGGGAACATCACCAAAAGGAATGTGTCCCTGGAAGATTTATCAAGGCATAAGCAGTACTATACCTCTTTTCTTTCAAAAAAAATCCCCTTACTCTATTTTAGCTTCCAAATTTTGACTCCTTGTACAAGTACAAGGCAATAATTTTGGGTTTGCTCATTTAGTAGGTTGAATAGCCCTAGGAGCTGCCAAAGCTATAGGGATTTTTTTCCTATAAACCCACTTTACTCAAAAAATACTTAATTGGAAGCGATACAAACCAAGAAGGTAGGTGGAAGGTGATTCCACATTCAATAAGAATAAAGGTACATCAAGAAATATGTAGACAAGTCTAGAATTTGCATCAACCATTAGATCTTCCATCAATTATCAGCACTCATCTTCTACCCTAAGACAACAACACTATTGCAATTAAGACCCATGGGCCATTGATATTTCATCCAACAGTCCATGTGATCCTTTTGATGGAGGAGAGCATAGAAAATAGGAAGGCCTAGATGAGACCCAAGTCTAGACATGTGGTGACCAGTCAAAAGCCCAAGGAGATACCAATACCTAAATGAAGAAGGCCCATCATTGGCTAAAGAAGTTTCCACCTCAATCAAGGATGCATGGTAGTTGTATGCACATAGAATGAGGTAGGTAGAAAGAGCATTTAAGAGAACACCTACCATTGGTTACAAAGTTTTACTTTAATGGCCTAGCCTATCAAATCCAACTACATGGAAGTTATGGTGATCGCCCATCATATGCTTAAGTCTACCCTATTAATTTATACAAATCAATAAGGTCATACTTGTTATGTCAATGAGTGTGGTATTCCAGGAGAAACGTGATGAAGACTTAATGGTGCAACCATTCCCAACACAATAACAATGGGATGTGCCAATGCCAATTTATCATTTGAAAGCCCAAAAGCTCCCAACATTAATGGCCCTCGATCTAGATACCTTAAAGCTATTGCTTTTAGTTGTAGAAGTATTTTAGCTATATACCAGAGGATAACTTACAAGCCTTCTATGCAAAATTTTGGAGGGAAGGGATCCTCCTCTTGGCTTATAAATAGGCTTGGATTTATATTGTAAAGGCATCAAGAGTTGTTTGCTCATGCCTATTATCTAGCCTTGTGGGATATTCCTTTCACCTCCCATATTTTCAATTGTAATGAGTAGAGATCAATCCTTGAGCCACTATCTAAGGAGCATTGAGCCTATATAGGTCACATGCCTTGTAATCATTTTTGTCTTGTTAATGGAAGTCATGACTAATTTCACTTTGTCCTCCTTCTTATTTAAGTGTTTAACTAAAAAAAATTCTAAAAAACATATTCAAAGGTGTTAATGAGAAGAAAACATCACATAAATTGATATGTAAGTGTTTAAATAAAAATGATAAGGTAATTGTTGTGTAGGTAGGTAAATCCACATTCCAAAAGAAGAAGAAATGACAATGCACAATGTAGGGATTTGCACAATTTTGACTAATTGTACAATTTTGAGTAAACGTACAATGTAGGGTTTGACTAATTGTACAATGTAGGGTTTGGCTAATTGTACAATGTAAGGTTTTGGCTAATTATAGAATGTAGAAAATAAGTAATAAGTAAAATGAAATAAAATGTAATGTGCATGAAATGTAATTTGATAAAAATTACATTAGACCTTAGAAACATTAAATAATTGTTAAAGATGTGAGTTATGGACAATAGTTGTAAATGATGTGTTGTCTCAGGAACCACTTTGGAATGGCTTAGATAAGCATTATAAGCCCCCCATTCAATTTGTGTGGATTTCAGTAGTTGTTCATGTGTGGGAAAGCAATTATTCATATTTGATTCATGGTTGTTCACAAGTTGAGCATAATGGTGCAATGTTGCAGTTTATGTATTGTTGTATAGTGATTTATTGTACAATTACTATGTAAAGTAGCCATGAATAATATGAATGTAAATTGAGTTAGATCTGTGTATGCATAATTTGGAATTGAAGTGCAATCTCAATAACTATCCTATCTATGGAGTTTGATTATTATTGCAGGTATTGTTGATTCCAGATATATGGTAGAAGTGCATATACAAAATTTGTACAATAAACCATGTACTATTGTATGAAATTTAAAATGAAGATAGAATATGATTAACTGACATCTACAGTCATTAGCAATAATATTTATGCAATTAGTATACAACTAGAAAAATTGTAAGATTAAGTTGTTTGGCTTATCAAGGATTTTACCAAACCATACAATCAAAGTACCAAACCATATAGTTGGTCAGTTGTCTTCTATTTTTTATATAAATTTATAATTGTATATCCCAAAGTGATATCGATGAATTACCAAGTGAACGATTACAAGATTTGATCAATAATACTAGGGGATTGCTAAGTGATATTTTTGATGGATTGTATAGTTGTAATCGTACAATTATACATTTTGTAACCATACAGTTAATAGTTGAATAGTTTTGGAGTTGTACAATTCTAACTATACAACTATACGATTGTGTAAATTTGGGTACAAATCACTAAGAATCATCCTAAAAAATTTTATCACACCCTTATTGGGAATACTACTGCTTATGCTACATTTGGCATCATTGCTATTATGGAGAATATCGAGGATATAACATGGTGCTATATTTGGCATTGTTGCCATTATTGGAAAGGCCTACATTATCATTGTTGTGAATGATGAAGGATCTGGAATAGTCAATAGCATGGAAGAAAATAGGGATGGATGACAAATACAAGTCTACAAATATGTGGGAAGATGAGATTACAGAGAGGTAGATGACAGTGAATTTGTCAAGGATATGGAAAAGTATGTTGCATTCAATTTCTACATCTTGGAGACGTCTCTATGAGTTTGGGTTAAGCTTGGTGACATGGAGTTGTGAGAAGCAAGTTGCTTGGGAAGGTGCACAACAAAGACCATGGAATCCAACCAAAGCCATAAATGAAGATGTTTTTTTATGTTGATGATAAACTACACAATGAGATGTGTATGGTTGATGTGCAAAAGGGAGGTGAAAGGTAGATTATAGAGGGTTTGTATAGTTGTACAACTGATAACCATACAAATTATTACCATTTAAAAGCATTGCAAGGTTGTTCAATTGGTGTGCATCGTACAAAGAGAGCCATACGATTGGAGGAAAGAATTGCATAGTCATATAAGAAAAAGAAAAAAGTGTATGGTTATTGGTAAAATAGACCAGTTTGGCAAGAATCGTATGATATCTAGAGGAAACCATAAAATCGAAGGAAGAATGGTACGATTGCTAGAGAAAACCATATAGCCAAAGGGACAATTGTACAATTACTGGATAAATCATACAGTGATTGGGAAAATCGTACAATTACCACTATAATTACATAATTGTAAGGTAAACCGTACAATTGCCATTCAAATCGTATAATTTCATGTAATTATACAAATAGGTTGACAAATTTTACAAGCCAGGTTTATCTAAAGTTGATGATAAATGTTGGTAAAGACTAGTGTTTGACACCAATGCAATTACGAATAGTGATGCACGATGGTGAGTGGAACAAGAGTTTGACATTGATGCAAATGGAAGGTTGTGTATCTAACAATGCACAAGATGGGATTTTGACACAAGGAAAACTACAAATTGGTGTGCTTGATGGTAAGGGGGATAGGAGTATGACATCAAGGTAACTACATGTTGTAACAATATCTAATGAGAAGAAAAGGAGTATAGTGGAAGAGCAATTGTAGGGTGATGTTTCTAAGGCTATGTGTAAACAATTGCTTCCAATTAAAATTTAAACTATCATACTAAAAGCCAATTTGGGCATATTGTGTTAATGTCCATTGTTTCATGGAGAATCAACAGAAGACCCAATTAGGCATTGGAGAATTTTTTGCATGATGTGGAAAGCGACTGGGCAAACCAATGAGGCAGAATGGAGGTGGTTATTTCTTACAATATTTCATGGGTTTACAATAGACCGACATCTAAAATTACTAGAGGATAAGTACCAAAAATGGGAAGAATTACATGATGCATTTGTGAAATAATTTTGATTGTACGATAATGACAATGAGGTCATTACTAAAATTTATAGAACAAAACAGGGTGAGAATGAGTCTATTCATTCTTGCAATCAAAAATTGAGAGGATTGTTTGAAAATTTGGAGAAAGACCAATCAGAGGCATTGAAGAGGATGTGGTTCATAAATAAACTTCTTCCTATCTATCAAAAAAATATGAATATGTTCCCTTCAATGTCACACGAAGAGCCTTTACGTTATGCCTTGATTTGGGAAAGTGATGCAAAAATAACATCAACAAATTGGCATCATGTTAATGCATATGAAAGTACTTCTAAGGAGGAAAGTTATTCTAATATTAAGGATGACTCATACAATGAGAGTGATGATTTTGGATAAGATAATAGCTCCTTTTTCAAGTGTTGGAGTCAAGAAGTCAAGAAATAAAATGACTCTAAAGAAAATAATGTTGACTTTGAGGATGAGTGTGACTTGGAGAATGTAAACTCATTGCCATAGAAATATGTAGCCCAAATTTAGGTTGTACAAAGGAAGGATGCCACTAGTGATATGGTTTGTGACAACCATCACAAAAATAAAAGATGCAAAATATTGTATGATACTAAGGGTAGACCCATTATATAATGTTGGCAATACCAATTGTGGGGGCACTTTACATGTGACTGTCAAAGTGTTTTGAATTAGAATAAACCAATGATGCATACAAAATTTGAAGCATCAGATAAGAGTTATAGCCCTTTCAAGAAATAAGGTAGGTGGAGGTGAACTTGATGAGCATGATTAGAATTGAGAAAGTGGACTTGATTTCAATGAAGGAGGTAGTGGCAGGTAGTTAAGACTATGCAAGAAGAAGTTGTAGAAGTGGTTTATGAAGACAAGAAAGAAAAAATATTGCCATATAAGTAGCACATAACATTATCCAAGATAAGTGTGTATGACAACCTATCATTCACATGGAATAGTCAATTGTACAATTGGAGGATGTTGTTCAAAGGGAATAATCAATCGTACAATTGGAAGATGTTGTCCAAATAGAATAGTTGATCATACAATCAAAATTATTCAAGGAAGAATGGGACTATATGATTGTGCAAAAGGAAACTGTAAAAATGTTGGGTGAAATTGTACAATTGGTACAAATCATACAACTATTTGGTGTGATCGTATAATTGATACAAATCGTACAATTTATGGGTGTGATCGTACAATTGGTACAAATTATACTAGTGAATGAAATCATACAAGTGATAGAGATTATACGATTGCAAGTCAAATCATACAAAATGAAACCATTCAATATCAAATCGTACAATATGAAACCATTTAATGTCAAATCGTATAGTGTGAAACCATTCAATATGAAATTGTACAAAATGGAACCATATAATGTGGAATCATACAAGGTGAAATCGTACAACATTGAACCATACAGAGCAAAACTGTACAAGGTGCTATCATATACAAGGAGAAGAATATCCATCAGTGGTTAAGATAGGATAATTCAAGGTCAATTTTTAGTCGTCCAAATCCCAAGAGGAGAAAAATGGAATCGAAGGTGAGTTTTTTAAGTGGGTTGAGTAAAGACCAAGAAAGTGTTGACAAAGAGAAAAGTTTGACCCATTATGTTTGTCAAAATGGTTATGTTGATCATGTTGATGCGATTGATTATGCATTTGATTTCTAAAAATATAGGGAGCAATGAGAATACAATGTGTTATGAGAAGCATATTGTAGTGATGCTAGTTATAAAGGACCTTTGGAATAGGAGGAAGCAAAAGGAGCATGACAAGTGATACCAGTATGTTGTTTAGTGCTTCTATCCCCAATGTTCAATTTTTTGTGTTGTTGAGGATGCCAACAAGTTTAGAGGAGGGGACAAATATAGGAAGGCAAATCCACATTACAAAAGCAAAATAAATGACAATGCACACTGTAGAAATTTGTACAATGTTGACTAATTGTACAATTTTGAGCAAACATACAATGTAGGGTTGACTAATTGTACAATGTAGGGTTTGGCTAATTGTATAATGTACGGTTTTTGCTAATTACATAATGTAGAGAAATAATTAATAAGTGAAATGAAATGAAATATAATGTGCATGAAATGTAATTTGATAAAAATTACATTAGACCTTAGAAACATTAAATAATTGTTAAAGATGTGAGTTATGAGCAGTAGTTATAAATGATGTGTTGTCTCAAGAACCGATTTAGAATAGCCTGGATAGGTATTATAAGTCCCTCATTCCATTTTTGTGGAGTTCAATAGTTTTTCATGTGTGGGAAAGCGAGTTTTTATAGTTGGTTCATGGTTGTTCATAGGCTGATCATAATGGTGCAATACTGTAGTTTGTGTATTGTTGTGTGTAGTGTTGTATTGTACAATTTCTATGTAAAGCAACCATAAAGAATATGAATGTCGATTTATTCTAGTGTTATGCATAAGGGGTTGGACTCAAAATGTACTTGTAAAAAAATGGCAAATCCTAATTGAAATCAAGGCGAATCCTAAGTAAATCAAATCAATCATCTTCACACCAAAATTTGGGGTATTTGAAGCCCTAAAACATAAGGTCATATTTGGAAAAAACTTTGACCTATTAAATCACCTTATATCTTCATAAATAACACCACCATTAGATCAGGCTTGAAAAGAGCTTTCCAACGAGCACAAATATGTCTATGTTTGGATACATATTGTGGCAAATTGACCCTGAGAAACAATTGGTACCAAACATTTTAGGCGAATGGGCCAACATCGATGGTCCTCATATTTGCCAATTTCCAATTTTAGAAATCCTAATATTCACCCAATTTGTGATTATTTGCCACTATGCATAACCTTTATTGAGTCAGATCTATGTATGCATGTACGAGAATTAAAGTGCAATCTCAATAACTATCCTATTTATGGAGTTTTATTATTATTGCAGGTATTGTTGATTCCAATTCTATGGTAGAAGAGCATATACAAAAATCATACAATAAGTCATGTACTATTATATGAAATGTACAATGAAGATAGAATATGATTAACTAACATCTATAGTCATTGGCAATGATATTTATGCAATTGGTATGCACCTAGAAAAATTGCAAGATTAAGTTGTTTAGCATATCAAGGGTTTTACCAAACCGTGCAGTTAGAGTACCAAACCGTATAGTTGATCATGAATTCATAATTGTACATCTTGGAGTGATATCAATGAATTACCAAGTGAATGATTGCAAGATTTGATCGATAAGACTAGGGCATTGCCAAGTGATATTTTTGATGGATTGTATGGTTATAACTGTACAATTGTACATTTTGTAACTGTATAGTCAATAGTTGAACGATTTTGGTGTTATACAGTTGCAACCATATAATTGTACAATTGTGCAAATTTGGGTACAAATCATTGGGAATCATCCTATAATATTTCATCAAATCCCCCTATCGGGAATACTATCACTTGTGCTATATGTTGTATCAAAAGCATACATAGAAATAAAATAAAATATGGATCTCTTGAGTGCACTTTGACATCTAATCCAATATGTCATAGCAAGATAAATATGTGTTGAACAATCCTTGTCAGGTATACCCCTTGATTGTTCTACCTCTACATTGAGATGTGTGTGTCCTTATAACTATTCTATAATCCAAAAAGCTTTCTTTATACCATGTTTCTATAATATGGCTTAACTTTTTTGATAAATGTAAAAATAATCCAAGGTAATGTACAATATTTCTTCTATTTGCCATTGAAGAATGTGTAAAACATTTGAAATAATGATCTAGTCTTATAATTGAGTTGTTCCTCATCCTTAGCATTGTATATCATAATTAGGAAATGGAAAAGGATTTTTAAACTTTCTTGTAGGGTCTTTCATATGTGCATGAGCATTCTTCAACCAAGCCCTACATAAATTCCAAATGCATACTAGCATAAGGGATTGAAATATTACCCTATGAAACACAATAAAAGTACACTTAGACAATATCAAAGCAACACAATAACAAAAAGAAAGACAATATGAAATTTTTCTATCGCTTCTATCTTTGTGTTAGATTTCACAATACTTTTTAGAATAATAACTACACATTACACTAACCAAGACCGACGTAAGGCTCAATGTTAAGTAAATATCAACCATAGGTTACTAAACTCTTAATGAAGGATTAGTTAAGGTTAACTATACAAGTGGTTTAACCAACCCCACTATGAGGTGAATATATTAAAAATGCTTACAAGCTTACATCAATAATTCCCCCAAGCTTACATCAAGGTTGTCCATAGGCTTACATAATCATCTATCAAACTTGAACAATATAGTCATATTATCATCTTCCAACACTATGATATGCAATCATTCATGATAAATGTGTTTACTTTCTAGTTGGAAGAATGGATGACATCAATATCTTGAGCATTGTACAACCATGGCATAATGTCACAAGAACTATTGTGTGTTGGATAACTCACAAAATAAATTACATTATCATGTTCATTAAACAAAAATGAAGTATACAATGAATATTGAAATCATAACAATTAGAATAAGGATAGTAAAAATTTATACAACCCATAAAACCAAAGAAGACAAATCACAACACACTCCAAAATTAATTTTAAAAAATATATCACGTACACCATATTTATTTGTAGAAAAGGTTGAGTCCATTGTTTTTGAAAATGCTTTACGATCATCTCCCTCATCCATGTTGTTTGCAAACACATGATAAAATGTTGCTTCTTGGTCTCAATAGGACATTGAAGTAGCAATAAATTATTACATAGCCTCATGTGTCATTCATTGAGACTAATGGAATCATCTTTATATAATTTTTATTTCTCAATTATGAGCTTGTTCCATAAGTTGAATACATATTTTTGCATTAATTAATCATCCATGCGCAAACCATTGTTATTCAAGTACTAATTTTCACCAATGATGTAAATCGAGACAACAATATTTATAAGTTATTTAATTGTATCAACTCCTTTGATAGAGTGATGCAAGTAGTTCCCTCATTTCATTTGTTGAGCCAATTCGTACATGGCATGAATTCCTCGTACCATCCTCATATCTATAAAATAGTTGGTATGAACTATAAATAACCTAACTATAGTGTATAGTTGCATGAGTAATAAATAAACCATTTGCATTACGTATCATGTGATAAAAATAACCTATGGTCTATTTTTGGAAACTTATATTATAATAGTAAGTAGGATAAATTCAAGGTTATACCTTTTCCAAAATAGCACTAGATAATTATTATACAAAGAATAGATTCGGTAATTATAAATCATCCAATCCAAGTAATCATTGTATTTGTCTTTACTCAAGAAGTGACTCTCACTTTGGGAGATATTTGGAGTGAATCCTTCCCCAACGAAAAATCCTAGTGTTTCCCTAACTAAAGGGTATTATCATTTGTATTGCCTCTATGAATTGTATTCTTTGTGGTGTATTTTAATATTTTTATATATTAAATTATTTATGTTTATAATAAGCAAAGGTTCTTAACATACAATATTAAAGCAACGGTTCTTAACATTTGTTATCAAAGCTAGGTTCTTAGAATTTAGTCTTAGAGCAATGGTTTTGGTAAAGTGGAGACTTTTTACAAGGTTTCTAGAGTTACATGAATTATAATTAAAAATTTGTTAAACTTTCAAAGGAAAAAATTAAAAAAAATAATTATACTTTTTGGATCCATATCATTTTGCATAATTAGTAAGAACATTCTTGTACCATTGAGAGGTTTGTTTCTAATACTATAAAAATAATTGGTTGCTTACAAAATTTGGAGCAATATTAAAGGAGTTATTGTTGTTCAAAGTTTAGTTATTAGAGTTAATAAAGTGAGACTCTTGTCTTTTATTCCTCTCTTTTGTTCCTTTATTTGGGTTCATCCTTGTGCTTTTCTAATTGTTCTTCCTTAGACTTTTCTTCTGCTTCTTCCTTGAACTCTACTACTACCTCCTTTGTTTTAGGTTCCATTGGTGTAGATTTATGTTTTCCATAGGATCCTTACTCCTTATGTTGAGAAACATTATCTTCTTTTTCTTATGCCATAAGCTTCATAAGCTTCTTTTGCATATTAATGTTAACAATACCCAAAGAATCCAACTAAGAATAACCAAGAACAATATCTACATCATCCATATCCATAATATAAAAATATAAGTGTAAAAAATATTTGTCTACAATAATTTTTAAAACTTCAAAATTCTAAATATTCTCAACATCAAGTTGTATGTCCTTAATTTGCTTTGCTTCCAAATTATACCTACTACTAGAGTTTATGGAAATAATACCCTTTTTCTTCCAAATGTATTTATGAACCTACAAAATATAATATTTACATTTGAACAAAATTTTTACCATTCTTTGGCTTGAATGACTACAATGGTGTGGTTCCCTCAAACTAGACACTATCATATTTTTTCTTTTGCAATTTACTTGAAATGTTTGCTATATTTTGGAGCCTTAAACATAAAGGAAATGCATTAACAAGTATTGAAATAAACATGCAATGTTATAACTATGATAATGGCAACTTAACATGCATGAAAATATGATAGAAAACTTGATACAAAGCTCTAGAAATGCTCATATAAGAAAGCTCACGAAAATTACAATGCTCCTATCATGGAGTTTGCAACTCCTCCATGATATCAAAATGAAGCTACATTGTTCCTACTACTACTCTCACTTATGCACTACTCAAATATCCTTCTTTATGTTTCAAAAACACTCACAATGAGGCCTTTATATAGAAATATAGATTCCTTGCCTCTCACTCAACCCTAAGACTCATGTACATGTGGACTACATGCACATTTACATCATTGCACATTCTAACACTTGTGTATTTATTAAATTACTCTAATAAACTATTTATCTCCTAATATAATCCTAATCTAAATATGTACCCATGAAGGTACATTAGTAAAGAACCAAATGATGTAATATATTCCAACACACCCCTATATTACATTATTTGGTTTTGAAGACTTTAGTCTTCGATATGGATCTTTGACTCTTGAATAGTCTTCATCTTGATGAGGTTATTTTCCTTGTTGTTTTTGGTTTACCTTGAATTATATTCCTCCTTGATATGATGCATCCGCTTCTTTTTCTTCTTTCTTGTCTTTGGTCCAGTTATTGTACTTTCATATGTGGTTGTGCTATCACCTGATTCCTACATCAATGTTTTCCTTTTCCCTTTCTCCTTTTCACTACTATCCTTGTTGTGAATAGAAAATTTTGAACAAACATCATGATAAACTTTTGAGTTAGTAGATCTTGAAGTATTAGTACTACATGATGCTTGAAACACTTTCTCTAGAAATGATTCATCTATCTTTGTTTTTACTTTGAGTAGTTCAATTAATTCTTTTTGCTTTGCAACCACTTCTTTGTGAGTTTGAAGTGAAAGTAATGCCATGTATAGAATACTTCCAAACTCCAAAGGAACTGGAATATCTTTCTTTTCATTCTCAATTGCTTCAATAAGCCTAGCATGAAGATAAAATTCCATAGTAGTGAAATCTTCTTTTAGCACCTCACTATAGATCAATATTGAACCAAGATCTAAGTTCTTGGTTTTATTCAATAGATTCTTGATTCCTGATTTAATAACATTAATCTTTTCTCTTCTAATGGTGTTGTTCATATCATTGTTTACTTCACTCTTTGAGGTTGACATCTTTATCTTCCTTTTTGGTTTGGATATTGTAGTAGTATTCCTTATAGTTCCCTACTAATGGGATATGCTATAAATATGATTCACTTCTATCACTTGCAACCAACTATTTGTAGAAATTATTTTAGAAATGCAATTTCAAATATAAGAGTTCAATATCTTTAGTTGGATTGTCTATGTCCTTCTATCTCAATCTTCCAACTATAATTTTTTATGCAAGCAATATCTAAAACTCTTCAACTATGATTCAATACTATATTAGGTTTCTAAACTTTTAGAAATTTAGTTGAAGTAGGATTCCTTATATCTCCCTAATTAGAATATTTGTTTTGAAATTTTATATATTTTCAAACTAACCTTATATCTCCTTTAAAATTTACAAATAATAGTAATAAAGATTTTAATGCTGATTTCTAGGGTATCTTCCACTACCTTATAACTTCTACTAAATACCTAGATTAATATCAAAGTTGATATGTATAATATTATCACTCCTTACAAATTTATGAAGGCAATAAAACTTTGACATTACCTTTATATCAAGTGTTTTCTTACTATGGTATGAATCTGGCAGTCACCTTGTGGTCTCCTCCAATGGTAGAATGTTGTCCAACGCTTTTCTATGATAGCTTTTCGTTATTCAATGTTGTCCCTTACATTCTTCAATGCACTTATTTCAACTTTAATGCTCCTCAACACTTTGCTATACCTTTATTTATTTTTCACTCCACCTTGTTATGTGCTCTGGTATAAGCGCTTACAAAAGATGGTTGTCCACTATGATAATTGACACAAATCTTGAAAAATTGAACTCTTATTTGATTGGGTGTTATTAGATGGATCAAACTTAGGACAAATAATGCCCTCTTGAGCACTACACATTTTGGAATGTTATGATAGGTGGCAAAAAACTTCTTATGGACATTAACTTTGTATGGAGTACTTCCTTTTGGGAGTTACACTTTGTATGAGCGCTTCTTTTGGTGGTAAACATTATGAAATGATTCCACCTTGTGCCAAGTGGCACTTTATTCCTTGCAAATTTTTTCAAGTATCTTCTTTCACTTTTGCATGACCTTTACCTCCAAATATGGCTTGAGAAATTCATCCTTGTTTTTTGCTCTACTATTTTAGAAAACTTCTAAGATAATTTGGACACTTCAATGATGGTCCTATGCGAATTCAGAGATGATTTCTTCAATGTAGATGCAATGAATTCCTCTACTCTGCTCTAATGTCGATAAACTATGTTCACCTTGCTATTTTTTTCAAATTTGATGTTGCTATGCTCATTTTGCTATGGTGTTATCCAAAATGGTGAATGTTGAGCTTCTTCTCCAACACTCTAAATGTGTTTTTTCATTTTTGCTAATGGCTATTTATGGCAATACAATGGTGCTTATAGCAACCTAAATTTTCACCATCGTTTTCAACATTTTCTTGCTCCTTTAAAAAATTATCTCTCTTTCCCTACGTTTGGAGCCTTTTTTATTTGCTCCAAAAACCTGTTATGCAAAACGTAAGTTGTGTATGTTTGCCCCCCTGTGATCTTGAACCAGTTCTCCTTATCTTTTGTAATGTTGGTTGGGGTGAAACCGAGTGTTGCTTTCAACGTTTGGCAACTCCTTCCTTGCTTGGTTACTTCAATATTCACTATCCAAGCTTCTTAACTTTATGTAATCTATAGTCTTTTGTTTAGAGTAAACAATAGAATGTTGATCAATTTCTTTCTCTTAAAATGTACCTAACTTCTATTTTTCTATTATGTGTAATTTTAGACCTTGTATGATACCTTCTACACTACTTTTGAAGACTTGAAACAAATCCTATTTATGCAACCTTTAAAATCGAAATTGGTGCTTAATAACCTTAATGAGAATCCAAATATAAAGGCTTAACTAATGAACTTTTTGCAACCTTTGTTGCATACCTTTTTCCTTGTAGATGATGATGGTGATAGTGACTTTGGTCACTTAAATTTGTTGCCTTTTGTAGATGTTATTGCAGCTCTTCTAGGTTGTCCAAAATAGCTCACTTGCTCACCTTTTTGCAGCTTCATTGTTTGACTAATATACTACTCAATACTATAACTTGATGGATTAAATGCTCCATAATATACCTCTAAAATATGATATTTAGTAGTCACTAACGCTGCCCAAATTTTTTCCTTTTTCTATCCTTAAATCTGAAAATTTTTAGATTGTAAAGTAGTCAATACCTTCACCTTTGGGCTTGTCGTCGGATGGCAATGATTGTCTCAATTGCTTTGCTTCTTCCTTGGTAGTAATTTCTCCAATGAGTTCATCTATGAACTCATTCAATGAGACTCACCAAGCCTTATTGTTTTTCCTTGAGACCTATCCAAGGTCCTCAAACATACAGCTTCAAAATATTCAATGAGACCTTTCTTGGCATCTTTAATATTCAACTATGGAAGTTTCATAGTGAGATATTCTAGTATTGCTTGAATCCGCTGCTATTGAAATATACAATAGAACTATTTGTTAGTTCTTCTCAATGATCAATCTTCCAATATGGAAGTTCTTCAATAGGGCCTTAAATGGACCTCTTCTTCAATGTGAAGTTTTCAATTTTCAATGGAGATCACCAATCTCCAATATTTTCTATGACTCTTCACCTTGAGTCTCTTCAATCTTCAATGGGGTCTTCTTTCTAAGATATCTTCCCTAGATTTACAATCTTCAATGTGGCTTCCTTGGCCACTAGATCTTCTCCTCAATATTTCAACTATGAGTCTTCAATCTACAAATATCTCAATGGGACCTTTCTCCTTAGGCCTTAAAATATTCAATCCTTATTTTTCTACAAAAAATAATTAATCCTTGCACGAGGAAAGTAACGTTGACCTTCAGGAAACAAATATGGAGTTATTCTCTATCTTTTGTAGGAAGCTTTCTACCTTCTGAGAGTTAATTTTCTGCAACAAGAAAAAATTAGATGATAGTAACCAAATGGTATTCTTGAAAACTTCTTTTCACTCTTGCAATGAAAAATTAGAAATGATAATAAATTCCTATGACTATGAAAATTAATAGTCACTAGTTGGATTTCCAATCTAGTGGGTGCAATACTGAGTTCTATTCTTCACAATTTTTTTTCAACTCTATGGAAAAACTCTAGCCAAATCAATCATGTGGCTTTCTCTACTTTCTATTCTTCTATCTAGAGCTACTTCTATCAAAAACCTATTGTGATGGTATTTGCATACAACAACGCACTATGGCTATTCTGGTTTGTAAATACTCAATAATAGCAATGGTGATCACTTATGGCTTTCCTTTGATCCACCATAGATCTGATACCATTGTTAGCTTTTGGAGCCTTAAAAATAAAGTAAATGCATTCACAAGAATAGAAATAAACATGCAATGTTATAAA
Organism: Wollemia nobilis; assembly: GCA_028583015.1. Lineage (NCBI taxonomy): Eukaryota > Viridiplantae > Streptophyta > Pinopsida > Araucariales > Araucariaceae > Wollemia > Wollemia nobilis. Next base: position 323,829 of record JAQPPZ010001127.1, read on the forward strand.
TATGATAATGGAAACTTAACATGCATGAAAATATGATAGAAAACTTGATACAAAGCTCTAGAAATGCTCATATAACCACAAAAATTACAATGCTCCTATCATGGAGTTTGCAACTCCTCCATGATATCAAAATGGAGCTACATTGTGCCTACTACTAATCTCACTTATGCACTACTCAAATATCCTTCTTTCTGTTTCAAAAACACTCACAATGAGGCATTTATATAGAAAGATAGATTCCTTGCCTCTCATTCAACCCTAAGACTCATGTACATATGGACTACATGCACATTTACATCATTGCACATTCTAACACTTGTGCATTTATTAAATTACTCTAATAAACTATTTATCTCCTAATATAATCCTAATCTAAATATGTACCCATGAAGGTACATTAGTAAAGAACCAAATGATGTAATATATTCCAACAATTTCCTAACTCTCATTTTAATCCATTTTCTCCTTTTTGAAACCTTTTTATTTCTTCTTCCTATCCTTTGATGGTAATATTCAAACTAACTATTTTTTAAATATGAATCCCATTGAATCAAGAATACTTTATTTCTTCCCAAGTGTATTTACAATTATGGGTTTTAACCAAAATTGATATACCAAAATATTGCTTTCTTGCTTAAAGAACTAGTAAGGCTTTCCTTCCATATAAAATTAGTAAAATTTAATGATTTAAAATTTTACCACTATTCTCAAGCATCAATATATCCTCTCCAAAAACTTTGATAACTCCATCTGATAATGACAAAGCAACTAGGACTTGGTAAAGCTAGGATTTTATAAAATAAAATTTCTCCTCACCAAATATCATCTAATTTTATAGCAAATGATTAGATGTGATTATTTTATTTAAAATAGAGCAAATAAATATTGATCTGCTTGCTTGGATTAAGAGATTTTGTTTTTTCCTTTTACCAAATTTTCGCATAGCCAAGAAAAGTTTTGATAAATTGACTTCAAATATCCATAATAACTTTTTTAATACTGCTATAGATTAAGCACATGACCAGTCATTTTTGTAGTATTCAAAATGATATACACAAAGGTTCAAAAATATTACGAATATGATGATCCTACAAGATATGACCCCTAAAAATTATGATAGATTTTGCACCTCAAAAAATGTCACTTTATAGCTCTAATATTTGAAGTTTTATAATTGTAACTCCAATATTGCTCTAATTTTGCAAATAAATTGCTATTTTATATTACTTGAAAAGACTACTCAATGGTGCAAGAATATTATAAATATGAAATCTATGCAAAACTTTATGGCTCTTGAAAAAATATGATGAATTTCAATATATTTTCTTTAAAAAATTAGCAAATCTTGAAAAAACATCTACAACTCTAGAAACGCTATAATTTTTTTTACTTTACTAGAACCTTGCTCTAATGCTAGATGTTAAGAACCTGGATATGATATCAGATGTTAAGAACCTTTGCTTTGATATGAGATGTTGAGATCATTTTCTTTGATATTAGATGTTAAGAACCTTTGCTTCTCAAAAACATAAATAATTTAATATGCAAAATATTAAAATAAAGGAACAAAAGATTGAAGAGTCAAAGGAAGCACATCATATGGATAAAATTACAGCATACCACCATCCACACCATCAAGAGTTGTGATGCACTTACATGGAACCATAGGAATAAAAACTGTGGATATGCACCAACAACAATAATAAGCAAGTTTAGATGAAAAAGAGTGATATTATGGTTGTTATGATGACCAATGTAGCATGGTAAACATATGAAAGCAAAGGAGCACTCGTGGATATAAGAGCGACACAACAAAAACATGGCATTATAGAAGACCACAACTAATCAAGATTTCGCTTGGTTGGTAGGGTGATCAAGAATGGTACCAATTATCTTCCATGACTTGAGGATCGTATTTATTTGGTTGCATCTCATGTTTCAAGGATGAAATATTGTTGAAGGGGATGAATGCTAAGGTACCTAGGGGTAGGTACTTAATAATATAATATTGTATTGTATAGTTGGAATGAGCTATAAATAACCCAACTATAATGTATAGTTGGCATGAGCCATAAATAATCCAACTGTATTATGTAATTGGCATGGACTAAAAATAAACCAAGGTTTATTTTTGGAAAATTATATTATAACAGTGAATGGCATAATTTTAGGGTTATACCTTTTCTAAAATAGCATTGGATGATGATTACATAAAGAAGGGAGTTGGTAACTATAAATAATCCAATAACCGACTCTACTCATGGAGTGACTCTTGCCTTGGGAGATATATGGAGTGATTTCTTCTCTAAGTACTAAATCTTGGTGTTACCCTACTTGAAGGGTGTTATCAATATTGTCTCTTTTGAGAATAACATTCTTTGTAGTTTCTTTTAATATTTCTACATATTGAATTATTTATGTTTATGGGAAGCAAAAGTTCTCAACATCATGGTACTAATTATTGTAAATAATATTTACACTGTGAGGAGTTGTATTTATGACCTTAAGAACAAAGTGAGCTTAACAACCTCCTAATCTTATTATGTATTTTTTAACATTACAAAATAAGTATTTCTTTTATCTTCTAGATCATAAGAGCAATGATACCTACATAGAAAAATATTTGAAAAAATAATAAAACCTCCAATAATTCAATGAAATAATTGATATAAGAAATTTAGTCTAATACTTTCGCTTATAAAGTATTTCAATAGACGGTCTTCTATTGGATCTTGAATATACAATATTATTTTTGCATCTAAAGCTTGTGGGCACATTGAGATTTGATATTTCTCATTTTATAAAATTAGAGACCCTTTCATTGGGTATAATTGTCATAATATCTGAAACACCATTACTTACTTGTTTCTTGGTCTAATCTAAGTCTACCTAAGAAAATATTTGTTTATTCTTCAAATCTTGCACTTAGAGATGACATGTCACCTTCCATTTGAAACAAATAATGTACTTATGAAACGACAACTTTATAACTATGCACTAACTTAGTGGTGGAATAGTAAAATGTACAAAATTGTAAAGTACAATATTTTTCTATTCAAAAATAATTTATTTTTTTAAATATAGGTATTTTTTAATCTCTTTTAATTAACAAATTGATTATTTCTTAGAAATTTTAAAAAAATAAATCATTTAACATATTTCATTATGAGTTAAAAGTAAAGCATTTCAATACTATCACGAAGTATATGCAATGCAAATTAAATTACATAGCTAGTATTCACACATGAAGTGATGTAAGTTCATTGCTTTTGATTAACAGATATTAGGACCCATAACCTATTGCTATGTGATTATAGTATACATATATCTAATGAGTGGGACCTAACTCATTGGGCCATGTCAAAATATAGTAAAAAATTACATACCATATGGTAAATTATAAAGTTAGATAAGTATTCCTAAGTTGAACCTTGCTCAATCACAAACATGGTACATATTTGACCACGACATCCAGCGGTTGTAGATACATCCTTTAAAATGTGTAATAATATTTGGAATGATGATTTTTTAGTTGGAGGATGTTGATTAATATTTAAAATCCAACTTGTTGAAATTATTAGAAGCCTCTCTAAATTATAGACAATATTTGCTCTCATTTCATTTATTTTATGTTGTTACATGTACTTTTATATTAAATGTTTTGAAAAGAATTAAAACATAGATGACAATTTCTTGTAAATTTGGTTAGCAAGATATATAGTTTTCTATTAATTCTTCTTTGTGATTGGGAATTTCAAATAATTTTGTAATATATAATTGAGATTCATGCTACATTTAGGAAAAATGGTCTCGAAGCCTTTACCACCTACTAACTAAAGGAATAAAAGAATTTGATAATTTAAATATGAAAATGTCTATTCATAAGTTTAAGAACTTCTTTGTTTTGGATAATTTATATAAATGATTGGTGCATCAAGAATCATTGAATGGATCTTAGGGTTGTTATATACCATGTTTACAATAACAAATATAATAATATTATGAGAAGGTATCCTTTTTCTACTCTCCTTTTAATTTTGGTAGTAGAAGGTTTGAGTAGACTGATCAAATAATAAAATAGATAAGAAATTATCAAGGGTATCAAAATCAGTAACTGTTTGAAGGTAACCCACTTGCTCTTTGTAGATGATGTTTTACTTTTTGAAAACATGACATTGAAGGATGCCTTAAAGTATAAAGAAGTTTTGGACCTATATTGTATGGCTACAAGAATGGAAATAAATCTACAAAAAATAAAAATAGCCTCCAATCGGTTTCAGCTAGGGCAAATAGAAGTAGTAATGAGATTTTTTTATTTCAAGTAGTAGACTTTGATAAAGGGATAAAATATTTAGGCTTTAATCTAAAATCTAATGATTATGGGTACCATGATTGGATTTGGTTCTACTCCAAAATAGAGATGAGGATCAGCAGTTGGTGCATTAGGTGGCTATCATTGGCTACCATTGGTGAAATCAATTTTGGAAACCATACCATTTTACCAGCACTCCCTGACTTACATTCCCATCATAACGGTAGAGAAAATAAGGAAGAATTATTTCGAATTTATTTGATCAAGGAAAAAACAGAAGGATGCAATGGCACTAGTTAAATGGAACAGAATAACTAAACCAAAATTAGACAGAGGATGGGGCCTTAAGAATATACTAAATTTTGGAAAAGCTTTAGTATCAAAAAATTGATGGAGATTGATAATCGACAAAGGATTATGACATGAAGTGATTCAAGAGAAATACTTAGGCACCTAGTCATTTGTGGATTGGATTAGACTATAAACTAAACCAGTTTCCAAAGCCACAATTATTTGGAAAGCACTAATGAGAGCTTTTCCATTAGTTGAGAATTTCTTGGCTTGGAAAATAGGGAATGGAAAGGAAGTAAGGATGGGCAAAGATCCTTAGCTAGGAAGCAAAGAGACTGTCAGCTTCCACAAACATAATAGATCATCTCCATAGACAAAGAAAGATGGTATTGGCACAAGTGGTATCAATAGAGAGTACTAATTTATGGAAACAAGGATGGCTCATAGCAAAAGAGCTAACATTGGGAGGAAATGATGCACATATTTGGTATGATTACACAAAGGAACTAGAAAAGAGAAAATATAAGACTAAATCAGCAAAGAGACTTTCTAATATAGTCCAATAATCCATGTGGGAAGTACACGGTTAGAGAAGGGTATAAGGCAAGATTTGACAACAACAATGAGGAAAAGTTTTGGTGGTGGAGTAGAATATGGAAGGGAAAAGCTCTCCTAAAACCTAAAATATTTTCTTGGTTAGCTTTAGCCAAAAAAACACTAACATGGGATGTTATTTAAAGGAGTTCTTGGCAAGGACTAAGTCGTCGTGTCATGTGCAGAAAAGAAGAAGCAACAATAAACCATATTTTGGTTCATTTCCCTTTCACAAGAGAAGTGTGGAATTCAACTCTACCTTTGAATTAAGGGAAATGATAGTGGCCTGCTAGGAATAATTTGGATAGCATGCAACAATGGTTCAAAGAAAGAGGATTAAAGGAGTATAGATGTGTCCCTTTGATAGTGGTATGGGACTTATGGTTGGCTAGAAATGCCAAGTTGTTTGAAGGTAAGGAAATTCTAGTTATTCAAGTACAAACGCAGATTGAATCCATTTTTTAAAGTCTAAAAAGATCCCCAAAACCTAAATTGAGCAAGCATATATGAACACTAATAGTGTATCCTATGAAGCCATAGGCCTTCTTTGATGGAGCTTGTCAGGGTGGCTCAGGTAGGTGTGAGGTAGGGGGACCACTTAAATAAAATCATAAGATCACTTTCAAGGTAAATATAGGGGAAGGAACAAATGATATGGCATAACAGAAAGCATTGATTATGTTGATGAGAATAGCAGTGGAGCCAAGAATTGCAACTTCACATATTTATGGAGATTCAAAATTAGTGATAAGTTGGGTTACAAATCATGTTGAGATAAAAAAATTGCTCCTCACCTATGAACAAGTCAAATTATTAGAATCTTTTATAACAAAAATTTCATACAAATAAATCTACATGGAACTAAATGTAGAAGCAAATGATCTTTCAAAATATGGTTTGAACCTTCTAGCAAACACTTGGCAGAGGGAAGTGTAGACACCAAAGATACATCATGTTGAGGAGGCTACTCATGTAGACACCTTTTTAGGTCATATGACTCGCCTTGGACATTTCCAAGACCCAACAGTGGTTCTAACCACTCAAACAGGGCAAAACAGACATATTTGACCTAGGTCATTTTCCCTAGCGGTTGTCACACAATCACTGACACCGATGACGATCGCAAGCAGACCGCGTCTATCGATGACAGCCATAAAATGAGTCATGCTTGTCGAAGACAACCATGTCTGTAACAAACTTGGGCTACCTGAGCTAAGTAAAATCCGTTGCAAGACAACAATTCTTGACCGATTACTCGTCAGAAGCTACCTCAGCCCAACTGAATCTTGATTCCTGGCTTCCTGAGCAAGCTAGGATGCCAATTCGGGAGGTTTATAAATGACAGGCATTTCCTTCAATCAAAATATGTTCAATTGCCATGATGAAGCGTTGTCAAACTGAGGAGAGAATTGATATCTTTTGAGGTGCAACGAAGTGCTGCCCAAATCGCATCATGATGTTTGCATATTCACCAATGGAGTTCTCAAGAGCTTGAAGATCAATTACATCACTGTTTGATACCAATTTGCCATGGATTTGAGCTAATTTTTTGCCATATCATTATATTTCCAAGAGACAGAGCCTTGAACATCAATTTGGCAGTCAAATTGATCGTCACCTCACATCGAGCGTAGAGAACAAATTCTCTGTCTTGCGGCCACTGTTTTCAACAATAGCCTGCAGGTGTCGCCACCAACACCGTCAACGGCCAACAGAGTCAATCGTTCTGATCGAAGACGGCCATACGATGACATCTAATTTGCTTGTCTTTTCCAATTAGATTAGATGTAGATGCTTTCATTTTGATTTCTAACATAGCTTAGCAGTATTTTCATTACATCTTTCATGCATTTGTTCCCTGTTTTCAGCGATTTACATTCATTTGCTTTCCATTTTGCACTTATCAAGAAACGACACTCATATTGAGAGGCTTTCATTGCTATTGATCCCTTTGTAGTTTCTTTGTGTGTAGGTTACAGGCTTAATCAGGAGCTATACATCACCAAGATCCTTTTCTTGGCATCATAAAACAGAGGTCGCTAAAGAAACCCTCTATAATCACATTTCAAAAGAGCAAGAACCTTGTGGATTGCATCTTTCCCCTTTTGGGGTTACATATTGTAATTGTGTATAAAATTGGAAAATCCCTAAGAGGGATCTATTGTAATTGTGTTCCATATTATTAATAAGAAGAGCATCCCATTTCCTTTATCTTGTTATCTTGATGGTTACTTAATTTCATTTGTCAATTTGTTTACATTGTTACATAGTTAGATGCATGGTTTTTGCTGCTTTATAGGAAGAAGTCGTTAGAGAACTTGGAGTTTCCTCACAATATTCCTCTTATTAAGGATCATACTAGAGATCTATTAATAGCAAAAAAAAGGGAGGGTGTTGAAAGAGACCCTTGCCTTATTTTATAGAAAGACAACATTCAAATAGCATTTGTATTCAAAATTGAAACTTGAGTCCTCAATTTTGGTATTCAAGTAAGAGTCATTCGAGAACTATGATTGATCAGGAAGTTATTTTGTTTTCCACCTGTCAGAATACTCCTCTTAGTTCAATTTAGACCAACTCCTAGATAAGATGTAACTAAAATTCTTGAGGGTACTTCATACCCGTAGCATTATAAATTTTTTCAAACTCATAAATGAAAATTATAGATTTTTCTCGAGGAAAAAAAAAATTATATATATATAACCTCTAAAAATATTGATTGAGAGAATTAAAAATAGCTACACTAATAATGATAATTATGATAACAAAAAAGAAAAAGAATATAACTATACAAGTCTTCTAGTGTTACTCAAAAGACATAAAGAAAATTACATAAAAATATTTAAAAATCTAAAATTAAAAAAATATACAATAATTTTCTTCAAAAAGATGTTATATCATCATCTAATATTAATAACAACTTTCGCAAAGTTGGTTAAAGTTCTATAATTCTACATATGACACAAATTAAACTCAACTTTTACAAAGCATCTAAAGAACCCCACAAATTCTACATGAGAACACTTCTTCCATGACACAAATTAAACTCAACTTGTACAAAACCACACGAATTAAGATCAGCTTTAAAAAAAACAACTAAAGAACCCCACAAATTCTATATGAAAACACTTCTTCCATAACCCATATTAAACTCAACTTTTACAAAACCACATAAATTAAACTCAGCTTTTACAAAAACATCTATAAAAACCCACAAATTTTATATGAAACACTTATTCTATAACCCATATTCCCATGAGGAATTCCGTTCCACATTAATACCTCCTCTCCTCTCTATAACCCAAATTAAACTCACATTTTACAAAACCAAGAACCCAACCATCTTATTATCACTATCGTTTTCATTCTCCTCGTAATAAAATCTTAACTATCATCTATGATTCCACATGACTTTCTTCTATGAGGATTTTCTAATTATCACTATCCTTTTCATTCTCCTCGTAGTAAAATCTTAACTATCATCTATGATTCCACATGACTTTCTTCCATGAGGATTTTATTAGAAATATCATCCACTTTCATGTGGTAGGGCCAAAGCTATAGCCACACTATTTTCAAATCTTTTCCAATTATTTCATACCCTGTTTTGACAGCCATACTCTTGAAACTGATTAGAATTTTCAAGCAATAATAACTATCTTTAGCAAAATGTGGAGATATGCTTCATTTTGCTTTTTAGGCAGAAGATTGCTAATCAGTAGGAGTGATTTTCAAATCTTCAGTAAAAGTGATTTTCAAATCTTTTCCAATTATTTCATAACCTGTTTTTGGCAGTCATACTATTGGAACTGATAAAATTTTTAAACAATAATTACTTTCTTTAGCAAAATGCAGAGATATACTTCATCTTTCTTTTTAGGCAAAAGATTGCTAATCAGTAAAAGTGATGCTTATGAATAATAACTATCTTTAGCAAAATGTGGAGATTTACTTCATCTTCCTTTTTAGACAAAAGATTGCTAATCAATAGGAGTGAGTGATGGATAGTCTACTATTATAATAAAAGAGGAGATTTACTTCATCTTCCGTTTTTAGACAAAAGATTGCTAATCAATAGAAGTGAGTGATGGATAGTCTACTATTATAATAAAATAGGTTTATAAAATTCTGGATTTATACTTACCTTGGATTGTTGTTTTAATGCTTTTACAAAGAATATCAAAATTAAGAGTTTATGAAGGCTCTCAATTCTTCTTAGTGAGCATTATTTTAATTTTTTGTAATTTGTAGTATATTATTTATATTAAAAAACTACACTGAACTCAATATTTCCAAAAAATACTGGAACACTGAAATTAATTTCTCTTATCATTGCGGGCTTGCTAAGCATATTCAAATTAGAAAGAGGATGGTAGGTATGTTGTCTAAATTTGGTTGTCAACAATTTAAATAAATTTAGTGATAAAGATTTTGAAATTTTTACTAAAGATGTTCAAATTTAAATCTTATAAAGATAAGGTTTTACACCATATTGTAATATCTTAATTTTAATTAGATAATTATATATTAAATAAACATCCTCAATCTTAATTTTAATTAGATGACTATGCATTAAATAAACATCTTCTATAAAAATTATTTTATATGAAAGATGATTTTCTATAAATTAATTTTAATTAGATAAGATATATTAGATAGAGATCCTCTATAAAAATTATCCTATATAAAGGATGATTTTGTATATGTATATGATGCTCATACACTACGAATTGGTAGATGCCTGCATAAATAATCCGGGTTTCTACAGCCTTTCACATGCATTTGTGGTGAGTTTTTAAAATTACCAAAGATTTCCTCATGCAAACCCTGGTCATGAAAAGTCTAGCATCTAAAAATGGGATTTTCATAATCTAGATTTCGATGCCAAGAATCTGCCACAAATATCAAGAGAAACTTCTTGGCAAATGGTTACACTTCCTGTCGTAACTTCTTTTTGAAAATTTTGACAATTGAATTCATTGAAATGAACGTCCCAACACAGTCGTAACGCGGTGGGGATTGGTCAACTTGACCAGAAGTGAAATTTTACTGGGTCAAACCCAGGGAAAAGAGGAGGCAAAAGGAATCCTGTTCGAATACTATGGCCCATTGCCAAGCAATATCTGTGTCTTGTAGCTTGACAAGTTCCAGCTAGAATAGAGACTTTGTCAATACTCTTAAGAAAGTGGCCAAGTTTGACACTCCCATATTGGAAATATTGGGAAGACTTTTAAATTCCATTGAATCCAGAAATGATAGCAAACTTGGTAAGTAATCAACCTCCACTTCAAAGATCAAATATAAGCCAGGCAACATTTTCTCCACTTCATAACACTCAAGTTTGCTACTCCTCTCCTCTGTGGTTCATTACGACTCAAGTTTGCTACTGAAATGGACATGTCAAAATAGGCTTGACCTCTCTGAAAAGATGTTATCTCCGGTGTTGCCTTGTGACAGGATGGTTTTGAAGCCAACGCTGCTTACAAATAAGACTTCAGGCACAAACAAGCAAGCTTGGGAAAACATGGAAATATGTTCCATTCCCTCCACCATTCCTTAGCATAGAAAAATAAGGACAGCACTAAAATTTAAAGGAGAATAGCAGTGGTGTGATTGCAGTTGATCATACATATATAAATTAAAATAAACATCTTGAGATTTACAAGGCATAGCCAGCTGAGCGCATGCAGAATAACAAGTGGAACGAATTCAAATTAGCATTTACATGGTTCTACGCAGCACCAAGGTGCCACCGCAAGCTACACCTATTCAGTAGAATTCACCTAAAGAGGCTCTTGGATTATGACCAATGATTACAGAGCAAAAGCCTGCTCTGACAGGCTATGAAATAACGCCATTGAAGGGAAACTGCAGCACATCCCCTAAGCTTTGCAATAACAATGGGCCAAATTTCATTTTATTTATAGACAGATGCCACTACAAATTGGCAAAATGGAGAACATGACCCATGTCCTGAGCTCAAGATACGACTTAAAGAGCACCATCAAATCACTAGCATAACATCCAAGTGGAAATCATGGAGTTGGAGGGTATACAATCAACAAGTAAGTCATCTAGAAACTACTAAACAAATTGAAATGGCTACTCGATAATAAGATTCAATGACTCTGCATATAAAATGCCAGAAAAAAAGAAGCAAGGGAAGCAGGTAAAAGCATAAACAATTGTGTTATACGATGACAATAAAAACAAGGAGATTCCTGACTCGTACTTTTTCAGAACCTACACCTTTTCAGAACTCATAAAACTTTAAAAGTTTAAATAATTCATACAAAGTCATGAACCCATAGAATGCTTTAAATTCTGTTGTCCCTTTAATAGGGGAAATAAATAATACTCTAATATTTCCAAACTTGATGCCATGCATGTTGATAGGGTGGCATTTCCTACCAAAAATAGATTGAATAGGATTCCAACATAAGAAAAATATGAAATTCTTCTGAAAACAAGTTAGATTGACTTAATTTACCCACAAAACATGTCAACCAGTTTCTATAATAGACCAACATATTTGCTTTGTCGGAGAAAAAGATGAATTGTTATATAGCTCCTTATATATGTGGATTGAACTGATAACAAGTACACAATCAGAGCAAACACAAAGAAAATGTGTATGAAACATAATTCCATCCAAGCTATGTTGTGCTCCAGTTTGCTTCATAACCATACAAATTTGTGCAGTTACAAAGAATAATGCAAATAATGGAAATGTAAACCCACAACTTTCCCATATGATTACACCTGCATAGATGTTCCATTGCATACAAAAAGAAAACTTGACAACATTATTAACAAATAAAAGGCTTGAAACTCAACACACTCAAAAAGTAGAGTTCCTAATAAGGAACGAAGAAAAATTATTTAGAAAATTATACTGCTTGATAGCATCTGACTATAACAATTGATTTAACATTTACAATGCACTTCAGTCACTCGAGTATCATCAATACGCACAAAAGATCATGATAGGGCTTTGAGGCAAGGATCTTCAGATTGGGGCAAGCAGCTCAGTCTGCAAGACTGCATGTATACCGTATCCATAGGCCAGCAATAAAAAACATGTAAATGCAGAGAGTGAGGTAATAAATAGACTAGAAAAATCTTCAACTTCCCCCAAACTTTTGCTCATGCTCCAAAATACCAGATTTTACCTTCAGTTGTAGACTTGTCACTCAACTTGGGGCCAAAAGATCCCATGCGGCCAAAGGAAGCATCAAATGGTGATACATACGTCGGGTTCCTGATCATTTCCTGAGATTGAGGCTGAATGGAGTTGTCATATACCTTGTTTCCGTCATTGAATACACCACTTATCAATTGCTGCATGCTTGCCTTCGATTGATGCACGCTTACATTGCACCCATTCCCATTCTTGCCTGCCATATCACCGTGACCAAAAAATATGTCTTCCGGTGTAATTCTGAAGAAATCCTCTTTCTGAAGAGCATAGCCCATGTTCATACCAAATGAATTATTGGCACTAACAAACTGGGGACTCACAGTGGTAGATGCCTGGTTCTGCTGCAAGCCACTATCATACAGAGCCAGTAGCTCATTTATCTGCTGCTGATTGTTTGCTGACAAGTTCAAACTGCCAGTGCTCAGAGGAAGAACACTGATGTCCCCTTGAGATGTTGGTTGTCCATTTCTTGGTTGGGAAGGAATATTCTCTTGCACTTGAGATTGAGCTGATTGCCACGGAGAGTTATAGTGGGGGGACTTATTAACTTCATGTTCTGGTCTCTGAAAATCCATGCTTTGCACATCCATTCTGTAAGAGCAAGTAGACTGATGGACGTTCCTTAAGTTCTGGTCCAAAAAACCATGTGTCTGTTCATTGTATGGGCAGCCTTCATGTGGGCATGTATAAAACTTCTGCCCTTGCATTAAAGCATCTTCCTCTACTTTCCTCTTTTTAGTCAGTTTTGCATTCTGGTTGTTTGGAATGGACCAACAGCCGTTCTCTCCAATGGTTGTGTTAAACAAATCCAAGTCTTGAATCTCATCTCCCTGAACATGATTTTTTGGATTTAGTGGATCAGGGACTTCATCAAGGCCTTCAACATCATACTCCCCACTGCTGCCAGATATTAGACTCCCAGAATTTCCTCCCCCTGCAAAACCAGTTAGCATGCAGCTATTTGGGTTTTGCTGCCGACACAAGGCTTCTTCTTGATTGACAACAGCAAGCCAAGTTGAACTCTCTTTTGCAGTCATTTTATCCTGCAAACACTTTGACTGTCTCACAAGTTTACGGATTTTAGCAATATCTGGGGACAAGTGCTTTATGACAGCAGTGAGAACCCCCACCTTCCAGGCCTTTTTGAGATCATGGGGTTTTTTGTAAGGCGGGGATCCGTTTCCTTTAGGCAAACCTAGCTGTGGCCACCAGTCCTCATCCCCTGTTGGCCACCATGGAGGAGGAACACCTTTCTCTAATGGGTACTTCCGTTGGGGTGGATCACAATGTTGCATCAAAGCAGACAACAAAGATCCAAGAGTAGTATCCTGGAGTTCCTGAAGCGTATGAGGGGTCGAGACCCCAGTTGAACCACACTCATCCTTCCCTGGCAATGCATTTTCTTGTTGATATTTTGCTATTGCAGCAGGGCCATTCCTATCAAAACGGACCTTCTCCTTCCACCAGGCCCTGAGATTATCAGAGGCACCAGTCACTGGCTTTCCTTTCTCTGGAATTATACCGTAAACAAACCCCTGAGCCTTGCAAACCTCCATCATCTTAAGCATGTACTTCAATATACCATCCTGCGCCCTTGACATCTTTTTCCTCCTTGCTTGCTCTTGGGATTGCCTTTCCTTTGCATTGTCAACAACATCATTTACTTTCCGGCGCTCCTTGATGCGCCGGAGCCGAATCCGGTCCTTCCACATCCGTTTCTCAAGCTCATCAACATCAGCTTCATCCTCGCTCACATACTCCTCAGCCACAGTTTCTTCTTTCATCCCTTCCCCAACTTCCTCTTTCACCCCCATCCCTCCCCCTCCTACTAGTTCGTTGACAAAGGAAGGAAATCCCATATCACCCAGATAGCTAAATTCAGTAAAGCTCTCCATAATTTTAAACTGAAGCCAATTGCCAAACACCCTTCTCACACGTGATCAGTACTCCAAAATCCCCTGCACTCCACCACACAAATGCAAAAAGCCCTCTGATATTCAGATACAAAAGGGACCTCCCAATCCAAACTGAAACCCAAGACAAGAAGCCCTTTAGGCTTCAAACTGCCAACCGCCCTTGTCCCACTAGAATTGTCCTCTAAAACCCAAGACACCAACAGCAAATCTCCTTCAACTCTGAGACCCAAAACCCCTCTAGACCTCAGACACAAAGAAGCCCCCTCCCCAATCCAAATTGAATTCCAAGACACAAAAACACTCTGAACTTCAAACAACAACTCCCCAATCCAAATAGGACTACAAGGCCCAAACACCCCCCTGAACTTCAACCACAAGAGGAATCTTTCCCAAACACACTCCAAACCTCCAAGACTCTAAAACATCAACCACAAAACCGATCTCTCCTTCCCAATCCAAACTTCACTCCAATTCCCCAAACCTCCCTGAACATACACCCCAGAAGCAATCCTCCCCAATCCAAACACTCAACCACCCACAAGCCCTCTACACCTCAAACAAAGCATGAACAGCTCAAATCCAAATTTCACTACCTCCCCCTCCAAATACCACAAACTCTACTGTAAAAAACCAAAAACACTACAGAAAGCAACAATGGGTTTCAGCATACCTCACAACAGCTTCACCAAACAGCAGCTTTGCACCAAAATTCAATCCAAAAATCTCCTCTACGGCACCAACAACAAGACGGGGCAAAGATTCCTCCAAATCACATAGCTAAATACTCGAACGGACAAACAAACGGCACCCAAAAAAATCAGAGCCACACCCATTAGCATTCTCAAACACCCAGATCTAATATTCCAAAAATTCAACATTAAATTCCTCAGAATCTTCAACCCCTTCCCCCGATCCGCCCGAAACCCCCCCAAAAAAATAAAAGTCTCCCATTTTGGGCCGCCCCTGTGACCCTTTTGACTCGAAATAATTTAACCCGTGGTAAAAACTAAAATCGTAAAAGAGAAGTGACAGGTGCGGCTCTACGGACTCTTCCTGAAAATTCGCGGTAAAACGTGGTATTATTTCCCGGCGGGGTCACGGGCACGACGAGAATTGCGGGCGTGGTCATGTGGTGCCGGGGCTCCATGCGACCCGCGGCTCTGACAGCGCCGTCGGGAAGAACAGAGGTGATCGGAGTCGGAATAAAACCGGTAAAACCGTAAAAGTAAAAATAAGGCAGCATGTATTTCTGGTGCGTTGGAAGTTTTTACCTCGAGTTTTTACCTTCCGTGGTCCGCGCTGGCAGTGTTTTGGGGTTTGCCACCTGCGGGACAGGCTTTTGTTGGGCGCCTCTCCTGCGCATTATTTTTTGGGGCCCACTTTGGCTTTTGCGCTGCCACGTGGTAGAAGGATTTGTGGTGGGTGCAAATCCCGATGTTCTTTCTTTTTCTCAACTTTATGCCTTTGGAAAATGTATTTTTATGGGAACTTTTGGGAATCTTCACTGGAACTTTCCGTTTATCCCCCTCCACTAAAAGAAAATTTAGGACTAAATACAGGAAATTGCAAAGAAGGAGTAAATATGAATGGGATTCGGTGAAAAATTAAGGTAGGGTTATAGGTTATATGGAAGGATGTTTATGGGTAATATTGTTTATTAATATACAATTATTAATCTGATAATAATTAAGTCTTCTAACTCATAAGATTTGAATTTGAATTATAAACTTTATTTAAAGTTTTTAAATTTCAATGAGAATATTGTTTATTAATATATAATTATCAATCACACTATACACTATAGGAGGTTTTAGACTCGTAGATTCAAACTATAGACTTAGATTCAAAGTTTTAAAATTTTTACTTAAAAATAATATAAGAGGTTTAAACCTTACCAACTTAATTAAAATTGTTGTTAATGTTATTTATTTTAATATATATTTTAAAGATATTATTTATTTGTATAATAATTTAAAATTATAAAAATATTATTAATTGTTAAAGAGACTTTATTCTTTACTTTTAAGTACCTTCTTACCACTTTATTAATAAGAAAATTAAATTCCCTAAGTAAAGTTAAAGTTACTTAAACTTTGAAAAATGAGGTTAAGGGTGTCTTAATTCTTATATAAGAATTAAATTTTATTTGAAGAGCAGGAATATATGTTTAACTATTTATTTTAGTAAGAATTTTAGTTTTAAAATAGTTTGAAAATGAAATTTTTTGAGGATGAAAGTCTCGAAGTTTAAAAACATCTATTAATCAAACCTATTCAAGTTTACGTGTGATAATTTAAATTTGGACCCCTTGAAAACAGAAAATGTCAGTTAATAATATTTTATGATTAAGATGTATGGTTTTTATGTTATATTGATATAATTGTTTAAATTTAACTAAAAGTTAGATTTTATTATATTAAAAAATTAGTTAATATTTTTTATTATATGTATAAATTTTATTTATTTATTTTAATTATTTTTTTCTAATTTTATGTTAAAATTGAAAAATGCTCTCTTATTGAAAAATTTTATAATCACGAAAGAAAGTTCAATCTTTAAAGGTAGTTTACAACAATTTGATAAAAGATTTGGGCTTTTCTGCTTATAAATATAAAAATAAAACAATTGTAAAAGTACAAAGGTGGTTTTTTCTAAAATTTGTTATACATAATTGAATTGATTCAATTATATTATTACTATATTTTAATATATTGCACACTAACATTGCAAGGGATTATATTATCATAACATTCATGAAAATTAAATCTTAACTTCTTTATGAATAAATATTCAATTTCAACCCATAAAAAAATATTTTAAAAATAATAAAAAATATATAATTTTGCTCAATAGGTCCCCGTTGGTACTAATAATTGATGCAGCCCACACCAAGGTTCAAAAGTTTATTGACAACATCAAATAGCTTAATTTAACAAAATCAATGTAAAAAGGAAAAGGTAACCCTTTCAAAACTCTTTATTTATATATATATATATATATATATATATATATATATATATATATATATATATATATATATATATATATATTAAAAAAAAGAAAATGTAACCCTTACAAAACTCTTCTTTATTTTTATTTATTTATATATAGTTTAATATTTTTAAGATATGAAAGTTAATTATATAAAATCAAATTCATTTTATAATTAATATAGTATTAGAGTAGATGAATATGTCTCCAACTATAAAATTTAGATATATTCGCATTTAAAAAAATCTATAGTTCAAATTTTGAGTTCCCTTGAGATGCCCTTATATGATTTTCATATTTAAATTTTAACTATGATGTGTATAATTTTCAGGTCACGAATTCAATATTGTTAGCATATTTTAATTTTATATAACCAATTCCAAAAAATATGGCAGTCCTAAGATCTTATATTAATATTTTAATACAACTTTAAGAGGTGGTAAAGGATTACAAACTTTATAAAGTATTATTATTTTTTCAATGACTTTACAAAGGTTTTTATGAGGGATCATGGCCTCCTCACACTTAATGGGGTTTGAAGCTTCAACCTCTCAAAGAGAGGCCAAAGCCCTTACGATTGCAACAAGCTTACAGTCCTGGAACACTTTTATTATTAATTATATAGCATAAAAAAAAAAAAAATATATATATATATATATATATATATATATATATATATATATATATATATATATATTATTTTTTATTTGGTTAGTGTGAGAAATCCCTATAATTGACACAACGCACATGGTCGAGTAGTCTCCTCCTAACCATGATTCCTCGTAAAGCCAAGAGCTATACTTATCAATAGGGAATTTAACACACGACCACCACACACCCACCCTCTCACACACTCTCGCCCACGTCGTGGTTTGAACCTTCAACCTCTCGAAAAAGAGTCGAAGCCAAATGAAATATGATCCAAAACAAAATTATTATATTTATAAAAATTATTCTAAATATAATTTATAAATTTGTTCTTTATAATTGTAATTTTATTAAATGATAAGGTTACTTTTTAATCCATTTCATAACTTGTTAAAATGATAAAATGTTTTTTTAATTGGTTATCCACTTTTTGTTTTGTGGGGGAGGCATGCGTAGTGAGTGGCCTTGGTGTGACATGCCCTCCAGTACTATGAGGTCCTGATATATGAACCGAAGTTACAATTTAATCATGAACTTTCAATTCTTGTGGTTGCAATTGTGCTTCACAAAGGAAACTAATAGTCCAAGTAAATAACGTGAAGTTTTGAAAATATTACTCAACTAAAATGTAGAGTATATAGACAATAAAGGTTGAGTTTAAAATTTAGACATTTTATAGAAAAAAAATATAGGTATCTAGCTATAACAACTCAATTGAGATGAAAATTGAAATTATTTGTAAACCCTTAAACTTTAAAGAAGACAATTGTGACTTGTCAAAGGTGGGGAACTTGAGTACAATTTTTTTAAAGAAAAAATATTAAAATTAAAGTTATTATTAACATTTTTTATTAAAAAATATTTATTTGTATAATAATTTAAAGTTATAATAATATTGTTAATTGTTAAAAATACTTTATTCTTTACATTTTAAGTACCCTCTTAACACTCTTCTAATAAAAATTTTATATTTCTAGAATAAGTTACTTAAGCTTTGAAAAATGTGATTAAGGGTGTTTTAATTCTTATATAACAATTAGATTTTATTTGAAGAGCATAATGTCAATACTTTTTCAACTATCTTTCTGTTAAGAAGTTTAGTTTTAAGATAGTTAGGAAATAATTTTTTTAGGTGGTTTTCTTCCCTCTTCATTCAAGAAGTCTTATGGCCTTGTTGTGGCTTCCATTCCATGTGAGGTCCTTATTAATTTGGGAACAACTACCTACAATATATGGACTGATTGGAGATGGATTAATGATCATAGAATCTCTTCCATTAAATCCAATTGTATCTACAAAAAAAATTTGTGTCCTTTACCTTTGGACTCTAGCTCAATGTCAAGTGGCAAGTTAATTTTACCTATGCCTAGTGGAAGTCTCTTGTTGCTCAAATTTGGAAAGTTCCTATTGAATTCAAAATTCGACTTCTTGTATGGCAGGTTCTACATCAAAAACTTCCAACTTTTGAAAGTATGGCTCTGATTTTACATATTTCCTTCAATGCAAATTTTGTAATGCTTAAGAAGCTATTATTTACTTGTTTTGGTTTTATGCATGGCTAAACAATTTTGGGATGTTTTCTACACTTTTTTATTCTCATCCTTTCACTAGATCTTGGAAGCTTGTCCTGCTTGGTTTTTTTCCAACAAGATCATTATCCCAAACTTTGGGATGTTTGTAGACTCATTGTTTTCAAACATATTTGAAAGTTCAGATGCAAAAAGGTGTTTACCGTATCCGTAGGGTATTGTTTTAGTAGACTTGTCTTTTGATCTTTTAATACCTATGGGATGCATTCATTCCCATGTTGTTAGAGTTTCCAATAGACTAGATATATTATCGATAGGCTTCATCAATTATTTCACATGATCTAAGATCTTCAAATATTTTAACAAAAAAAAAAAGCATAAACAATGATGAACCATTTTAGAAACTCATTATTTTTTTCTTCTTTGAAGACTTCAAAAGATAGAATGGAGGACATGCTCACAACTTCTCCATGTGGCAGGCTCTCCCAATGATGAGTGATGATATCAAACATATTGCAACATAACATAGTTATAGTCTCTTTGTTGCTAGGCTCTCCCAATGATGAGTGATAATATCAAACATATTGCAACATGACATAGCTATAGTCTCTTTGTTGCTATTAGCTTTTATTCTTATATGTACTCAATTATGGATGCTTTACTTTTTATTAACCTAATTATGTTTTTTTTTTTTTTTGGTGATGGATGGTGCTAACACCATATTATTGTAATGTTTCAATTGATGGTTGATGACTTAATATAATCTAGCTTTTACCAAAAAAAAAAATTGAAGATGAAAGTTTCAAAGTTTTAAAAAAGTTTATTAATTAAACCTTAATTTTTCTAATATTTATTATAAAAATCATAAATATCTTGAAAACTAAACATTAAAAACATCAATTTTAGTTTAAAAAGAAAATTTTTAATACTATTTTATAGTTACATTATGTTAGGTTAATATTTATTATTTTTAAATATAACTATAAGTTAAATATTATATTAAAAATTAGTTAACATTTTTATTGTTTGTGTAAATTTTATTTATTTATTTTATTTTATTTTTCTAAATTTTTTTTTGTTTTATTTTTATATTAAATTGAAAAATGTTACCTTATTGAAAATTTTTATAATCATTAAAGAAAGTTCAATATTTAAGATAGCTTACAACAATCATCTTTGATTAAAAATTTGGAAATTTTCACTTATAAATATTGAAAAAATAATAATTATAAAAGTAAAAAGAACATTATTGTTTAAAATATACTATACATAATTGAATTGATTCCATATGTGATACAGCATGATTATATTATTATTATATTTTAATATATTGCACTCTACCATTGCAAGAGATTATATTATCATAACATTCAATTTCAAACCATCAAACATAGAAAAACATTTTAAAAATAATAAAAATATATAATTATGAGTAGAGTTTTAATATTGATAAAAGAAGTGGGCTTGTAAAGGTTTTCTCCAAGAGGAATTTCACTTTCGCTTCACTTCAACTTCGACACTTTGAAACCCTTTGAGTGGGAGGCCTCCTTTCTCCCATTCTAGATCTAACTGCTAGTCATGTTTAGTTTTTCTACTGTGGTTCATGACCAGGGTGTTTTGCTTGTTAGGGTCTTACTGATATGTTTAGCTCTTTTATGGGTTTGGCATTATCACTCTTATCTAGGCAAAGGGTTGAATGCTAACCCAAACCTGTAGGGGTGATCCTGGGCCGTTATAATGTAGTGAAAAATTATGGTTGTTGACTTCTTGGTTGGCTCTCGCTCTGGTTGGTGGGTGTATTAGGTGGTTGCGTTTCTTGGGTTGTTTGTTAGTTTTGAAGACTTGTTTGGATTGTGCAACATTTATTCTAGGTTCGGTAGTTTCATGTTTTTTTGGCTTTCTAGGGAGAGGAAAGGGCCATCTACTGACCCAAACCTGTTGGGGTGAGCTTGGTATGGTGTTTGGCTATAAAAATATAATGGTGTTCCTTTGGCTGGGTTCGGCTCCGATGACTTGGCTGCTCTAGTTAGATGGTGCTTGGATGGCTCTATTGCTAGGGTTCTCTACTAGCAGTGGGTCTGTGGCTGGTTTGTGCCGCTTTCTTCTGGGTTCGGTAATTTATTGTTGTATCTGGCTATTTCGAGGAGATAGGGTCAAATACCAACCCAAACTAGTTGGGGTGAAAGTGGGTTGTTATGTTGCGATGGTTTTTGACTTTTGGCCCCATGTCTCTGGTGGGTTTCTTAGCTTCGATGATCTGCAAAGATCTCTTTCTCTAGTTCCAGCAATAGTGGTGTGTCTGATCCCAGGGTTCTAAGGCTTTTTTTTCGAGATCTTACCCTTCTTCCTCTCAGGTGTAGTGCGAAATGTTGATATCTCCTTTTTCTTGTACATGAGAGCGGTTGTTCTTGTTTTACGGCTCTTGCTTCGGTTTAGGCAGTTCATAGTTTTTTACTTTCTCTTTCGAATCATTGCAAGTGTAAGCATCAAATCTTGGGCGAAGTGATAAATTTTGAGTGGGATATTTTAGTTTGCTCCCGTTAGACGGGTGTGGAGTTGTTCCCTATATGGGGTGTTTAGTTCATATTCTCTAAGACTTTATTATTGTACTTTATGTAGGAGGGTTGGTGGCTGGTTTTTCCGGCTTTTGCTCCTTGTTGGTGGGTTTCCCTTTTGGATGTAAATTGTATTTCTTCTTTTAAAGCTTGTTTTTGAATAACTCTTTTGGATTTTGTTGTAATGGTTGTGGGATCCTATCAAAACCCTTATCTCGAGCTGTGGGTCCCTCTCAAAACCTTTAGATTCGGGATCCTTAAAACCTCTTCTTTACCTAATCAAAAAAAATATTGATTAAAAAATTTAATTTAATATATTAAATTAAATTCATTTTATAATTAATAGAGTATTATATTTAATAAATGTCTCTAACTATAAAATTTAGATATCTTTGCATTCAACACAAAAAAATATTTATAATAAAAAAATTACAGTTTTAGGGTTCAAGTTCCCTCGAGGATATACCTTATAGTCTTGTAGTCTCCGAATTCATGTACACTTTTTTAGAAAATAATAAACGACACAACATTCTATGATTATAAAGTTGATGATTTTCATACTAAATTCTTTGAGTACGAGGAAAGAGGTGCATATTCAAATTTTAGCCAATGATATATGTATAGTTATCAAAATGTCTATATGATTAGAAGTGTAACCTTACAATAGTATGTTTTGATCTTATACAACTAATTTAAAAAATATATGACAAAGTCATTAAAGTTTATATTAACATTTTGATACTAGTTTTAAGAGTTTTAAAATTTGATAAATGGTTACAAACATTAACTCCTTAAAAATATTACAAATAAAAAAGTGATCAATAAAACATAACAATCAATCAAATATTTTAATTAAAAAATATATTTTTCTAAAAAATTAATTATAAATAAAAATGCTAAAAATAAAAATACAGTAATATTTATAGCACTTTTATTCTTAATTATATAGTATTAAAAATAAATTATTTTAAAATATAATCCAAAAAAATACCATTTTTTTAATGAAAACTATTTAAAATGTAATTTATAAATTTAATATTTATTATTGTAATTTGATCAAATGATGAGGTTATTTTTTAATCGTTAATATTCTTGGTGCGTCTGAATTGGTTAACTTATTTTAACCTTTTTCATCGTACTAAAGGGATTAACTTATTTTAATCATTTCTTATCATGCTACTATTTGCTAATAGTTAAATTAATCTCATTTTTCTTATGAATAAGATTGATTCTTTAATAAATACTTTTTAAAAATATAAAATTTGGTTTTTAAATTAAAATTTAAAAATTTAAAAAATTGATACATATAATTTGTTGATAATTAATAGAAACTCATGGCATCTAGTGGTTAACAACATAAACTTTAAATCATCTCAGTTGGCAAGATTTTGAGCTCTTATAAAAGAGACCTAATTTTGAATCACAAGGAGGGTGGCCTCCATTATGCCCCACTTAGCATCCTACTTTAAAAAAAAAAACATAAACTTACTTAAACCTTTAAAGTCAATTTCATACATTGAACATTATAAATTTAAAAGTTTGATATTTTTTTAATAAGTTGTGTGGCTTTTATTGGGGACCATTCCCATTTTAAAAAAAACTTTAAGTTGCTCTTATTATATTTCTAATAAGTTAATTAAACCATACCCATATTTGCCTTTCTATCAAAGATATTCTCTATTTTCCTCAAATTGTTAAGTTTCCATAATCAACTTTTTTTAAGGAAGTAACAACAAGAACAACCCTCACATGACAAATAACTCCAACAAATGAAAAACAAAAAACTAAATCATTCATAAAAGAAGAAATCAGTTCAATTTTTCTTCTTTTGAAGTAGAGGTTCTTCCTCCTTTAGAGTGATAAAATCTAAGAATGCATTTTTGCACTTCAAGCTCCTGAGGTAATATCTAGTTGTAACACATTTTGGAGGATCTTCATTTTCAAAAAATAGACTGTCATCGATTGTTTTATAATTAGCTTCAAGAATACCATTTAAGGTGCTAATATTTTCCATGGAACCATCTAGATGGTCTTTAGTAACCATTTGGCTTTTATCAATGATATGATTCAAATTCTTCTTTTGGGATTGAGTCTTTTGTTGCTCACATGATTCCTATTAGACAATTGGTGCATTTGGAGGATGAGCTTCTTTCTTTTGAACTTGGACATTTGAAGATTTCAAATCATTCACATGAAGAGCCTTCTCCTCCTACAAGGAGGAATTAGAGCATGATTAGATGACTAGAGATCTCTTCTTCACATGGCCATATTGTTGATAACCATAACATGTCCAAGTTCATATTCAATATTTTGCATCCATTCCCCTTTGCTTAAGGAAATAGTAATGGATTGAGGCCCAAGAACTGAAACATCCATCCAAACAACCAATATTTTTACTCATTAATTTGATTGGACAAATTTTCCTTTATTTGGGAATCCATATACTGGAATGCACCAATGGCATTACCGATTTTGGTGAATATCTTCTCTCTCCAAAAATCCATAAGGAGAGCATAAAGATTCACCCAGATTGGGAAGCCATTAACTTCTTTTGTAAAGGGGTTGAAACTAGGAGTCCAAGGTCTTATATAGACACCCCTTTGTCCAAAAAAATAATTATATCTATAATCCATTACCCTATCTCTATCCACTAAATTAGAAAATAAAATAGAAAATAATTTTTTTTGGTAGGAGAGTTACTTGGAATTATGTACCGGTTGACGAAATCTTTAATGTATCCTTTGAGCTCCTTTAGGCCTAGTCTTTTGCTCTTGAGTTTAGATAATTGTTCGGGCTTCATGATAAATCAGATCCAACCCAAATTCATCCTCTAAATAGAGGGCAAAGGTTCATCCACTTGTAAACCCAAAGATCCTTGAGATATTTCTTTTGATTGAAGAGGCTTTCTCATAGATTGAAGAGACAGTCTGCGAACAACCCCTCTTCCTTCAACGCTTTACTACACAACCCTCTTCCTTCAATGCTTGAATGTACCTAGCGTTTGCATCCCTTTCAAGAAAATTGTAGCCAAATTTGTTGCTTTGTTCCATCACTTAATTACACCCTCTTCCTTCAACGTTTGACTACACAACCCTCTTTCTTCAACGTTTGATTGCACCTAGGGTTTGCATCCCTTTAATGAAGATTGTAGCTAAATTTGTTGCTTTGTTCCATCACTTAACTGCACCTAGGATTTACACCCCTTTCACAAAGACTGTTTTTACATCCCTTTCACAAAGACTATTTTTGATGCATACCATTTGTTAATAATAAAAAAAATATTTTTTTTTTGATAATTATGTGTTTGTATTTATAGCGGGTTTTAACAAGGATCCCAAAACCTGATTACATAAGCAATGGGCCTAGGGCATCAATCCCTTGAAACTGAACACCAAAATATAAATCCCGCCCAATGGTAACAAAGAAGCATGAAACAATCCCTCTCGACGGAAACAAAAAAATAAGAAAAAAAGTAGTTTTGGAGATCCCGCTCAACGGGGAGTAGCCAAAAACCAACATCGAGAAGATCCCGCCCAGCAGAAGCAAAGAAAAACCGTTACAATAAAATCCGCCTCGCGGAAGCAATCAAAACCACCACAAACAATCCCGCCTAGCGGGAAGCAACAGGGAAATCCCGCCATCCGGGAAACCAGCAGAAAAGAAAGGATCCCGCCTCGCGGGAAAACCGACGAATTTGGCGGATCCCACCCTATGGAGAAACCATCCCGCCCACCGGGAAAACATTCAGTTCAGCGAGAGCCATTCTGTCGGTTTCACATTCAGTTCAGCGAGAGCCATTCTGTAGGAAGCCGACAACCAACACAGAGAGGATCCGACCCATCAAGAAGTGACCAGAGAGTTGCACCACAAGGAACCCGCCCCGGAAAACGGAAGAGGATCCCAAGAAGCAGGGACCAAGAATCCCGTCCAAGCACAGAGCCTGTCGAGGATTCACAAGAAAAAGGGGGAAGTTGTCCAAACCCTAAACCGTCACCTCCATCGCACTGAGAAACGCAGGGGACCAGATCCACGCGAATCACCTGCAAAAAACCCCAAGGGGAAGCCTGAGGGAAAAAGGGAAGGGATCCCCAACCAAACAGGGATCCCTGGGAAGCACCAGTTTGAAAAAAACAACCAAGGAAACCCTAGCCGACCGGGAGGGGCGCAGATAGTGGAGAAGGATCTCCCCCAGGAGATCATCTGCAAACAACCACTCCCCGGGAGGGATGACCTGGGTTGAGCCAGGGACTGGGCAGAAACCAGGAGCCATGGGAGGGGGAGCAGGGGAGGGACCAGAGCCCTTCCCTCTCAACCCTATCAGGGTGAGGTCCTATGTTATTGTAATAATAAAAAAAATATTAATAAAAGTTTATAGAGCAAAATGACATGAGATACCTTGAATGTCCTATTGAAAACATATTTTTAATTTAATTATATAGGATTGAAATATACTCTATTTCTTAAATACCTTAGATTTTAGATTTCCTATGGACAACATATTTTTAAATTAATTGAGATTGAAATATACCTTGCTTTTATTATACACATGTAGTGGTTTGAACCTTGGACCTTTGAAAAAAAAGCCAAAGCCCTAACCATTAGGTTATCCCCATCTAAACACAACATCTTGATAATCATACATATCTTTAAATAAGATTTGAAAGTAGGTCTTCTTGAAAATCAAGATATTTAATTAATTGAGATTATACCATCTAATAATAGTTTATTAAAAAAATTGAAAATAATTTAAAGTTATTTAAAGTTTTTTTTTTAAAGAATAATTTATGTTTTATATGATATTGAACAACTTCAAATTATATTTAAGACAATAAGTTTTGTAATTCATAACAATATTTTTTTATAATAGAATTCATGTTTTAAAGTTTTTTAAAATAAATTAATAAAAAATATATTAATATTATTAATATAGGATATTCTTTATTAATATTTTAGTAAGTGTTTGAGATTTTACAAATGTGAAATCATTTGATGATTATCTTAAAAAAACAAAATCACTTTAGAGATAAAGATCTTAATACAAATTAAAACATATTATAAGTAAACTTAAACTAAATTATTTGAAAAATATAAAAAAAATATTAACCAAAAAAAACATATCTACTTATTCTACAAACCAAAAAAACTAAAATAAAAAATACATGGTATTACATTTTTTAATATAAAAAAATAAATATCTAATTTTTTTTTGAGGAACCTTTTATGTTGTTTAAAAATATATTTAATTAATTAATATATTAACCATATGAAAATTATAAATATAATAATATTATATTTTTTTTACAATAAAAATATAATTGATCACTTATTTACTTATGTTTGAATTTAAATTTCTTTAATAAAAATTAAAAAACATGTTAAAAATTTATAACATTATAAAAAAATAATAATACTTTAAACTTAAATATTGATAATTTTGTAATATAATTATATTAATTTATACAAATATTTAACAATCAATTGAAGTGTTTTATTTCATTTAAAAAATACTAATATATTTTATCTCGTTGTCGCTTTTCAGGTAAAAGATTATAATATTGTTATAAAGTGAAGTGGCTGCGTAAACTTTATTATAAACTAGAATTTAAAGCTTACCCGTGAAATATATGTTATATTATTGCTCCATATACTTAATGTATGTTAATATTATTTAAATCCACATCTATCCAATTTATAGCGCATGTTAGATTGATAAGTCCACTTCAGCTTAAAGGTACTGTTCCAAACTTTAAAATAAGTATTTTTTAGGATAATCCCCAAGTGTAGTTTATTATGAGAACGTTATTTGCATTTTTTGGTAATGTAACCTAGGTTCAATCGCTATGATGATGTATATAAAAAATATTACTAAAAAAATAAATTTAAGACATATGATTTTAAATTTTTACATAAGTTTAAACTATAATCAGATATATACATGTGTTCAAAATAATTCAATAAATTATTTTAATTTATAATTTTACTTGACTTTTAATATTATTTAAATTTTTTACTTACAAGTAAGAAGGTTACTTACGAAGGATTTTGTTTATTTAATATATATTTTTTAGAATATTTAAATTGATATGTCTTTAAATTTTCATTCAAGAAATTTATAATAATGGAAAGGGCGGCTTTTATTGTTCTTCACATTCACTCCAACGTAAAAGAAAATAAATAGTTAATAAAACATATTTCTTATTACCCACAAGATTTAAACTTTAAACTTTTATTTAAATTTTCAAATTCTTTATCATTAACATTATGGCAAGTTCTCTCAATCCTCCAAAGGAGGAGGTGGCCTAAGCCAGATACAAAAAAAACTCCCGGCTAGCTTGAGGGGTATACCGGGATGGGACAGGTCTCGTGGAACGGAAAGTCCTGGCCCCCAAGGGATACGAGGATGGTGTGGGGGAGTTGGAGGCAGTGGGTTGTGTAAAACTCTCAAGATAAGAGAGGTCCCAAGGACAAATCTCTCCCTTCACATGCGAATATGACCTTAATCTAAAAAAACATATTGAAAATTTTGTGCACGGGGTTAGGTGGATTGGTAAGCTTGAGCATTTACCAAGAGGAAACCTAGGTTCAAAACTCTCGGGTGCGGGTGCACCCAGCTTAGCATAGGTAATAGTCTGATCTGACTCCTTTGAGTGATGCGCCAGACCGACGACAACAATATGAACCCTGTGTAACCAACGGTCCCCATGTCACGCCAAGTTAACATTAGCGAGACAGTAGGTTTGTTGAAAGCATAGTCATTGATGGTTTGAACTCTATGTTAACAAAAAAATTTGTGGTTGTAGCCAATTCACGTATGTAACTTAAAAAACATATTTAAAAATGTTAAAAATAAAAATAATAATAACAATAAAATGCATAAAAGAAAAAAGAAAAGTCACAAAACTGTGGGTTGCACTCTATTTTCTCCCCAAGCATATTCTCTCATTCACGTGGGTGCCAACCAATCAGAACAATTTTGTACAACCTATCACATCCTCAAAAATGTGTGCATGTCTATAGACTACGAACAGTTTTCATCGTATGATATAGTACACGTTGAAAAAGGACTTCGTAGATGGTGGATTCAGAATTTATGGCCTTATTTGATTGAGATGGTTTATCCCTGCCATATTATAGCATGCTATAATAAATGTAATAATATCCACCCATAAGCATAGTACACTTTTTATATGTATGTTTGGTGTGACATATAATTTTTATATAGAAGAGTGAGATATATTAAAAATTAACTTATTATCTTTAAAGATTGGTAGATTGATAATAGTTGAGTATTTGTACTTGAGTTTATTTCTTAGTAACAGTTAATAGAAGATAACAGGATCTCGACTTATCATTTCATTCTTTCAGTTTTTAGAGGCCATGACCAGAAAGCTCAAGGTGATCACAGAGATACAACAAGATCAACTCGTCGTCGACTTTAACAAAGAACATGTATGACGACATCCAACTCTTACATCACTCACTTCTCTTCAGCCTTGAATGTTGGAAGTAATCATTGATCCACAAATATTGTATAAATATTGATCCACATGTATGAACATTAATACAAATTCAAATTCAAATTCTTACACTATATATTAAAAATTAATTTATTATTTATAAAATAAGTAGATTGATAATAGTTGAGTATATTCCATTTTATTGATTTTGTCTTTAATTTTGATAACTTATTCCGCATCAAACCAAAAAAATTACCAAATGCAAATATGCTAAAGTAAATTGGGTTCACCGTTCCTAAGAAATCAAATTCCATTTGGACTCTTGAAGGTCGGGATCGTAATGATGTTGGTGTACGCTAAATTGTACATGTGAATTATATTGAGTTGTCTTTAGTGAACTGGGGAGCAATTATGTGAAACTAATTAACGATATTAACCTCAAATCTCTTAGATTAGAACATTGTCTATTTACTGGAATAATTTATTTGCCTTCTCATCACACCAAAAGACACCTTAGTGGATTAAATTTAATAATTTTAAAGGATTGTTTATGAGTAGAACAAAGTCTTATGAGATGGACCACAGGGAGGTGAAGTCAGGTAAAGTCAAGAAAACCTTGAAAATATAAAAGATTATTTGTATTTGTTGGAAGTTGGTTCATCAACAATGTGTTTCCATTGGATTTAGAAAAGTGATTAGCATTTGTGAAAGCTTTAAGAGCCATTTATGGTATTATAACATTTTTAGAATCAGGGAAGTAGTACTCACACATGGCTTCTCATGAATGGTGCCACGTAGCAAAATGGCCTACTCATAAGATTGCCAAGGAAATATCTTTAAACTATGCGAGCCACTAAAGTCTGTTACAAACATAAATATTAGGATTCAAAGTACTTGCAAGGGAGAAGATAGCCCAACAATGAAATAAAAATAATGTTTATTACTATGTTTGGAGGAACATAAAATGGGAACGTTATAGGTTGGCTGTAAATGTTATATATAATAGGCGTGCAGGGAACATGCATGAGATTCCTAGGTGGTTAGATGTCTTACTTTTCACATAATTTTTTAAAAATTATTTTATATATTAATAAAAATAAAATAAATTTTAATTTTTATAAAGTTATATAAATTAATTTATAAGAAAATAAAAATTCTCTAATAAAAATTTATTTAATATGCATTTTTCAACACTTTAAAGTGTGAATGGGTAACGTTTTTCAAAGATTCTTTGTCATATTATGTGGACTAATAAGAGAAGCTAAGTTGCATTGTACATGAATTAAGAAGGGTATAATCCTGGCTAAGTTGCATTGTACATGAATTAAGAAGGGTATAATCATGACAATGCATAGCACACAACATTTGAGGGAAAAAAAAGAAAGAAAGATATTTTGCAAAAGCTGTCGAGAAAACAACTTTGGTGTAGAATTCAAAGAAAAAGGAGACTTTAAATTCTTGACTAGTCTAGAGGACAATGTTGTGAAATTAGGCCCCGATTTGATAAATAAATAGTTTGTCTGATATTTCACTAATTAGTCTAGTTACCACGATAAATAAATAAATAAAATCATGCTATATCATTTTTGGGTGTAACAAGATTAAAATAATTTTTATTTATATTAAATTATATAATTATAGAATGGTATTATAATAGTTTTTCATTTATGTATGTATATTTTTTTTATAAGAATAGAATTTGAATTTTATTCATAAAATTGGAGGAATTTAATGATCAAATTTATCTATATTATTTATATTTTGATATTGAAGATTAATACTTTATTTTATTTTTTATACCATCTTAGTGACAATTTGTAGAAGATAATAGGATCCCGACTTATCACTTCATTCTTCCAGCCTTCAAAGGCCACGACCAGGAAGTGTCAGGGTGATCACAGAGATACAACAAGATCAACTCGTCGTCGACTCCAAAAAAGAACATCTACGACGAAATCCAACTCTTATATCACTCACTTCTCTTCAGCCTTGAATGTTAGGAGTAATCCTTAATCCACAGATCTTGTATATCATATGTCATTATGTTTATTGTTTTTCTTACTTTATTTTTTTTGGAGCTGCATTAGGCACTTCTATTGCTTTGTATATGTCTTACTTTACAGTTCTATTGACCTCTTTTGGTCACCGATGGACATCAATACAAATTCTATTCTATTATATTTGAAGTTAAATATAGAGTATAAAGCTTATTAATTGTTTTTATTTTAATAAGGTTTAAATAAATTTAAAGTTTCTAAAATATAAAACCTAAGAAGTAGTAAGAACGATGGAGCGCTTTGGCGATGGCGATGAAAATTTCAATTTTTTGGTAGGCGGGAAAATTGAATCCGGTAATGGCGATGGCGACGACCTAGAGAACACTTTCGACGATGGCAAAGACGATGGCTTGGAAGATATGGGTATTGGTGACCCAGATGGACCCCCTTTCAGAGGCCACACCACTAGCGGTTATGCTTCACATGTAGTTTCTGAAGATCATACCATTAGTAGACACATTTCGAGCCAGTCTCAAGATTCTCCCCATAAGTCCTATGCTGATAAAATTAGAATCCAAGGACATACAGATGTTTCTTCTGAGCCAAACCTTACACCCACAATGACAAGGAGATCTCCATTCCTCCTGGTGTTATGAACTCGATTATCAGCTGAAACTCTTTATCCCTGATAGAAAAATTCATAGGAGGTCGGCTTGACATTGAATCAATCAAAAAATGGGTATCGACCAAATGACGGCCCAGTGGATCCATGGAAATAAAGGCCATGTCTAGAGGTTTTTTCCTCATAAGCCTCAACAACGTGCAAGACACCAACCACATCTTGACTGGTGGACCTTGGTTCTACGATCACACAAGCTTGTTCCTACGAAAATGGTCAAAGGACTTCGATCTTGAAATCCAATCTATAAATTTGGTGCCTATCTGGTTTCGGCTTCCCAACCTACCCCTCCAATATTGGGATGAGAGGATTTTTCTCCTGGTTGTTGAAGTTGTTGGGGACTTTGTTGCCCTTGACCTTGCCATAAAAGCGCAATCAAGGCTAACTCATACTAGAATCTGTGTGATGGTAAATCTTGATTCGAAGTTACACACCTATGTGGATATCGTTTGCAGCCCTAAAAGAAGACTCCAAGTCATTGTTTATGAAAACAAACCAACGTTTTGTATTGAGTGTCGCACCCAGGGTCACCTGAAGATTCAATGTCCATTGTTGAGAAAGGAGACGATAAAAAAGTCAACCCAAAAATTTCTAGCAGCTAACTCTAATGATGGACCTGTTCACGGAAAGAAAGTTTACCAAGCTAAGTTGACTCAAAAGCTGGCCGCCACCATGGACACCGAGAAGCCTGTTGTTGCACCAAGAAGTCCTAAAGAGGAAGGAAAAAGAGGTAATCTCTCCATACCTAAATCTTCTCACTCTAAACAAAATTGCTCACTCTTTGTTAAAGCAAATCCTTTCGAGACTTTACATGATTCTGTAGAGGATCCTATCTGTGATCTCATTGATAAACCTTTACAGCCTTGTTTTTATGCCTATGAGATTTCATAATCCTCTTCACATCTAGGGTCTTCTGGACTTCATTTATCTGTTGAATCTCTAAACTTTCTTCAATCTTAGTATAGCAAACCCTTGAATCAACAAGACCCTCTACCCAATGTGTCTATCCCCATATCTCCCCCTCCTAGCAAAGATGTCCTTAGTTTTGGGCTGAAAGCTCTTGATCCGAATCCTGATAACCGAAACCCTAGCCTTCAAAAATCTATTTTCAAAAATCAAAAGAAAGTTTCAGCTAACACAAATTATGAAAAAGCAAAAATAGGGAGGCCTAGTAAATAGGATTTAAGGTGAAAGAAAGTTGAAGAGAGTATTTCTAATGGATCTCAACCCACTATTATCTCCTCTTCAGCTAAGTAGGATCATTCTAAGGTTTCCACAGATGAGGGGAACATAACCAAACCCCCTCCGACACCTTCGAGTGGAGGAGGTAAGAAATCTTCAAAGTCTTCCAAATGAAGATTCTCTCATGGAATGTGAGAGGTCTTAATGGATGGACCAAGCACAAAATCCTTTTATCCATGAGAAAATACACTAAGCCGACTATCATCTTGTTGCAAGAAACCAAGATCAATAAAAAATTCCAAGATAAAGTTATTAAGGCTATATAGAAAAATTGTGGAGTTGCTACCAGCCCTGTCAAGGGAGTGTCTGGTGGCCTTATGTACCTATGGGACCCTGCTAAAGTAGAATGTCATATTTTATCATCTTTTGATAGGATCACTAACATTTCTTTTTGTTGCAAAGATTCAAATGTTTAGTGGATTTTATCTAATGTGTATGCTCCTAATACTATATCTGGCCAACGAGAACTATGGTTTTCTATGAGGTATATGCGATAGATATTCCAGAGTCAACCTTGGATGATAGATGACGATTTTAACTCACCGCTATAGCCTACTGACAAAAAAGGAGGTACTCCTATCTCACCTTAGAGTTTTGAAGATTTTGCTGAATTCGTTGATGA
This sequence comes from Wollemia nobilis, assembly GCA_028583015.1. Lineage (NCBI taxonomy): Eukaryota > Viridiplantae > Streptophyta > Pinopsida > Araucariales > Araucariaceae > Wollemia > Wollemia nobilis. The sequence continues at coordinate 357,863 of JAQPPZ010001127.1, forward strand.
GTGTGGTCTTATGGACATCCACCTTCAAGGAAGAAAATTTACTTGGACCAACAAGAGAGTGGGGGCACAACATATTTTAATGTGATTGGATAGATTTCTCATTTTCCACGAATCTCTTCAATCCTTTGGAGACATAACTCTCCACACTCTTCCTCAGATTGGGTCTGACCACAACCCTCTATTTTTAGAGGGGCTGAACACTACCTCTTTCAAGTCTCCTTTTTGGTTGTGGATTCAACAACCAGATTTCAGAAGCAAAGTACTTGAATGGTGGAGCAGAGATTTTCCTAGTAACCCAATTGTAAGATTAACTCAAAAACTCTGGCATACCAAGAACAACATAAAAATATGGAATAGGAAAACCTTTGAGAATTTATTTGAGGCAAAAAGAATCATTGGTGATAATATTCGAGCCATTGAAAATCGTATCTAATACGAGGAACATGATGTGCATCTCAAGGAATAAGAAAGAGAGCTACTAGCTGAATATCACAATATTTTTTCAATGGAGGAAACCTTTTGGCAGCAAAAGTCGAGAGCTCTTTGGCTAAAACAAGGTGATTATAATATGAAGTATTTCCATTCTCTCACCCTCCGACATAGAAGCATCAACAAAATAAAAAATTCGATCAGGTTGAAAAATGAAGAGGAGATGAGACGTGAAGTCGTAGCATATTTCCAAAACATTCTTGGAGCGGGTCAACCGAGTAACCCTCAATATTCCCTATTTAGTATCTAATAAAAATAATGATAGACTGTTGGCCGAATTTTTTGTAGATGAAATTAAAGATGCTATGTTTTCCATATATGCTGATAAAGCACCTGGGCCTGACAATTTTTCTCCCAGCTTCTTTCAATATTTTTGGGATATTGTCAACACTGATGTAACCAAAGCCATTTAGTTTGTTCAAGTGACCAAGCACATCCTGCGAGACTTCAAGTCCACATTTATCACTCTTATCCTGAAGACTCAACAATGCAGAACAATTTTTTATTATAGGCCGATTAGCTTGTGCAATGTTGTCTATAAAATTTTGACCAAGACCATTGCCAACAGAATGAAGAAATTGCTCCTTGTTATTATTGATTTATGTCAAGGCAACTCGGTCAAGGGAAGGCTTATAACTAATGGTATAATAACTATTCATGAACTGCTCCACTCTATCTCAAAAACAAAAAGCCAATCCTTTTTTTCAAGTTAGATATCACCAAGGCGTTTGACAGGGTCTCTTGGAGTTTTTATGTGTTGTGCTGGAAAAATTTAGCTTTCATCCGGAGTGGATTACCCTAATCCGAGAATGTATTTTGTCTACTTGGTTTTCTATCATTGTAAATGGTGCTACTGCTGGGTATTTCAAAAGCAACCAAGGAATCAGGTAGGGGGATCATCTTTCCTCTTATTTATTCATCATTCTTGCATAATCCCTTAAGAGGGCACTCAATTCTGCCTACTCTAATGGTACTATCTCTGAGATAAAGGCCTCCTCCATCTCCCAACCAGTCACACATCAACAATTTATTGATGATATGTTACTGGTAACCAAAGCTTCAGTTATTGAAGCAAGGGCAATCAAGAATATCCTAGTCTCTTGTGAGCTTGCTATTGGGCAAAGGATTAATTTTTAGAAAAGTAAACTATATTTCCTGAATACTTCCATTGATAGATAGCAAATGATTTCCATAATCCCAGTCTGCAGCATATCAAGAATTCCTTCCACCTATCTAGGTATACCCCTTTTCTATGGTAAACCTCTTGCAAATGTGTGGAACAACATCTTGGAGAAAATTCAAAAAAAAAAATCTAGGTGGAAAGGCTATCTCCTCACCCAGGCAGTGAAAGCGACTCTTGTCCAAGCTTGTTTGCAAGGCATTCTAGTGTATTTATTGTCTATATTTAAAGCTCCTATCTACAAGAATATTGAAAAAATACAAATGATATTTCTTTGGTCAAGAAGTGAAAATACCAATAGAATTTCCCTGGTTGCTTAGGACAAGATCTACTTAAAGAAGAATCAGGGAAGGTTGGGTTTCAGGAAAGCTAGTAAGATGAATTTTGCTCTCATTGGTAAGCAAGGCTGGAGAATTATCCAAAATGAACAAGCCACCTGGATCAATATCATAAAGGATAAATACCTACAAAAATGAGCCTTTCTAAGTGATGAACCACTTTCGGTTGGATTGCATTTTTGGAACTCTGTGATTAATACGAGACCCATCCTAAAATTTGGGCTTAGGTGGCAGCTGGGAAATGGAACATCTATTGACTTTTGGGAGGACAGATGGCTCAACAATCACCCTCTGATTAGTGATGCTAGTCTCTCCTGCATCAAGCCAAACACTGATCACCTATCTGGTTCTAAGGTATGTAATTTATTTTCTAGAAACTGTAACGAAGCCAGATGGAAGCCCTTTCCATTTGTCAACATCAACATTGCCCAGTCCTTTGCTTTTTCCATTATTTTTGGTCTACTATGCACCACTATCATTCCTAGTAACCCAAATGCTTTAGACTCTCCATTCTAACGCCTTTGTGAGGATGGAATTTATACTATTAAGTCTACCTACTACACCCAAACCAAAGAAGTCAACTCCTGGTATTAAATTAAGACTATCTGGTTGAAAAGTCTAATCAGTAAAGTTACATTTTTTTTTGGCTTGCTTCTTTAAAAAAAATCTTGATCATTGACAATCTAATCCACAGAGACCTAATACTCCCCAATCGTTGTATCCTCTGTAAAAATAGTTGGGAATATGTGATCCATATCTTTCTTGAGTGCTTGTTCTCTAATGAAGTGTTATCTTCCTTTCTCATGCTGGCCAATATGTCCTAGGTATACCCAAAAACTCTTGTTGACGCCTGCCATCAGTGGCCAAATTCATTTCTGAATCCAAAAATCCATACTTTTTGGTTGTATTGTTTTCCTCATTTTTTGTGGTAGGTATGGTTGGAGAGGAACAACAAAATTTTTGGCACTACTACAAAAGATGTCAGATCAGTGTTCTCCCGAGCTCTATCATTTGTCATTGAGAATTCTAATCTCATCCAAGCTAAAAAGCGCAATAACCAATGGGAATTATCCATTTTTAATACTCTTAAATTTCAGATTGACACCCTCCTCGAGGTCCTCCAAAAGTTGACAGGTCAATGGTGAAATGGATTCCCCGCCTTGTGGATGGGTCAAGCTCAACGTTGACGGAGCCTCAAAGGGAAACCCTGGTAGGGCTGGAGGAGGTGGTCTTTTCAAAAATAGTCAAGGTAAAGTCCTGTGTATGTTTGTTGAGTCTATGGGAAGTCAAACCAATAATTTTGTTGAAGCCCGTGCATTATACCTTGGCTTCCTCATTTGCAAGCGACTTCAGTCTGAAAGACTTATCATAGAGAGTGATTATATGAATGTCATTCGATGCATCCAAAAATGTCAACTTCTTTCCTGAAGCATGTTCAACGTTGTCCAAGAAATCTTGAAGATAATTGAAGGCATCATACATGTTACAATTCAACATGTTTACCGGGAAGGAAACAAAGCTACTGACCTCCTTGCCAATCAAGGAGTTGGAAAGGATAACCTCCAAGTCTGGTATGATAATTTCCCTCAATGTATTGTGGCCCACATTGATGCAAATGGAAATCTTAATATATAACTGGTTGTTGGTGCTGATGTGGCTGATTTGAGCCCTATTGGCCAAACATGGTTTGTCTGACATGGATGCCAACACATATCCTCTTTCCCTTATGTGCTTTTGTGCAATCCATATTGGGGTAATTTTGAGGAGATGTGGAGAGTTCACAAGGCAACTGTCATTCGTGAACCCAGGTGGTAAGGAATGTGGAAAGTTCACAAGTCAACTATCACCCGTGAATCCAGGTGGCAAGGAATAGTAAATAAAACTACTAATTTCCAGCATAGTGGAAGTGGTTGCTCCATAAGCTCACAGATTTAACCTCATCGAGCCAAATACTGTAATCTTGGTTGGGATTTCGATAGTTCTTTTTTGTTTCCTTTTGGGTACTGTTGCTATAGTTTGGACCCTTATTGCTTTTTATTTCTATCTGCGCCTTATTTCTTGTTTAAAGTTGGTTTTTTAGTTCCCCTCTGGGGTTGTTTGTTTTCAGTTCAGTTAGTTCACTTCTGGCTAGCTATCTTTGCTGCATTTGTGTAAAAGGTTTCGGGACCTTTCAAAACCCTTTTTATCAACCAAACAATTTTTTTTTTGTTATTTTAAAGGTTTTGTCTTAATTATTTTCTTTTTTTAAAGAAGGTTTTTATTGGGACCTCAAACCAATTACAATAACCCCACATCGGGTATCATTAGTTACATCAAGCTATGCAACCCTTTTTGGTGTTTTGAACCTTGTTGTGTGTTGTGTCATTTATATGTCTCAACCATTGAACCAAGGCCTTATCAGCTATTATAATTAAATTATAGTAATAATTAAAATTTATTAATTTTTTTTTGTTTATGATGGCTAAGGTCTTAAGAATGCATCACAATCAATTGAAAATTGTTCATCTTAAAAGTCTAGCCATGTTTAATTTTTACAAATTTATTAGAGCATTCAAAGTAAGAAAAAACATAAATTAATGGATCATTATATATATATTTTTGATAAATTGATTCAATTGAGATTTAGAAAATGTGATGATGTTTTGACATGGATTGGATTAGATTAAAATTTTATCCATCAAAATTATTAGAAAAATTATAAATTTTCAAGTTTTTAAGCATATATATTATTTTGAAATATTTAAACCAACTATTAGATTATTTTCTATATATTTTTGGATAATCAACCTAATTGATATTTAAAGTGTGAATAACTGAAATCATACAAATTCTTAAGGATATATATATATATATATATATATATATATACATATATGTATATATATAGCCAATAAGCAACTTGGAGGTCACAAGATTGTTATCCAAGAGGAGGGAAAAATAAAAAAACAAACCAAAACACCAAAAAGCATGCCAATATAAAAAGGACACCAAAAACCAAATACAAGGGGCACTAAAAATCCAAATACAAAAAGCACCAAAAATAGAAAGGGTGTCATTATCACCAAGAAAACCTAAAATGCCAAAATCTCAAGAATCACCTAATGTTCCAAGGTTGTCCAAAGACACTTGAATCTCTAAGGGCGATGAAATATTCAAAGGCTCAAGAATATCTAAGTGCTCTAGAATGCCCAAAGACGTTGAAAACACTAAATGCTTTAAAATCGTCATATGCTTCCTATCATTTGTGCCACTCATGTTGTCTGCTTTTCTTTTCATTATTACTTTGAGATGCAAATATGTAATATTTAAGGTATCATTTGCAAGACGATCAACCACCATATTGTGTGTTCTTCCAACATGGGAGTATTGTATATATTCAAAATTCTACTCCAGTTCTCTTAGTCTTCTTTGAACTATTCAAAGTTGGACTAATGAGAATTGCTCCACTTAGATAGGGTTGAGATCACAAGTTTCAAATTGCCATACATGGATTTGTTTAATGCCTTATTCCTGAGCTAATTTTTGTCTCATTTTATAGCTTAGTAATTTTGCAGCCTTGTTGGTTGTTTTCCCCAAATTGATTTTGAATTGAAGCAGTTCATAGTGTGGTGGCACTAGTATCACTCCAATAGCCACAACACAACTTGGGTTTGATTTAAAGGCTCCATCAAAGAAAAGTGTATGGAACTTTATCTTTGGATGTCTACTACCCAAAATTCAAGAGATTTTAGAGTTCCATTTGGTATAGCAATTACCTTTTTTTTTTCTTATTAATTTCTTAATGTCTTGTTATTTATGATATATACCTTTTGTGTTCAAGGCTATCTCCCTTAATACTTTGTTGGTTAACACTCAAAAATTAGTTCTTTTATCATATATTTTTTTTTGTTTTTTTCCTTCTAGATGTGCCAAATGATGAATATTAGCACTGAATATTAAACTTGCCATATAAAATGCTATTCTTTAGTCCCAATTTGTACATTTGGCCCTAACTAGTTAGGCAATTTTCTAAGTTGAAGGTTCCTGAGATTGTTAATCCTAACTACTAGGTTATTTCAATCTATATTTTAACTACTGTTATACATTGAAAGAACATATGCGATGTTGTTTCATTGTTCTTGAGACACCTATGTCAAATATAAGGTCCCATGATATTCCTCTTGATGAGGTTATCTCCAGTAAGAATCTTATTTTAGAGCACAAACTAGGGAAAGACTTGAAGTTTGGGGGAAACTTCTAATTTCATACCTTGTCTATGGTTGAGTTATTTTGACCCTATTGTTGTAATAACTCCTATTGGATGAATGTGTAAACACCTAACCCACTAATAGAACCCCATACTATTTGATTTGGAATTTGGATAGATATTTTAATCCCTTCAGTTTGGATGTGCAACTATCTCCATGAGTCTTGATCAAGATGTGGCAGGGGTGGATAGCCCACCCATTCAATTAAGCTTGTAAGAGAGTTAACATCCCATTGTTGCAAGTCCAATTTTAATTGTGGAGAAAAATTCTTAATGATTGGGGGCCCTTCCAAGACCAAATCATCCCATATATTATTTTTTTTACCATCCCATAAGCTAGGAGGTATGATTTACTATAATATCTTTAGCTTCCATAATATATTTTTAGATTAAGGAGGAGATTGCTATGCTTTTTACACTCTTTGGAAGATGGATCCTATTAGAGTTGTTTAGAGATTTTCATTTTAGAATTTGTTTCCACAAAGAGTTTGGTAGAGTGAGCAAGTTCTCAATGCAGCTTAGAACTTAGTACCTTGCTAACAAATGATGTTTCCTAATTCCTATGCCTCCCTATTCCTTTGGCTTGGTAATAGTCTCTTAATTGACCAAATAAAACTTTTTCCTATCTGATTGCCTCTTCCCTTTCCATAGAAAAGTTAGAATTGCATCTAACTTTTACAATATATAAGGGTGCATGATACGCCAACAATTGATAAATGGGAAGAATTGCTAGTACTAATTTGATTAAAATAATTCTTCCAACCAAACTCAACCAACCATTGTTATGTTTTTGTATTCTCCTAGACATCTTTTTTAGAATCACATTCTAAGTTTTCTATTTTTTTGGAATCCCAAAGTAACACCCAGGTAGTTGAAGGTATTACTACCTTAGTAAAATCCCAAAATATGAGAGAAACCTCTTTCTTCTACTGTTGAAGTATTTATAGTGTAAAATATACTATTTTGGGTGTTTATCTTTGCCCCTCTGGTTGAAGAGAACCAATCTAAAAATTCTTTGATCATCCTGATATTTAGTTTTTAGTTTTCCCTAGTAAAATGATGTCATTTGTAAATTAAGTATGAGTTATTGTTCTATATCTTGCAACTACTCTACTTCCTATGTTTTCTTTATTTCTTTTCATTCTAGTTACCATCCCCCCTAAAGTTTTAGCTAGATGGATATAAAGTTAAGGTGAGAGAGAGCACCCTTGCCTCAATCCTCTAGTGTATTTAAAGAATTTAACATATTCCCCATTGATTAGAGTGGCTAACTAAGGTCCCTCTATCCAAGCATTGGATATATCCAAGTCTAGAATTTGAACTAGAAATCCAAATTTGGCTAACACCTGTTTTAGAAAGTGAGTATCTACTTTGTCAAAAGCATTGGCTATACCACATTTAGTGGCTATTCTTTTCTATTGAGACTTTTCACTTGAGTGTAGGACTTCACGAATCATTATAATATTTTCATATATTTGTTTCCTTAGGATAAAACCCCCTTGTTTTGGCTCTATCAAATCATTAATATTATTTTTTATTATGTTTGTTATTATTTTAGTCATCTTATAAGAGTAATTGCAAAGAGATATAGGTTTGAATATGTTAAAAGTTACTGCATTTTTTCTTTTGGAATTAAAACTAAAAAAGTGGAGTTTATTTCCCTATATAATTTACCTCTTGTCCTTGTCTCTTCTATCATTGCCAACATGTCATCTCCTATAATTTTCTAAAACTAGTGATAAAAATTATTGGTGAAGCCATCTGGTCCTAAAGCTTTGTCCTTTGGCAGTGAATGTATAACTTCTTTCAAATCTTCTTTGATTATTACTGAAGAGAGCTCTTCTTTATATCCTTTTATCAAAGGAGGAATGTTGTTCAAGAGAGTTGCCCCAACCTACTGATTTATTGTTGTCTTTGTGAAAATGACCAAGTAATGATCTCTTGCTAGTTCCTTTATTACTGCCTCATTAGAATAAATTTCTCCAACTTAAGTGTATATATTATCTTATAATATTTTGACCTTAATTTTTATCTTCATGAGTATATGTTTATAAGTACTTGATCTAATGGTATTTGATAAATTTTGTAATGTTATTTTATTGTATTTAAAATAAAATTTCCATAAATATGAATATTTAATGTGTATATATAACTGTAAGTTGACTACAGTGGTAAGGGCTTTGGATTCTCTTTGAGAGGACCAAGGTTAAAACCCCACTCAGTATGAGGGGACCATGATCCCTCATAAAAACATGTGTAAACTCATTGAAATTTTAATCAAGTGGTATTAGCTCAACTGGTTAGATTTCTCAATATTTAAAGAGAAGACCAAGGTTCAAATCTTACCCAATTATACATGGATAATATCTAAGCTTTGTTGTAAGACCACTATGTGGTGATGGTATAATATAGGTGGGGCCTGTTTCAATTCCATATAACCAATTGAAAAAATATTTAATGTGTATATATTTTTCTATATTTTCTAGAAAATACACTAGAAAGTTTTGGAGATATTATATTGTTTGGTAGTATATTAGATTAGGGAGTGTGTTTATATTTTATCTAATGTATGTGCCAATGTGTGAGAAGTGTCCAAGTGTTATGTAATAAAGTGTGCAAGTGTCAAAGTGTGAGGTGTGAATTGTGAGAGTGCAAAGTGCCAATTAAGTAAGTCAAGAGTCATAGATGTTAGATGTCAAATATGCAAGTGAAGAGTCACATGAGTTTTGACAAGATGTAAAGTGAAGAGTCATGAGATTTTTATCATATGTGAGGCATGTGAAAGGATGCATCTATAGGATGTTTGAGGAGAGCAATAGTTAGAGAATTGAAGAGTCATCTTGGAAGGTTATATAATTGAGGTAAAGCTCCATACAATGTATTGGTAATCAAACGATTGCATATTTGATGATTTATGAATATATGTGTGAGATTTATTATTGTGAGATATTGTTGGGCATTGATGTGAATACATTAATATTATGATAAATAATTGATCTTGGTAAAGGGACCTGTGATATAATCTTGGTAAATTCCCAACTTTGGCCACATGAGAATCTTGAAGGATTGAGGAAGACATTGTAGAGGAGAAAGAGAGAAGAAGATTGAATGATTTATTGGATTTTCTAGAGAGAAGAAGTTATTGAAGTTGAAGAAATTATTGAAAGAATATTGGAAAAATTGTAGCAAATATTTCCATGTGATAATATTAAGGAGAATATAACTAGACAAATTAAAGGAGGCATTGCATTAGGAATACATATTGTAATTTTCCAGCCGTGAGGAGAGAAAGTTGCTAATTGAAGAAGGATGTTGCTGGAGAAGGAGATTATTGAAGGACTATAGTTGGAGAAGATAACATTTGAATTTGATAAGTGCATGATTGATTAAGGACATGAGGAAGAAAGAGTAAAGAAGGTTGATGAATAGAGAATGTGTGAGGTGCAATCAAAGAAGTTGGATGTTAGATGTGTGCAACTTGACAAAACTTCCAAGTTGGACGTGTGTAGATAGAAAGAGAAGGTCTTCTTACTAGAAAGAACTTGGTGAAAGAACATAGGGAATCCTATTTGAACAAAGGAGAAATCTTATTTACAAAGAAAGAAGAATCAAACATTAAAGGAGGAATCTTTCTTGTAAATTAAAGTGCCTAAATTGGAGGAGTAAATTTGAGTGGCTTGAAGTGAATTGAAGTGGCCTGAAGTATAGAGGAAGCTTGTTGGAATGAGGCACTAAGCTTGGATGCATGAGAGAAGCCCAAGCGAACTAGAGTGGACTACAAAGATGAAAGACTACAAATGAGAGAAGATAGATATTTTGCTTTGTAATACCTGTAATAATGTTGACTATAAGCATCATTTAAATGATTAATGTCTTGTATTAGTTTTTATTAGATTAGACAATGAATATCATGCGTGGATAGTGTAGACAGAGGGTATGAACAATGTAGACAACAAGTATAAACCTAAAATCAGTGAGATCAAATATTTGGCACAGTTAAGGTAATTCCTTAAGGTTACTTTGATTTTTACGATAATTGTGGAAGTCATAGTCGATTTAAAGATTTGAAATTTAGAAATTAATTGAAGGAATTAAGTAATACTCGAAAGACATAAAGAAATCATATATTTGAAATTTAATTTAAAGATTGTATTGAGTGGAGTAATAATTAGATAGAAATTTCAAGGTGAATTTAGGTAATTATGAAAAATAATTAAATTTGGGAGATAGAAGAATTGAATTTGATAATTTATTGAATAAATAAATATGGATAATGAGTGATTGTGAATTTGATTGATTGAATATTGGAAGGAAGAATTATGAATTTGAAATTTGGGAGATATAAGTGAAGATTAAAAATTGAATTTAGGAGATAAAAAGAGTGAATTAAAAATGTGATGAATTATAAATGATTTGAATATGGATAAAATTTAAAATTTGCGATTTGAAAGATTTTGAAATTAATTTAGGGAGTTATAAGAAGATGATGAGTTGAAATTGATTGCTTTATTGAAGATTTGATATTGAGGTTGTTTGAAGAAATTGATTGAAGAATATATTTTACATTAAAGGACTTGATTGGCTTATGAAAAATCATGAAATAAGTTACTCAAACTATATCTTTAGAGGATTGTGAAGAAATGCTAGAAAAATTAAAACATTACATGCAAAGCATGATAGCGAATGTTGACACATTAAAAAGATGTAAAATTAAAAAAGATAATTACAAATAATTTTTAAAGAAGCTAAATATGAACAATATGGAACTCTTGAAGGTTATCTGAGTATAAAACTAACAAAAACAAGTGAAGACTCCAAATATGTCATTACAATACCTTATGACATAGTAAAGATATCACATATGGCACCACTTTCTTTAATATTTCAAGTTGATAAAAATGAAAAGGAATAGTTTGATTTAGAAGTAAAAGGGGATTTGAACATTGAAGAAAAATATGACATGAAGTCATCAAATAAAAACAAGAATTGCAATAACAATCATTTGATAATGAAAATGGTGAATCTTTATATCTTATATCAGATAGCAAATCAGACAACAATAGAACTAATATTGATGAAGGATATGAGTCATTATCACGATGATTTATTGAGAAATATAATATGAACATGAAAGAACTAATAGAAACAAAATAACAAGATCAAGACCAAGAAGAAGCACAAGACAAAGGGCCAAATAAAATAAAAAACAAAAGATGAAGATTGAAGACTAAAAGTCTTCACACCAAATAATGTGATAGAGGGGGTGTTGGAGATATTACATTATTTGGTAGCATAATATTAGGGAGTGTGTTTATATTTTATCTAATGTATGTGTCAATGTGTGAGAAGTGTCCAAGTGTTATGTAATAAAGTGTGCAAGTGTCAAAGTGTGAGGTGTGAGTTGTGAGAGTGCAAAGTGTCAAGTAAGTACATCAAGATTCATAGATGTTAGGTATCAAATATGTAAGTGAAGAGTCACATGAGATGTTGCAAGATGTAAAATGAAGAGTCATGGGAGTTTTGTCATATGTGAGGAATGTGAAAGGATGCATCTCCCGGATGTTTGAGGAGAGCAATAGTTAAAGTATTGAAGAGTCATCTTGTAAGGTTATATAATGGAGATAAAGATCCATGCATTGTATTTGTAATCAAATGATTGCATATTTGATGATTTATAAATATATGTGTGAGATTTATTATTGTGAGATATTATCGATCATTTTTTTTTGCTTGATCATAAGGGGTTGTACTCAAGCCCCCCACCCTTAAAAAATTACCTCTCTTCTTTAGAGCTTGAGAGTTTACAAGTAGTCACACTTCTAATCTCAATTGAGATGCTATAGTTAGAAACCTAGATCATTTTACATAAAATGTCTGAATTCTTGGTTTTCATTTTTTGGATATTTTCAAATCTCTTTATGAATACAATTACTCCAGAATTTAGCATCTTTCTTGACATTTTCCTATAGAAGCCTTCATAATACCAAAAATTCACCTCTACTATCTATGCCTTACATCTTAGTAGAGTAAGATTTCCAAAACTTCGCACTATCATAGTCCGCTTTACCAAATCTGGATTGCTAGTTTCCTTCTGAAACACAAGTGCAACCACAAAAATTATAATAAATAGTCTAAATGAACAAACAATATTGTTACAAAATAAAACAAATATTACCAATGGAAAACATTAAAGTAAATCTTAATCATTAATCGATTTAGACAATCAACATTTTTTTTCAGCTTCAACTAAACTTTCTACTTCCTCTAACCATGGAAAGGAGATGTTAACGATATATTATCGATCATTGAATGAGTGTAAGTGAATTATTTTATGATTCTGGAATTTAGACATTGATGTGAATGCATTAATATTGTGATTAATTTGATCCTAGTAAAGGGACCTATGAGATAATTTGGGTAAATTTTTCAATAAAAAGGTTGTCTTTCATTCAAAAATATTATCCATAGTTCAAATAATATATTGAAAGGTTATTATTGAAATGTTATTTACAACAAAAACATAATTAATATTTTTAAAGCATAATTTATATTTTTTAAGAAATCAATATTATGAAAATGATAAATACTCTTATGTAAAGTTATCATAGACAATGTTTATTATTGATAATCAATAGAAGATTTTTGTCTAGAAAAGAATCTGAATTTTTAATACTTAAAAAAAGAGATTGTAATGGATATGTTGCTATATTTCATATTCATAATGTTACTTTATGTGTCACTTTAGCACCATTATTATGATTTTATTTTTTACATTTAAAAAAATTGTATAATTTTATAGCATCATAAAATAAACACATTTAATAGTGGTTACATATAAACCTTAACTATGATGAGCTTCATACGAGACTAGTGCTACTTAGCATCATTCTAGTTTCATATTAAAAAAATTATAATAATGTATATTATAAGGGATTTCTAACTTAGATTTTATATCAAATATAACATACAAATGTTATATAATTACTTGACTGTTTATAAAAATGTCATAAATTATAAAAAGGGATGGGGTATGTTAGAAGATAACATAGCTTATAAGTTATAGAGAGTATATGGCAAGTTATGTTAGAAAGAGAAAGGATATGTTAGAAGGAAACTGAATATGACAAGGGAAGTATGATTTAGCTTAATCCTTGCGCGAATTAAAATAGAAACCATCCAATTATATAAAGGTTTCAATATTAAATGAAATGCCCTTATAAGTTATAAAATGATTCCATAATTGACAAAGAATTTGTAACTTTATTTTCTATTATTTTTTTCTTTCAAATTGACAAGTCAAATCACCATGATTCAAGAGATGACATTACAAAAGATTATAACATCAAAATATATTTTATAGATCTTTTAACTAATACCTATTTACCATTACACACACACACACACACACACACACACACCATATATATTATATATATATATATATATATATATATATATATATATATATATATATATATATATATAATGATTACCTAATGTTGTTCTAGCAACATAGGAAATGCCTATACTTTTCTTGAAGCTTATTATATCATCCAAAATCCTATATATTTATGGGTATTGAAATATAATGTGGTAAATTATATATTAAATTCACAAGTTTTAAATCATACACATTTAAAGATAATTAAAATGTGAATACATGTTTTATTTTTATATTAATGGGTTATATGGGATTGGAATGAGGCCCGCTTATATTACATCATCACCACATAGTGGTACTACAACAAAGTTTAGATATTATCCATGTATAAAATATATTTTTTAATGTGTTTACACAGGTTTTTATAAGGGTCCTGATTCCCTCATACTAAGTGGGAATTGAACCTTGGACTTCTCAAAGAGAGGCCAAAGCCCTTACCACTGTAGTAATCTTGCAACTTATAAAAATTTAAGTTTACACGGGTTTTATGAGGGGTCATGACCCACTCATTCTAGGGTTTGAACTTGGATCTTTTGGATGAAAATCCAATGACTTACCATTATAGTATCCCTCATAGGCTAAATACTTGTTTTCTTTATTTAATATAAAAAAGATAATTTATTCAAGGTTGCTTACTATGTAACTTAAAAAAAGGGGGTTGTTAATCATGTACAAAGTTTAAAACTTATAGGAGGTAAATTGACATGAAGGTCATAACTGCAACCTAGTGCATTAAAATAAATCTAGGTATATGCATGCTATATTGTACTTAAAGTTCCTATGGATATGTATGCATTGTTTCCTATATATTCTAAATATCATTAGATGATGTTAGATGTTTCATATCCTATATAAAATTCTTAAACAATGAAGCACAAACAAGTTCATATATAGTTACTAAAATAAACTTTTGTATTTGTCCATCAACCTATTTCCTCTAAATCTAAAGTTCATAACTACAAACTTATGTATCAAAATAAATCTAGGTATATGCATGCTATATTATACTTAAAGTTCCTATAGATATGTATGCATTGTTTCCTATATATTCTAAATATTATTAGATGATGTTTGATGTTTCATATCCTATATAAAATTATTAAACAAATAAGCACAAACAAGTGCATGCATGTTTACTATCATGAAATTTTGTATTTGTCCATCGACCTATTTCCTCTAAAAAAGTCATTTCCCATTCCACTATTTGAAGAACACAAGCTTATACTGAGAGGGAGGGTGAACAGTATAAGACCACTTTTTACTTTTTCTTTCCCAATCAATATTATGCAATGTATCAATAGCAATATCAACAACAATAATCAAAGCAATGCACAAATCACCACACACAATAGAGACACCAATTTAACGTGGTTCACCCAATGTGGGCTACTCCACGAAGAAAATATTTCACTAAAATTTTCTCAACAAATCTCTTGGGAAACCTTTCCCTATTACAATGTTTATGGACCTCTGTCCAAAGGAGACACCAATCCCCTAATAAAGTTCGTGGATCTCTATCCATAGGAGACACCAATCTCCTCAGCTGGTTCGTGGATCTCTATCCACAGGAGAACTCCTTATCCTCTGCTCTAGCTAGTGATCTTCTAGAAGAACTGCTACCTCCACTACACTAGCTAATGGATCTCTATCCATTGAAGACTCGTGTCCTCACTCAGAAGACCTATCCTCATTGCTCTAGCTAATGGACCTCTATCCACTGGAGACTATCGTCCTCTATACTCTGTCACCTCCAAAGCTTGCTCTTAGCTCTATCTCAAATATGCACTAAACATAGTCCTTTGGTCTAGCACAAATCTACTCAATCTCTATCTCTGGTCTGGCACAAACCTATCCTCAAATCTGCACCAAACTCTATCCTCAAATCTACACTAAACATAGTCCTTTAGTCTAGAACAAATCTATCCTCAATCTCTATCCTCAAATCTACACTAAACATAGTCCTTCAATCTAGCACAAATATATCCTCAAGCCTTAACACAAAGCTTGACTCAATCACAAATCAACTCTGCTAGATCTACCCCAAACCTTAATCCAAGGTTTGAACAAATAAATCAACTCTGCTCTCAAGTCTTCTCAAAGACTTGTCTCAAATCTGCCTTGTAAGATTCCACAAAAGCTCACACTAATCTTTCCACAAGTCCTCTCTAGAACTTGTCCAATCTTCTCAACAATTCTTCACCAAGGCTTGCCTCAAATCTACTCAACAAGTCCTTACTAGAACTTGTCCAATTTGCTCAATAAGTCCTTACTAGAACTTGTCCAATCTCATAGAAACATATAGAGAATTATTAGAGACTCAATATGCTTCACATTCACAACAATGCTCAATCACTTTCAATCTCTCTTTTTACCACAGAAACATATAGAGAATTGTTAGAGACTCAATATTTTTCACACTCATAAACACTCAATCACTTCCAACCTCTTTCTCAAATCAATTTAGAATATAGAACAATTTGTTTCACATAATTTAGAACTATCACTTCAAAACTTCCACTTGACTAGGCTCAATCAACTCCACTCAATCAATTACTCAATGAAATACTTCCTTGTTTATAAACCCTAGTCCAAGTATATGAATCACTCACTCAATTATTTCCAACAATGCTTATCAAACAATCTCACATAACAATGATACTCATGTTCTTTCATAAACCCTAGTTCAAGAATATGAATGCTTACTCAATATTTCCAACAATGCTTATCAAACAAGGTTTCTAGAATCAAATTTCATTCCAGAAAAACCTAAACTCAACAATGCTTATCAAACAACCCTTTTCACTCCAACTTAGCATTCACAACATCCAACAATCACTCACAAGGAAGATGTGCCCATACCTTTTGTTTGATGAAGAGATGACCTCAAAACCTATCTTAAAACAATTTTCTTCTTTTCCAATTTCAAAGGTTAGATGACAAAATATACCTAACACTCTCTCAAAAATATTTCTCAATTACTAAAATAATCAAACTCAAATACACCTTATTACTCCATTCTTTGAAATTAGCAATCATCAAAACATACAAAAAATAATAATTACTCAATTACACCTTATAATCTCCAATATTTAATTAACAACCTCCAAAAATCAAACCCTCAAAAATAATACTACCTACCCTTTTATCTCCCTCAAATACTCAATAACCAAATTAAAAAAAAACTTTATAAACCTCCAAAAATATTTATTTTTCATCCAACCTTAGCAAATCCGAAATATTTCATGCAACCTTGGCAAACATTAGTGCATACCTTTTATCTCAAGCAAAAGGCCTCGATGGGTTTCGAACGTGAGACCACTCCCAACCGAGCACCTTATCGAGGTGCTAGCCCACCATATGGGCTACGAGCCTCCACACGAAGGGGAAGGCTCAAGCCTTTCCTTTGTCCTTTTCCAATCAGCATGGTGCAAAACAAAACACACTCTTCTCCCTTGCAAAACCAACTCGACAGGTTTCGAACCCTGCTCTCCTTGCCTACCGAACTTCTTAGTGCCACCCACTGTCACCAATTGTGCTACCAACACCTTTGGCACTCAACTCAGTGCTCCCTTTGTCTTGTCTCTTCTCACTACCCAATATCAATTTTAGCACATGCGAAATCCTCTAGACTTTGGCGCTCGAACTCTTAGCTATCGTGGGCAATCAATCGCATGGATAGGTTAAATAAAAATTTAACCCCATTTTTATACACTTTGGCACATGCGCTTCCAACGTCGGTGAAGATATCAAATTTTTAAATTTGATTTAAAATATATCCTTTAACTTTGGCACCAAAAGGATTATTTAAATTTAAATTTTAACCTTAGTTAAAATATTTAAATTTAAATAATTTAAACCTTATCCTTTCAAATCTGCCACCTGGGTTTTTAGAGAACTTGGAGAATGATCACTTCATGGTCTTCAATTTTCTTCAAATCAATATTTAACTGGAATATTATAATAAAATATTATAATATTTTTCCTTTGGCCTTGATACAATCTTCCTCTTGCACTACTTACTGAAACTGCCTCCTCTTGCACTGCTCACTGAAATTGACTCTTGACATCAATGACAACTCAACTACTCAAAATGTCCAACAATCTCCCCCTTTTTCATTTATGGCAACCCAATTACCTTTTACCATTTTCTTAACCTTTTTCTATTTTGCTCCCCCTAGGAAATTGCTCCCCCTGACTCAATGCTCTCCCCTTAAATCAAATCTCTCCCCTTACTCAAATCTCTCCCCTTTGACATCAATGGCAAAGGGTCACCTTTGGGGCTCGGGGCTAAGAATGAAAATCTTAGCTTAGCCCCTACCCCACCTCCTCTTAAGGTGGTTAATTCTAAGGTGGGAGTATTTCTACTCCCAGCAAGAACTGATCTTTACCTTTGTCAACTTTCCTCCTTATCCGATCCTTCTGATTCCTCTGACCATTTCTATTCTTGCTTGTCTCTGGAATTTCTGCTCTACACCACTTTGTTGTATGTCCATAATTATTGCACTTATAACACTTAATATTGTTATTCCTTGGAGGTGCAAATATCTTGGGATTTCTCCTGGTGAAGCCATATCCATTCCTATCATGAACCCTGTAATTTATTGCCTTGTGACCAAACTGATTACAAGAGTAGCAATACCCTTGAAAAAGCTACCTATTGTTGAACCTTCCATATTCTTGTTTTCCATGTGTCCTGCATTATGAAGATTTGTGCCCAAACCTGTGGCATGAGAAGCATCATCCATTGAAACTACCTTGCCTTGACCTCATTTGTCTTTTAGTTTCTTTTACCCTATGTTGGTTCTTGTTCCATATGTTCCTTATCTATGCATTTTTCCTTTCCTTGTTGAAATTTCTGTTGTCCAACTCATCCTCCAAAGTCTCACTCTCTCTTACACTCTCTTCTTCTAAATTTTCTTCTTCTTCATAACTTGAGGTTGACTCCTCGCCTTGTTTCTTTTGTACCTATTCAAAACCAAGACCTATCTTGCTTGATGTAGGTTTCTATGCCTTGATAATCTTATCCAAATTCTTTGAGCTTCTTCCAAACTTGTGTAACCTATCCTTAGATTCTTTTACTTCCTTCCTTAGTGAAGCTACTTCATGCTCTAACCATTCACATTCTAAGACCTTTGCTTCTAACTTATCTTTGAACTTTCTTATCTTAGCCATTGACTTATTTAGATCCTCTATAAGCTTTCCCTTCTCTTCATCACATTCTTGAACCTGAAGCTTAAGTTGGGAGTTTTGATTTCTTACCTTATTTAATGCATCAAGGGCATGAATAAGTTCACCTTCAAGATCAACTCCTCCTATTTCTAATTCTTCCTCTATTTGTTTACCTTTGAAAACATCTTCATTATTTTTTGACTTGTCTTCTATAGGATCACCTCCTTCTTCTTCTAGTGCCATTAGAATATTCTCTTCTGGTCCTTCAAGTGTATCTTCATATTCATCATCACTGAAATTGAAACCACTCTTTGTACAACTATCTTCAAGATGACCAAAGTTACCACATCTAAAATACTTGAGGATTATTGGTGACCTTTTCCTAACCATTTCCTTTTCTTTTATCAGAAATAGAACTTCATATTTATCATTATCTGAGGAACTATTATCACTATCACTTGAGTACTTACTTGCCTTGTTTGCATAGTAACTCTTCTTCTATCTTTTAAAGAACTTCTTTCCTTGTTTGCCTTGTCCATCCTTGCATTTATTTTGGTACCTATATTTTTTTGATTCCCTATTCTTATGATCCTATTTTTCTTCATCATTGCTATTTCTAGCTTCTTGAAAATCAGTTGCATAGTGACCATACTTTCCACAATTGAAACATCTAACAAATTTTGCATCTTTAAATCTTCTTGGATCCTTGTTCCTTCTACCATAATTTACTTCTTCATCACTGGATGACTCATTGCTTGAATATGACTTCTTACCCTTTGTCTTCTTAGTAGCTTGAAGGCTGCTTTTTTTTGGAGATTAGGTTCCTCTTTTGTTCTCATCTCAAAAGATGTAAGAATACCAAGTAACTCATCCCTTGTCAAAAGATCACCATATTTTGATTCCTCTATAGCTGAAATATTTTCACTAAACCTTTTTGGGAGAGATCTTAAGATCTTATCACAAACATCAGATTCTTGAACCTCAAGTCCAAGTCCTTGCATGGAGTTAACAACCTCATCTACATGAAGTAGATAAGTACTAATGTTTTCCTCATCCTTCATTCTTAGTTCTTCAAATTGTCCTTTGAGATTTTGCAACTTTACCTTTTTGACCTTTTTATCTCCTTCATATATGCTTTGCAACTTATCCCAAATTTTTTTTGTTGATTTGCAATGCATAACCTTAAAAAATTTTGTTCTATGCAAACCTCTCAAAATTTCATTCATTGCTCTTGAATTGTAATGATGTAGAAGCTTACCATATTTATCTGTAGGTGGAGTAGCTGGTGGTGTATATCCATTTTCAATTGCTTCCCATATTTCATTGCCAAGTGCCATCAGGTGAATATTCATTCTCATACTCCAAAATACATAATCGCTTCCATCAAACACTGGTGTTGAATTATCTGAGGGTCCACTCTTAGAATCCATTGTGTTCTTGTAAGATTTTCCTTCAAGTTGTTAAACTCTTTCGAAGGAACCCGCTTTGATACCAATTGAAGAACACAAGCTTATACTGAGAGGGGGTGAATAGTATAAGACCACTTTTTACTTTTTCTTTCCCAATCAATATTATGTAATGTATAAATAGCAATATCAACAACAGTAATAAAAGCAATGCACAAATAACCACACACAATAGAGACACCAATTTAACGTGGTTCACCCAATGTGGGCTACTCCACGGAGAAAATATTTCACTAAAATTTTCTCAACAAATCTCTTGGAAAACCTTTCCCTATTACAATGTTTATGGACCTCTGTCCAAAGGAGACACCAATCCCCTAATAAATTTCATGGATCTCTATCCACAGGAGATACCAATATCCTCATATGGTTCATGGATCTCTATCCATAGGAGAACTCCTTCTCCTCTACTCTAGCTAGTGATCTTCTAGAAGAACTGCTACCTCCACTGCACTAGATAATGGATCTCTATCCACTGAAGACTCATATCCTCACTTAGAAGACCTATCCTCACTACTCTAGCTAATGGACCTCTATCCACTAGAGACTGTCATCCTCTATACTCTGTCACCTCCAAAGCTTACTCTCAGCTCTATCTCAAATCTACACTAAACATAGTCATTTTGGTCTAGCACAAATCTGCTCAATCTCTATCTCTGGTCTGGCACAAACCTATCCTCAAATCTGCACCAAAATCTATCCTCAAATATGCACTAAACATAGTCCTTTAGTCTAGCACAAATCTATCCTCAATATCTGTCCTCAAATCTGCACTAAATACAATCCTTCGGTCTAGCACAAATCTATCCTCAAGCCTTAACACAAAGCTTGAATCAATCACAAATCAAATCTGCTAGATCTGCCCCAAACCTTAATCCAAGGTTTGAACAAATAAATCAACTCTACTCTTAAGTCTTCTCAAAGAATTACCTCAAATATGCCTTGTAAGATTCTACAAAATCTCACACTAATCTTCCCACAAGTCCTCTCTAGAACTTGTCCAATATGCTCAACAAGTCTTCACAACAAGACTTACCTCTCTCACTCTTCACCAAGACTTACCTCAAATCTGCTCAACAAGTCCTCACTAGAACTTTTCCAATCTCACAAAAATATATAGATAATTTTTAGAGACTCAATATGCTTCACATTCACAACAATGCTCAATCACTTTCAATCTCTCTTTTTACCACATAAACATATAGAGAATTGTTAGAGACTCAATATGTTTCACACTCACAAACACTCAATCACTTCCAACCTCTTTCTCAAATCAATTTAGAATATAGAATAATTTGTTTCACAGAATTTAGAACTATCACTTCAACACTTCCACTTGACTAGGCTCAATCAACTCCACTCAATCAATTACTCAATGAAATACTTCCTTGCTTATAAACCCTAGTCCAAGTATATGAATCACTCACTCAATTATTTCCAACAATGCTTATAAAAAATCTCACATAACAATGATACTCATGATCTTGCACAAACTCTAGTTCAAGAACATGAATGCTTACTCAATATTTCCAACAATGCTTATCAAATAAGGTTTCTAGAATCAACTTTCATTCTAGAAAAACCAAACTCAACAATGTTTATCAAACAAGGTTTCTAGAATCAACTTTCATTCCAGAAAAACCAAACTCAACAATGCTTATCAAAGAACCCTTTTCACTCCAACTTAGCATTCACAACACAAGGAAAATGTACCATACCTTTTGTTTGATGAAGAGATGACCTCAAAACTTGTCTTAAACACAAATTTCTTCTTTGCCAATTTCAAAGGTTAGATGAAAAAATATCACACTAACACCCTATCAAAATATTTCTCAATTACTAAAATAATCGAACTCAAATACACCTTATTACTCCTTTGAAATAAGCAATCATCAAAACATATAAAAATAATAATTATTCGATTACACCTTATAATCTCCAATCTTTAATTAAAAACCTCCAAAAATCAAACCCTCAAAAATAATACTGCCTACCCTTTTATCTCCCTCAAATAATCAAGAACCAAATTAAAAAAACTTTATAAACCTCAAAAATATTTATTTTTCATCCAACCTTAGCAAATTCTAAATATTTCATGCAACCTTGGCAAACATTAGCGCGTACCTTTTATCTCAAGAAAAAGGTCTTGATGGATTTCGAATGCGATACCACTCCCAGCCTAGCGCGTTATCGAGGTGCTAGCCCACCATGTGGGCTATGAGCCTCCACATGAAGGGGAAGGCTCAAGCCTTTCCTTTGTCCTTTTCCAATCGGTACGATGCAAAACAAAACGTACTCTTTTCCCTTGAAAAACCAACTCGGTGGGTTTCAAACCCTGCTCTCCTCACCTGTCAAACTTCTTAGTACCACTCACTATTGCCAACTGCACTACTAGTGCCTTTGGCACTCAACTCAGTGCTCCCTTTGTCTTATTTCTTCTCACTACCCAATATCGATTTTAGCACATGCGAAAGCCTCTAGACTTTGGCACTCGAACTCTTAGCTATTGTGGGCAATCAATCGCATGGATAGGTTAAATAAAAATTTAACCCCTTTTTTATACATTTTGGCACATGCACTTCCAATGTCGGCGAAGATATAAATTTTTTTAATTCGATTTAAAATATATCCTTTAACTTTGGCGCCAAAATGATTATTTAAATTTAAATTTTAACCTAAGTTAAAATATTTAAATTTAAATAATTTAAACCTTATCCTTTCAAATCTGCCACCTGGGTTTTTAGAGAACTTGGAGAATCACTTCATGGTCTTCAATTTTCTTCAAATCAACCTCTAACTAGAATATTATAATAAAATATTATAATATTTTTCCTTTGGCCTTGATACAATCTTCCTCTTGCACTGCTTACTGAAATTGCTTCCTCTTGCACTGCTCACTGAAACTGACTCTTGACATCAATGACAACTCAACTACTCAAAATGTCCAACACTCTTATGTATGGTATTGTCCATCTTCATAGTTTTAATATTGGCAAGTCAAGTCACCAAAATAAAAAAACTAGTACCTAAAAAATAATATAACATTAAAATTATCTATGTTAGATATTTTAATTAATGTTCATTTTCCTTTTTTGGTCATGTATCTATGAAATAATTCTCATGTACATTTGTATTCAAAAATTACACAATTATATTTTTTATAACAATTACCTAGTGTTTTCTAGCATGATGGCAAATGCCCATCACTTTCATTAGACCTAGTCATTATCATTTAAAATTATTTTTTCAATGGAGACTAAACTTTATCGTTGTGGTAATTTCAAAATTACATACCATCTACATGAGAACATTTATGTTGATTTTATCTAGCTAAATTTTCTTCTCAAATCCCATTACAAAAGGATTAACCATTTTTTGTAGTTTCTTGAGGGTTAGAACTAGCTCTTGTATTGCTTGTAGCCAATTTTTTATTTTCTCCAATACCACTTGGATATCTTATTAATGTTGCTTAGTGTTAGGATCAAGAAAATTGATAAACATCCACTTATATTGTATAACAGTCTATGATTGCATTACTTTTTATCTATAAAAAATATGATTTTATTAAACTAATTGGCTTTATGTGATAAGGTATTAGAATCAATGAAGTATTATCGATAACGCACCATCATTGGCTAAAGTTAATCATGGATTGCCTTAATTGCTAAAATATGCTTATCCTAAATCAAGGAGGGAAATAGGTCTAAGGAACATCCAAAATTTGAATAAGGTCTTGGCTACAAAAATAGGATGGAGGATCATCAAGGAAGGGGATTTATTATGGGCAATAATTCTAAAGAACAAGTATTTGGACAATCAAGATGCAAAAAGGTTTTTGACTACCTTAGACCCTTGTAGAGGCTCATATTTATGGAACCACTATATAAGAAGTAGAGATGTGCTTTGGAAGGGTGTCATATGGAAAGTAGGTAAAGGAACAAAAGTTCACTTTTGGGAGGATGCTTGGCTAGAAAACCATCCACTATATAAGGATAGCAAAATGTCCAAAATCAAGAATGAGTTGGAGAACAAATATGGTAGTTTGGTTTGTGATTACATAGAAAGGAAGGAAGGAGAGGTAGGATGGAAGAAATTAAGAGGAAATTCATAGAATGCAAAGGCTCTTGATAAACTCAATGATAAATTGAGAGCATATCATGTGTGCTCATCCTTGGAGGAAGATTCTATTGTTTGGGATCATACCCCTAAGGGTGTTTTTAGTGTCAAATTAGCCTATGATTTACTTTTGGTAGAACCGAGTGGAGGATTTCCATGGAAGAAATTATGGGGTAATAAATTTATTCCAAAGATAGCTATTTTCCTTTGGTTAGCATCTCAGAATAAAATTTTGACTATGGATAATTTTAAAAAAAGAGGTTACTACTTTTCTAATAGGTTTTACTTATGTGAATCTAATGAAGAATCTGTGGAATACATTATGTTAGAATGTAAATAATCAATAAAGGTTCTTAATGATTTAATTTTGAAAATGGGAATAAGTTGGGTCCTGCCAGATAACATGGTAGATTGAATAACAATGAGATAGGCCATTAAGGAGTAGTAGATTAAACAACATTTGAGATATCATTTTGTTTCACTATACTTGGGGAATTTGATTAGAGAGAAACAAAAGGATTTTTAGAGGGGAGAAAATATCTATAGCTAGAATTTCTCAAACCATTAAAGGATCCATTCTAGATAATTTATCAATTTTTTTTTGATAGGTAACAGTATATTTACAGCGGGTTTTTTAAATAGGATCCCAAAACCTTAATTACAGTAGTGGCCGAAGCAGTGAAACTTTAAAACCAAAAATAACGTCCCCATCCCGGGGCCCTGGAAACATAAAACAGAAATAACGTCCCCGTCTTGGGGCCCTGGAAACTACAGAAAACAAAAGTGCCCGAATAAACTTCGCAGCCGAGAATCTCCAAAAAAACAAACCCAAAAACAAGACACATTGAAAACGGCGAATGCCAGGGGCCAAGCTAACTGGGCCCTGATCCGTCCTCGGCCCGCTCAGTCTGCCGCTGGCCCTTGACAGCGCTTTCCTCCAGCTTGCGACGGAGCTCGGACAACGCCTTGGCGGCATGAGACGCAGCTTGGGCAGCTGTGTTGAGAGCACTGACCGCAGTATCCAGGAGGCCATGGAGTGCCAGCTTCTGCAACGCATCATCTGACTCAGAGCTGATCACAGTGGGCTCCGGGTTCTCTGGTTTGGCATTCTTGGGGCTTTCTGCAGTCCAGCTGGGTCCGGGGGAGGCCCTTTTGCGCCCTGAACTGGGAGGAAGGGCCCTGTCAGGGCCTGTGCTCGATGCCCTGCACTTGCGTGTAGGCCTACGACGCTTCAGGGAAGCAGAATCGACAGGAGCGGGGGAGCCTTTGGCGACAGGGGAACCAGGGGGAGAAACGCCAGTTTCGGGGGCGGGACAGAAGAGAGGGGGGAATGTTGTGCAGCTGGGGCTGGTTGGCCAGGGCATGTCTGTAGAGAACAGCCATGAGCCCCTGGTGTAAGGGCCGGGAATGGTTCTTGCGGGCACGCTCAATGGTCAGACCCAAAGAGTAGAGGAGGAAGCGGGGGGTGCTGATGAGGGTAGCTCCGCGGAGGTGGTTAAAATAACTGAGATGGAAGCTAAACAGCCGCTGCTCGGGATCGTCACAGGTAATATATTGCATTACCGGGACAATGGCTTCGTCGAACGGCGTCGGGAGGTGAGAGCGGAGTAAGTTGGCTTTGTCCCACTGGTGGTCTGGGAAGCGGGAGAGCTCCTCTTCCCAGTTGTGTTTATCCCGTCTGACGACACGGCCTTTCTCCTCGTGGTGGAGGCCGGTGACCTCTGTGAGGAAGTCCTTGGAGATTTTGAAGTGCAAACCCTTGACTGTAACTTCCCCGTCGTTCCACGACTCCAAGAACCCCTGGGTGATCTCGTCGTCATGGCCGACGAATTTGCTAAAAAATGGCATAAATTTCTTGGCATCGGAGAATAAGCGAGCAGGGCCGCTCAACTCGAGGACAGGGGGCTCCAGAAAAATAGCTTTGGACGCCATGGGGGATGAGCTGGCAAGGTGGGGACAGAGGGGGCAGAAAATGCCAGACCGGGGAAGAAAGAGCAGGGGAGGGGGAATGCGACAGCGGGATGGGACAGGGAGGGGAATATAAAGGCCGTGCGATGGCTTGAGAAGGGGGAGCGCCGCCAGCTTTGGAAAGTAGCACACGCGGCTGGGATCGACACGACGGGGAGGGGGCTGAGGGGGCGCACCAGGCTGCTGACACGCGAGGATGGGAAAGGCCCACTGCCAAAGCGCCAGTTGGCGGACGCTGAGCGGAGGAGCACCGGGAGTGAGCCGCGTCGGAGTTGACCTCGAACGGGTTGGCATGGCACGGGAATCAGGCGACGCAGAGATCAAAGCGGGAATGACGGGGAGGTCCGCCATGCACAAAAAAATGGGGCTGCCAGGGCTGCCAGCTGGCCAGCGCGGGCAGCTGACAAGGCAGGGGGCGTGGGCCGCTGCGGGGAGGACCTGGGCGGTCCTCACGCGGACAGGGTGGCGAGCCGACGGGTCGACACGGGGCCGAGAAGCACTGGACAGCGGATGCACACGCCGAGGGGACTTCGTCGCCCAGCCACGGGGAAGACTAGACACCCGAGAGAACATCATGATCGGGGTGGTCCTGCATCGCAATTTGGATTAGGCCTACAGGGAAGTGCGAGGTCCAGGTGGTGAATTCTCCAACAGTGATGCCTAGATTAGCCATGAAGTCAGCAGCCCTGTTGCCTTCTCTGAGAACATGCTGGAAAGTGTGATCGGGGAAGCCCTGGAGCAGGAAGAGGGCCTCCTGGATGGAGTTCTGGAATCGCCAGGAACAGGACTCGGGCTTGTTGGCGCCTCTGATAATGACTTGGGAGTCGCCTTCAATAATAATTTTCGGGGAGGAGCCCCTGAGAGCCGACAGGCCACTGAGCAGGCCGGCAGCTTCGGCAAAGTTGTTAGTTTGCCTGCCCAGCGGGACCGCGAAGGCAGTGACCAGATTCTCGAAACCGTCTCTGATAACCCCGCCAGCCCCAGAGGGCCCGGGGTTGCCTTTGGAAGCGCCGTCGAAATTGAGCTTGAGCCACCCGGGGGGGAGTCCATCTGATCAGGGAGCGGCGGGAAGGGGCGGGAGGGGAAGCAGGGGGGGTGATCTGGAAGCCGAGGGAGGAGAGAAGGGAAGCTTCGCTCGACCGCCTGGGTTCCGTAGAAAGGGGAATGAGGCGGGAATTCTCAGTGGCAAAGGAGACTGCTTTGGATACCAACCTCTGGGGGGAGCAGGCCGGGGAGGAAAAGGCTCGCCGGTTACGCTCGAGCCAAATTTTCCAGAGCAAGTGAGGAAGGCAGGCCTTCCAGAGGAAGCGGAGAAAGGGATGGGCAAAGGGGGTGGGCCACTGAGACAGGAGGTCAGAAATGGAATTGGGGGCCGCCCATTGAACGGAAAAATGGGAGAGGATGAGGCCCAGAGCTTCGGAAGAGAAGGCACAGTTTAAGAAAAGGTGGTTGGTAGACTCCCAAGCGGCACAGCAGAGGAAACATCTGTTGGGGATTTGGAAACCTCGCTTGATCAGATTTTTGATCGTGAGGATTTTGTTTTGGACGGCCGCCCAAACGAAATGGCTAATTTTGGGGATCAATTTCTTGGCCCAGACCAGCTGAGTCGGGAAGGTGGTTGCCCCCGGGGTTCTCTGAATATGGTAAGCAGACTTGACTAAAAAAATGCCGTTGGGAGAGCCATGCCACACGCATCTATCACTGTCACCGAAAGAAGGGATGACTGTCGCACTGAGGATGCGCTGAAGTTTGGCAGCTTGAAGCGGGAACCTGGGGTTCAGGATGGGTTTCCAGGTGGTCCGCCCCTGACACTGGGTCATGTAGTCAGACACTCTGGGTCCACGGTCCGCAAGCCCAGGTTTGAGAAGAAGGAGTTCTCTGTCCGAGCTCAGGGCCTCGTCGAGGATCCATCTGTCCTCCCAGAAGTCAATCTTGGCACCGTCTCCAAGGATCCATCTGGTCCCTTGCTGAACAATATCTCTGGTGGAAAGCAGGGCCTTCCAGAAGGCAGATCCATCGCGGGGCTGGGTATCCCCAAGGAAAGGGTGATTGTGGCAGTACTTCCTACGCACAATGCAAACCCATTCGTCGGGGGTATTGGTATGAACCTTCCAGGCATGTTTGGACAGAAGGGCCTTATTCATGGGAACCACCCGTCTGAGCCCGATCCCTCCCTCATCTTTGGGGCGGCAGACCAGGGGCCAGGAGACCAGGGGAATCCTTTTCTTGTCTTCGCCTCCCGACCAGAGAAAACGTTTCTGAATTTGCTCAATGAGAGTAGCAATGGAGGCCAGAATTCTGAAGACCGACATGAAGTATATCGGAATGCTTTGGAGAACGGACGCCAAGAGAGTGGCTCTGCCGGCTTGAGAGAGAAGGTGGCCTTTCCAGGGGGCGAGTTTTCTTTGAATCCGCTCAATCACCCCATTCCACAACACCTTGGAAGACGCCCCTGTGAACAGAGGAAGCCCGAGGTAGGAGGAAGGGAGGGAGCCGGGGGAGCAACCCAGGATCCGCCCGATTTTGATTTGTCTAGCCATGGGGGTGTTGATGAAGTAAATCTTGCTTTTTCACAGGTTAATTTTTTGCCCAGCCGCCTCCTCGTACAGGGTAAGGATGCTCTTGAGGGCCTTAGCCTGAGGGACCGAGGCCGAGGAGGCAAGAATGGTGTCGTCCACAAACTGCTGATGGGACACGGGGGGGAGGTCCTGCGCCGGTCTGATGCCCGAGATAAGACCGCGAGTAACAGCGTTCGAAATGGTTCGTCCCAGGGCCTCGGCCAGGATAATAAAGAGAATCGGGGATAGGGGGTCACCTTGGCGGAGACCTCTGGAACTGGGGAAGAACCCGGTCGGGGAACCATTGACCAGGATAGAGAACCAGGGGGAGGACACGCACTTGTTGATGAGATGGACCCAGGAGGGGTGAAACCCAAATTTGAGGAGGACCTTGGACAGGAAGCTCCAATCGACCCTGTCAAAAGCCTTGTTCATATCGAGCTTGAGCAGGAAATGGGCCTTTCTGGAAAGAACAGCTGAGTGAATGGCCTCATGCATGATTATGACCCCGTCAGTAATCAGCCTGCCTTTGACGGAGCTTCCCTGGCAGGGGGAAATGATCAGGGGAAGAATGTCTTTGAGGCGGTTTGTCATGGCTTTAGTCAGAATTTTATAGAGGACGTTGCACAAGCTGATGGGGCGAAAGTCTGACAGGGACCTTGCAGCCTGGGTCTTCGGGATCAGGGCTATGAAGGTGGTGTTGATGCCTCTGGGAATGGATCTGGAAAACTGCAGGTCCCGGATGGCAGCGCACACATCAAGGCCCACAATGTCCCAGAAAGCCTGGAAGAAGCGGGGAGGAAACCCGTCCGGGCCCGGGGCTGCCTCAGCCTTCATGGAAAAGGTGGCAGCATGGATTTCTGAGTCCGACAAGGCTTGAACCAGCTTTGCATTAGCCATGGCCGGGACGGACGTCGGGATGTGCTCCAGAAGAGAGTCGGCCGCCTTCGAGGACATAGGAGGTCCATCGCCCAGGAGCTCTTGGAAGAAGTGGACTGCCTCGGCTTGGATGTCCTCTTCCTTGTTGATGATACTACCATTGCTATCAACCAGCTCGACAATTCTGTTGGAACCCCTATTTCGGAGGGTCGATGCATGAAAGAACTTGGTGTTTGCATCGCCATCTTGGATCCACAGAGCACGCGACTTCTGCCTCCAAAAGGTTTCTTCCCTGGCTAGGATATTGTGGTACTCGGCGAGGGCAGTGCGTTCCTCTTCCCTGAGGCCGGGCTCTTGAGAGCCAGCTTGGAATCTGGACTCAATCTCATCGAGTTTATTTTTGATAGCCTCCTTGCTTTCAAAGATATTACCGAACACTTCTTTGTTCCAAGTCTTGAGGTGTTCCTTGAGGCGTCTCAACTTGTGGAAGACCTGTTCGGCAGGGCGGCCAGGGACAGGGGGAGCCCACCAGTAGCCGACCTGGGCCCGGAGGTCGGGGTGGTGAAGCCACATGGACTCAAACCGGAAGGGTCTCCTGGGGGGCGATGATCAGTCTCGAGGAGGAGGGGGCTGTGATCGGACCCGATTTTGGGGAGGGCCAATAGGGAGGCGTCGACAAAAATGGGGAGGGCTTCCTTAGACAAGAACACTCTATCTAACCTTACCTGAATGTGGTTGGGTCCCGCTCGCTTGTTGGACCACGTGAACCGGGCACCCTTCAGGCTGACATCCATGAGCTCATTGTGGGCGGTAAAGGCCCCAAAGTCGTCCATGCTTTTGGTTCTGACCTCCGAACCCCCGCATTTGTCAGAGGAAAATAGGGGGCTGTTGAAATCCCCGGACAGGATCCAGGGCAGGGGAGCGAAGGCTTCTCTCATCGAGCTGATTTCCTGCCAGAGCCTTGCTTTCTCAACGGGACTGTTGGGGGCGTAGACGTTGGATAGGATCCATGATCGCTTAGAGTTGAGGCAGTGGACCAGAATGTTCATGATCCTGGGCGACGAGGAAATGAGCCTTCCCTCGTAGGATCGAGGGTCCCACATGCACATGAGGCCCCCGGCTGAGCCAGCCGCGGGGGTGGAGAGAAGTTCACAGTTGCGCCAGGTAGCATGGGCAATTCTTCGGGCGGCGGCGTCATCTATCTTGGTCTCCTGTAGGAGGATGAAGGACGGGCGGTGGTCCCTGCGGAGTTGACCGAGGATCCTTTTCTTGGGGACCCCATTGAGTCCCCTGATGTTCCAGGAGATTAACTTCATTTGGCACCCTTTTGGGGTCGCCTGCCCCCCTTTCCAGCCTGGGCGGGAGGTTTGGATCGGGCGTCGTCCGCCTTGCGAAAGCTCGTGCCAACGTCAGGTAGCGTAGTTTGGGAACCGCTAGCAATGTCATCCTCGGTGATCCTAGACCGTTGTTCGCACCGGGTGGGCCGCCCTCGTTTACCTTTGTTGCCAAAATCTATGGTAAAGGATCTGCTCCGGGTCATTTTGGGGCTGACTTCGTCGGACTCGGAAGGAGAGCTGCCTTCGGTCTCATCATTAGATCGCTCGGACCCACACACCAAGGGGGTAGGTTCCGGGAAGGATGCCTGGGGGGCCGGGGTCAGAAGGGGGTGGGGGGGGAGGGTTGGGTCCCGGTAGCAGTCGGGGCTTGCGAAGGAGCCAGAATGGGGTGCGGGGGGGATCTGGGATCGGGTCCCCGGAGGGGTCGCTGGGGGGACGCCCTCCGAACAAGCCTCGAGGGCCTGGGGGCCCGAAGGGGAAACCTCCTTGAGGGGAGTGCTAGGGTTGGGACGAGATGGATCCTGGGAGGGGGCCCGACCAGAGCTGGGCGGGGGATTGGGATTAGGGCCTTCCGCCTTCCTGGAAGCCGGGCATTGGTGAGGGAGGTGGCCTTGAGAGCTGCAGGAGGTGCAAAAGGCAGGTTTATTTTCGTAAATAAGGGTTTGGCGCCAGAAGAAGGACCCAGAAGAGATGGTCACCGAGGAGGGGAGCTCAGATTCGAGGTTGGCGTTGGCACAGAACCTTGCATGCACCATGCGAGAGCCAGCCTTGGTCGCAGGATCAAAGGCCACCAGGTCTCCAACCGACTGGGCGATGAGCTTAAGAACGTCTTCGCGCCACAGATGAAAGGGGAGGTCCGGGAGGCGAACCCAGATCGGGGCAAAGTTGATGCTTTGGGTGCTGGGATGAAAATCTGCACCATAGCGTCTGAGAAAAAGGCTCTTGCGACCCAAGAACCAGGGCCCGCCCGACAGGATCTTCTCAGCATCCTCGTTGTTGTTGAGTTTGATAATGAAAAAGCCTCTGGACAGGGCAACCAGCTGGATATGGCCGGAGACCTTCCATTTGGTGGCCGCCCATTTGCGGATCGTCTCCATGTCTGGGCGCCCGCCCAGGAACTTCCCAACCAAGGAGGATGAAGAATCAGAAACCAGGGAAGAGTAAACCTCCTCCTGGATGGAAATGTGGGTGCCTTGGAGGGAAAGTCCGACACCCAGGGCCCGTGCAGGGGTCCTGGAGCCCGCCAAAACTTGTTGGTAGGAGGGTTTAGGGCCTCCCGGGGCCCGCCCTAGCCCCGGATCGGGGGTTGCCTTCCCAAGGCCATCCGACGCGACAGGGCCAGGCAGGGGGCGCGGGCCCAGAATCCCGACCCCACCAAACCCAACGCACTGCTCGAGACCCCCGTCCGACCCCGCCGCGGATCCGCCTGGGCCCAGCCAGGGCCCGGACGTACCTGAACCTCCAGGATCCGGGCCCGCCCAGGATCCAGCGCTCTGTTTTGGATCCGATCCCGGCCCTGCCTCCGCTTCTGCTCCAAACTGCGCTCCAGCTGCCGCTCCTGCTGTTGCTCCCGCCATCACTTGTTGTCGCTATAGATTCAGTCTTAATATCTAGTCTTGTTTCATTTATCAATTTTGAACCTGAAGGGGAAACCCGAATTTAGTGAGAATGCAAGTATAGTATTGAAATTGAATCTTAAACCTTTAGAAAAAGAGGATGTTGTCCAAACAAATTTGAGAGGTCAAGTTAGTTGGCATCCTCCCAAAGAGGAATGGATGAAACTAAATTTTTATGGGGCTTCCAAAGGTAACCAGGTAAAGCTAATGGAAGGGGAGTTATCATGAACAACAATGGTGTTATGGTTGGGGGAATTACTAAATATCTTGGCACGATGATCATCCATCAGTATGAGGCTAGAGTAGCTCTTGTTGGTGTAAATCTAACCAAAGACATAGGAGTGAAGAAGTTGGTGGTAGAGGGAGACTTTCTAAATATTATTAATTGCTTAAAAGGGAAAGCTAGGGTGAGCTAGCAAATTTCAAGTATCATTGAGAAAACATAATGACTATTAGAATCTCTAGAGAATTTTGAATTTTTACATGCTTATAAAGAGGGTAACAGTGTGGGATATTGGTTGGAAAATTGGGGTGTTCTTAGACAAACATACATGTATTAATGTGGAATGAAATTCCAATCATGGAATATACCACTAGACTTGAACCATCACATTAACTGATTATAAAGCAAGAGGTATAGCCCCCCACACACATGCCCAAAATTGATGTTAATAGGGGTGAGGAATCCTACATAGCGGGACCAAGGACTTGCACCTTTAAGCCTTCTATCCCATTGGCAAAGAGTATGAAAAGTGTTGGGGTTTATAAACCACTAAAGTCCCACAACATAATTAATGTGGGATTATTCACAAACACACACACACATTACACTAACAAGGTAGACAAGTATTAACATGGAACCAAAGATGGATCCCCCTTGACAAATTTCATCCTAACCTAATTCAGTTAGGGGAAATGATAAAAATAATTTAAGTTATAATGTGTAGCTATCTATAGAGTATCTATAATGGACTGTTTCTAAGGCTATTATCAGAGAAAAGAACCAAAGATGGATTCCTCTTGACAAATTTCACCCTAACCTAATTCAACTAGGGGGGAAGGATAAAAAAATTTAAGTTATAATATAGCTTTCTATAGAGTATCTATAATGGAATGTTGCTAAGGCTATTATCAGAGATTGTTGCTAAGGTTATTTTTAGACCGTTGTTACAATTGTTTTCTAGAACTATGGCTAAGGCTATTTTCTAAACTTTTGCAAAGGTTATTTTTCAATGTTGTTTTCTAGTTGTTTTTTGGACTACTAATAATTATTTGTATTTTAAGGCTATTGCTAAGACTATCTTCTAGGATTATTGTTAAGGCTATTTTTGAGTTTATTGTTGAGAAAAATTATGAGTTGTGTAAGAAGCATGATGGTGGATTACAGGTGGCTTTTATAATACTTGAATAGCTTCATTTTGTCTTTTAAAAAGGTGTAGCCCATTTCAAAACCCTGTATTTATCCTAATAAAAAAATATCCTTAACCAATTGTGCTTTTTCATACTCAATAATTCCATACTTGAACTTGATGTAGTATTGGGTGAGATTAAGTAGAGATTCTAGTACTTGTGCTTTTGAAAATTGAGAGATGCCAATCAGGGTTATGCATAGTGGCGAATATTCACAAATTGGGCGAATATTAGGATTTCCAAAATTGAAAATTTGCGAAGATGAGGACCCTCGACGTCGACCCATTCGCCTAAAATTTTTGGGACCAATTTGTTTTTAGGATCAATTCGCCAAAATATATATCCAAACATAGGCATATTTATACTCGTTGGAAAGCTCTTTTATGAAGTTATAAGTGATTTAATAGGTCAAAGGTTACCCCAAATATGATCTTAATTTTTAGAGCTTCAAATGACCCAAATTTTGGTGTGAAGATGATTGATTTGATTTGTTTAAGATTCACCTTGATTTCAATTAGGATTCAACATTTTTTTACAAGTATATTTTGAGTCCAACCTCTTATGCACAATCCTGAATTGCCAATACTAATAATAGAATTTACTAATTGTGTCATATGAATCATGAGCTTCATTGTAGCTCCAAGTTATTGTTTTTTTTATATCCTTTTATACTAGATGAAAATTAATTTTTTTCTGTAACATTTGTCCTACTATCACCTTATTCCTTTTATTTATTAACACTTTAAATATTTAAGTACTTTTATGATATGAACTTATTAATTTATGTATGCTCAATTTGGTGGGTATTACCTCATTTATATAATATTGTTACACCATGGTCATATGTAATAAGATTAACCATCTCAATCAAATCAAATTACCAATTCATGGCCAATTCCCAAATCACTACCAAAGCAGTCATTATATATGGAGTATATGTAGGTTGAAATATGTTTATGTCTTGTGAACATGTGTGTATTCATGATACCATAAATTTATCATGTATCATGTAAAGTTCTTATAATCCTTTGGAAACCATATGAAGAAAATAATATGTATGGGATAAAATTGGCATTGTAAAGTAATGGTGTTAACATAACAAGACTATTTAGATTTTTATAAATAATTATTATAGATTCTACATCATGTTCTATCACACTTTTTATTAGTTGATTATATGGGATTGAAATGGGCCACATCTATATTACATTATAATCACATAGTGGTATTACAATAGCTTGGTAATTATGCATGTATTTCTTGGTAAAATTTGAACCTAGGCCTCCTCCTTGAAAGTCGAGGAATTTAACTATCTAGTCTCATGTCATTTGATACGTTTTATTGTGATTTAATATTAATATGATATTATATTTTTAAAATCCAAAATAGTAACCATTGGCTCAAGCATATTTTTTAAATTTAAGAATGATTTCTATAAAAATTTCCAAAGCATACATTTACCATTATATATGCGAAATAGTAGAAGAGCATAACATAAAGCAACATATAGAAGAAATAAACAAAATAATAGAATAGAGATAAATGAAATAAGAATAAGGGGTGGATGCTTGTAGGCACCCCCATAATTTCATCACATAAGTTGATACAATGGATCAATCATAGGGGGATATTTAGAGTGATACATATTCCCTAATTTACTACTAAACTCAAGCCAACATAACTTGGCCTAAAGGTTAAATTACAATAAATTAAATATATTAAATCCTTAATTGAGATTAACCATACATGTGGTTTAACAAATATCTCTAAGGGTGAATATACATTATTTCCCATAGGCTTACATATAATATGCTCATAAGATTACATAGACGATGCCCATAGGCTTACATAGAAGATGCCCGTAGGATTACATAGAAGATGCCCGTAGGATTACATAGAAGAATGCTTGTAGGCTTACTTAGATAACACCAATATGATTACTTTGCTCATGCCTATAGACTTAGGTCAAGATCACCCATAGGCACTTCAACATTGTCAACCTTGGCCATTAAGGTCAATTTATGTATATTGGAATACTCCTCATAAGCAAAGCTGAGAGGACAATAAGAGAAGACATTAGAGATAGTAAATCCCCTATAATTAATGTTATAATCAGCCAATAGAACTTTATCACGAGTCCTACTATCTTCTCTTGCCAAAGGTACATGAATTGAATTAATCATTCCTCAAACATGAACCATGATTTCACCTTTAGGATCAAAGATGTTGAGATTTGCATGAGAGGAATTACATGCATGCAATATGGTGATCACAATATATCCTCCAATATAAAAAATTCCCATAAATCATCAAATAATTGAGGTATATTTTCAAATAATCAACCCACATTATTTAAAAGAGACCCATACGAAAAAGGCATACCTTGCATTGACCACCCAAAAATTACTCCTCTTACAACCAATTAATCTTTCATAGTATTACCATAGGTCCTTGAATTAAATTCACTGATGCATAGAGCTCAAAAAACCATGTAATCTAAAAAAATACTCAAAATGCTTTATATCCAAAATTTATCGCCTTTGAAAGTTTTCCCTCCAAAATAGACTTAGATTGCTTTTTTTTTAAATCATTTTTAAAACATGTTCTTATATGTAAGGAATAATAATAAGTAATAAATTAATTCTTCTACTCCTTACATCATCAAAGAGAAGAAATATTCTAGGCAATCGAGTGTTGTTGATATATGCTTGCTTTGATATCATGTTGGATTTTAGAATAATTTCCAAAAATGTTTTGAAGCATACTTTCACCATAATCATGTGTAAAGAAGAGCATAAAATAAAGAAACATATCCAAAGTAAAAAAATTAATATAATAGATCAAAATTAAATAAGAACAAGGTATGGGCCCCCATAAGCAACCCCACAATCTCATCACATAAACCGATCCAATGGATCAGTCATTGGAGGGTATTTATAGTGATCCCTAATCCCCAATTTATTACTGATCTCAAGTTGATATAACCTAGAATGAATATTAAGTTACAATTTATTAAATAAGGTCCGAGGTGTAGACCAATTGGTTCATCCAAACCCCATAAGGGGGGCGGAGGTCCAAGGTTCAAATCTCGGGCCTCGTCGGACTGAACGCTTGTCCCTTTCCCTGGTCCTTTCAACAGCATAAAAGGTTTAAAATGATTGTGGCATGGTGGTTATAGGGGCAGACTGCACGAAGATCTGTGTGGCGGCTTCCGGGATGGACAGCGTAGAATACTGTGGCGGCCATAAAATCTAGACAGTCTGCCCGAATTCGTGGCGGCAACCGATTCCACCATGTAAATTCAAAAAAAAAAAAAACAATTTATTAAATATATTACCATTTATTGAGGTTAACCATACAAGTTATTTAATTTATTTTGCTAAGGGTGAATACATATTGTTGCTTGCAAGCTTACATATAAAATGCCCATAAGCTCATATATAATATGCTCGTAGGCTTACATAAAATATATTCATAAGCTTACATTGAAGAAAAATCATAGGATTACATAGAATAAAACTCATAGGATTACATTGAGAGTCCCTATAGGAACTTCAACACTGTTGGCCTTAGTCAATAAGGTCAAATTCATGATATTCCAACAATATTTGGCTTGTAAAGGTTCAAAAGTAAAAAAATATATTAATATGAGCAACAACTCCAAATCATGGTTTTCTATTAGCAACTTGGTTGACAAAGAGGACCTATTAAAAAAAGGTTGAGCTTCAAAGAATTCTTTAAAAGTTCTATTTGTCTATTTTTACATGGAAGAATGAGTTTTTTGGTAATCTAGCAAAAGATAATGGATTCTTTAAAAGTTCTATATGTCTATTTTTACATGGAAGAAATTAAAGCAATCATAATTTCCTACTCCCAAAGATTTTCCTTGGAAGAATGTTTAGTCATTTGATGCCCTCTTAGGGCTTCAACATTCCTTTGGTTGGTAATCCAAAGCAATATTCTTATAGGTGAGAGTTTGTAAAGAAGAGGATATCATAGAAATTTTAGGACATGTCTTGTGTGAGACTTATCTAGAAATGTTATATTATTTAGTTCTTC
Source organism: Wollemia nobilis (assembly GCA_028583015.1). NCBI lineage: Eukaryota > Viridiplantae > Streptophyta > Pinopsida > Araucariales > Araucariaceae > Wollemia > Wollemia nobilis. The sequence continues at coordinate 396,135 of JAQPPZ010001127.1, forward strand.
ATTATCCCTTTGCTTATACCATTTTGGTCTATTTAAAAAAAATATATATATATATATATATATATATATATATATATATATATATATATATATATATATATATATATATATGTATGTATATGTATGTATATATATATATATATATATATATATATATATATATATATATGTATGTATGTATATATATATATGTATATATGTATATATGTATATATGTATATATGTATGTATGTATATATGTATATATATATATATATATATATATATATATATATATATATATATATATATATATAAAATGTCGATGGAGCTACCCCTATATATATATATATATATATATATATATATATATATATATATATATATATATATATATATATATATATATATATATATGGGGTAGCTCCATCGACATTGAAAGAGTTCATAAAATATTGGATTAATTGTTCCAAAGCTAAATAATTATGTATCATGTAGAGGATTGCTTTTGCTGTTATTTACAAGAATTTATGGACTAAAAGGAATAATATAATTTTTAAAATTATATCTCAAAATCATGTCTGTTTAGAATCATATAATTGCCTCTTTTGGAGAATGTTTGTAGACAAGGTGTTGATCATGGGAAGTCTTAAATACAAGAAAGAGGTGATAGACTCTTGGTTATTGGATTTTAATATACATGGAAGGGGTATTTATGACAATGAAGTTAACATTAAATATATGATCAATCTATGAAAAATTATAAATATTTAGAAGTTGGGTTTATCAAATTTAATTTTGATGTTGCTTCCAAAGGAAATACAAAAAACGTTGATGGAGATGGTGTTTTTCAAAGAAAGCAAAATTATCCATCTAAAAACATATGGAACTTCACCTAACAACTATATATATTCTACAAAACTTCTTATAGGGATAAAAATTACCATTAAACAAGGATGAAATATGTTTCAGTTGGGGGGCTCACGAATAATTATTAATGCTTAAAAAAAATGAATGTGGTGATCGGATAAAAGAAAAAAATATTTTTATGTCCATCAACTATTGTTGGAGTCAATATCTTGCAAATGCCATCATATCTACAGAGAAGGAAACCATATAACAAATAGTTTAGCTAATTACAATGTTAATTTTTATCTTGGTTAAATTCAAATTTTAGAAGACAAATGATCATGTGAAATTTATCTCTTAATGAAAATTGTGTGAAGCTGATTATAAGCGAATGGATAATATCTTTGATAAAATGAAAAACCATATATGATTTAGTTTACCTAACAATAATATAAAGACAATGTAATTTTTTATCATTTTGATGAGAGTAGCCCTCAACATAAGCCACACATGCCTTATTGAAAATATATCATATTATATTATAATATTATATGTGTATATAATAATATTATATACACATATATGATATTAATATAATATAGTTTTATATAGTATATAATTGTTAAATTACACACATATCCTTTGGTTATATCATTTGAGACCACATTTTAAATGAAATATATTGGATAACTCTATCAACATTGAAAGAGTTCATAAAATGTTGGATTGATTATTTCAAATTTAAAGCATTGCACATATTATGGAGGACTAGTCTTGGCATTATATTTTGGAATATATGACTTGAAAGAAAAAATATAATTTTTAAAAATAAATCTCAAAATCATGCAAATTAGAATTTATTTTTGCCTCTCTTGTAGAAAGTTGATAGGGAAGAGTCAAGTGCAAAAAAATAGGTATTGGTTTCTTGGTTAAAAGTTTTAAATATATGTGGAAGGGTCATTTATGAGAATGGAATTAACATAAATAATTTTCTTGAAAATATCTTGAAGTTGGTTTTATCAAAATTAATTTTTATGGTATCAAAAGGCATTAGGTCAATTGGTTAAATTCCTTGATTTTCAAAGAGGAGACATGGGTTTTAATATTTCCAGGTGATACATCAATGATAGTGAAGTTGATATAATACCACTATGTGGTCATTAAGTAATATGAGCGGGGCACGTTTCAATCTCATATAATCAATGAAAATAAATTGATGGTGCATCAAAGGAAATTCAAAAGAAGTTGGTAGAGGTGGTATTTTATTTGGAATAATGAAGGAAAAATTCCCCTCAGTTACTTTGTTATGAATAGTTATATCCTTTTGAAAAGATGCATACATACTATTTATCATTCTCGATTTAATAACATTCAACATCTCTCACCATTCAATACTCTCTCTTTCTATATATATAATTCCATTATGTGTTATTATCCACATAAACTGGTATTATTACTATGCTTTTTAACCTATGGTTCAAGTTCAAGTTCAAGTTAGGGACTAGATGTTTTTTAGGCTTGTAATCTACACACTTTATGGCTTGTGGCCAAGAAAGTTTTTGTTGGTGGCAATTTTTTCATTGTGAATATTTTAGTCAGTTCTCACAAATATTCATCTATATCATCCTAATATTTAATATTTTTCTACCTGAGACATGAAAGGGTGCAATCCAAGATACCAAAAGGTGTGATCCAAATATAACAAAAGGTATGACACAAGATACCAAAACATGTGACCCAAATGTAGAAGGTTATGACTTTAGATACAAGAGGGTGTAACCTAGGATATAAAATGAGCTATGACCTAAGATACCAAACAATGCAACCTAAGATGCTAAAGGGTGTGACCTAAGAGCAAGAGGGTGTGATCCAAGACTAGAAAATGGTGTGACCCAAGAGTGAGAGGGCATGAATTGAGATACAAAAGGGTGTAAAATGATAACAAAAGGTTACAAATTGAGATACAAAAAGGTGCAACCCAAGTATGAAAGGGAGCAACTTGATATACTAAAGGGTTTTACCTATTATGGTACCTAGGAATAGGTATATGGGGATATGATATTATATTGTATAAGGATATTATGGATAGTTGACATGACCAAACATAATTTAAAGTTGATTATAGTATTATACTATCATAATGAGTTGGAATGAGGGTTTAGTAGTGGGCTCCCCAAAGTAGAATTAAAAAATGGGTATGTAAAGAATGGATATTGTCATTGCAATTATCATCATTCATATCAAGTACTCTCTTGTAATCATCTTTGTCTATGAAGTAGCTTATGAGAATTGGTTCTCTTTGAGTTGCACTCTCATATTTGGAGATCTTGTGGAGTTTCCTTTTTTTAAGGAGTATTATTGGTGTTGCCTTACCCTAATGGTATTATCTATCTATGTTTCATTATGTGGGTTTTTATTATGGATAATTATTTACGAATGGATGATTTGCTATTTTTGCATATTGGTGAATGATTTATGTTTATGAGAATAAATTTTTATAACAAGTGGTATCAGAGCAATGATTTTGGCAAAGTGGGGATTATTTTTAGAGATTACAAAATTAAGGCAGATGTTTTTTCTAGAAAACATCACATTTTTTAGAAGTTATATCTTTGCATGATGTTATCTGATTCAAATGATTCTTGTGCCAATATATTTAGAAATTTTAAGAGCTTAATGAGTGGTCATATGAAAGAATCTAAGTAGTATTTAGGGAGATATATCCATATGAATATAGTTATCCAAAATTAGGTAATTATTCTAGAAAATATCTCATCTTTCAAGAGCCGTATCTCTGTGAAAGGTTGTCTAATTTAGATGATTATTAGGCCATTTTGTATGGAAAAACATCTCATCTTTCAAGATCCATACCTATTTGAAAGGTTGTCAGATTTAGATGATACCACCTGTTAAAAAAATTTATTCTCATAAGCATAAATCATTCACCAACATGCAAAAATATCAAATCATTTATCCATAAATAATTATCCATAATAAAAATCTACACAATGAGATAGAGATAGATAATACCCCATAAGGAAGGAAAAATCCACAATATTTTCCAAGATGAGAGCCCCACTTGGAGAGGGCCAAGTCTCATAAGTCACTTCATAGGCAAAGATGATTATAAGAGAATACTTGATATGAATGATATAATTACAATGACAATATCAGGTCTTTATAAACCCTTATTCTAGTTCTACTTTGGGTAGTAGACAACTACTAAACCTTCATCCCAACTCATTATTATAATATAATAATATAATCAACCTTGAGTTATGTATCGACCATACCAACTATCCATAATATCCTTGTAAAATATAATATCATATCCCCATATATCTATTCCTAGGTACCAAAACAAAACCTTGTAAAATTTTGATAACAAGATCTAGATGTAGCTAAGATGATAAATACTAAATATGAGTTACCATTGTTAGCTTTCTAGATAGATAATTTACAAAAAAATTCAACCAAGATCAAGTATAAATCAAATATATGTCACTAATAAAAAATAACAATGAATATTAATATTGGAATAACAACAATATCTCACAAATATAACTTAGATGGACACAATATCCAAAGATTACAAGAAAGATTCAGATTTTCATGGAGATATATCTCCAACATATAATTTTACATTGCTCTCCTCAAACATCCGGGAGATGCATCCTTTCATATTCCTCTCATAAAGAAAAAACTCTCATCTTGTCACATATCATGTGACTCTTCATTCTCTATCCTAACACTTTGCACTTTCTCTCATACACATACATTATATAAAACATAAATTATCTACCAAACTAATATCACAAGGGGGCCAAATAACGTAATATTTCCAACACTCCCTCGTATTACATTATTTGGTAGAAAGACTTTTTGCCTTCATTCTTTGATTCTTCTTTTTCTTCAATTTCAACTCTGACTCTAGCATGGTTGGATATATATAACCTCCATTAGGTCTTATTGTATAAATTATCTGGGTCTACCTATAGATAAATGTTTCTGAGTCACCTCTGGATCTCTATCTCTAGGTCACTACCTCTGAGTCACTACCACTGAATCTACCTCTAGGTCATTACATCTAGGTCTCTATCTCTAGGTCACTACCTCCAAGTCACTCCCACTGGATCACTCCCTTTGGGTCACTGCCTCTAGAACTCTACCTTTAGGTTACCTCTAGATTATCATTATCTCTGGATCATCCACTAGAACATTCATAAGATCATCATATTTGTAGGATCATCACTATAAATGCTTTCACTATAGGCTATCTTCCAAGCTATGCTTGGGTCATAATACTCTTAGTAAAATTTGATCATACTTGGTTTCCTTCTATAGAAACCATACAACATTCCTTTTATCTTATCCCATTCATTCATGTTTATCCATATACAATCCATTTTTATTCTATATCATTTCTCTTATTTTTGTAGATAAAATATTTGTGAATGATTATGTCCTCCATAAATTTCACAATTATGAAGATTCCAACATGTCTCTAACTTGTTTCCATATCTACCACAATGATTACATATGTTCTCTATTAAAAAAATTATTTTTCCATTCTATCCTTCATTATTACTGATTCTATCAATCCATGTCATAGATTTGATGTTACTATTTCTTGTCACAAATTTAGTTCCCAATTTTTTTTGTTGCTCATCTATCCTATATATCCAAGATCTTCATATTTTGGTCTTATTTTTGGTACAATTGGCTCTTTCATTCCTTGTCCATGTTTTTCCAAACCTATGTCTTTGTATCCCATTTTAATTAACAATTTTGAACCAATTACTTTTGTATGCCTTTCAAAATAACCAAAGATATCATCACAATAATCCCTATCAATATCAACACAACTCACATCACTATATCTATCATCATTTGAATCTGTGTCATCATCAATTTAGATAACATAAGCTTTTTCTAAACAATCATGAACTGTATTTAAATCCTTTGTCACATGTAGCATCTATTTTTGTAATAGGTTCTTCTATCTTTGTCATGAAATCTAAGTCACAAGTATCACAATATTTCTTTTCATTTTGATAAGAGTCACAATTTGCTTTTTTTTATTTTTGATAAATATCACTAGTGTCACAATATGCATCTATCATCATGGGCCTTAAATTATTTGTATCACAAGAAACATCTTTCACAATTGTCTTATTCCCTAATTCTGTAACCTTTCCTTGTTTTCTTATCTTGGAAACATTTAGAGTGATTATTCCCTTGTAAAATATTTTCCATAGACTAATAGGTACAATAATAAAGTTTTCATAATAATCGTTAGCATCATTAAGAATACTTTGCACACATTGTTCAAGTATTAAAATTCTCCTTTTTGCTTCACTGGTAATATCAACAAGCTTGTTTTTCAAATTATTAGTCATTTCCTTTTGTTTTCTATTCTTACTTTTGAGAAATTTATTAGAAAGTGATGTCATATTCATTATCATTCATATGTCATTAGGTAATGTGAAAACACCTTCAACTTCTTCATCAACCTTTGAACTTATATAATTTCCAAGTATTGAAATTTTTTTCATCTTTGGCTTCTCTTATGATTGATTGTAGGATTATCTTTTCCATCATTGATGTATCCTTTTGTCCATTTTTTTCTATCATGTATTGAGTACAACATTTTAAATTTTGTAACATTTCCTTAGTCTCTTCTAGTGAGTCATCTTGAATGTATATTTGTTCTTCTTGAAAACATAAGTTTTCTTCTTCAATTTTTTTGACAACTCATGTATTTCTGATTTTTGTGTTTCTATTTTTTGATCATTTATTTTATGTTTCACATACTTTTTATTTTCCATGTTTCTTTGAAGTTTTCAACCTTATAACTCGTTAGGTTTAAATAAATCAAGGTTTCTAAATTTAAATTCTATAAAGTAGAACTCCTTATATCTCCAAACTTTAGAAAAAATAAATCTTCTAATTATTTTAATATAAAATTTAACTAAGTAAATATCCTTATTACTCCATACTTAAAACATTAAGAAACTAGAAAAAAAAAACCTCCAAAAAAAACTTTTAAAAACCATTAACCTTATGAATCCTTCAAAAGCTTAATTTAATAATAAAGTGCAACCTCCAATTTGCTCATTTTAAATGAATGAAAGATATTTACTTTGAACCTTATTCTTGGAACTTTTTCTCTCTCTATGTTAGCTACAACAACAAATATTTTGTTGAGACCTACTCAGATGCAACAAACACTTCCATGATGGGATGCTTAGAAAAAACTCTTTAGGCACCTTTTCAGACAAGCAAACTTTTTATTAGTTGGGCTTGTTTTCAGATGGCAACAATTGCCCCAATACCTTCATTCAGATTATCTCTCCATAGCTTTGATACCACTATTAGCCTTCTAGATAGATAATTCATAGAAAGATTTAACTAGGATCAAGTATAAATTAAATATGTCACTAATAAAAAATAACAATGAATCTCAATATTGGAATAACAACAATATCTCACAAATATAAATCAGATGGATACAATATCCAAATATTACAAGAATGATTTAGATTTATTAAATTGCATGGAGCTATGTCTCCAATATATAATTTAATATTGCTCTCCTCAAACATCCGAGAGATGCATCATTTCATATTCCTCTAATAAAGATAAAACTCTCATCTTACCACATATCATGTGATTCTTCATTCTCTATCTTGAAACTTTGCACTTTCCCTAATATTGACACATACATTATATAAAATATAAATCATCTACCAAAATAATATTACAACGGGGCCAAATAATGTAATATCTCAAACAACCACAAAACACTTACCTATGACTTGTATTTTCTTGAATAATGAGATGATTTTGATATACAAATTATCCACCTTCTTTTGAAACCATACAAAAACCAATCTCATATGTCATGAGCAATAATATTAAGACCAATTGGAATGTATAAGTACCCTGTGATGATCCATGTTGGATATATTTTTGTTTAGCTAGCAACAATATAATACTAAAGCTATCAAAAGCAAGCAAAAACTAGGTCTTTTGTAAAAATATATTGGAGCTTAAAAAATGATAGAAGATATCCATACTTTTAAAGTCATTATTAAATTCCTTGTCATTATTTTCCAATAACATAATGGACTCATCATCAATTTGTGGTGATTACATGGTATCTATTTGGAATAGTAATCTCATGTATCAAACCTTCATTTCTAGGCTTTTTATGCAAGTAGCTTAGAGCATATCTTGCTATAATACATACAAGAAAAGTATGAGGGGGCATCACTTAAGGATAGACCATCGAAGAGGAAATAACTATATTAAAACACCATAATTGACCACTTGTACTAATGCACCATAAAACATAATGTTTTCATTACAATATATTGACATTAATCAAGCAAGTGAAACAAATAAAAAATAAAGCACCACTTGATTCTATCATGTGGATTTCAAAGTAAGGATTAACAAAGAATACAACTTGAGAGGATTATGTAGTCCATTCCATAGTGTCTCATGCAAGAATCAAGTTATCTAAGATACATGTTTCTTTGAAAAATCCAATTTATTGTTTTTTTGGTAATGGAATGGAATTGGTCTAATTCTTGTCATGTTTTACTTGTTAGTAATATTGTAAGAGACTGCATAGAAGAGGAATAATATTTTGATCCAAAACAATATCCAATTTATCACATTTAAAAATTAGCTTAATTAGTTCTTTATTAAAGAAATTGCCAAAGAACAAGTATTTTCTTGAATACTCTATGAAATGGCCCATCAATATTGGATTCATTTTGCTATCACTAAAAATAAGGATTCCTCAAGTTCATCAATAGAAAGAGATCTTTCCAAAAAACTTTTTATTTCATAAAATACTTTAACGAGACACGTGAAGCAACAACATGGTAAATATTGGCATCAAAATCCTCATTAGAGACTTGAAAATGAGTTATGTAATGATTATAGCCCATTCTATAGTCTCTCATATAGGTATCTAAGATACATCTTTCTTTGAAAAATGTAATTTATTGTTATTTTGTAAAGTCATGCAATTTGTCTAAATCTTCTAGTAATTGCCTTGTTAGTAATATTATAAGAGACATAGAGAAGAGGAATGATATTTTTATATAATACAAAGTCCAAACTATCCCATTTAGAAATTAGTTTAATTAGTCCTTGAATAATCAAATTGCCAAATAGAAATAAATTTAGATCCCTCCCTTATATCCTTTTAAATCCACTACATTCTTGACCTTATAAGTTCTTCACTATCTTTATAAGATTTCTTATAAGTGCTTCACTACCTTTACTAGATTCATGTTCTCTCAAGGACTACTTGCATTGAGCTACTCAAGATTAGGGGTGAGTGTCAATCGTATTTTTTTTTAAAAATATTTATACTAAATTTAATGTGAAGTTTGAGAAAATTTTCTTTCCTTGTGTTTTCAAACATAACTCCTTTTGTTCTCTCTAAGATGAATAATATAGCATTTGATAGCATCCTCATACATTTAACCTACTCCATTGTACTAGATGGATAATATTGTAATTGAATAAAGAATAGATATTGAGCAAATTCTACTCTAACCTATAGTACTAGATGGATAAGACTATTTGAAAATAGAATATATATTGGCTACCTTCAAATTCATTTAAATTAGAGATGTTAATTTTATAAGGAATATTAGAGAGCAATAGATAGATCATAGCTAACATTTAATCCATCATCAAAGTCTTATTTGTCTATGTAGGATTATTCAATGCAACTAATTTTACTTTCAACCCTTTCATGGAAATTAGACCTTCTAAACCAACGGTCCTCATGGGATTCAAAATTACCAAAGAGTAGGTCCCTTACTTCAATATTGTTCCTAAAATAGACATACTCAAAGATCCTCATTGAAGGGAGAATGTTATTGATTCCAACTCCTATCCCTTTTATGTTATGCCATATTACCCCTACAATCTATTTTTCTAGAGGAAGCAACTCACTCATCCATTCTACTTAAGCAATATATTTCTAGTAGTTATTAGAGGTGTACACAACACAAATATGAACCACTTTTTACTTAACAAACAACATAGCCCACACACTTGGAGTAAGTAATTTTTTTGTTAAAAAGGATTTTGTATTACTTATAAGCAAGCAAGAAGGCTACATTGTTGGCCCTACCATGTAAATAGAGCTTTCATCCAAAGTTTTACATAAGAGCAACAACTGTCTTAAATGCATTTTGCTAATATAAGGAAATATGAATCTTTAACTTTCTTCTTAGTCACTAACATGGGGGGTCACTTAGTTGAAAGCCTTCAAAACACATGCATTCATGGGGTTCTTAAAAAATCCCCTATTTTTAAAATTTATCACCTCCCCTTTTAATTTATTAAACCCTTGGTGGTAAACCCTTATATAATAAAAAATAACCCCTTTTCAAAACTTACCATTTGTTGAAAATAATTTGAATCAATTTTTAATATCCCTTGGTAGTTTTACCATTTTATCAATGTATATCCATTGAGCATGTTTGACTCCATCGAACTATCAAGTATTTATGAGCATAACAAAAATTAGTGGTTTGAGCTCTAACTTGAAATGAAAATATGTATATTCTTGGTCTTCACACATTTCATTTAACTAGTAATATACAAGAGCAAGTTTTGATTATAATAATTATGAAAAAGAAAATTACATAGATATAAATTGGAATATTTTTATAAAATTGTTCAACTACTCTAATGCTTGAAATTTATCAATTTATTTTACTTCATTAAGAAATATAAAAAAGGACTTCAAATACATACAAAAATATTCTAAATTTAATAACATCCATATGATAATGAGTTTTCCAACATCTAGTTCCCTGTATTTGTAAATGATGGTAATCTTATGTCTCTAGACATTATATGAATGAATGATGAATGATGTCTTTTGACATCCTTTAAACCCAATGGTAATATGAAAATAGTTTTCATGGAACAAAACCTTCTGATTGGTTTTTAAATTGAAACAAACTTAGAAGAAAGAAATAAATTATATTGATTTCACGAGTGACAAAAGCAGATCATTGGTACTTTATAATATGGATTTTGAAAACATGGGTGATATAGAGCTAATAGAAATACAAGAAAGCCAACAAAGATAGCCTGATTCTAATAATTATTGAAAGAAGATTGAAGAACACAAGCTTATACTGAGAGGGGGGTGAACAGTATAAGACCACTTTTTACTTTCTTTCCAAATCAATATCAATTAATGTCCTTAATTGCAATAACCAAATATAGCAGTGTGCATTAATAACTCAGATAGCAGTAGTAAGCAAGAGCACAAGTCACCACACACAATTGAGACACAATATTTAACGTGGTTCCCCCAATGTGGGGTACTCCACCAGATAATCTCCTTATAATATTTCACATAGAAATAAGGATCCTTATCCAATACAATGATTTCTTTGATCTGCTCAAAGCTAGGCAATAACAAGTTCACACAGAACTTGTCCAAATCTGAATAACAAGCTCACATAGAACTTGTCCAAAACTGAATAACAAGTTCACACAGAACTTGTCCAAATCTGAATAACAAGCTCACACAGAACTTGTCCAAAACTGAATAACAAGCTCACACAGAACTTGTCCAAATATGCTCTAGCAAGCTCACCAAGAACTTGCCCAAAATATTCTCCAACAAGCTCACCAAGAACTTGTTCAAATATGCTCTAGCAAGCTCACCAAGAACTTGCCCAAATATTCTCTAGCAAGCTCACCAAGAACTTGCTCAAATCTATCCACAAATCTATCCCAAAACTATCCACAAAGCTATCCCAAAATTGTCCACAAAGTTGTCCCAAAACTATCCACAAAGCTGTCCCAAAATTGTCCACAAAGGCTATCCCAAAACTATCCACAAAGGCCTTCTCAAAGGCTCAATCAATCATGCTCAAGTAGTACTCAAATATCATCCACAAATCTATCAAGGCAAAGCTCAAATATGAACTCAACAATGAATGGCAATGTACTCTTCAATGGATGACAACAATGATCCACAATGATCTCAACTCAACTCAACTCAAATCAACTCATAGAAGCATAAAGAGAATTGTTAGAGACTCAATATGTTCTAAGCTCAATCTTCAACTCAACTCAACTCAAATCAATCTCAACTCAACTCAAGTCAACTCATAGAAGCATAAAGAGAATTGTTAGAGACTCAATATGTTCTAATCTCAATCTCAACTCAACTCAACTCAAATCAATCTCAACTCAACTCAAGTCAACTCATAGAAGCATAAAGAGAATTGTTAGAGACTCAATATGTTCTAATCTCACTCTCAACTCAAATCAGAATTATGGAATAGTTTGTTTCATGGAACTTGACCAATCACCTCACACAATCACTTGACTAGGCTCAATCAACTCAACTCAACCAATCACCACAAGGGACTACTCTTTCTCACAAAAACCCTAGTCCAAGCATGTATCAACCAACTCAAATGTTTCCAATAATGCTCAACCATAAATCTCACATAACAATGATACTCATGTTCTTTTCAAGTTCTTTCACAACCAATGGGCTTCAATAACTATGCTTATAAAACAAGGTTTAAACACAACTCTCAAACCAGAAAACCTTGAAGCATTCAACCAACCACTTTTGAAAAGGAAACCATAATCAATCCTTTTCACTCCAATGATATTTCAGAAATCAACCACCATAAAAAATCAATAGGAGAATGTGCCCATACCTTTTTGATGCCAAGAAGTTGTCCACAAAATCTGCCACACTAAACACAACTTTCCTTTCCAATCTCAATAAGGGTTAGTGGACTTCAAATAATAATCACAAGATAAGCATAACTCAATTTACACCTTTTTACTCCAACTTAATAAACACATCCACCAAAGTCCTTTTTAATAAAAACCCTTATCAAAAATAATAATCAATAAGGCTCTCAAAAATATTTTATAACAACTCCTTATTTCTCCTAAATCTTAATTTTCAATTTCATGAATATCAAAATAAATCAACAACTCATCCACCTCTGAAATAATAATCACAACCCTTATAAAAATAAAGTTTAATTAAAAACTTTAATTATTCCTTAACCACCTTATAACTCCTATCCTAGGGCATCAACGAAATTAATTAGAGCAAAACGTAATTACCTCCTCAAGGGGATTCGAACCCCCAACTTGCACACACCGTGAGTGCCTTAGCCATGGCTAAGGTTGCCACACGAGCTAGCCGCTCATTCGAAAGGAAAAGGCATGACGTGCCTTAAGTCCTTCCTCCCTTCCACGCAAACCAAAAGCGCTTCGAGCGCTTTCCTTCCAATGCCTTCGAATGCAGTCAAGGAGATTCGAACCTTGACGTAAAGCGCTGCCACACACCTTAACAAAAAGCCAATTGCCAATGCGCCACTCTGCCCACAATGTCTTGGGCTTTCGACCAACCTTGGATTTATTCGCTGTCTCCCTTTTCAAAATGATTTTCGCACGAGCTCTCTTCGGATGCTTAGCCAACGATTAACACGAGCAAGGATTAATTTCAAATGAACCTTAGGATCCCCCTTTATATAGTCTTCTCCTCATTTTCGATGACGTCGGTGCATTATTGATTTTCCCTCTTTCTTTAGACATCGGTGCTAACTTTAATTTTAATTTTTAAATAATTAAAATTTAAACTAAATATTTAAAATTAAATATCTCCATCACCGGGGCACATTTTTCGATGAAACGAAAGGCCAACCTGGGTTTTAAGAAAAACCCATTTCAAATCTGCCATCCATGGTTTTAAATAAAACCTTTTATTTTGCCTACCTTGGTTTTCACAAAAACCTTGAATTTATCCATGCTTTCCAAAATATCATTTGCCCACCAAAACTCAAAGTGATCCATATGACATCAATGATTCATGTGACATCAATGACAACATAAAATAACTCAAATTTCCAACAATATCCCCCTTTGTCATTGATGGCAACACCTCTAAAGCAAAAACCATAATCACTGCAAAAACCATCTCTGAGAATCAAAGTTGCTCCCCCTGACTCAATTAATACTCTCTATGGAGGCTGCTCCCCCTAACTCAATGCTCTCTTTGGAGGCTGCTCCCCTAACTCAATGCTCTCCCCCTTACTCAAATATCTCCCCCCTTTGACATCAATGGCAAAAGGGACACCTATGGGGCTAAAAGATATGACTCTTAAACTTAGCCCCCTCACCACCTTCTCTCTTGAGGTGATTAATTTTGGGGTGGGAGTACTTTTACTCCCATCTCACATTGTTTCTTTCCTCTATCAACTTCCTTCCATGTTTTTTTGATATCCTTCTCTTGATGAATTACTTGATCTTCTTGTCTAGAACCTGTTTGACCTTCTTGCCTTGAACATGTTTGACCTTCTTGCCTTGAACTTGTTTGGAATTGAGTCCTACACCATTTTGCAATATGCCCAAAGTTATTGCAATTAAAACACTTGATATTGTAGCCTTTGGATGGTGCCCATGTCCTAAATTCATTCTTAAAATAATTTCCATATCCATTCCTTTCTTGAACCCTATATTGTGAAGCTCTATTTTCATGACCATTATGACCATGACTTCTGAATTGTGAAGCTCTAAAACCAAAACCATGTTGCTCATTTCCTTTGCACTAAAAATCTCTATGACCAATCCTGTTACATGAGAAGCAATGTCCCTAAAAACCATACCTTCTTCCTTTGAAGTTTCTTCTAGAAAAATCAAACTTCTTTGATCCATGGATCCTGCAATGTATAGCCCTATGTCCAAATCCATTACAAGAAAAACAATGTCCTTGAAAAGCCCTTTGTTCATGCCTTGGTTCCTCATACCTTTCTTGACCATTATCCTTATGATCATTTTCAACTTGTGCATTGCATCCTTGAACCTTCTTTGTAGCATCTAAATCCTCTTCCTTAGTTTCTTCCTTGCTTTCCTCTTCAAGAATTTCTTTTTCTTTTGAACTTGATTCACCTATCTCAAAACAAGATCCAAACTGAATATTTGGAGCCATAGGAACTTTGGAACTTTCCTCACAAATCTTAGGTGCTTCCTTGCTTTCATCTTTTAGAACTTCCTTTCCTTTTGAGTGTGATTCCCCAAACCTGAAATATGAGACCTTTGGTGCTTTGGAATCTTCCTCTTCTTTTTCTTTATTTGTGTCAAGTAGCAACTTGGCATCCATCTCTATAGCCTTTGAAACACATGTTTCCTTCTTAGTGAAAATATCTTGACCTTTTGAGTCATGTGATGGATCAAATTTCTCAAGTAAGGAACATTTCAATTCTTTCAGATTCTCTTTAACCTCTTGTAGTTGCTCATGGATAACATTGAAGTCTTCCTTTAGATCAACTGAGACATTATCCTCTTGCTTAACTTCTTCTATTTGGAGTGAATGTTCTTCTTCTACTTCTCTTATTCCATAGAAAAAACCTTCTTCATCTTCACTATCACTAAGATCATTATAATCTTCTATAGAAAACAAACTCTCAAGATTTCTTTGACCATACATGTTTCCTTGATGTGTCATCTCATCTTCACTATCACTGAAACCATTGCAATATCCTGATCTGTGATCTCTTTGACCACACACAAAGCATTGTTCTCTTTCACCTTCTATTCCTAGGAATAGATGTTCTTCCTTTTCATCATCTGATTTGTCTCTATCACTATGATCTGAGCTATCACTTGCTTCTACAATGTAGTAAGATTTCTTTGCCTTACGAAAAATTTTCTTCTTCTCATACCTGTTTTGCTTGTATCTGTCATCTTTGTCATGCTTATGCTTTCCATATTCTTTTCTTCTTTGACCCTATTTTTCATCATCATTATTTTCTTCATGTGGACACTTGTATGCATAGTGACCAAGATCACCACACTTGTAGCATCTGACTTTCCTTATATCCCTGAAATTCTTTGAGTCCTTATTCCTTTTGATGAAGTTAGCTTCCTCATCATTATCTGAACCTCTAATTATTTCTGAAACTTTCCCTTTCTCTTTTTCTGAAGCCTTGAATGCAATCTCTTTTATTGGAACCTGATGCTTACTTACCCTCATCTCATAAGTTGTGAGAGTACCTTGCAATTCTTCCATTGTTAGCTTGTTGATATCCATTGTCTCTTCTATTGCTGAAACCTTAGAATCATATTTCATGGGAAGTGATCTCAAAACCTTTTGAGTAACTTCTGATTCTTTCATCTCAAAACCTAGGCCTCTCATGGTGTTAGTAATCTCATCAACATGAAGTAAAAACTTTGCAATATCTTCAGAATCTTCCATTTTCAATTCCTCAAATATTTTTCTATGAGTTTGTAGTTTTGCCAACTTTACCTTGGAATCTCCTTCATAAGTATTCCACAACTTGGTCCACATCTCATTAGCTGAATTACATACCATGACCTTTGCAAAATCTATCTCACGAAGCCCACTCAAAATACAATTCATTGCTCTTGCATTGATCTCAACCAATTTCCTGATAGTCTTATCTGCCTCGGGATCACCTTCAACCCTATACTCTTTTTCAACCATTTACCATACCTCATATCCTTGTGATATCAAGTAGTTCTTCATCCTCATGCTCTAGAAAGCATAATTGTTACCATAAAACAATGGAGCCTTATTTGTAGATGATCCATTATATGAAGCCATCTGTGTTCTTGTAGAATCTACCCTCAAGTTATTAGACTTTTTGAAGGAACCCGCTCTGATACCAATTGAAGAACACAAGCTTATACTGAGAGGGGGGTGAACAGTATAAGACCACTTTTTACTTTCTTTCCAAATCAATATCAATTAATGTCCTTAATTATAATAACCAAATATAGCAGTGTGCATTAATAACTCAGATAGCAGTAGTAAGCAAGAGCACAAGTCACCACACACAATTGAGACACAATATTTAACGTGGTTCCCCCAATGTGGGGTACTCCACCAGATAATCTCCTTATAATATTTCACATAGAAATAAGGATCCTTATCCAATACAATGATTTCTTTGATCTGCTCAAATCTAGGCAATAACAAGTTCACATAGAACTTGTCCAAATCTGAATAACAAGCTCACACAGAACTTGTCCAAAATTGAATAACAAGTTCACATAGAACTTGTCCAAATATGAATAACAAGCTCACACAGAACTTGTCCAAAACTTAATAACAAGCTCACACAAAACTTGTCCAAATATGCTCTAGCAAGCTCACCAAGAACTTGCCCAAAATATGCTCCAACAAGCTCACCAAGAACTTGTTCAAATATGCTCTAGCAAGCTCACCAAGAACTTGCCCAAATATGCTCTAGCAAGCTCACCAAGAACTTTCTCAAATATATCCACAAATCTATCCCAAAACTATCCACAAATCTATCCCAAAAATATCCACAAAGCTATCCACAAAGTTGTCCCAAAATTATCCACAAATATATCCCAAAACTATCCACAAAGTTATCCCAAAACTATCCACAAAGGCTGTCCCAAAACTATCCACAAAGGCCTTCTCAAAGGCTCAATCAATCATGCTCAAGTAGTACTCAAATCTCATCCACAAATCTATCAAGGCAAAGCTCAAATATGAACTCAACAATGAATGGCAATGTACTCTTCAATGGATGACAACAATGATCCACAATGATCTCAACTCAAATCAACTCATAGAAGCATAAAGAGAATTGTTAGAGACTCAATATGTTCTAAGCTCAATATTCAACTCAACTCAACTCAAATCAATCTCAACTCAACTCAAGTCAACTCATAGAAGCATAAAGAGAATTGTTAGAGACTCAATATGTTCTAATATCAATCTCAACTCAACTCAACTCAAATCAATCTCAACTCAACTCAAGTCAACTCATAGAAGCATAAAGAGAATTGTTAGAGACTCAATATGTTCTAATCTCACTCTCAACTCAAATCAGAATTATGGAATAGTTTATTTCATGGAACTTGACCAATCACCTCACACAATCACTTGACTAGGCTCAATCAACTCAACTCAACCAATCACCACAAGGGACTACTCTTTCTCACAAAAACCCTAGTCCAAGCATGTATCAACCAACTCAAATGTTTCCAACAATGCTCAACCACAAATCTCACATAACAATGATACTCATGTTCTTTTCAAGTTCTTTCACAACCAATGGGCTTCAATGACTATGCTTATAAAACAAGGTTTAAACACAACTCTCAAACCAGAAAACCTTGAAGCATTCAACCAACCACTTTTGAAAAGGAAACCACAATCAATCCTTTTCACTCCAATGATATTTCAAAAATCAACCACCATAAACAATCAATAGGAGAATGTGCCCATACCTTTTTGATGCCAAGAAGTTGTCCACAAAATCTGCCACACTAAACACAACTTTCCTTTCCAATCTCAATAAGGGTTAGTGGACTTCAAATAATAATCACAAGATAAGCATAACTCAATTTACACCTTTTTACTCCAACTTAATAAACACATCCACCAAAGTCCTTTTTAATAAAAACCCTTATAAAAAATAATAATCAATAAGGCTCTCAAAAATATTTTATAACAACTCCTTATTTCTCCTAAATCTTAATTTTCAATTTCATGAATATCAAAATAAATCAACAACTCATCCACCTCTGAAATAATAATCATAGCCCTTATAAAAATAAAGTTTAATTAAAAACTTTAATTATTCCTTAACCACCTTATAACTCCTATCCTAGGGCATCAACGAAATTAATTAGAGCAAAACGTAATTACCTCCTCAAGGGGATTCGAACCCCCAACTTGCCCACACCGCGAGTGCCTTAGCCACAGCTAAGGTTGCCACACGAGCTAGCCACTCATTCGAAAGGAAAAGGCATGACGTGCCTTAAGTCCTTCCTCCCTTCCACGCAAACCAAAAGTGCTTCGAGCGCTTTCCTTCCAATGCCTTCGAATGCAGTCAAGGAGATTCGAACCTTGACGTAAAGCGCTGCCACACACCTTAACAAAAATCCAATTGCCAATGTGCCACTCTGCCCACAATGTCTTGGGCTTTCGACCAACCTTGGATTTATTCATTGTCTCCCTTTTCAAAATGATTTTCGCACGAGCTCTCTTCGGATGCTTAGCCAACGATTAACACGAGCAAGGATTAATTTCAAATGAACCTTAGGATCCCCCTTTATATAGTCTTCTCCTCATTTTCGATGACGTCGATGCATTATTGATTTTCCCTCTTTCTTTAGACGTCGATGCTAACTTTAATTTTAATTTTAAATAATTAAAATTTAAACTAAATATTTAAAATTAAATATCTCCATCACCGGGGCACCTTTTTCGATGAAACGAAAGGCCAACCTAGGTTTTAAGAAAAACCCATTTCAAATCTGCCATCCATGGTTTTAAATAAAACCTTTTATTTTGCCTGCCTTGGTTTTCACAAAAACCCTGAATTTATCCATGCTTTCCAAAATATCATTTGCCCACCAAAACTCAATGTGATCCATATGACATCAATGATTCATGTGACATCAATGACAACATAAAATAACTCAAATTGCCAACAAGAAGATGCATATCTATATGGTTTAAAGGAAACACTTGGATATATAAGCATCAACAAAGTTAAACAAAACCTATGCTTGCTTGACCAAGTTTTGGCTCATCATCCATGAGTTGGATGTCACATGAACATGAAATAAGAGGATTTATAAGCTAATTCTTTGACCCCTATGTTTACTACAATAAAGTAAAGAGACTACAATCATTGATTTTGTATCTTGTAATTGAGTGCATCTATAAGTGGGATACAGAGAATCCATGTTTTTTCCATCCATATGCAAAAAAATGAATAACAATCAGTTCATAGCAAACAACTCCTACAAATTTATTTCAAGTAGTAAAAATATAAGTGGAAAATTTACAAATACTGCCAAATGGCTAGGAAGTAAGTCAATCCAATTATATGGATTAATTATTGAGATAAATGGAAAGAAAGGTAAGGGAATACAAGAGAAGATAAAGACACTCATATACTCTCACTTTAGCAAAAGATCTCAAAAAAATCACAAATTAGACTTTTGATTCCACAAGCCATGTGGCTCATGAAGCATGATTCAATTTAAATAAAATTATCAATTCTTTGATGATAAAATAAGGCTTTTTGTGCCCTTAGTGATCACTTGGGTTCTTGTGTCCTTGCTTCCTATGCCACTTGTCACCTTTTGGTTTCTTGTACCTTGGATCTGCTTATGTCAAAATTAGGTCCTCACTAAGGTTGGATTGACTAGGCAATGTGTATGGTAGGTTATGAGAGACAAGGTGGTAGCTAAATATCAATGTTGACTGCTACTTGGATCTTATGGGTTAATGTGGACCTGTTATAATTGTGCTTAATGTCCTATTTCATTCATGTCAAGTGGACGAGTTTGAATCTTTATTTGGTCTTTTATTATTGGGTCAATGTTGATATTTGAAGACTCATAGGACTACACATTGGATGCCATGTAGATGGGTCATGACAAGTTTGGAAGGGCCAAAGTGGTCAGACTATCTGCCTTGTTAGCTATCAACATATAGAGGTTTGAGCTAGGTTTAGGTGCTCATGTGCACAAAAGATATTTGAACTTGTTGTAGTAAGAGGACATGTTAAAAAATAATTAAAAAAGGTGGGGTAAGTTTGGACTTGCAATCTCCCTTATTTCAAGTCTTAAACAATGGCCACTAACCATAGGATCCAAGTGCCTAACTGTGTGTGGAAGTGGGTGCACTTAGTTTTGTGGCTTCCTATTCCTAAAGGATAAGCTACATGGAAACCACTCTTGAAATCCATGAAAAATTATGCCATAATCCTCCAAAATCACCTATGCACCCACCAACAATTGGAAGCTATTCTTACAAATATTTAAAATTTGATTTTAAAAATTAATATTTTCAAATTTAGGTGTTAATAAGGGGAAGGATTGATTGTTATTTTGCTATGATATTGAGGGGTTAGATGGCAAAATTTTACAAATTACAAAAAATGTGATCCCGGTATTAATTTGCATAGCTTTTATATCTCAAATTAGATTTGAGAAATTTGACTAACTTTCATATGCAAGTTTTTCATATGCTTCCATTTCCAATAAAATTCCACATTTACATCCTACAGTCTAAATTGGGACTTCATCGTTTTGAGATTCAACGTGTAAAGTCTAAAAAAATGTCAATTTTTATTATATTTTGTCACCAACTACATTTTTGCTTTCAGCAAAATAAGCAATTATTTTTTCAAAATTTACCACCATCAACATTTCATGTACAAGGAAAGCAAAATCTTTAATATTTACAATATGTCACAAACAACATTTCATATACAACAAGAAAAACAAAATTTTTAATTTTTGTAATGTATCACCAACAACATTTCATGGTCCAAATACAAGTATTCAATAAGAGACTTACAAGACTTCTCTAAAGTTATCCTCACAAAATAATTCATGGCAACTAAATCACTATTCAACCAGAGCAAGTTTGAAAGGAATTGGTATATTTCCTTTTCTTTTAGTTTACAAGGCCTACATAATTTAACCAAAAATAAAAGTAGTGTATACTCTAAAAAAATGTAATGTCTTCATATTGACTCTTATAGTCCCAAACTATTGTAGAATAATTTTCTGCTATTTGAAGATAACTTCAGTAACTTAAAATACAAAACTCTATTCTCGACAACTATAAGAAATTCACAAGTAACTTACAATATTTTCTTCAAGAATTTTAAAAATACAAGCAAATTTATCAAACTGAACATAATACCTCTTTCGAAAGAAAATGATTTTTGAGAATGAACTCAGAATTTCTAGTGTAAAAGGAAATAATTTTGTTCAAAATGCTAAAAATGGTTTTTTGAAAAATAAAGGGTCAAAGAGACTTTTACCTTTGTTTTGGATCTTAGATATAGGGGTTTAAATATAATAAGGACCCCTATAAGGACTTATTATTTTCTCAAAATGAAATTTCAAATTTCTTCATGTAATTCTAGAATCTGATCAGAGAAATCCTCCATAAGAGTTAAACTTTTACCCAAGAAAAAATATTCTAATTAACAAAGACCAGGAGACGTTTGAGCAAGTCAACAACTGACTAAAAACCCTTGTTATTTTCTACAAGATTCAAGTCTTAAGGGTATGACACAACTCTTCTAGGTTAAAAGGGAACTACATAAACCAAACACACATTTTACATGACTGGTTTCAAAGGGTACCAAAAACAAAATTTATTTCTTACAAGAAAAAAATCCTAGAACAAATTTTCCATTTGAAGGACCAAGAATAGAGCTCAAAGACCTCATTGAATAGAAATTTTGGTTAGCCTAATCTCAAGATAAAAACGGCCAGAGCCATGTGCTTCCTTTAATAAGGTTTTAAACCAACATTCTAGGTGAAAAAAAAGCAAAATAACTTACAAAAGAAAAATACCCATTTGCAAATAAAATGTAGAATACCCCAAATATACAAACACTATTTCATATGAGAAGAGAGAAAATAATAAATATTACTCAAAAACATTTAGAAAGCTTAAGTGTATAGATATGGATATGGATATGGACACTTGGGTGTTTAGATAAGATCTATGTTTTGGCAATTAACCACACTATTGCCAAAACATAGGACCTCAAAGTTCACCCGAGTTGGCCCTCTTAGGCTTTGTTGACCTGGCTCAATGAGTTTTTCTGGACTCACTGAGTTTTTTTACTCACAATTTCAAGAAAAAAACTCGATTGTGGAAGCAAAAACACAAAAGAACAACATCAAATTTTCTCTAAATTGATCTCATTTTTGTTGTTTCCACTTGTTAAGAGAGTAGAGAGACAATGAAATCAGATTAAAAAAACTCTTATTTCCATCCTAAACCCAATTTTTTCTAGTTTGCAAGAATCTAATAGCTACCTAGTAGTTACATTTCAAGTAAAAAAACAAGAACCAAAAGGAAGGCTAATTCCACAAGGCCCACCTGATTACAAAGGACCAAGGATGAAAGGAAAATAAAAATTAGTCAATATAGTACAGGGTAAGATCAAAGAAGATCTACAATGGAAGTGAGACCAAAAGGGTAGACAACATTAAGAGGAATCTAAACCAATCTTGTATGGATTTCCATGGCAATATGTCCCATCCCATGCAAAACATAACACCTTCAATAATCAAGGGTAAAATTTATTTGCTCTTCTTTGTAATATACATTCATCTAACCATTAGGCCTAGGAACAAACAAATGCTTCCAAAATCCTAACCAACATAGGAAACATTCCTCATGTTTGAGGCAACTCAAATGCATTAAAAATTAGACAAGAAGGTTTGAAACAATACAATGCTTGGGCTCTCTCACAATCCTAGTGAGATTTATAAGACACACATAAAAGAGCAAGAGGCCATTTGAAGAAGCACAAAACATCCTTGATATTTCTTTCTAAGGAAGACAAGTTGACTAATAATTGTGATATGTTGTTATACTCTTTGAAGAATAATATACTATCCATGCTATGCCATAGAATAGAATAAACTATATTCAATGTTGGTTTGAGAATTGCACCTATATATGGCCACAAAACCAGAATGGAAGATAACATGACTTGAAGAATTTTATAACATTAGGCACTAGCCCATATATAACCATTCATCTATTAGAGGTTGATTGTATTCTTCTTTTGGAGGAGTTCTAAACTATTTGGAAAACATAAAAATTACTGAAATATTTGAAGAATAAGCTTTCAAGATCATTACTATTATTTGAGTAATATTTTATACAAATGTTTGAAGAACATCAACAAAGATGTGAAGAAGCTTTAAGAAATGCTTAAAATAGGTCCTTAGTGCAATTTCTAGACCTTTTTGTAATGGAAAGAGAATTAAAAATATCCAATAACTGACGAACTCACATTTATGGTAAAAAAATGTCTAATGTACACATGGTGACACTTAGTGCCTAGATGGATAACAATTGTAAATTAGATTTTATATAGTAAGGAAACATAGGAAAATACATTTAAATATAGCACATCTAAACTATGGATTGCAACATACCATCAAAGACTCCAAATAGGCCAACTATATGACCAAAAACTTCACAAATCTATGTTTCAAAAAAGTCTTCCATTGAAAATCTTTTCCTGGTGAGCTTGCATAACCATACCTGAAATTTTGATATTGAATGCCAAAAAGGGAGCAAGGATTTAAAATTTTCATATAAAAATAAAATTTCAAGCAAGACATAAATGAATAACAAAACACAGTGGATTATTGCAAACAAAATTGGACATGCTTACGAGAAGTATTTAACTAGTGTCTCTATATTCTCATAAGTTGTCCTAAAATAAATGTTTAGATCTTCATAGCATCTCTTTGAAACAACAACTAAACCTACTACAACACAAGAACTTTCATAAAATAGATAAAAAGCATGTAAACCACTCAAACTTAACAACTACATAGAATCAATTGTAAATCTTTAATAAGCAAAAAGATAGTACCTGTAGAAAATCACATAGAATGTACTTTTATTACAAGTGCAACTTCCATTAACATCTCATTTGATCTAGAATACAAATTTAAACATTAGTATTCATGAATTGTTGAAATGAATAAAACTTCAAATAAATGAAAATATTAAAAAATTAATTAAATGCAATCATACAACTTAATAAATATGGTCAATTCTACCTTTTTGTAAACTTTTGGCATAATCATTAAATATTTTGAAATCATTTTTCTCCAACTGATAATGATCATTTTGAGGGAAATAAGTTAGATTAGTAGTTGCAATGATAAATTCTAATGATGGAAATTCATGGCCTATCAAAGCATAAGTAAATAGTCATGACCCTTTTATATTATTATACCAATTTAATTGAATCTCAACATCTTCTGGACATTTCAAAATATCTATTGCATTACGATATTAAACCACTTTGTTGCCCTAATTTTTTTCTCATCCTTTTCACTCTTCCAAGGCACCATGTCCCACGTTGAATACCTTGCTTGAGTACTGCATCAAATACCCTTTCTTTGAGATCAATTACTTAAATGTGATGCTTCTTGCTCAAATAAAAGCCCACAATTAGACCTAATCCCTAAGTGAGAAGCATTCTCTGATATTGAAAATATTTCATTTTGATTAAAGTATATTCCATACCTTACTCTAATCAACCTATCTTTTGAAAATTTTGGATTCCATTCAACTGACTAACAAGTATTGATTTATATATCTTTTTCAGATCTACTTCTACCACTGCACTAAATTTTTCTTCATAAGGTTCTTCTGCATGATCTATAATTTCATCAATTTCATGTTGTCATTCGCTCTCCATGATATGTGGATCAATAAGTGGAATAGTTTCATTTTTAATAGGGTTGAAATTTGTAGAAACTCCATGAAATATAGTGCTTGAATGTGAACTCTCTATTGACAAAAAATCAATACATTTACCAACTACTTAGATTGTAGGAAAACTATCACCATAATCCCATGGCCTAAACCACAATGAGTCATCTTCATGTCTTTGAGGATTTATACTAACCTATACAAGATTATCTTGTGCATATTTTAATCCTTTCTTAAAGGCTTCTACAATATAAATATCAAAAGATATACAATTATAATCTGATAAGACTCCATACTTCTCATTCATTTTTGGATTTAGTTTATTCCATAATTTTCTTGTTTTTTATGAGTTTTTTTCCAAAATTTAATCCTTTTGGATTGATCTCTTCTTCTAATTCCTTGTTTAAGCTTCCAATTATATGCAATAAATCTACAAAATCATATGCCATTTCAACTCCAACCATACCAACTACTCCACTAAAAAAATCTCACAAACATCTAATCCTGTTGAATGTAATATGCACGGTAAGGAAGGATACCTATAACGAAAGAGCATAATAAAAAGTGCAACAAAATGACAATAAATATTCACATCTTGATATGCTTCTTTACTAATAAAATTTAGTTTAGAATTTGTAGCTGCATTATTTTGCACCCAAGATATCCATAGTGTCAAGAAATGATATACTCTAGATGCATTTCTTACTCTTTCCCAAAGGCTTAAATTATTAGATAAGAATATGTTAATATAGTCAGCAACCATTGATATGTATATTTCAGTACCTAATATTCTTTCTATCTTACCCCTAGAAGGACTTCTCATCTGTATTAGACATCTTTGCACATTCCTTGAAGCAATGTGTTGTGTTGATCCCCAATTTTGTCAATCATTTATTTTTATATATTCCTCTATTAGTTGGTGCTCCTCCATTGTAATTAATAGTTTATTATAACTTTGTAATTAATAGTTTATTATAACTTTGTAATTAATGGTTAATTATATTCAATTAAAGGGTCATATTCTAGTATTATTATTTAAACTCAAGGTTCAATATCTGGTTTTAAAAAGTTAAGTAAAATTTTCCTCTTTGTGTAATTTTAGTTTCAAATTTTACATGGTTTGTTTTGTTAAATATTTTACTATTTTAGAACTATTTCATGTTATAAATTATATACATATTTGGTATGCAACTCAAATATAACCTCCACCCCCTCTTCTCCAACCCTTTTTTTTACCAATAGAATTTATATCTAGGTATGCATGAATTTTAAACACCCCTCCCCTATAAGATACTTACCAATATATCGATGGTTCAACTTGATATTAAAAATACCCCCTGTATGCACTCACGTGGTATTTACCATTTTATAAGAGTGACCCCCTATGGTCACTACATATAGGAATCAAATTTGTTGGTATTGATATGGAGTATATGGTAGAAATCTTCCCTAGTTTTCTATGACCACCATTGTGGAGGATCTCCATAACAAGTTAGATCCTTGCAATCTAAAGCTCAATTTACCATAGCATCTATGACCTTATTTTATTCTCGGGGAGCATGAAGAAACTCTACTATTCTAAATCTAGACTAAAGTGCATGTATCTTGTCAATCACCCTTTGTAATTTCCAATCCTAAGAGGAGGTCCTAGTGGGTGCCTTCAATTGATTAACGATTACTTGTGAGTCTGATTCAATATGTACTATAGATCAACTAATATTAGTAATTTATTGAAGGCCACAAAAGATAACACATGCTTTCACTATATTATTAGGGAGGACACCAAGATTCTCTATAAAAATAAAGTCATAAGTACCATCTAAGAATATTTCAATGCCTCCCATGCTTGCTCTTTCTACATTAACTCTTGACACATAATTAGTGTTGATCTTCCTTGTACCTCTAGGAGGGGCTTGCCATGGTCCATCATATAAATAGTAGGTCAAATACTTTGTGGGTGTTTATGCTTCATTCACATAGAGGGAGTTGAAGCCTTGAGAGTAAATTGTGCCACTATTGAGATATCATGGAGGGGGACTTCAAAGTATTAGGGTAGTTTCCTTGATATTGGTTGTAGTCTTTTCCCAAATATGTTGGACATTATGGTGATTTGCTTTAAAAAAAAATTATTCCTTAACTTTAACAAATTCCATAGCAATAGAGAGATGTTAACCAAGGCCATCTATTCCATTAAGTTTTCCAATCCATTCACCTTAGGCCATGTCATCCATACTTGCTCAAGGGAAGTGAGTTGGAGGAACTTTAGATATAAAAAGGTTGCCAACCATTTCCACAATTGAATGGCTAGGGGACAAAAGAAAAAAATGTGATCCTAGGTCTCATTCTCTACATAATAGAGCCCACATTTGAGTGAACCAAAAAAACCATGTTTCATAAACTGGTATCCTATAATAACCGTCTTGCAGAGTAGAATCCAGATAAAGAGTTTCACTTTAGACCATGTTAAAAGTGGCCGCAATTGATTAAAGACATCCCTGAGTGGATTTTTCCCATAGTGGGGAATGAGCATCCTACAATTGAAGTATACACTCCATCATAATGTGGGTCCCATCCCAACATATATTTGTCTTTCAACCAGGGTAGTGATCAACTTCTAAGAACCTAATGAATAGCCTCCTTGATAGCCTTTGTTGCCAGGATTGGCTAGTCTTTTACTGGAATCCAAACTCTATCCTCCAGATACCTTTCCCCATAGTTTATTTAATAGTGTGATATATTTATCCATCCTTGAATATGGAGTTATTCCATGATATTCCACCATTATAGAAACTGTTTAGACAATGGAGGTGCACCAACCCAAGAATCCATCTAAAGTTTTGCTTAATGACCATTTCCAAGTTATTTTTATATCGAAGCTAGGTTATTTTTATATCGATGAACAAATGCCCAATTCTCCCTTTTTTTTGGAAGAAAAAATCGATTCCAACTTACTCCAACCCACTTAATCTTGTCCAAATTTGTCAATGCATCCCTAGGAATACTTGAGCCGAGAATACATAGATAGGAAGAGATTATAAAGTAAATTTGACCAAAGTGAACCTACCTGCAAGAGAAAACCATCAATTGCTCTAGTTATTCAGCCTACTTTGTATCTTCTCTATCAACCACCCCTATTCCTTTTTTTTTTTATTGGCTACCTTTAATGGAACTACTAAATAAAATATTAGAAGAGATGCTTTCTTGGAATTCAAGACACTTTAAATTATGGCCTCCACTCTAGAAGTACAATGAAAGAATATGATCTTATACATTTCCTTATTACTAAGTTTTCCTATGGCTATCAAAAATAGGTTTAGAATTATTTTGAATCTACATGTTTATGATGTAGTAGCATGATCCATCAAGGTTGAGTCATCTACAAATCATAAATAATATAAAGAAGAGGATGTCGATGCACATATGGTTCATTGAATGGATCTGTTATTCCTTTGATTAGAGATGAGATGACCTAGATACTCTGCCAAAATGATAAACATATAGGAGGAAAGAGGATTCCCTTGGCACAATCTCCTAGAAGTAGTAAACAAAGGAGATAAACTAATAATTTATCAACACAACATAAGAGATTGAGGAAATAGTGCCTCTAATCTAATTCATCCAATATTGGAAGAAGAAAAACTTCCTCAAGACCAGTAGGGAAAATACCAATCCACTCTATCATATGCCTTGGAGATGTCCAAACAAATAAACATGGGTAATGATCTTTATGCCTGTATGGAGTAAAGGGCCTCCTAAGCAAGCATTATTTTATCTACAATTTATCTCCTTCCAATAAATCCTCCTTGTTCTAGCAAGATTATCATAGGGAGGAATGGTTTTAACCTTTAAGCTATCATCATAGTAATGATTTTGAGGAGAATATTACACAAGGCTATCAATCTGAAGCCAAAAATCTGATTTTTCTTATGGGACTTAGGTGTGAGTGCAATGTAGGTTTTGTTGATTTATTTCAAAATTGACTTAGCCACTTGCACTTCCTCTACCACTGCAAGTAGATCATCCTTGAGAATGTCTTAGAATTCTTAGAAGAACTTAATGGGGAAGTGATCTGATCTATGATTTTTTCCTTTTTTCATCTTGAAAACCACTTCCTTTGCTTCCATAATAGAAACTAGCATTGTAGAACTTCCTTAATAAGGGAAAGGCTTCCTTGTAGAACTTCCTTTTGAGCCCTAGGATCCAGGTGGACTATAAAGAAAAATTCCTCAAAGTACTCAATGGCAATTTTTTCATCCCATCGCAAAAGTAAACTGGATCGCCTATGTTGGTCTTCAAGGAAGGCACAAATTTTGAAACTCATATGACCTAAAGATATTTATGGAAGAAAGTAGAGTTTTTGTCTCTTTTCTTCAACCACTAGATCTTGGATTTTATTTCCATAAGAGCTCCTCCCTCCTTTCCCATTTTGCTAACTCATAAGAGACCTGGATTTCCTATTTGTTGAGCTCCTCTGTAAGTCCCAAGGAGCAAATTTAAGTGTTCACTTGCTCCAGTTTGAAAGCCAAACCTGCATTTTTAGCCCTCAAATATCATGCTAGTTCCATTTCTTGATTCTAGTTTTGATCAACTATAATCTCTTGAAAAACCAATACATTTAGGTGTCATATATTAGCTTTCCTTCCCTTCACCACTGAAGAACTAATGGCCTTAAGGAAGTATCTCTAAACCACATAAGCTAGAATTTAAAGGGTGAGTAATTCCTAGTAGAATGCTAGAGATTTGGAAAAATAGGCTAGTGGTTTAATCCTACATTATTAAGGATAAGAGATTTTAAAATTACTTCTAGAGAGAGAAGGTCATCCAAAATTAGAAACTTGTCTGAGCACTTCAAGATGCATGTGGGTCCCTTTTGTCTATTTGTTTATGTCATCAGTTCACTTTTAGGATTGACATCAATTAGGTGAGATGCCTCAAATGTTGATGCATTAAGTCAATCCTAGTATCTAATATTATCACCCTTCCTGTCTTTCCATATAAGGATATAATGGTCTTAAAATCCCCTCTTAGGACAATTTGGTCATTGGGAAACTAGAGCCTAAGGTGTTAGATATAGACCCACTACCTCTGTTTGTCCTCTATAGTAGTGGTTGTGTATATGTTAATACATAGGAGTTGATGGTCCTTTTGCCTCCATTGTCCCTAAAATTCTAGAATACCCTAGCTTCTTACAACCATATGCACAACAAATTCCTTTGGATCCCATAGTAAGAGTGCCCACCCATTGCTCCTTAAGAGCTGAGAGATCTTACCCAACCCATGGGCCATAATTTCTTAGTAATTTTCTCCATATCCTCTAGTTTTAACTTACTCTCCTAAAGAAATAGTAGGTTTGGCTTATTTCTCTGAATCAACCTTCTAAGTTCATTGTGTTTGAGGGGATTGCCTTTTACCCTCCTTATGTTCCATGAAAGGAGTCTTGTAAGAATCAATGAGTTAAGAGTCACCTTACCCTCAGAGGTAAATTGTTTTCCTTATTTTGCTAAGTGGTGTTGATTGGTCTTACATCCCACTTTTTGATTTGTATCCATCCTCATTTTCTTGCGTTTTTCCTGTTTTATACCAAACAAACCTTGGGCAGGTCCTCCTTAATGGTCCTTTGTGTATACCACCAAGGCCTTATCAAGGGGGGTTGATGTGTCTCATCCTACCTCAAGCTAAGTGATCCTTTATATTTAATAAGTATCATTCTCTTATTTTTTGGCACCTCGGCTAACATTTGTGGTTTAGACTTGTGTCTATTTCCCTATTGATCTTATTGTCATCTATTTTTGGTAGTGCATTTTTTCCTAAGTTGGATTAGATAGTTGGTTCAAGAAATGGCTCCACCATCGATTTTATCTCTATTTGATGATCTTATCACATAGTTGGGTCTTCAACAATCAAAGGAGCAAAATTATTATTTGATGACACATTGATTTCCATATTTGTTTTTCTTTGAATGTGCTTTCTTTTTAGACTCTTGAAAATCTACAACCTTTTCCTTTACCTGCATTTGCTTCAAGCACTTTCATGGATACTCTCTCGCCATATACCCATATTGATGATATATGTGACATCTAAATGAGATCTTTTGATAATCAAATTTTTGCTCCCAAGCTTCATCCTTTGTTTGTAATGTGATCTTTTCTAGAAGAGGTTTGTCGAGGTACATCAGAACATATATTTTGGCATATATCATTTGTTCAAAACTGTAACTATTGTCAGCCACCATCATAAAGATTCACATAGTGTTTCCAATGGCTACAAAGGAGATGGGGTTCCAATACTCAACTAGTAACTCAAATAACTTGACCCATATAGAACCCATAGATGGCATTTTTCTCTTCGCTTAAAACTTCGTACATTGGGGTTTCATGAACAAGCCTGCTCTCCTAAGAAATCATGACCCTCCCTAGAAGACACATTCTCGATCCTCTTCACACTCAAAGAGCACTCGAAAATAGCTATTGGGATAGAGCATGATTTGAATGTCTCCCTTCATTCATCAATTTTTAGATGCCTAGTCCCTAAAGGCTAATAGTAGGGGTCTTAAACCCATAAATCTACATATTAGATATTTTCTTTCCATATCCTCTATGTTTGTTTGAAGGTTTTTCATTTTAGCTGAACTATTGGGAAGCCATCCATCACTTTCATGCATCCATTGACATTCTTCCTGGGATTTAAGTGTGACATTCTAAGAAGCCCAAATGGAAACTTGGTTGTAGCATTACCCATGTGCCCTCCACCTTCTGATCCTACTACATTTTGAAAGTAACTCACTCATCCATTCCCCTTAAGCAATATATTTTCAATAGTTATTAAGGACATACACAACACAAATATGAACAACTTTTTAATTAACAAACTACATAGCCCACTCACTTAGCGTAGGTTGTTTACACTATTGCTTGCTTTATTCACCAACCCAACATAAGTACAATTTGCCCCAATCATATAAACCATCTTTAAAGTATACCGAAATTTTGTTTGGAAAATATAAAACTAAAAACTTATAGACCAAAAAAATCTAAAATACCACCTTCCATATATTGATATTGATTTTAGTAGATAGCCAATTTACAAACAAACTCACGTAATAAACTTGCTAAATCAAAATTTAATTCTATTAACATTATGCTTTCCCATAAACATACAAAATCCTATTAAAGAACATTACAAAATATCACTCCCTACAAAAAGTCATTACAAGAGAAACTATATAAATACAATCTTAATGCAAATTTGACAAAAATTAATAAACACAGTCAACTTAAAATGGACCCAAAAAAAACTCCATTGGTAAACCCGTGCATTTGGATTGAAATATTTGATTTGACTCTATATGTTATGTCACAAGTCATTACTGGGCTGATTTATTGATCCTATGCTTATAAATGAAGATTCATCATTCATCATGTTGAGACTTGCATTCTTTTTCCTTGTCTATTTGTTAAAAACTCTTTACAACATAGAACTGTTGGAACTGCATATGCATTGGATAGCACAGATTTATCATGTTGGAA
Source organism: Wollemia nobilis (assembly GCA_028583015.1). Taxonomy (NCBI): domain Eukaryota; kingdom Viridiplantae; phylum Streptophyta; class Pinopsida; order Araucariales; family Araucariaceae; genus Wollemia; species Wollemia nobilis. Next base: position 428,811 of record JAQPPZ010001127.1, read on the forward strand.
ATGCAAATGCGGATAGCACAAATCCTTCGTGTTGAAACTGCAAATGCACTGTTTTTCCTCTGCATTTGTTAAAATGATACAATTTTATTCAATGAAATCTTATTCACTTTAATTACATCTTTGCAATTTTATCTAAGTTGAAAACATATATTTAAAAAATTTAAAGGCACACAGTCTTGAACAATACTGCTTTTATTAAACCAAAGCCTTAATAGAAAACAAAAAGATCAATTTAAAAAGTTTTATCTAGAGACACACAAAGTTACAAACAATGCTGCTTTTATCAAACCAAAACTCTTTGAGAAAAAATAAAATTCCCTTCAGAAATAAACTTTTTATGTAAAAAAATTCAAATTCTTCGTTAGAGTAAGCACTCATAAAATAGAAATGAAATTTTTAGGAAAGAAAAAATTCAAATTTTCATTATAATAAGCACTCATAAAATGGAAGTATCTATGAATTTATTGCATAGATGGTCTCCCTTGTTGGGTTGGTTCTTAGGGCCTCACTATATGAAGCTTAGGAGGAGACATTTTGTCGTTTTATAGTGAATAGTTCAATATACACACTTAGTGATTTCTAAAATAAAATATTTAGATCATCGTTTATTATTTATAATGAAAAATATAAATGTTATTTTCAGATGGTAAATTGTTGTTCTTCTTAGTAAAATAATCAAGGATAGGCAAATACTCCCTCTTTCTGCTGGTGGCAGTGGTAAACTTGTTTTTCGCTCTCTATTTCAACATTCAGTTTCTGCTTGTGGCTGTGGCAAACTTATCTCCACATTCTGAAGGTGGCAGTGGAAAACCTGTTTTTAGGTCTCTATCTCAACATTCATTCATGACCATATATCTACATTCATCAATTGGAATTTTTTTAAATATTGTTATGAATTTTGAGGTAGAGAACTTCATGTTCTGATCTCTGAAAATCCATGCTTTACACATCCATTCTGTAAGAGCAAGTAGTCTCTGCTTTGATGTGGGTATGTACAAAACCTTATGCCCTTACATTAAAGCATCTTCCTTAGTTTCCTCTTTTTGGCCAGCTTTGTATTCTGGTTGTTTGGAATGGACCAACAACCGTTCTGTCCAATGGTTGTGTTAAACAAATTCAAGTCTTGAATCTCATCTCCCTTAACATGATTATTTGGATTAAATGAATCAGGGACTTCATCAAGACCTACAACATCATACTCCCCACTGCTGCTGCTAGATATTAGACTTCCAGAATTTCCTTTCCCTGCAAAACCCACCAGTTAGCATGCAGCTATTTGGGTTTTGCTGCCGACACAAAGCTTCCTCAAAGTTGACCTCTCTTTTGCAGTCATTTTATCCTGCAGACACTTTAACTGTCTCGGATTTTAGCATTATGTGTTCATAAAAAATGGCGGCAAACTTTTAAATTCTTTACTATACAAAAATAATATTCTGGAAGAGGTTTAAACTTTTAAAACCTAATTGTTGTTAATGTTATATATATGGATGGGTAAAAAACAATTATATTATGGAATTAAAAAAGACGATATTGTCTATCTTTTTATAGACACAAGTTTTTGACCAAGGACTTAGCAAAAGATATAATGTTACATTCTCTATCAACTAATCTACTATAGTAACCCATGTATAATAGGAACAACCTAATATAGTGAATTACAGGACTAAATACATCTAATGTTGCTACCATCAAGAGATAGGATAGAGAGAAGATCTTCCCTAGTTTGTGTTGCCCACCATCTAGGGGGATAATTGTAACAAGTGATGATACCTTTGTCTAGAGCCCAACTAGTCATCGCATCTACAACTCTATTTTGTTATCTAGGGATGTGGTTGTATTTCATAGACAAAAAACTTGTTTGTACCATCTCAATCTTCTCTATGATTCTTCTTAGTCTCCAGTCAAGATTTTTGTTCTCCCTTGGATTCTTCGAATGGTTGATTATGACTTGTTAGTCGGATTCTATCTAGACCTTCTTCCAACCTAGCTTAACTTCCTCCTGGAGCCCTTTAAGGATGCCACAATCCTTTGCTAGGTTGTTGGAAAGAATGCCAAGATTCTCTATAAATGTGAAAATTGGGGTCCCATTTGATTGTCTTCCTATCCCGGTCCCATTTGATTGTCTTCCTATCCCTCCCACACTAGCTCTTCCGAGATTCCTCAATGATGCTCTATATGTGTTAACTTTTTCCCAATCCTCTGGGGGAGGCTTCCACTTACCCTTTTCAAATACTTTCGGGTACCTTATGGTTACCATTTTTTATTAACAACCTTAGAAATAATTTTTAATCTACTCATAATCTGTTCCAATTGTTGGTGGGATTCTTGGGGATACTTTAGTGTATGCTAGATTGTCTTTGTTATGTTGGTTGTGGTATTTTGACAAATATAATGGATGTCCTTAGATTCTTGTTTGAAGATGAAATTGTTCCTTTCCTTTCATATGTTCCAAATTAGGAGAGTAGTTCCTAGCCATACTATCTACCTAAGTCTACTCCATCCTGTATAGTCGATTCCCTCCACATATGCTCTAGGGTGGTAAAGCCAGACCAGTTACTACCAAGTAAGATAACCATTATCTTCCACAACTTTGAAGCTATAGGGCATTCATAAATAAGTGACAGAGTGTTTTGAGGTTCTCCTCACACATCTCACACATAAAAGGACCATGGTAGCCTCTTTTCATAAGTTGTTCCCCTATTAGTATCCTTTTATGTAGATGAAGCCAAATGAATAATCTCACCTTAGGCCATAACGTTTGTGCCAATATTTGTTTGAATAAGTCTCGAAGCAGGTTATAAGTACTTTGGCATAGAATTGCATATCCAGTTGCTACCATATACTCCCCTTAACTTGTGTTGCCCCATCCAAGGGAATCCTCTGCTTGAGACTAATAAAGCGATCTCATTTGTAGAGTTTGTTGGATATCAATCTTCTACCTCTCTAGGATTTGAATTGGTCATTCGGATGTAGGGACCTAGTTTCTCCCAATTTTAGAATTTCCAGTCTAGTACCTATAGTATTTTGCTAATTTTATCTAATTTGCTCTATGCAGTTACTCCATGAAAGGTTTTCACTCTGGAAACTGAGTCGTCGAGGGTTGGTACTCATCCTAAGAGTCTGTCCAAAATTTTATATGTTGACCATTGTGAATTATCCAAAAGAGCTCCTTATTTATCAACTCCTTTCCTATCCTCAAAACTGCTAAGATGGGTGATCCTCTACTAGGTAGTTGGTGTCAAATAATTGCTACCAAAATTTTATTTTCAGCACATTTAGCTCTCAAACTTTAGGCCCATAGTGCATTGGGGTTGTTCAACATCCTCCAATAAAACTTACCTGCTAGTGCCTTGTTGTTCTTGACTATTGATTTAAATCCTAGTCTCCCTTAATGTTTGTGAAGACATTAAGTTTCCCAATGCACCAGTGCCCATTTCCTTTCCTCCTTAGTGTCCCTCTAGAGGAATTGATTTATTTTATCCAACACTCTCAGCATTGCATTGGGAATGTTCAAAAATATCGAGACATAAATAGGTATATATTGAAGGACTTATTTAACTAGGGTTATTCTTCCCCCTGATGATAACCATCTATTAATCAAATTTTCTATTTTTCTTTTTACTTTGTCCACTAGCCAATCCCAATCCTTCTTATTTTGTCTCTCTGTTTTAATAGGAACACCTAAATAGGTGATAGGAAGGAAGGTCTTCTAGTATCTTAGTTTATCAAGAATCATGATCTCCTGTTTGGGTGAGCAGTGGAAGAAAATGACTTTGGACTTTTCATCATTGATCTATTGCCCTATGGCTCTTGAGAAACAACTTATAATATGTTTAATTCTTGAGGCTTCCTTCACAGTTTCTTTCCCTAATAGAGTAAAGTCATCAACAAACTGGAGATGAGTGATTGGTCTTGCAACATTTGCAATAGTGATTCTTTTTTATGTTTGGTTTTCCCTACATTTGGCCACTGTCCTTCCCAGAAACTCAACCAAAATAATGAATAAATATGGGGAAAGGGGATCTCATTGCATTATACCTTTGGATGCATTGAATAATTGTGAAGGGAAGCCATTGATCAAAACTAAATAGGACACTAATAATATACATCCTTTGATCCAAATTGTCCATTCCTATGAGAATCCAAATTGACCCATTATTTTGAGGAGGAAATCCTAGTCCACCCTATCATATGCTTTGGATTAGTCTAATCTAATTAACATGGATGAGGATTTTTGTGCTTCCATGAAATGAAAAGCCTCTTGATGCAAACCTGTATCATCTACTATCTGTCTACCTTCCATAAAACCACTTTGTTCTTGTTAGATAATCTTATGCAAGAGTGGTTTGAGCCTCTTGACCATTACCTTGGTGAATATTTTGAGCAAGACATTACATAAAGTTATCAGTCCAAACTCAGTAATGTGCTCTACATCGTGTGCCTTTGGTATCAAAGCTATATAAGATTTGTTGATTTTCTTCAACACATTTTTATCTTTCCTAGGTTCCTCAACCATATCTAGAAGGCCCTCATGTAGGATATTTCAAAATTCTTGGTAGAATTCAATGGGGAATCCATTTGGCCTTGGAGTCTTGCCTTTCTATATTTTTAAAACCACCTACTATAAGTCTTTGGTAGTTACTAGTGCAATCAAAACTAAATTATCCTCCTCTATTATTAGTGTAGGTATCTCTTACAATAATTCTTGTTGGGCTTTCATATCCAAATGTTTTGGTAATAGACTCATAAAATAGTTTACTAGAATAGACCTCATACCTTCCCATGTGTGGATAGCATTTCCTGATTCTGTTCTCAAGGAGGGTATAAAGTTGTGCTATTTGTGGGATAGAAGATATTTGTAGAAGAATCTTGTGTTTCAATCCCCCTCTTGGAGCTATTGAATTCTAGATTTTTCTTCCATAATAACTCTTCCTGTTTTTTCCATTTCTCTATATGGGAAGTAAGTTTGATCTTTACCAAACTTAGACCCTCTATGAGACCATCCATGCAAATCTCTTCATTCAAATATTTGAGTTGGGCTATCACTTCCAAATTTTTCTTCTTGACATCTCCAAACTCTTCCCTACTCTAGGTATTTATCATAGATCTGATGTACTGAAGCCTCCTCACAAAATAGTACATCTTGGTTCCATGTTGAGGTTTGTCTTCCTTCCACCATTGCTACACTCTAGGCCTAAAAGAGTTATCTTTGAACCACATTAGTTGGAATTTAAATGGTGAGTGTCTAACCTTGGATTTCCATAGTTTTGTCATTATTGACCAATTATTTAAGCTTGCATTGTTTAGGATCTTCATCCTAGGAATGTGCCCATGAATTAAAAAATTGTCTAAAATTAGGAATCTGTCTAATCTTTCCAAAATATAGATAAATCCTTACCTCCTATTAGACTAGGTCATCAGACCATTGTTTGGCCTAACATCCACAAGATGAATTTTTTTGATGTATTTCTTCATGAGGTTTGTGCTCCCATCTAAGCTACTATTTCCCTCCAACTTCTCTTCCAAGGATAGGATGGTATTGAAATCTTCTCCTATTAGGGCCCATGCTTGAGGGAATTGGGTAATAATGTAATTTATGTTATTCCATTGTCTATGTTTCTCCTCTAGGTTAGCCGGTGCATAAACATTCATGCAAAGCATAACTTGGTCTAATTGTTTACTCTGAGTTGCTACCGCTAAGAGACCCCAACTACTCATCACTTGGTGGATAACTACCTCTTTAGGTTCCAAAGGCATGTACTACCTCCTGATACCCCTTTGGAGTTGAGGGATTCCATTATTTCAATAAACCACACTTTCTTTGCAATTGTCTCCATATCTTCTATTGATACCTTTATCTCTTGAAGGAAGACAAGTTGTGGTTGATTTATCCATATCATTCTTCTAATTTAATTTTGTTTTGAGGGACTCCTCTTGAGTCCTCTAATATTGCAAGAAATGATCTTCATTAGTATTGGGGTCTAATATGCGAGTAAGGGTATTGACCTTACATTTTGCTATTAGCTTTTATTCTTATTTTACCACATGGTACTGATTATTTTTGCGACATACCTTTTTATTAGTGTTCACTTTCATCTTCTTACTTGTCTCTAACCCACCCCTCCTAATTATGAAATAAAATCCCACCTTGGCGTATGTGTGTATAGCACTAGGGTATTGTTGGTAGACCTAGTGAAGTCTTCCCTAGGCTCTGGGTTTTTGTGATGTCTACCTTTAATTGATTGTTACTCTTATTTTTATTTTCCCCCTTGTTTTTTTGTTGGTAGTCTATTGGCTAGTTTACTACTTCCTGTTTGTTGCTTTGCACAACTAGGGCGGTGTCAGGGATACTATTTACCTCTTCTAACATAGATTCCTTTATCCCACCATGGAACTATTTCTCCAGGGCTTATGTCTCCATTGTATCCTCCTCATCATCCAAAAGGTCATCAATGCAGAGATTTCCAAACATATTATTTGACACCAGTGTCTGATTCTTCACTATCGATTTCTTTTGGATATTCTTTTTTAGGCACTTGAAACCCTTTAGGTTTTGTTCTCTTCGATGCTCTAGGATATTATGTAGGAATTCTCTTGCTAAATGGTCATATTCAAGGTATATTCTGAAGCAAAAAGGTATGCTCTCGTAATCCACCTCCTACTCCCATGTTTCCTCCTCAAACTACAAAGCGATATTTTTGGGAGGAGTTTGTTAAAATCTATTAGGACACATATCTAAGCATAAATAATTTGCTCAAATTTATATGTACTATCCACAACCATCATGAGTGTTCCTAGGGTATTCCCAATTGTCAAAAAATTGTTGGATTCCAAAATTCTACTTGTAGGCTAAACAATTTCACCCACAATATGTTGTGGGTGTCATCTCTTCCTCTGCTTTGAATTTAGTATGTCAAGATTTCATAAAGAGGTATAGTCTTCCCAAAAACCATGGCCTCCCTTGGCATATTCGTTGTTTATCTTCCTCAGAAGCAAAAATAAAAATAAAATAACCATTAGGGTATGCAAAGATTTGGAATTCACCATTTTTTCACCATTGTCTAGAATGCTAAAAGGATTAGTTTAAACCCCATAAATCAACATATCAACCCTCTCCTCTCCATGTCTTCTATTCCATTTTGAATTTCCTCTATATTCATCTTCACTATCAGGGAACCATCAACTGCCTTTAAACACCTTGTGGCAGATTTCCTAGGACCCATCTTTGACATTGTCAAAGGTCTTTGTGGTGCCCTCAGGTTACTTATCACATTTGACTGGGACTATTCCCCACAAAGGGTATCCCTAAAATTTATTGTTTTGGTAGCTCCCCAAATTCTTCCCCATATTAGGTATTGATATAGTCAACGCTTTTTGGTAGTTTACCCTTAGAATAGTCTTGCTTATGGTTTGGACCATACAAATTTTCTCCACTTCAGGTTCTCTGATTTGGTCTAGCCATAAAATTTATTTTTGGTTCTCTTCAACCCTTGTCCTCATTTTCGTTGAAGATTGTGATCTCCTGTCTCTTTTTGCACTATGAACTAGAAGTGCTTGTTGCTTTTTCCTTTGCTCTATGTGGCTTGTAAAAAATGGTTGTCTATTGTATTTTGAATCCACTATATTTCCTCAAATTGTGCCTTTTTCTTACTACAACTGGCCACCCATCACCAAGTGAACTGGCTACAACTTGATTCAAGAAACAAAATTAGAACAGCACTGGTGAGCCCCCTAGCCAACCAACACTCCCACATGATTGTGCACAAAATATTTCTTCATAAACAATAAAAGCTTACAGAGCATTAAGAAGCATGCATCGCTAAATCCAATTGAAGAAGGCCTTTGGGAAAATTATCTCTCCAAACAAACAAACCATTGAGACTTATACCTAGGTTTTCCATAAAGTCAACATGGCAGTTTCCTTATCTGGAGATATGCTTTATCTTTGTATCCTCTCTAGCCTAAAGAATTCGCCTAGATTCCATAATCACAGCCTCAATATTCTAATCAAGGACTGAATCACCTTTGACTAAGTTTATAATATTAAGCGAGTCTCCTTCAATGCAAATTTTTTGGTACCCCATCTTTTCCACAAGCATAAGACCTAGGTAAAGAGCTCTGACCTCCACAACATAACAAGTTTGAATATCTAAGAATTCAACATAGGCTAGTAGAAGCCCACCTTTGTCATCTCTAAACACCCCACCAACACCACCATTACCAAAATTATCTTTTGAAACTTCATCAAAATTCAATTTAACCCAACCCAAAAAAAAAAATTCCCACTTTACAAAAACCTGAAAATTAAAACCACTAAGACCAACAACCTTATTACTCCAACTAATTTTAAGTAAAGTGAACATCAACTTTGTTATAAAGTAAAATCTAAAGTTACCTGTGAAATATATATTATAGTATTGCTTCAAATACTTGTTTGTTAATATGATTTAAATCCACATCCATCCAATTTATATCTCAGAGTCCACTTGCAGCTTAAATTTCCTCTTTAAAATAAGTGTTGTTGTATTGTTGTGGGATATTATAGATGTGTCAGTGTTTTTAAAAAAAATAATTAATAAGTTATTTTAATTTATTATTTGAATTGAATTTAGTATTATTTAGAATTTTATTAATAAATTACAAGGTTGTGAGAAGGTTGATATATATGAAAGATTTTGTTTATTTAATATTATTAAATTGAAATATTCGAGTTGATATGTCTTTAGATTCTTATCAAGAAAACCTTAGTTACAATGATTGAGAATAACTCTTGTTGTACTTCACATCCGTCAAAAAAAAATATATATATATGGTTATATATATATAACCATATTTTTTACTACTCACAAAATTTAAATCTTAAACCTCTATTTAAAATTTAAAATTCTTTACTATTAAAATAATAATAATAAAATGCATAAAATATTAATTTACGAATAAGAAAAGCTACAAAACTGTGGGTTGCACTCTATTTTCTTGCCAAGCTTATCCTCTCATTCACATGGGTGCCAACCAATCAGAATAAGTTTGTACAAAAATGTGTACATGTCTATAGACTACGAACCTATTTCATCGTAACATATAATCCACGTTGAAAATGGACAGTGGCCTCAGAATTGAAGGCCTTATTCGATTGAGATGGTTTATCCCGTGCCATATTATGGCATGCTATAATAAATCAGATAATACCCACCCATAAGCAGAGTACACCTTATGTAACATATTCCGAAATTATAAAAGAGGAATTTAAACCCTGCTAGATATTTTTAAAATTAATGCTTCCTAAGAAATCAAATTCCATTTGGACTCTTGAAGATCTGGACAGTAATCAAGTTGGTGTACGATAAATTGAGCATGTGATATATATTGTGCTTTTTATATTAATTAAAATAAAATAGTTTTTAATTTTTATAAAATTATATAAAATAATTTATAAGAAAATAAATTATTAAAAGTGTGAATGGCCAACGTTTTTCAAAGATTCTTTGTCATATGGGAGTAACAAGAGAAGCTAAGTTGCACAAGAAATTAAAAAGGTATAATCATGAGAATGCTCAGTACATGAATTAAGAAGGGTATAATCATGACGATGCATACCACAAAAGAAAAGAAAGATATTTTGCAAAGGCTGAAAACATCTTTCGTGTAGAATTCAAAGAAAAAGAAGACTTTCAATTCTTGACTAGACTAGATGTCAATGTTATGAAATTAGGCCTGATTTGATAAATAAATAGTTGGTTTAATATTTCACTAATTAATTTAGTTGATTTGAGAAACTTTACAAAGAAATTTCATGTTATATTATTATTTTTTTAATAACATTAAAATAAATTTTATTTATATTAAATTATATAATGATAAAAATGTATTATAATAGTTTCTTATTTATTATGTATATATTTTTTTGATAAGATTAGAATTTTCGATTTTATTTTTACAATTTGTTAAATTTAATGATTAAACTTACATCATTTTATGTTATATTATTTGTATTTTGATATTGAAAAATTAATTCTTTATTTTTATTTTTCGCTATTTGAAGTTTAAAGTAGAGTATAAAGCTTATTCAAATTTGTTATCTTACAGGTTTTATTTTAATTATTTTCTTTTTAAATAAGGTTTTGATTGGTCCTCAAACCAATTACAATATCCTTCACATTGGGTATCATTAATTACATTAAGCTATGCAACCCTTTTTGGTGCCACTAAGATTTGAACTATGTTGTAGGTTGTCATCTATAAGTCTCAACCATTGAACCAAGACCACTATTGTAATTAAATTATAATTATTATTAAAATTTATTAAATTAATTTTGTTTATGATAGCTAAGGTCTTAAGAATGCATCACAATCTATTGAAAATTGTTCATTTTAAAAGTCTAGTTATGTTTAATTGTCACAAATTTATTAGGGCAATCAAAGTAAGAAAAGAAAATTATTGGATCATTTAATCTATATTTTTGATAAATTGATTTAATTGAGATTTAAAAAATGTGATGATGTTTTGACATGGATTAGATTAGATTAAAATTTTGTGCTTCAAAATTATTAAAAAAATAAAAAAAATTCAAGTCTTAAGTGTATATTATTTTGCAAGATTTAAACCAACTAATAGATTATTTTTTACGTTGGGTAATTGGCTTAATTGAGATTTACAAAAGCAATAATGCTTTGATATGGGTTGAGTTAGATTAAAATTTATTTCTTTAAAATTGTCAAAAACAAATTCTTAAGCATATATATATATATATATATATATATATATATATATATATATATATATATATACAAGAAAAGAAGTTATATATTGATACTAAATTTTGTAAAAAATAGATCACCCAATAAACATCTTGGAGGTCACAAGATTGTTGTCCCAAATGAGGGAAAAATAACAAAGCAAATCAAAAACTCCAAAAAATGCATGGGTATACAAAGGGCATCGAAAACCCAAATGCAAGGGGTGTAGAAAACCCAAATACAAACAATACCAAAACACAAAGGGTGCCATAATCACCAAGAAAACCTAAAACACCAAAAGCTCTAGAATCACCCAATGTTCTAGGGTTTTCTAGAGGCACCAAAATCACAAAGGACATCAAAATCGTCAATGGCTCCATAATCTCCAAAGGCATTAAAAACACCTAAATGTCTCAAAATCACCATATGCTTCCTCTAATTTGTGCCACTCATGTTGTCTACTATTATTTTTCATTATTACTCTAAGATGCAAATAGGCTATATATTCAAACTTCTATTCCAGTTCTCTTAGTCTTATTTGAACTATTCAAAGTTAGATTGATGAGAATTCCTTAGAATCTCCATACATGTAGAGTTGTTTAATGCCTTGTTCTTGAGCTAATTTTTATCTCATTTCATAGCTTATCAATTCTACAACATTATTGGCTGTTTTTTTCAAATTGATTTTGAATTGAAGCATTTCATAGTGTGGTGTCACTAGTATCACTCCACTAGTCATAACATGACCTGGGTTTGATTTAAAGACTCCATAAAAAAATGTGTAAAGAACTTTATCTTTGGATGTCTGATTGTTCTAACTTGTGGCCCATAATTCAAGAGATTTTAGAGTTCCATTTGATATAACAATTATCTCTTTTTTACTTAATTTTTTAATGTCTTGTTGTTTATGATATATAACTTTTGTGTTCAAGGCTATCTCCCTTAACACTCAATTGGTTAACACTCAAAAACTGGTTCTTTTATTATAAAAATTTCCTGTTACTTTCCTTCTAAATGTCCTAAATTTAAAGTTTTAAAATCTGAAAAATGAAGTTAAAGGGTGTTTTAATTCTTATACTACAGTTATATTTTATTTGAATAACATAATGCCAATACATGTTGAACTATCTCTTTGGTAATATGTTTGGTTTTAAGATAGTTTGGAAATAAAATAAAAAAATTAGGATGGAAGTTTCAAAATTTAAAAATAAATCATTAATTAAACCTATTCAAGTTAATTTATGACAATTTAATTTTTTAAATATTTATAAAAAAAATTCATAAATAGCTTAAAAAAATCAATGAGTTTTAAAAACAAAACATTAAATATATATTAATTATAAATTAAAAGAAAATTTTTGATAATATTTTATAGTTACATAGTTATGGTTTTCATTTTATGTTTATTATTATTATTATTTTAAGCGAAAAACTCCTTGGTGTGAGAGGTCGCCTTGGTCTGAGAGACCACGAACAGGGAGTTCTACACCGTCAAAGTCACCCGGGAGTCGCACCCGACCCTGCCCGCACCAACATTATCAATTGAATTTTTGATACCCAATTCAACTTTTTGGTAGGGTGGAGATTTGAACCTGGAACCTCCCTTGGAGGATTGCCCTCTCCTCTCCAACTCACCTACAACACCTAGGTATATTTATTATTTAAACTTAACTAAAAGTTAGATATTATATTAAAAAATAGTTAACACTTTTATTGTATTTATAAAAAAAAAAATTTAAAGGGGTAGATATTATTATGTGGTCATGATATAACCTTTTATATAGCATATCTGCAACATGTGAGGGGAGGGATTTGAACCTGGCCTCTCAATTTCAACTGGAGAGTTTTAACTACCCACTTGCTCTCCAACTCGTCTACATGAGAGGATTATAAATAAATAAATAAATTTTATTTATTTATTTAATCAATATTTCTCTAATTTTTTTAATGTTTTGTTTTTTAATTAAAATGAAAAATGTTACCTTATTGAAAAAATTTATAATATTTAAATAAATTTTAATATTTAAGATAACTTACAACAATCTTTGATAAAGTTTTTGGACTTGTAATAGGTTCCGGAACCCTTTAAAAATCTCATCTAACAACCAAAAATATATATTGAAAAATAAACTACTTGTAAAAGTAAAAAGAAGTTTTTTTTTTAAGTTCATCATACATAATTATATTATTATTATATTTTAATATATTATACAATAATAACATTGCAAGGGATCATACTATCCTAACATTCATGAAAATAAATCTAAATAAACTAAACATTCAATTTTAACCCATCAAGAGAAAAACATTTAAAAAATAATAAAAATATATAATCAATGTATGGGGGATGGCCCTCTTGCTTTTTAACCAGTTAATGTGATGATGCAAGTCTAGTGGCATATTCCATGATTGGAATTCCGTTCATGTTAATACCTATCTATCTATAAAAGAAGTAAACTTAATATAATAAATTAAATTCGTTTTATAATTAATAAAGTATTATATTAGATGAATGTCTTTAACTATAAAACTTAGATATGTTCACATTCAACACAAACAAAATCTTTATTATTAAAAAATAATAGTTTTAGGGATTTGTCCCTTATAGTCTTATAGTATCCAATTCCATGTATATTTTTAAAGAAAATAATAAGCATGAATTTGATGTTTGTCATACTAAATTCTTTGAGTAAGAGGAAAGGGACTCATATTCAAATTTTAGCTAATGATATATTTATAATTATCAAAATGTTTGTATGATCACAAATGTAATATAAGTGTGGTTTCAATTGGAGATTATGGAGTTCTCTCTTGTTAAGGAGTTAAGGATTTTTTTGTAGCAGAGGAAAAAAGGTGGATAAATACCAAAACGATATTACAAGGGAAATTTTTTCAAAACCTTGGGAAAAGGTAGTCCTTATAATCATGCAGTATTTAACTCTTATAACCAGTTTTTTATTGTTAAAGGTTTTTATGTTGCCATCCTTAACCACCCGAGGAAGAAAAAGCAAATGAATATACGACTTTTCTTTTCAAATCTATGGAGAAATCATTTTTTTAGGTTTAGAAGGGTAATGCTTCAGTGCCTCTACATCAAGATTTTTTGAAGATCCTCTTTCTTCGTGTTGCCAAGAAAGAGAGCCAAACCAATTTAGTGAACCTAGGTCTGGATTATGAAATTTCCTTGGATTCGAAAAAGGATCCACTTGTTCAGGAGAAGGATAAAAAAGGTGAGGACTTATTTTAGGACTCTAAGGAGAGAAAGGTTGATAGCTCTAAGTTCACCCACATTCAACAAACAAGAGTATTCTTTAGAGAGTGGTCACAAAATGAAAAGAAATACCACTACTAAAAGGGTGCCTGATTTTATTGCAAAGGATGTAGAAGGATCTAAAAATAAATCTCAAACCTTTCATAGGTCCAAGAGACTAAATATCAAAGTTGAAAATGTGAGTGGTTCCCCATGCATATTAGTTCCAACAAGAAATTAGATGATTCTTGGGAGTTGGATTTGATCTCACCTTTGAAGAAGTTTCACAGTTCTATTAAGATGGGTAAATTAGGCCTTAAGAAAAAGGTGGATGTGGAGTATTTGGATCCCCACTTTGGGATGAATTCTTATCTTGATGGTTTGAAAGACTTCACTACCTTTGTGAGGAGGCTAAGCAAGTTGTTAAAAACATATGCTAATGAAGTTTTGTTAAGATGGGTAAATTGGGCCTTAAGAAAATGGTGGATGTGGAGTATTTGGATCCCCACTTTGGGATGAATTCTTATCTTGATGGCTTGAAGGACTTCACTACCGTTATGAGGAGTTTGAGCAAGTTGTTAAAAACATATGCTAATGAAGTTGCTCATATCTTTAACAACATTAATAACGATTTTAATGATTTTGGATCTAATTTAGATGAAGACATCGAGACTGATAGAGCTGGAAGAAAGAGGGTTAGTTGGGCTTTGATGTTGGTGCCTTTTCCCTTGGTGGAGGACCTGTGTTTTGGAGTTATGCTCTTAATTTTTTGATGTTTCTCTTTTGTTCCTCTTCTAAGATCCCTTTTCAATCGTAAATCCTAGATAGTCTTTTGTCTATCCTATCATGTGGTTCTTCTTGCTTATCTATGATGGTTTGATGTAAAAGGTTTGGTGAGCCTTTCAAAACATCTTCTTCTACCTTATAAAAAATATAGTATGTTTTGATATTATACAACTAATTTTAAAACACATGACAATCACAAAAGCTTATATTAACATTTTGATACCAACTTTAAGAGTTGAAAAAGGGTTACAAACATCAATTCCTTATATATACTACAAATAAAAAAATAATCAATAGACCATAACAATCAATCAAATATTTCAATTAAAAAATATATTTCTCTAAAAAAACTAATTATTAAAGTAAAATAATTATAAATAAACATACAAATATATTTATAACACTTTTATTATTTATTATATAGTAATAATAACAAATGTTTCTCTAAAAAACTAATTATTAAAGTAAAATAATTATAAATAAACATACAAATATATTTATAACACTTTTATTATTTATTATATAGCAATAATAACAAATGTTTTTAAATATGTTCCAAAACAACACCATTAAATTTATAAAATCTATTCTAAATGTAATTTAGAGATTTTTTTGATTGGGTGAAATAAGGGGTTTTGGAAGGGTCCCCGGACCTTTACAAAGGGGTTTTGGAAGGGACCCCAAACCATTACAAATCCAAAGAGTATTCAGTGAGCCTAAAGTACATAAAATAAAAATGGATCCAAATGAAGAACATCAAATAAAATATGGATCCAAAAATCTCACCTTATCTTCTCTTTAAAATTCAAATTTGAAAAAGAGCGCCAAAGAGTAAGACATCAAGCGAAATGAGGCACTCAAGAAAGATTGAGCAAAAGCAATGAGGATTTACCAAAATTTGAAAAACGTTCATCTTATCTTCTCTTTAAAATTTAAATTTGAAAAAGAGCATCAAAGAGTAAGACATCAAGCTAAATGAGGCACTCGAGAAAGATTAACCAAAAACAACGATGATTTACTGAAAATTGAAAAAAAATCCGCAAACAACCATTAGAGTGCAACATAAATTCCTACTTGTTATTTATAGATTTAATATTTATTATTTTAATTTGATCAAATATGAGGTTATTTTTTAATCATTAATATTCTTGGTGCATATGAATTGGTTAACTTTTTTTTTGGATTTAATTGTTGTGAGAAACCCCCTATGACCGACGTACAGGGTTTCTCGCTCCTAGGGATCATGGTTGGGAGGAGACTGCTCAGCCTCGGTAGGGTGATTGAGGCCATGGCCATTGCTAAGCATACCTTTGGGGCTTTCAACGGTATGGCCATCGCTAAGTGCATTCTTTGCATGGGCTATTATTGACCAACGTTAGAGCGAGATTGTTGCGCATATGTTAAGAAGTGCGTAAAGTGTCAACACCATGCTAACTTGACACACGTGTATTCTCAGGCCTTACAACCGATCCAATCAACTTGGTCGTTCTCGCAATGGGGGTTAGATTTAATCGATAAAATCTCACCTACCTCCTCGAGCCATCACATGTTTATCATTATGACTACTGAGTATTTTACAAAGTGGGTGGAAGCAATTCCCCTTACCACTATGATAAGACCTCGCATAGCGGAGTTCATATTGCATAATATCATTTGTCATTTTGGTATTCCATCCAAGATAATTTTTGATAATGGGATATCATTCAAGAATAAATATGTGCATGCTTTGATAGTAAAGTATAATATCCAGCACAACTTTTTGATGCCTTATTATCCGTAAGAAAATGGGCAAGTAGAGGCATCGAACAAAACATTGATTGCCATTCTAAAGAAAACAGTTAAAGAGAATCACATCAATTGACACATGCAAATACCCCTTTCTCTATGGACCTATCACACTAGCATTCAAATACCCACTAGGGCAACTTCATTTTTGCTAGTGTATGGCATCGAGGCAGTCATACCTCTAAATCTGGAAATCCCATTGCTATGCATATCCATATAGGAGTTCGATGATGACACCACGTGGAAGGCTCACCTAAATCAACTTACGTTGCTTGATGAACGCCGCGTTAATGCTCTTGAGCACTTGTGCATTTATCAAGAGTGACTTAAGAGAGCCTACAATATGAAAGTCCATCCTAGATACTTTCAGGTTGGTGACCTTGTTTTGAAATAGAACCAATAAAATTATAATTTGCCACCTCATCTACGAGACAAGTTTACGGTAAATTGGTTAGGTCCCTTTGTCATCACTAGTCAAATTAGACCCGAAACTTATCGCCAACCCGCTTGGTAAACCCAAAATGCTCCTAAGTGGTCTATGATTATCTAGGTCACCTCAAAAGGCTCCAAGGGTGTCTACAACCCGCTTGGTCAACCCAGAATACTCCTAGGTGGTCTATGACCGTCTAGGTCACCCCAAAATTCTCTAAGGGTGTCTACAACCTGCTTGGTCAACCCAAAATACTCCTAGGCAGTCTATGACCATCTAGGTCACCCCAAAATGCTCCAAGGGTGTCTACAACCCGCTTGGTCAATCCAAAATGCTCTTAGGCGATCTATGACCATCTAGGTCACCCCAAAAGGCTCCAAGGGTGTCTACAACCCGTTTGGTCAACCCAAAATGCTCCTAGGCGGTCTATGACCGTCTAGGTCACCCCAAAATGCTCCAAGGGTTTTTACAACCCGCTTGGTCAACCCAAAATTCTCCTAGGCAATCTATGACCATCTAGGCCACCCCAAATACCCCAATGCCCCCCATAAGCCCGTTGGTCACATGTACGTACATATATATCAATCAAAAATGTAAAAACATTATTAAAACATCAAAAATATAAAAATATTGCATTACATCACATTGCATACCTTTGCATTATCTCATCTCTTGCATTAGGCATACTCATCATTTACACTTTGAATTTTAGAGTTTCTCATACATGTCTATCACAAAGACTATACACTAGTCATTATTCAAAATCTATGTTGTTGAAGTTATAATTCACATCATTTCATAGTTCACTTATAATTTCCACCTACATTTCCTACATTTTCATATTTGTGTCCATTCCCTTCACCTAGCCATTTTTTCTAGAATGTCATTAGGGTTTTTGGTCACTCAACCATCTCTAGTTTTCTTTTCAGATTTTGTAGAAAGCTATCATGATTTTTAGGAGGTAGAGTCTTGCTTAGACTGTACCTTGTATACATCAGAATCCCATCACATTTACACACTAATAAATCCAAGTTTTGCACAAGGAAAGATGAAACCTATAAAGTGGTCTAAGTTACATTAAATGAAAATTCTATCCTGCTCATATCCCTATGTGAATGGTTCAAGAATGCTGAGAATTGGCAAAAGGACAAGCTCCTCCTTACCCAATTTCCCAAAATAAACAATGGTTTTCACCACTATCAAAATCAAAATCTCAAAAAAGCAAAAATCAAAAGCAAAATAAATAGTGGTTATCACCACTCCCAAATCCCTTGCTCAAAGAAAACAAAATACAAAATAAATAGTGACTATCATCACTACATATGAGTAAATATCCCTAAATTCAAATAAAAGAAAAGAAGGGAGTATTGAACTTGAATCCCTGGAATTCTCAACATTCGACAAACCATTAGGTGATCCTCATTACAGGTTTGGTGGCATCAAGCCTTTTTGGCAATGGTGGTATCCTTATGCATGACGATATATTTGTCACATTAGCTTTTGCATGTGTGTAGACCAATATTTGCATGTGGATGAGCTAGCTTTTGGTAGCCTATACTACCTAGTATTCTAATCCAACTAAGTACGAAACCTAAGATTGTAGTACTCATAGGGTGATCTTTAGTACAGATGGGTTGCGTTAATCCCATTTAGCACTGGGGTAATCTTATGTGTATCACAAAAATGAACTCACTTGCACACATAGGGATATTGAGTATCTTGGTCATCCTAGCAGATTCATACCTTCTCAAAAAGTCTGGCATGGTTAGTATATAATTTTTTATCCATTGACTAGAATGTTTGAGTCTTATAAAAACCTCATAAACATCCTACAACATCCTATCATTCATTCCATTTTATCACATGTATGTCAATTTCTATTTTCACAAATCCATTACATAGTCTCGTGACAACATTACACATGAATTGATAAATTGTATACAGTTTATGGTGCTAACATAGTATGTTATATAGTATTCATATGTCATCATACAGATCCACAAATCATCCATCTCATTATGCATATACACACATTGCATATCATAAAATAACATCATAGTACAACACATGCATCCATTAATGCATCCATAAATCATAACACATCATGCGTCTAACGCTCCAAAATATCAAAATTGAAAATCAAGCAAACATTTTCTAACATCAACTGGGGCATTATTGGTATCATACCTCCCCTGATCAAGAATCCAACAATTAAACAATCAACCTCCAAAATCCCTAAAGGTATCCATAAACTCTTTGGTCATCCAAAAAGCCCCAAAGGTATCCATAAATCCTTTGGTCACCCAAAATGCCCCAAAGGTATCTATAAACCCTTTGCTCACGCCAAAAATCCCCAAAGGTATCTATAAACCCTTTGGTCAATCCAAAAAGCCCCAAAGGTATCCATAAATCTTTTGGTTGCCCAAAATGCCCAAAAGGTATCTATAAACCCTTTGGTCACCCCAAAAAGCCCCAAAGGTATCTATAAACTCTTTGGTCAATCTAAAAATCCCCAAAGGTACCCTTAAACCCTTTGGTCAACTCCCAAAAATCCCCAAAGGTATTCATAAACCCTTTGGCCATCCAAAAGCCCCAAAGGTATTCATAAACCCTTTGGTCATCCAAAATCTCCAAAGGTATTCATAAACCCTTTGGTCACCCAAAAAGCCCCAAAGGTATCCATAAATCCTCTAGTCAAACCAAAAATACCCCAATAGAATCCATCAAGCCCATTGGTCACATATATATACATATACATTAATAAAAAACCAAATAAAATGGGATAAAACCCACCAAAAATGCCCTGCTGGAGCTGAGCAGTCTCCTTCCAACCCACTTGGTCAACCCAAAACGCTCCTAGATGGTCTATGACCATCTAGGTCACCCCAAAATGCTCCAAGGGTGTCTATAACCCGCTTGGTCAACCCAAAATGCTCCTATGTGGTCTATGACCGTCTAGGTCACCCCAAAATGCTCCTAGGCAATCTATGATCATCTAGGTCATCCCAAAATGCACTTAGTGATGGCCATTCTACAGGGATGAGCAGACTCCTCCCAACCATGACCCCTCCTAAAGTTGAGAGTTATACTTATCAATATGGGCTTTAACACAAAGCCACCACACACCCACCCCCTCACACACTCACCCATGTCACGGTTTGAACCTTGCACCTCCCGAAGAAGAACCAAATCCTGAACCATTACGTTGCACCCCCAGGTGCTATGAATTGGTTAACTTATTTTAATCATTTTTCACCATATTAAAGTTATTAACTTATTTTAATCATTTTCTATCATAATAATATTTGTTGATAGTTAAATTAATCTTGTTTTTCTTATGAATCATAATGAATTTTTAATAAATATTTAAAAAATAAATTAAATTTAAAATGTAAAAATATAATTGTATAAATTTTGGTCTTTAGATTAAAATTTAAAAATTTAAAAATTTGATGCACATAATTTGTTGATAATCAATAGAAACTCGTGGCATCTAGTGGTTAACAAAAATCACTTGAGTTGGTATTATTTTGGGCTCTCATCAAGGAGATTTGAATCATAACGAGGGTGGTCCCCATTATGCCCACTTGTACTTAACATCCTACATTTAAAAAAATAAAAAAAAACATAAGAAAATAACATAAACTTTAAAGATAAGGATTGAAGGGAAAGTAAACCATAAAACCTTTAAGACAAGCCCATACATTAAAAATTATAAATTTAAAAGTTTTTTGCATACTATTTGTTAACGATAAAAGAACCATTAATAAAAGTTAAAAGTTAATGGAATGGAAGGCACAAGATCAAGCATGCAAAACTTATTGAATAATATATGTATAATTGTCAAAAATAATGTGTGGTATTTTTTAAATGCCTTAGATTTTCGATTGACAACATATTTTTCAATTAATTATATGAGATTGAAGTATACTATAATTTTAAAATACTTTGGATTTCTTGTTGACAACATATTTTTAAACTAATCATATGGGATTGAAATATACCCTACTTCTATTCCATCTATTACATCATGTCATTACATTATTTCACTAAATCATATAAAATTATTTACACACCATTTTGATAAACATGCATGTATTTTATAAGCAAGTGCAAGCACAATTCAAGAGTGAGTGCAACACCTAAGAGAGTGAGCATGAGCTAGGAGTGAGTGCATTTAAAAATGAACTAAGGGTGAGTGTAGCGGAAAGCGAGTGCAGGCTAAGATAAGAGTGAGAAGGAAGTGTGAGCTGAAAGTAGAAAGCAAAGTGTGATCCAGTTGAAAAAAATCTAGTGCGTCAAGAGGAAGTGCGATCTAAGAGGGGGTGCAAGCCAATATTTAGTCATGGTGGAAGAGCAGCAGGTTCATCCGAAATGTATTAGTACTTCAAAACCTTACCACAAATGCATGGAACATTATTTCCAAAGAGACAAGGGTTATTTCTATCCAAGAGGTAGTGTAATCCAAGAGGGAAGGTGAGCCAAGAGAAAGCTCCATTAGCTAGTATGGAAGGAAAGTCATGTTTGAAAGCCCTAATGGGAAGTTAGGATGCTCTAGTTGGAAGTATGGAGGCCCAAGTTGGAGATAAGAAGAAGAGTGAATATATGACAAGTTTGATCCAAGTAGTAGATATTACACTAGAAGTGAGTATCAAGGATGAGATGATTGAGCATGATATAATGGTTCTTAAAAGTAGAGGGTTAATATGTAAGACTAGTTTTATAGACCATGGTCATGTTTCTTGGAGACTAAAATTAGATCAAGTGAAAATAGGGGTTAAATTCAAATTTCTTTGTGACTTTTCTTAAGTTTTTTCATATTTTCTAGTTCAAAAATTAGGGATAAAATAATGGCTAGTAGTCCATGCTTTAGGGGAAGAGATGCACTTTATTTGAGATTGTGGAATGAAAATTGTTTTGTTGAGACAAAAACTATTAAGAAGCTTCTAGTATGGGTTAGGTTTTTTGGAGTTCCATATCAACTTATAAATAAGGATGTCATGAAGAATACTGGAAATGCCCTAGGGGAATTCATCAAGGAAGGACTAACTCCTAAGGAGAAAAAGCATGTTATATATTCTGGAATATGTGTTGTTATGGATATTTCAAAACCTTTTTCCAAAATCCATTAAGATAAAATTGAAATCAAGAGAATGGGATCAACAAGTAGATTATGAAAATATCACATTTCGTTGCCACAATTGTTATGAGATTGGACACATGGCAAGAGTTTACAAAGTGAAAACTATGAAGAAAGAGATAAAAATTTCTAACTATGAGATAAAATTCATGATGAAGCAAGGAAATCATATAGAGATAGAAGTTAGATTAGATCAAGGATATTCCACTTCGAAAGAAGAGGTAAAGAAAGTTTATCTACAATATCATTTGGTAATTTCAAAAGGAATTAAAGGTGCAAAAGAAGATGTGGAGAGAAATATTAAAACAAAGACAACAAAAGAGGTCAAGTTTATTCCAGGTAAATCATCTTCATTTTTCTCAAGTAGTATAGAATCCTCTCCAAGTAATAAGAGTGAAAGGGATGAAGATGTTATCCCTTGCACTTTAAGGTTTCAAGAGTAGCATAATAAAGAAATAAGGATGGAGGAAACCCATAATAATTTAGGTTTTTTAGAGTAGAATAAGAAGGTAATTGCTACATAAGAGCATCCTTGCACTTTAAGGTTTCTATGGCAACATAAATAAAATTATGCTTTTGAGGTTATTTCTTGCACTTTAGATCCTTCAAAACAAGGCAAACCTAAAGATGATAAGTCTTACTATGAGCAGTGTGAGAAGATTGAAGAGATTGAAAAAGATGAAAGTATCACAAGTGCTAACAAGAAGTGGGGCTAAACCCACAAATAAAATAAAAAAATCACAATAAAAATAATAATATCTTGGAATATTAAGGGAATGGATAAGAACCCTAAAAAAGGTATTGAGAAATTGTGAGGTTGTCATACACAAGATATTTATAGATATAGAAGTTGGGAAGTAAATATTTTAGCCTTAGCGGTGTTGAATTTAGCTTGGCAAAATTATATTTTAGAAGGCATTTGATATAAAAAGAGTTGATTGTGAAACTTAGCAATTTGAGGAATATGGAGATTCATAGAAAGGCAAATGAAGAATATCTTTGATCAGCCTTAGCGGTGTTGGCAGAATTATATTTTAGAAGGCATCTGATATAAAAAAGAGTTAATTGTGGAAACTTAACAATTTGAGGAAAAGGGAGATTCATAGAAAGGCAAATGAAGAATGTCTTTGATCCAAAGGTAAAGTTGGATATGCTTTAATTAACTTGTTAGATATGTAACGAGAGCAATGTAATGTTTTGTTTTTGTAATGGTAGTGGCCCTGATAGAAGCCACACATAGCTTATTAAAAATAATGATGCAAATTTGAACCTAGGTATTCTTGAAATTCAAGATATTTAACTAATTGAGATTATACCATCTAATAACAATATATTTAAAAATAATAATTTTTTTGAAAATAATTTAAAATATTTATTTATTATTATTATTTTAACTTTGAAACATAGGTTTTGTTATAAAAAATATTGTTATAATTCACAAAACTTAGTATCATCTAAAATTTAAACTTAAATATAATTTGAAGTTGTTCAATATCATATCAAACATATATATATATATATATATATATATATATATATATATAACTTGTTAGATATGTAACGAGAGCAATGCAAGTAAAAGCCATACATAGCTTATTAAAAAAAACGATGCAAATATTTTTTAATAAGATTTGAACCTAGGTATTCTTGAAATTCAAGATATTTAACTAATTGGGATTATACCATCTAATAAAAATATATTTAAAAAATTATGTTTTTTTGAAAATAATTATATATATGATTAATTTATGTTTGATATGATATTGAACAACTTCAAATTATATTTAAGTTTAAATTTTAGATGATACTAAGTTTTATGAATTATAACAATATTTTTTATAACAAAACTTATGTTTCAAAGTTAAAATAATAATAATAAATAAATATTATTAATATAGGATATTCCTTAATAATATTTATTAAATGTTTGAGACTTTAGAAATGTGAAATCATTTCAATGATCGTCTTAAAAAAGCAAAATCACTTCAAAGACAATATCTTAATACAAACACAAACATATTATAAATAAATTTAGATTAAGTTTTTTTTATAAGAGGGAAATAAGTGGTTTTGAAAGGGTGCTTGAAACTTTTATAATTACATCAAAGAGGTAGGACAAAGCAAAACACGGTGAACATGAACCAAGTCCAAAAAAAAAACCAACACCAGAACACTCCCATACAAATCATAAAGACCAGAAGAAAAACACGGGTGAAACCTACAAATCAAACCAGCAATAAGAACCATAAGCAAAACATCCCAAAAGCAAAATGAGACACGGAGCAAGCCCACAAAAAACCAAAAAAATACATGATAGAGAAAGAAGAGCAAACATGAGAAATCAAGAGCGCAGGAGAACTCTTGAACTACTTAAGATTTCCAAAGGAGAACTTAGGGTCTTTGAAATACCTTAGCATCCAGGCGAGTTCCTTCGTGCAAATAACTGGGGGCCCAAAGACTCTGGCATGTAACATGTTACAAATCTTTGTTATTGAGATGCTCATAGTCTCTTCTTGCTGCCAAAATAAAATTATGCAAAAAATTATCTTTCCACACTTTTCAATCCTTCAATTTAGATGCCAAAAAAGTCCAAAGATGAAGAATATAAATTTAGACCAAGTTATTATCATCTTGCACTTGAAAAATATAAAAACATATTAACTAAAAAAAAACATATCTACTTATTCTACAAACAAGAAGAAATTAAAATAAAAAATACATGATATTACATTATTTAATATAAAAATAAACATTTAATTTTAAAGATATCTTTTATTAGTTAATATATTAAAAATATTGAAATCATAAATATAATAACATTATATTCTTTTTGTTTTAAATAATAATATACAGGTCACATCTATCTTATAGATCAAACTTGAATTTCTTTGATAAGAACCAAAAAAACATATCAATTTAATGTACTAAAAAATATAATAACATTATAAAAATAATAATATTTTTAATTATAAAAAATAATAGTTTTCGTAATATTATTTAATAAATTATACTAATCTTTAACAAACAAAATTTACAATGTTTTATTTCATTTTAAAATACTAATATATATTATATAGTTGTTGCTTTTTGTTCAAAAATATTATAATATTGTATTATAAAGTAAAGTGAACATCAACTTTATTATAAAGTAGAATCTGAAGTTACCGGTGAAATATATATTATAGTTTTGCTCCAGATTCTTGTAATATATCTTATTATTATTTAAAATCCACATCCATCTCATCTTAGATTGATAAGCGAGTAGAATCTAAAGTTCCCCGTGAAATATATATTATAGTGTTGCTCCAGATTCTTGTAATATATCTTAATATTATTTAAAATTCACATCCATTTTATTCAGCTCCAACTTTAAAAAAAAAGTATTTATAGCTTAGTAGATTGGTAAGTGTTTATTTGAATAGGTTAAGAAGACATTCACGTTCTAGGGTAACCTATTTACAAAGGTAGTAGTTTGATATGAATCTTCTAAGTGCACGTCACGTGACGGTACAAAAAAAATAAATTTTTATTTAAAAAATTTAAGTTAAAATTATATATAACTTAAAAAAATAATAATTTAGTAAGTTATTTTAATTTATCATTTAATTTAAACTTTAATATTATCTAGAATCTTCCTACTAGATTACAAGATTGGTGAAAAAATTAGTTATATGACGATATTGTTTATTCAATATATTTTTTGTTGGAATATTTGAGTTGCATATCTTTAGATTTTAGTTAAGTAAATATAAATCACACGGATAACTCACATCCGTGTGAGTTATCGTACTTCACATCCGACTCCAACACAAAAAAAAAAAACTCCAACGCCAAAAAAAAAAATAATAATAATTATTCAAACATGTTTTCTATTATCCAACCTTTAAACCTCTATTTAAAGTTTAAAAGTTTTTACTATTAACATATTAAAAAATAAAATAATTCAAATAACCCTTAAACTTTTATTTAAATTTTATTATTTATTTATTACAAAATAAAATAATAATAAAAATGTTTTTTCAAAAGTGATTTTGACAATATAAAACTCTTGATCATAACCCACAAAATGTTTTTGCTAAATTAAAAAAAACAATAAAATGCAGAAAAACTGCATAAAATGTTAATTTATGAAAAACAAAAGCTACAAAACTGTGGGAGATTTGTCAAGTCAGGATCGCCTAATTAAGTTGTGCTCTATATTCTTTCCAAGCATATTCCCTCATTCAAATGGGTACCCTATTTTCTTTCCCAGCATATTCTCATTCACATGGGTGCCAACCAATCAGAGCAAGTTTGTACAACCTATCACATCCTCAAAATGTGTCCATGTCTACACACTACAAAATAAACGTTGAAAAAGGACTTCTTAGACAGTGGCCTCAGAATTTATGGCCTTAGACAGTGGCCTCAGAATTTATGGCCTTATTTGATGGAGATGGCTTATCCCCTGCATATTATGGCATGCTATTATAAATGAGATAATATTCACCCATAAGCACAGTAAAATTAATTTATCATGCATAAGATTGAGTGTTTGTTTTTGAGTTATTTTGTGGTAGATTAAATTTTATTAATTTTTTATTTTCCCAAAGGTCAATAATAGTAGTCATGTCCACATCAAACAAAAATGTTACAAATATAAATAGGCTAGAGTAAAATGGGTTCATTGCTCCTAAAAAATCAAATTTCATTTGGACTCTTCAAGGTCTTGATAGTAATCATGTTGGTGTACGCTAAATTCTACATGTCAAAAATATTGTGCTGTCTTTAATGTGCCATTCAAGTGGGCTGTCTTTAATGTGCCATTCAAGTCGGCAGCAATTATGTGAAACTAATTAATAATATTAACCTCAAATCTCTTAGATTAGAACGTTGTCTATTTACTGGAATAATTTATTTGCCTTCTAATCACCCCAAAAGACACCCTGGTGGATTAAATTTAATTAATAATTTTAAAGGATTGTTTATGGGTAGACTAAAGTCTCATGACATGGACCACACATAGGTGAAGTCAGGTAAAGTCAAGACAACCTTCAAATTATAGAAATATTTGCATTCGTTGGAGTGTTGCCATTCGATTTTGAAAAGTGATTATAAAGATTTAAGAGCCTTTTATGGGATTATACCATTTTTTTAATCAGGGAAGAAGTAGCCACACATGGCTTTCTCATGAATGGTGCCACGTAGCAAAATGGCCTACTCATAAGATTGCCAAGTAGGGAAATATCTTTAAACTATGGGAGCCACTAAAGTCTGTTAAAAACATAAATAGTAGGATTCAAGGGAATAAAACAATGTACTATGTTTGAAGGAACATAAAATGGAAACGTTATATGTTGGCTTTAAATGTTATATATAATAGGCGTGCAGGGAACATGCATTAGATTCCTAGGTGCTTAGATGTCTTAAAAGAAATTTTAATTTATTTTTTATATTAATAAAAATAAATTTTAATTGTTATAAATTATATAGAATAACAGTTTTTAAACAAAATTAAAACTTCTAATTTATATTTTTTAAAGTGTGAAAGGTAACATTTTCAAAGATTCGTTTGTCCTATTATGTGGAGCAATAAGAGAAGATACGTTGCACAAGAAATAAATAAAAAAAGGAAAGGTTATAATCATGAAAATGCATAGTACGTGAATTAAATTAAGAAGGGTATGATCATGACGATGCATAGAACAAAACATTTGCACGAAAAAAGAAAAGAAAGATACAAAACATCTTTTGGTGTAAAATTCAAAGAAAAATGAGACTTTAAATTCGTGAATAGACTAGAATGTTATGAAATTAGGCCTGATTTGATAAATAAACAGTTGGTAGGATATTTCACAAATTAATCTAGTTTACATAATAAATTTTACATAGAAATTTCTTCATATATTATTTTTTTTTTTTAGTGTAATAAGATTAAAATATATATTTTATATTAAACTATATAGTTATAGAATGGTATTATAATAGTTTGTTATTTATGTATTTATATTTTTTTTATGAGATTAAAATTTGAATTTTAAAATTTGAGGAATTTAATGATTAAACTTACATCATCTTATGATATATTATTTATATTTTGACATTGAAGATTAATATTTTATTTTTGTTTTTTTTTTTTTTCTATTTGAAGTTTAAAGTAAAGTATAAAGTTTAATAAAATTTGTTATTTTAAAGGTTTTATCTTAATTATTTTCTTTTAAGGTTTTGATTGGGTCCTCAAACCAATTATAATATCCTCCAATTTATGTATTATTAGTTACATCAAGATATGCAACTCTTTTTAGTGCAACTGAGATTTGAACCTTGTTGTGGGTTGTGTCATCTATGTCTCAACCATTGAACCAAGGCCTCATCGACTATTGTAATTAAATTATAATTGTATCAAGGAGAAAGCAACACCATAATATGTAAACAAGAAAATATGATTTTTTTATTGCAAATTTGTTTTGCTCTTTTGTTTTACAACTTGCCCACAAAAGAGGCTTATAACAATGATCTTTTATGTATACAATGGGAGAGAAATGAATGGTGGTGTCATCAAAGCCTTCTCTTGCTATAAAAAGGGGTTGTGATTTTGATGGTTGCTTGAGTGTTCTTGGACTTGTTATTGCTTCCTTCAATCATAAGATGCCTACACACAATCCACACAAATAGTTAGTAGCACTTGATAACACATTAAATAAATTAAGCAAAACAATAAATCAAAATTGCATATGCATACTTGGGACTAGAACAAATTTGACAACATTTCAATAGCTCCTTTATATGTTGTTACAAATGAGTGAAATGGAAGGGGATGAATGATATGTAGGTGATGGAGAGGTGACTTGGCACCAAGTGGCATGGGGGAAATCCAATGCAAACCTTGGGGAGGACACGTGGAGGAATGTGCACCCTCCTCATTTAATAGTCTTGGGTGGGTGAGTCCTTAGTCTTGGGTGGGTGAGTCCTCACCCACCCAAGTGCCATAAATTGGCTTAGGGGGTGATGAGATGTGCATGGGGTCATGTGTGCATTGGGTGATGTGGGCTCAATTTAAAATTACTAAAATGCTAAGGTGGAGGATGGAGTATACAAGTGGCTTAATGAAGGAGGTTGACTTTGGAATTAAATGGTAATTTTAAATTCATCTGATTTGGAGGAAAAGGGTGAAGGGACCAAGCCAATTAAATGGAAGGGATTTAGGTGAGGATTTTTGAAAGGGATTTGCTTAATATTTTTAAATTAATGGTGCAATCTCCTAGGGATTTGACGAAGGGTCAAGGGGTATGGTTAGGGTTTTAATGAATGGTTTTGGGTGCATGTTGGAATTTATGAGAATTAAATTGGGAATTTAAAAATCAACGTGCACTTCTCTTTGTATTTGGTCATGGATTAGGGCATGATTAGGACTTAATGGAAGGCTTAATGAAGGGTTAGGCTAGGCAAATGGAGGTTGGAGGAACTTCAATGTGGATTTGAATGATTATGAATGCCAACAATGAATTAGAAGAACTAAATAAAGTAGGGGAAAATTAGAGGATGATTAAGAAGAATTAATGAATTGGAGGAAATTAATGAAATTAGTAAAAAACTATAGAATACTAAAGACACTTGAAGGGAATTTGGAGTAATTTGGTGAATTTATCAAAATTAATGGTAGCTTTAGGTGAATTTAGTGAATTGGCAATGGTTTTGAGATGAATTGATGAGAATTGGCTTGGGTGGTGGTAAAATTGGTTAATTTTTGGTGTCTACAGATGCTTGTTTTTATACTACGTTGCATGAAACATAATGCAGTGCAAAAACAAGAGACACCTAGTCCATTGAATGAAAGTCTTTTGTTTGTTTCCCCAACAAAAAGGTGACTAATTTTATTTTTTTTTACGAGGGGATTTTATCTACCCCCTCAAACGATGAATGGATGGAAGCAAAAAATGATAATTGTGAGTAGATTTGATGACAAGATAGATGTAAAAAAATAAGCCAATGATGGTATGTGGGATGAAAATGATAAAATTGAAGGTGAAATTGTTGATGTGGTGTGTGTTATGTGTGATGAGGGTATGATGAATCATAACAGATAAATGTGATGACATGATTGGTAAAAATGTGGATGGGCAATGGCAGTGGAGATGAGATGACAGGAAAAATGTGAGATGAATTGCAAGGTTTTTTTTTAACTACGAGTGTCCTTATGGTAATCTACTCATTCTACTAGATTACATGGATAACCAATCATTGCAACTACCAGGTGTATAGAGTAGTTTGTTGGGTACGAGGCTCACTCAAAAGGCTAGGCTTGCTGATCTAGAACAAGAAAGCAAATACTAAGCTAGAGCTAATCCAATACAAGAAATTAAATCTAATTTAATGCAAAAATTAAATCTAATCTAACACAAGAAAGTAAATCTAATCTAAAGCAAAAAAAAATCTATTCTAATGCAAGGAGAAAATCTAATATGAGAAACAAGAAAATAAATCTAATTCTACAAACATGAAAGAAAACCTATTCTACAAGATGGGGAAGAAAATCTAATCTACGAAAATATGAAGGAAAGTCTAATCTAAGGCAAGAAAGGAAATCTAATCTAAGAAAAGAGGAAAGGAAATTTAATCTAAGGAAATAGGAAAGGAAAGCTAATCTAAGGCAGGAAAGAAAATCTAATCTAAGAACAAGAAAGTAAAGCTAATCTAATGTAAAAAATAAAAGCTAATCTAAGGCAAGAAAGAAAATATAATCTAAGGCAAGAAAGGAAATATAATCTAAGAATAGGAAATGAAAGCTAATCTAATGGAGGAAATGAAAGCTCATCTAAGGCAGGAAAGTAAATCTAATCTAAGGACAAGAAAGGAAAGCTAATCTAATGTAGGAAAGTAAATCTAATCTAGTGCACTGTATTTGTGTTTGTGGGGAAGGTGTGATACCTTGAAATCCCCAAACTAGATTGATTAATTGATAGACTAAGTTGTGAATACGAGGAAAAGGGCACAACATCTAACAAAAGGACACAACCTTTTGAACCTGGTGATTGATTGGATTTGAGATGTTAATTCAAGGTAAAGGGTGTAACCTTTAACAAAAGGATGCAACCTTTTGAACCAAGCTTACAATTTTTTATTTGGGGATAATAACAAAGATGATCTTTTTGGTTAAGGCCTGAGAGGTCTCCATTTTGCAGTTGTTTTAATATTTGTTTTTTGATATGAGAATGAGGCGTGTAGATGGATACATGATGAAATGTTGATATTCATTGATAGGGTGGATATGATGTATGGATGGTATGAGACATGTGTTTATGATATGTATGTTGTGGCACTTAATGGATGGACACAGTTGGACAGATATGACATGTTAGATGATATGTATTTGATATATGGATAGGATGGATGATGATGTGGAGTGACTTCTCTTTTTCTCTTTTCTTTTTCTTTTTTTAAATTTTTGATATTTTTAATTTTTTTATGATTGGTGATGATGGATAGACGTATGTGATTAGATAGTCATGATATGTGAGATGAGATATGGATGTGATGGATGATGGTGGAGATGTGCATTTTTTATGATGTTTATTATGGATGATATTTGATTAGATGTTCATGTTATAGGACATGATGGAGTGGAATAGGTAGATATAATGGACTATGACTCATAGGTGTTTTTCTCTCAAGCTTTGGAGAGGTGTATATGCGCTTCTTCATCTTAGTTAGGTTAATTAATCAATGACAAAATAGTATTCACAATGATACAAAAAGGAGACATGAGACATTCCAATGGCAATGGGGATGAGATGAAAGAAATTGATATTGATATGTGAACTAGGGAAACAATGATAGACAACAGATGACATATGATACAAATGGAGACATCAAGACATGTGTGTAATGAATGGGATGTAACTAATATGTTGTGTTTCTCTAGATACCTTAGGGTTTTCAAAGCTAAAAGGAATTTCAAGAAACTCAAACACCCTAATGACATCAATTAACCTTATCTAGTAATAAATCAGGCACTCGAAGATACTAAGACTAGTCTAGCGAGTCAAGTCTCTCAAGGACCAAAGTGTGTAGAGTGATGTTCATTTTTTATTTTGAGCAAGGTTGGATTGACCATTTGTAACTAAAGCCATTGTGAGCTAGCTCATCCATTAGTAGTTAGAGGTCCGTATAAAAGAAGGTCGCTAATGTGACAGACATGTCACCACACGAAGGTCTTACTCCACTGCCAGTTAACTTGTTAAGCATCTACAACCCTAATGGAGATCTTTCCCATGATCTAAGAGCCTAAGAATTCTAAGGATTCAAGCTTTTTCTTCTTTTTTTAAACTAATTTTGTTGTATTTTTTTTTTTGAGCTTATCCTTTTGTCAATTTGTAGGGTTAGATCATGTGCATGATAGGATGAGTAGGGGAAAATGTTTGCTTTATGACTTAAAGCCACGCATAGATTTATCTTTCCTAGACATAAAATTTTATTACTATGTTATATTTATGCATAGTCTAGGAGAACACTCGAAGCAACCAAAAAAGTCCTATAATACTCAAAGATCTAATGACATTCAATGGAAGTTGATTGAGGGACTAGGTATGGCCAAGTAACTAAAACAACCTCTATGTATGATCAACCTAAGACATTGGGACAAAAAAAATAAGTATGACGTGTGATGAATGAACGAAAGAAGGATAGTGGGTGCACAAGACAATGGACACAATGACATGATGGACAAATATGGATCAAACATGAGACGCTGACGTGGATGTGATATGTATAAGTGGTGTATGTAATTGATTAATAAGATCAATCAAAATTTTGAGAGGCATAGATGCAAAACCAAAATGAGGTTAAATTAGCATGCTATGAACATTATGCAACATTGCAATGAATGAATGAGCTAGATAAATGCAATGAATAGATGTAATGCGATGATATGGATGTAATGGTGGAAGTGAGCTCCGTTAGGCATAAAATTGGATGGGAGGAGGGGTGACTCCCCCCAGTTGAGAATGAATGGTTATGAATAGAGTATATGAAAGGATTATAAGAAATGTCTGGATGAAAATAAAGAATGATGAAGAAAAGAAAGGGGAAAAGAAGAAAGATAAGAAAGGAACCATTCATGGGTATGTAATCGCTCAAAGCGTGATTGCACAACCATGGCATGTAGCCTATCTAAGAAGAATATGGGAAGGAAGGATGAATAAGCAAAGAAGGAGGAGCTAGAGTGAAATCGATGAGTTATGGAATGATGATAGTGGTTAATGATGGATGCAATAGAATGTATGTGACACTTGAGAAAGAGACATAAGATTATCTTGAATCATAATCAATGTAGGATGCCCCAATGATGGAAGCAATGCATATCTTTGAACCTTATCATTGATAGATTGATGAGCATATTTTATCATGTTAAATCCTGTTCTAAAACTATGCTAATGATGATTGAATAATTTTGCTTTTTTCATAGCAGAGAAGGATGGCTAATGAACACAATTGAGTTGTGATGAAATTAAAACACCTATGATAAAGAAAACTTGATTTTGATTAGAGTTTGATTGAGAAGAGAAAGTCTTCATTTAGACCTGATAGAGTAGGGTTTATGATAGTCTCAAGCAAAGGTTCTAGGACAAACATTGAGTCCAAAAATGGGTGCTGAGGATTGATCAAGATTCATGATAGATTTAAAATTATCATCGAACTAAAGTGATAATATGATGTGTGATGGGATGGTGTGGAATGTGCAGATGCAATGGTGACTAGTGACAAGGGGTGGGTGGATATCATTAGTGTGGATGAATTTGATTGGTGGTTATGTTTGATATGTAGGTGAGCACGGACTTAACTTTGGGTGTAGACCATAAGTGGATGCAAACAAAATAGATTGGGAGAGGATGAATTTAGAAATACCTTTGGAGGTTTTCATGGTGATGTAGATGGTTTGTGGAATTGAGGTACTATTTATGCAAACAAACAATCTAGCAATCAATCAAACAAACAAATGATTTTATATTTTATTTTTTTGATGTTTTACAATTTTTTTGTGATTTTTGAGGTTTTTGTAATATTTTTGTGAATTTTGTATGGTTTTGTATTTTTTTTGGAATTTTGGTGTTTTTGTAATGTTTGTGGAATTTTTGATGTGTTTTGCAATGTTTTGTTATTTTGATGTTTTTGGGTATTTTTTTGAAAATTTTGATGGTTTTGTAATGTTTTTGGATTTTTCGAGGCATTTTGTGATGTTTGTGTAAGGTTTTGGAAAAATTTAGAATATTTTGGGGCAGTTTTGAAAAATGTCGGCTGAAGTGGGAGATGATTTGGAAGGTATTTTTATTTTTGGTATGATTTTTTATTTTGTTTTGGTTTTTGTGTGTTTGATGTTCCCTAAACCTAGGAACTACAAAAGGTGGGTGATGGAATGAGATCTAAAAGGGTGTGTTCATGCCCACCCCCTTTTGAGGAATGAGACACAAACGGCTAATATGACTTCCTAGGATGGAGGGTTGGGTTTAGCTATCCTAAGGGGACAAAGAGTACCTCCCGAAAGAGGTCATGCTATCTAAGTCTTGCTACCAATCTACCCATACTTTCACTTTACCCTCTATTAGTATTGGAAAAAAATGATAGTTAAAAAGGCATCTAACCTATATATATATATATATATATATATATATATATATATATATATATATATATATATTGTTATAGGGGAAGGGAGCACGGTCCTAGCGCTATCAAGCCTAACAACAACAAGGCTACATAGTGTAGGCCTATCGTTGTTGTGCCTAACAACGATAGGCTTACCACGAGTAGAGGGCCCCCTACCTAATTTATAGTGTAAAAATAAAGGGGTAAATTTGTCGATTAGTAGAGAGGGCTAAGAGGGGAGCAGAGAGGGTTGCAATGAGGTGGGGGTTTAGGGGATGGTTGCACAAGATGAGCTACATGGTGAGGGAATGAGGGAGGTTGCAGAGTGGGCCACGGTTGGGGAGGGTTGGAAGGGAGGTAAGCCATGGGAGGCATCAGCTAGGGCATCAGGGTGGTGTAGAGGAGAAGGGTAGAACACGATGGGCATCACAACCAAGGTTTTTTAGACCACACTTGTGTGTGACCTTGTATGGACTAGGATAAATGGGATCACATAAAGTGTGTCCCTCAAGGAGCATGGTCAATAGGGATCCATTCTATGCATGACCTTCGATTGACATTGGTAGGAGTAGGCCACACTATATGCACGATCCTACGATAAGAGTTGGGATAAGGGGGACCTCAAGAGGCCTATGCTAGGGCACTTGGGGTGGTGTAGAGGAGAGGGGTGGGCCATGGTGGAGTACCACGATTGATGTTTCTTGGATCATGTTTGTGCATGACATCAGGTGGGCTAGGGTGAAGGGGGCTTTGTAGAGTGGATCCTTAGATGGTGTTAGCAAGAGTCACACTTTGTGTGGACCTTGAAGGGTATGGATAGGAGGTCATGTTGTGCACAACCCTTGAGTGACATTGGTAGGAGAAGATCATGTTGTGCATGATCCTTGGGTGGAATTCGTAGGAGGGGGCCGCTCTCTATGCATGGCCTCACAGGGGGATTTAGGAGAAGGGAGGTTGAACAGAGTGTAACCCTTAGCGAGTGAGGCAAAAGGAGTTCATTCTCTATGCATGGCCCCACTATGATAGTCAAGAGAATTGGGTCATGCAGAGCATGATCCTAAATAGGTGAGTGAGGAGGGGGTCATACTTCATGCACGACCTCATTGGAGGATCCATGGGGAAGGGGTCGCACCCCAACACAACTCGTAGATGAGCTATAGAGGGTCTAGGGAGGGGCAAAGGATGAGGATGTCATGGTTAGGTCTATGTGTAGGGGGAGACAAAGGGGAGCGTGTAGCTAGGGCCATACATAGGGAATTGGGAGGTTGCATGATAGCGTGATGTGGCCTCAAGCTCGGGAGTTTGTGTGGCAACATGGCATAGGGATGGGAATGGGAGGCAACATAACACAAAATTTATGCAAGAGCCACATAGCGTAGATAGGGAAGTGATATGGGGGCATAGGGTAAGAACGACCTACTTAGTACGCAGCCAAGGGAGGCCACAAGCCAATTTTTTATTTTTTTTATAAATAAAGAATTTTTTTTTGAAAAACTATTAATCAAGTAGAGTGTTAATGACACCTACCAAGGGTTGCAATTTTGAGGGTGTTGGTGGGGATTGTGTGCATCACCAAGGCTATTTTTAGAGAGCAAACCTATAACCATAGAAAGAAATACAAAAATTAGTGTTTGTAATAAACCATGATCGTCAATTTGTAGACATGAAAAATAGACCATTTCATTGAAAATAAAGAAATAAATCATATTAAAAGTGAGTAATTTTGAGTAAAATAAAACCCAATTCATAGGGTGTTTTTACAAAATAAATGTGACCAAACAAGGGGAATAATCCCCTTTACAAAATGACTATGGTGCTTTCATTCTCCATGTGCTACAAGCAAGTGCATGGTGGGTTTATTGTGGCCACCATTTTGAATTGATTTGAGCCTTTGAGTCATTTTGAATACCTACACACAAGCAAGCAACAATGTGTTAGTAGCATCTACGTGGAGTATATTAAACAGACTAAAAACAAAAAAAAATTGAAATGTAAGTGTGCATAAGCATACACCACTTGTACAAAGGAGAAAATATGATCACCATTTTGTATCAAGGAGAAAGCAACATCGTAACATGTAAATAAGAAAAGATGATTTTTTTATTGCAACTTTGTTTTGCTCTTTTATTTTACAACTTGTTGCAAAAAGAGACTTATAACAATGATCTTTTATGTATACAATGGGAGAGAAATGAATGGTGGTGTCTTCAAAGCCTTCTCTTGCTACAAATAGAGGTTGTTGTGATTTTGATGGTTGCTTGAGTGTTCTTGGACTTGTCCTTGCTTCCTTCAATCTTAAAATGCATGCATACAATCCACGCAAATAGTTAGTAGCACCTAATAGCACATTAAATAAATTAAGAAAAGAAATAAATAAAAAATGCATATGTTTACTTGGGTCTAGAATAAATTTGGCAGCATTTTAGTAGCTCCTTCATGTGTTGTTGCAAATGAGTGAAATTGAGGGGGATTTATAGGCTTTGTGAAGGGAGGGGGATGGATGACATGGAGGTGATGTGGAGATGACATGGAGCCAAGTGGCATGGGGGAAATCCAAGGTAAATATTGAGGAGGACACATGGAGGAATGTGCACCCTCCCCATTTAATAGCCTTGGGTGGGGTGAATCCTCACCCACCCAAGTGTCATAAATTGGCCTAGGAGGATGTGAAATGTGCATAGGGGCATGTGTGCATTAGGTGATGTGGGCACAATTTAAAATTACTAAAATGCCAAGGTGGAGGATCAAATATACAAGTGGCTTAATGAGGGAGGTTGACTTTGGAATTAAAGGGCAATTCTAAATTCATCCAATTTGGAGGGAAAGGGGTGAGGGTACCAAGCAAATTAAATGGAAGGGACTTAGGTGAGGATTTTGGAAGGGATTTTGACTTCCTAGGGATTTTATTGGGATTTTCAAATTAATAGTGCAATCTACTGGGGACTTGACCAAGGGTCAAGGGGTATGGTTAGGGGTTTAATGAAGGGTTTGGGTGCATGTTGGATTTTGTGAGGATTTAATTGGGAATTTAAAATTCAATGTGCATTCCTCTTGGGATTTGGTCATGGAGGGTTAGATTAGGTAAATGGAGGTTGGGGGAACTTCAAGGTGGATTTTAATATTTATGAGTGATAACAATGGATTAGAAGGATTAAATGGAGTAGGGTGAAATTAAAATATGATTAAGAAGAATTAACGAATTCGGGGAAGTTAATAAAATAAATGAAAAACTATGGAAGACTAAATATACTTGAGGAGAATTTGGTGAATTTATAAAAATAATGGCGAGTTTAGGTATATTTAGTGAATTGGCAATTGTTTTGGAATGAATCAATGAGAATTGGCTTGGGTAGTGACAAAATTGGCTAATTTTTGGTGTCTACAACAATTATTACTAAAATTTAATAAATTATTTTTGTTTATGTAGCTATAGTCTTAAAATATTTGGCTGCAAAATGGGTTTCTAGAGCCATTATTGGTGATGAAAATTGGAAACACCTATTTTGTTATAGAATCTCTCTAGCTACTCACAAAGGTAAATGGAAATAAACCCCTTGGGAGGATAATGTCCTTAATATGCCTTACTATATTGTTAAAAAATCTATTCCAATGATCTAAAACTAGAAAGCTTGGCAATCAGTTTATCATTTATTGACTTGGAAGTCTGACTCCTTGAGATATGGTCTAAGCATAAATCTAAATAGTCTTTCGTGGAATAAAATTATCTACCATAATGATAAACCTTTAGCTTTATGTGGTGCTATTCATGGTCTAGCTATTTTGAAGAAAATAATTAAAAGAATTAGAGATATATGGCATTTGGGTAGCTGCACATTTCTTACCTAGAACTAAATCTGCAATTATTGTTCCCTTCCCTCTAGGTTCAAAGAGTCCTATGGCTTAGTTGTGGCTTCCATACTTTGTGAGGTCCTTATAAAGATGGGAATAACTATCCATAATATATGGAATGATTGGAGATGGCTTAATGGTCATAGAATCTCTTCCATTACTTCTAGTTGGATATACAAAAATATTTGGTGTCCTCCTTCTTTAGACTCTAAGCTTAATGTCAAGTGGAAAGTGAATTTTACCAATGCCTAATGGCAGTCTCTTGTAAGTCAAATTTGAAAAGTTCTTGTTGAATCCAAAACTCAACTTCTTGGATGGTAGATTTTGCATCAAAAACTTCCAAATTTTGAAATTCTGGCCTTGATTTTACATATTTCCCCTCAATGCAATTTTTGTAATGATTTAGAAACTCTTATTCACTTGTTTTGGTTTTGTGACATGGCTAAATAGTTTTGGGATGTATTCTACACTTTTCTTTTTCCCTCTTTCACTAGATCTTGGAAGCTTTCTCTGCTTGGTTTTTCTTAGCTGGATCAGTACCCCAAACTCTAGGATGTTTGTAGACTCATCCTTCTCAAGCACATTTGGAAGTGCAGATGCAAAAAGGTGTTTACTAGATCTACTCCTCCATGGGATATAGTTTTAGCAAACTTGACCTTTGATATTTTGTTACATGTGGGACACATTCATTTCCAAGTCTATGGGACTTCCAGCACATCTCAAGATGTTATTGACAAACTTCATCAACTTTATTATATGGTTTATGATCTTCAAAAGGTCCAACAGGAAACTAAAAATAAGGCAGTTAACAATGATGAGCAAGTTCAGGTTTTGATTACTTCTATTTCTTCTTTGAAGACTTCAAAATATATCATGGAAGATGTGCCCATAATTTCTCCTTATAACAGGTTCTCCCATAGATGAGGGTTGATATTTGGTGTACTACAACAAGATATAGCTATAGTATTTTTGTTGCTATTAGCTTCTATTCTTATGTATATTCAGTTATAGATGCTTTACTCCTTATCCACCTCATTTTTTTTTAGTTTGTAGACAGTGCTAACTCCATAATATTGTAATGTTCCAGTTAATGAATTAATATAATCTACGCTTTTTCTCAAAAAAAAAAAAAAAAAATGCATCACAACCAATTGAAAATTGTTCATCTTAAAAGTTTAGTCATGTTTAATTTTTACGAATTTATTAGGACATTCAAAGTAAGAAAAAGGACTATTTTATGTGTATTTTTGATACATTGATTTAATTGGGATTTAAAACATGTGATGATGTTTTGATATGGATTGGATTAGATTAAAATTTTATCCTTCAAAATCATTAAAAATAAATATAATAATTCAAGTTCGTAAGTGTATATTATTTTGGATAGTGAAACTAATTGAAATTTAAAAAAGCAATAATGCTTTGATATTTGTTGTGTTTTTTTAAAAGAATTTAAAAAATTATATTGAAACGATATTATTTACAAGTTATGATGAGGCTCCTCCCATCCTTAGCCAACAAGAACATGTGTTTACAACAGTAAAAGGAATCTGCATTGGAGTCAAATATCCTAAACCATATGTCTGTAATGGTTGTCTAAATTAGATAAACACAATATTTGCTCACCAACATGTCTAATCCTCTCATCCTCAATAGCCATGCCATTGTGCCACTGAACTCCTACCTCCTTATCGGTACCTATAATTGCCAGGAAGTTTACCACTTTATTCATAGTTATACCCACATAAATAAAAATCATATCATATAATTCCCTCTACAATTTCTTAATTTGTGTGACAATAATCCTCAACATCCATGTCTCCAAAGTAAAGTTCCTCATGCAATCCAAAGCTCCTACCAAGATTTAAGAATCTGATTCTATGATTATCCTCTTATAACCTTTTCTTACTACCCAAATAGAAGCAAATTTGATAGCTAAGGCTTCTGCTTCATTATTCATAACCTTTACCAAGCCTTGTAGTTCCCAATAGAGTACTATCCCAACATGATTCCTATAAACCAATCCAATTCCAACACTACCCAGATTGCCTTTTGCAGCTCCATCTATATTAATTTTAATCTAGTCTTTAGGGTGTGGTTCTCAATTAGCTTTGTCCTACCTCTCTTGCACTTCAACTTCCTTCTCCATTATTCATATATCAGCCCAAATTTCCTCTTTAGCATACACTGCCATAGTTTTTGTGACTTTTCTCCAAATGACCTATCAAATGCCATCAAAGGATTAAAAGGTTTCTCTATTTTTTTTGCAATTTCTCTCCATCCATACTTTTCACCAAATAAAGTTTAGTCCAAGCTTCCCATCTTTTATCTTTCCCAAATATTAATTTGATTCAAATAAATATTAGCTTATATTTTATAAGCTAAAAACCATCATTCCTAGATTTGGCATGTGAACGAGAACTCAAATATTAAGTGGTCAAATGTTTCCTTTATTTTGTAGCATAAAAAATACTAGGATAGACCAAAAATTTTCCGACATCTCAGATTATCAGAAGTAAGAATTCCATTGTACATGAATTGCTAGGCAAAGAAGTTTACTTTTGACCAACCCTTGGACTACCAAGTCTTTCTCCAATCCTCAACCTGATATGCATGACAAGGAGGTTCTAGAAGGATCTTATCATATCCATCCTTCATTGTGTAGACTTTACGGCTCCCATAGCCCCAAATTAATTTATCCTCCTCATCTCTACTTGTGAGAAATATTTCTACCAATATTTTATCCATGATGGGTGTCAATTTCAGAGGGATTGGAATTGGTCACCTATCCAACTTCTAAAACTACTTAAATCTATAATCTCCCAACTAACTAGTGTTGAAATAAATTTTAATCTAGATCCAATCCCTGCTTTCCATGGCTATTTTTACTAATTGTAGTTTTGGTAATTCAACAAAGATATGTGGGTATTAATCCTATGAATATATCTAGAATTGTGCCTTCTCCCCTCTTCCCACTATCCAAAATAATCCATATTTTACTACCTAAGATCCTAAATTTAGAGCCTACCACACTAAGGACCCATTACCATCCAAAGATAAATGACTCACCTCATTCGGGTTCACCTATCTCAAATATTTACTAGTTAAAACTCTATCGAATAAAGAATTTGGCTGAGAGATCCACCTCCAGTAAAGCTTTTTAGCCAAAGCTTTATTACTTAACTCTAGTCTTCTTAGTCCCAAACCTCCTTTTACCTTGGTCTGGCTTACTTTCTCCCAACCTACTAAGGCACATTTCCTCTCTCCTTTTATTCCTCCCCATAATTTTTTTTTTAACCATCATGAACAACTCTTTTCATATGGCATGTGGGGAAGAAAGGATAGAAAAATTATAAATTGGCATGGCCTAAATGTGAAGCAAAACTAAGATCAATAGAACACACAATCAACAGGAAAATAGAGAAATGCCACAATTTTCTTGTATTCTTTTCATGGAAGAATAGAGCTTACAAATACCAACCCCTTACAAATTCGAAATTCCCCCTCAAATACCCTGTTTTCCCTTTTCCCGCCTAGAACAATCTATTTGAAATTTGAATTTCGGGGATAAACTTCCCAAGACCATAACTCATCGCTCGTTGCTCGAAACGACTATTAGCGCATGTTTTCGGAAAGCTCTCGAAGGGGTTTGAGGCCCTCTAGCATATAAAAGGACATTACCACCATTTTGAGCCCTCTACGAGGCCTCTAAGGCCTTCAAAATTGACCTTCAAGTTTTAGTAGTAGGATTTTCACTAGTTTTGGCAGGGTAGAAGACCTTAAAATTTACATATCTCCCAAACCGCTCAGGATATTGGGATGATTCTTTTGGTGTTGGGTCTATTTCTCCATCCTCTAAACAACTAAACAAACTTTAGAACAAAATAAAACAAATATAATTTAGATGATGCAAGATCAATCTTACATCATTGGATGCTCCTGCATCAAAATGGTTGACTACATAAAAGTTAATATACCCCCAAAGGTTAACAATTTGTAGGACCAATGATTAATTCTTTCTTTGATATGATTCAAAAGATTCCTCCAAATAGTTGTCTTCAATTTTTTAAAATGCAAAGGCACCCCAAATAGCTATCTAAAAGAGAAGTCCTCATGAATCCCAAGATCTCTAAAATAATATCCCAAAGCCTTTGATCAAGATTGAAGAAGACCACTTTGTATTTCTTATCATTGATGACTTGGTTTGTGACCCTAAGGTAAACATTAAGAGTATATTTTATCATTCTTGCTTCTCTAAAGTTGGCTACTCCCACTAATCTCGTGTCATTCAAAAAATGTAGGTGAGTCAAAACCTCCTCACCCACCTTGATACCTATTAGCAAACTCTGTTGTCTTCTTCTCAAGATGAGTCTACCTAAGCCTTCAATCAATATGAAAAAAAAAATAAGGGAAACAAGGATCTCCTTGATGAAGGTCTTGAGTGGATTCAAATAATTGTGAAGGAAGGCCTTTGATTAACATTGAGTATGTCGGAGTAGAAATGCAGCTCATGACCAATTCTACCCAATCCTGAGAGAAGGTGTTTAATATGGTTCTTTTAAATTAAATTTTCTTCCTTTAAAATTGTGAAAAAATGAAATCATACAAATCCTTTAACATATATATTATCTTATAAGATTTTGACTGTAGTTTCTCTCTTCGAGAATATATGCTTTTAATTGCTTGATCTATTATATTTGATAAATTTTATAATGTTGTTTTATTATATTTAAAATAAAATTTTCATAAATATAAATATTTGATATATGCACAATGTATTATTCTATATTTTTGATACAATACACTAGAAAGGTTATCTTTCATTTAAAAAGATTGTTCATAATCCAAATAATATATTTAAAAGTTATTTACGTTAAAATATAATTAAACTTTTTAAAGTATAATTGATCTTTTCTAAGAAATCAATATTATGAAGGAGATATATATTCTTATGTAAAGTTATCATAGGCAATGATTATTATTGATAATCATTAAAATATTTTTGTCTAGCAAAGAATAAGTTGATTGTAAATTTTTTAATATAAAAAATATTGTAATGGATATGTTACTACATTTCACATTCATAATGATGTGTCACTTTAACACCATTATTATGGTTTTATTTTTTATATTTAAAAATAATAAAATTAAATAACATCATAAAATAAATATATTTTACAATGGTGTTATAATGATGCAACATATAAACCTTAACTATGACGAGCTTCATATAAGACTAGTGCTACTTAGCATCATTTTTATTTAACCAAAAAATTAATGTTAGAAAGGATTTTTAACTTAAAAATTATATCAAATATAACATAAAATGCTATATAATAGCTTAGATGTTTATAAAAAAATTATAAGTTATAAAAAGGATGAGTATTTTAAAAGAGGACAGGATATGATAGGTTATAAGTTAGAAAGGGGAGGGTTATTTTAAAATCAAATTGAATATGACAAAGAAACTGTGAGTTAATTTAATATGCATGGACTAAAATAGCTTAAAATTTACATATGATATTGTGCTTAAAATTTTTACTAATAGGTATGCATTGTTTTTTTTTTGTCTTAAGCATTGTTCATTGATGTTAAAGGTGTTATGTCATATGAGAAATAATCAAATAATGGGGTATCAATGGCTACATGCCCATTACTCATCGTTGTATAATTGAATGAACTATAATTAAGTATGATTATTAATATTCACATGTATTCGTTGGTTTTCATTTGTCAACTACCTAGGTCATTGTAGTTCTCTTATCACAAGCAATTTCACTTAATCATCACTTTTGGTAATTTTGGATATTATTGTGGATATTATTGTTAGAAGTGGTTAGAACTTCAATGAAATTTAAAATATATATATTTAGCTAACTTTTAATTACAATAAATACATAAAATAAACAATTTAAAATGCATATATCTCATATTATATTAATGAGAATCCTTCTATTATATAAGATCAATATATTATGCTTGATCTTTCCCTAGTTTCCATTACACAAAAATAAAAAGATGCAATATATGAATGTTGGAAGGTGTCCTTTCATAAGATACACAATTATTGTAATGACTTGTTAGGTTGATGGCTAATTATTAGGTTACTAAGTACCTAGTGCCAATGGA
Organism: Wollemia nobilis; assembly: GCA_028583015.1. NCBI lineage: Eukaryota > Viridiplantae > Streptophyta > Pinopsida > Araucariales > Araucariaceae > Wollemia > Wollemia nobilis. The sequence continues at coordinate 473,538 of JAQPPZ010001127.1, forward strand.
GGTGATGATGTTAGCCTATTTTATATAAAATATGACCATATAATAACATTAAACGAACTTTAAAGGTTGTCTCATCTCAAGATAACCCATAACATAAAATATTCCCCTGAAAATATAAAAAATATGTGGGGACCATTTTGTTTTGACTTATATTATATGAGGTGGATTGGAATATTTATAATATTGATTGCGGTGAAATTCATCTTGATTTTCTATTAAATTTTTAGCCAATGCTTCATGATAACCTCATGTCAAGTATTAAATTATCTACCTTTGTTTTGTTGTTTATGAATTTGATGGCTATTTAGGGTTGTAATTCAAGAATCTACATGAGAACATTTGCATTAATTTTATTTAGTAAAATGTCTTCTCAAATTCTATTACAAAAGGATTAACCATTTCCTATAGTTCCTTGAGGGTTACAACTAGTTCTTGTTTTATTTATAACCAATTTTTATTTTCTCCAGCAACACTTGGATACCCTATTATTGTTGCTTGGTGTTAGGATCAAGAAAATTGATAAAAACCCACTTATATTGTAATATTTTCTATGATTGCACTACTTTTGTCTAGGAAAAATATTATTTTATCATACTAACTGGCTTCATGTGACAATATCTTAAAATCAATGAAGTATTATCGATAATGCGCCATCGTTGGATATATTTGATCATGGATTGCGTTAATTGCTAAAATGTGCTTATCCAATTATACTTTTCTATACTCAATAATGCTATACTTGAACTTGATGTAGTATTGGGTGAGATCAACTAGAGACTCTAGTAGTTGTGCTTTTGATAATTGATAGTTTCTAATACTAATAATGAAATTGTACACACCCAAAAATCACACATTGCCACTTTTCCCATCATCATGATTGATCAATTTGTAAAACCTACAAAATTTGCATATATTAGCTTCAAAACACTATTCATGCACTATTCACAAGCCCCCTTGGGCCACTTAAGCCCTTTTTCTATGATCAAATCTAGATCCCTATGTGACCACCATCTTGACTTAACCTCGATTAATCTCTATCTTGATCAAAAGCCACTTCATAGTCAAACTCCACCCCATGGTCAATCTAAAGGGTGAGTAATTTCTAGTAGACTGCTAGAGATCTAGTAATATAGGTCAGTGGTATGATCCTACATTATTAAGGATAAGAGATTTCGAAATCACTCCTAGAGAGAAGGTCATCCAAAATTACAAACCTATCCAAGAGCTCCAAGATGCATGCGGTCCCTTTTGTCTATTCATCCATGTCATCAATCCTTTGTCAGGCTTGACATCAATCAGGTGGAGATGCCTCAAGTACTCATGCATTAAATCATTCATAGTCTCCAACATTCTCACCCCTTCTATATTTTTATCTAAGGATAAAATGGTGTTAAAATCCTCTCATAGGATAATCTAGTCATTGGGAAATTGGAACCTAAGGTATCAAATATGGTCTCATTGCCTCTATTTATCCTCTATAGAAGTGGTTGCATATATGTTAATACATGAGAGTTGTTAGTCCTTTTGACTCTATTGTACTTGAATTCCTAGAATACCCTAGCTTCCCACAACTACATGCACAACAAATTCCTTTGGATCCTATAGACAGAAGAGCCCACTTGACGCTCCTTGAGAGTTGAGAGAATTTGCCTAACCCATGGGCCATAATTTCTTAGCAACTACTCCATCTCCTCTATTATTAATTTAGTCTCCTGAAGAAAGACTAGATTTAGCTTATTTCTATAAAACAACCTTATAATTTCATTATGTTTGAGCAGACTACCTTTTATCCCCCTTACGATCCATAAAAGGACTCTCATGAGGATGGGTGGATTAAGATTTTGGTGATAAGAGTCACCTTACCCTCAAAGATAATATTTTCCCCTTATTTTGCTAAGTGGTGTTGATTGGTCTTATGTCCCACTTTTTTATTAGTATTCTTTATTTTCTAGTGTTTTCCTATTTTATACTAGACAAATTTTGGGTAAGTCCTCCTTCATGATCCTTTGTGTCTACCACCAAGGCCTTATTAAGAGGGTTTGAGGTGTCTCCTCCTACCTCATACTGAGTGATACTTTGTTTTTCATAAGTATAATTCTCTTCTTTTTGGCTTCTCCTCGCTTATTTTCATTTGTTGACCTTTGTGGTTTAGGTTTGTGTTTATTTACCTATTGATCTAATCATCATCTATTTTTGGTAGTGTTTTTTTTCTTAAATTTGGTTAGGCAATTGCTTCAATAATTGGCTCCATCATCGGTTCTATCTCCATTTGATGATCTTCTCTTTCAATTGGGTCTTCAACAATTAAATGAGCAAATTTGTTATTTGATGTCGCACTACTTTCCATATCTACTTTTTCTTTGAATGTACATTCTTTTTTGGTTCATGAAATTCTATGACCTTTTCCTCTACTTGCATTTAATCATCGTAGTTCTATGGATAGTCTCTCATCATATACCCATACTCATGGCATATCTGACATCTGAATGGTATGTTTTCATAATCAAAATTTTGCTCCTACGCTTCATCCTCTATTTGTAATGTGATCTATTCTAGAAGAGGTTGTTGAGGTCTATCATAACACATATTCTAGCATATATTATTTATTTAAAAGTGTAAGTACAGTCAACCACCATCATAAAGGTTTCTAGAGTGTTTACAATGGCTGCAAAGGAGATGGGGTTCCAGTATTCAACTGGTAACTCAAATAACTTAACCCATATATGGTCCACAAATGGTAATTTTTCCTCTACTTGGAACTTTGTATGTCGAGGTTTTATAAGCAAGCCTGCTCTCCCAAGAAACCATGACCCTCCTTGGAAGACACTTTCTCAATCCTCTTTTCACTCAAAGAGCACTAGAAAATAGCCATTGGGATAGAGCGTGATTTGAATGTCCCCCTTTGTTCATCAATTTCTATATGCCCAATTCCTAAAGGCTGATAGTTGGGGTCTAAAACCCATGAATTTCTATGTTATACCTTTCCTTTCCATATCCTCTATGCTTGTTTGAAGGTTTGTTTTTTTAGCTAAACTATTGAGGAGTCATCTTTCATGCATCCATTGACATTCTTACTAGGATCTAAGAGCAACATTCTTAGAGCCTTGCACGAAAACTTGTTTGTGGCGATACTTGAATGCCCTCCACCTTCTTGTTGTACTACATCCCAAAAGGAAGGTTTGAGGAGGGAGATATCCCCCCACTTTTCGTGACCATGATAAAGTTGCAAAGGTATCCAAACCCTAATCAACTCCAAAAAATTAAAAAAAAACAAAAAAAAATACTTGAACTTTTTTTGAACAATGTTTGATACAAAAAAATCCAACCCTAAACCTCTCATTCCATACCCATTCTACCTTATTGAAGCTTCTGCATGCAATGACAACAACAATGCATGCAAACCCTGGCAAAGCTTTCTCCTCCTCAAATTTCCATCCAACCAAAGAACCATGTTTTCCTCCATTGTTATTTGAACATGACAACTATTACACACTTGGAGTAAGTTGTTTACACTATTGCTTACTTTATTCACCAATCCAACATAAGTACAATTTGCCCCAATCATATGAAGCAAATCAAAAGTATACTTGAATATTTTTAGAAGATATAAAACTAAAAACATGTAGAAAAAAAATCTAAGATACCACCTTCCATATATGTTGATATTGATTTTAGTAAATATTAAACTTGTTAAAACAAAATTTAATTGTATTAACATTATTATTTCTAAAAAACATACAAATTCATATTGGAGTGCATCACAAAATATCACTCCCTATAAAATATCACTAAAAACTTCAAGAGGAATTATATAAGTATATTCCTAATGCAAACATTAACAAACCTCAACTTAAAATGGACAACAAACTCCAAATTTTTTAAAATTAACATTATTGGTAAAGCCATGCATTTGGACTGATATATTTAATTTGACTCCTATATGTTATGTCACAAGTCATTACTGGGTTGATTTATTGACCCTATGCTTTTTTTTTAAATAAAGGGGTAAAAATTTATTGATAAAAAGTCTGGATTACAGAGTACAACTGAGTTTCCAACTAGGACTCAAATAAACAACCAAACAAGCTAAAACCACTAGACTAGAATGACACCCAGAAAAGACAACAAGAATAAACCACATTAATTTTGTACATCCTTTTGGATCAACTCCCTCAGGCGTTGAGAGTCCCTAGACATGAGACTCTCCCAATTATTGATACTCCAAGGATCCAGCAGCTCAGAAGCCCTTTTGGCCAGGTAATTAGCAACCACATTCCATTCCCTTGGAATGTGCAAAAAGGATATAAATTCAAACTCTTCACTCATTCTGAGAATCTAAACGGCTACAGAGGCCAACTGCCAATTAACTTCCTCCATCCTTTTACTGTTTAAAAGATTAACCACAATTTGAGAGTCAACCAAGAGAAAACCCCCTTTGCAAGGCCTCAATAATTGTAAGAGCTTCCATAAAATTGTTGGAGTGAACACCTTTATAAATGGAAAAGAAAAAACTGACACCACTAGTAGAATCTCTCCCAACACCACCAATGCCAGCATGTCCAGGATTACCCCTGGACGATCCATCAGTATTAATTTTTAAACTCCTCTAGGGGGTGGCCTCCACCTACCATCTCTCCTAACCTTCTTGATGAGCTGAGGAACCCTACTAGGGCTAGAAGAGTTCACACCATCCCCAAAGAGACCAAGGGCTTGTTGTACCTTCTCCTCCCTAGAATCCAAAAGAGGGTCCACATCACATTTGCTATGGATGGTTTCCTGAACCATATACGGGATCCTTTGCTAGATCTGTTGAACAGCCAAATAAATGCCCTGAAATATGCATCGGTTTCGTTTGAGCCAAATTTTCCAGATGATGCAAGAAGGACCCAAATTCTAAGCCACCCGAAGGAAGGGGGCCTTGGTCGGAGGTCTGCCCAGACTACTCCAGAACTCCACTAGGGACAGCACATGAAAACATGGATGGTTCCAGGCACTCCACCAACGGTGCCAAATGTCTCTGGCAAAGGAGCATTGGAAAAATAAATGAGAAGAGTCATCCTCATTCTTACTACAAAGGACACAAAAATAGGGACCCTGAAATCCCCTCTTCCCCATATTATCCCAAGTGAGGCATTTATTATGAGCTACCAACCAGAAAAAGAAGTTACATTTTGGCCAGGCAAATTTGTTCCACACCTTTTTCCACCAAGTGACAGGAAGACTCCCATACTTTTTCTTATCAAGAACCTGATAACCATAGGCTACCGAGTAGGTTCCCTTAGGATCAAGGTTCCAAGCCAAAATATCTTTATCCCTAAATGAAGAACAAGGCCTCCCTGTAAGAATAAGAGCAAGCACCTCTCTGTCCTTGGTCAATCCCCCCTGGGGCCATTCTTGTGGATCTTTCCACCTGTACATCTCCATATTTCCAAAAGACTGGATTTTTTTAAAGTTCTCCACACAAGACCAGCCTGGTTCCAAGAAAAAAATGCTTAGGGAACGTAACCTAGGATATTGATTCAAGATAGGAGGGTGTCCATCCCAAGAATCCTCCCAAAAAAGAGCATTTGATCCCCGATTGCAAATCCAGAACAAACCCTGCTTGATTAAATTAGCTCCTCTTTTCAGAGTGTCCTAGATAAGTGAACCTTTCCCAACCAAGCTGACTCTAGGGATTTCAGCCTCAGAAATACCTCTCAAGTATTTACAAGATAATATTTCAGCCCAAATATGATCTTGAGAGGTACACCATCTCCAATAAAGTTTTGCAGCCAAAGCCTGCCAAAAAAGAGTTGTCTATCGTAACCCAAGGCCTCCCTCTTGCATCGGCCTACATATAGAATCCCACCTAACCAAACTCCATTTAGATTGATCAAGTTTTCTAGACCATAAAAACTGTCTTGACAAAGCATCCATGTCCTTGATGAAGTGAGAGGGAGCTATTTTTACAAAACATCTATAAATGGGTAGAGCTTGAACAACATATTTTAAAAGCAACACTCTACCTGTAGTGGATAGCCATCTGAAAGTCCAGTGATTCACCTTCCTTCTAAACTTATCAAGCATAGACTGCCAAGAAGATCTAGGTAGAGGGTGAGATGAAATTGGAATACCAAGATAAATGAAGGGGGGAGTCCCAACCTAGAATCTTAGAATGCGAGCAATCCTGGCTTGAATAAGAGGAGGGGTATTGAAGAAGAAAATAGAAGACTTGTCCTCATTAATCAACTGTCTAGATGTTGGCAATTTTGGGTACCTTGGGTACATTGCCTTTGCTCAAAGTGTTGATGTTGTCATTGATGTCAAGAAGCGGAAGGGTTCTTGTGAAAACCAAGGTAGACAAAATAAAAGGTTTTATTTAAAACCATGGACAACAGATTTGAAATGGGTTTTTTTTAAAACCCAAGTTGGCTCTTCGTTTCGTTGAAAAAGGTGCCCCGGTGATGAAGATATTTAATTTTAAATATCTAGTTTAAATTTTATTTATTTAAAATTTAAATTAATATTTTAAAATTAAATTAAAGTATTTTTCGATGTGTTTGGAAATGTCGACGTGTTTGGTAATGCATCAAAGTGCATATATAATGGGGCTAATAAATTCATTTCAATATATGTTTTCGATATGAATCCTCGTGCAATTTCGATTTAGTCGGAGCCCCTACACTAACGAAGAATGATGCTCGAGAGCAGCACCAAAGAGGAGGGCTCGCGGTGGAGATTCAAATGATGCTCGAGAGCAGCGCCAAAGAGGAGGGCTCGCGGTGGAGATTCAAATGATGCTCGGGAGCGATTCGTTGGGGATGAGATAATACGAAGTCATTGTGCCATCCGAGGATATGCTGTAGAATATCTGAAAACTTCGTCAAGGCAACTTCGTATCTGCATCAGAATAGATCGTCATCTCAGAAACCTAAAGTTTTCAGTTTGGACATTAATAATAAAAAGGCGTGTGAATCGAGTTTTGAATACGGCGAAGTGGTAGGAGTACTCTCTCGACGACTTTGCGAATGTCAAAGCTTAAAATGAAGTTGGATGCACGAAGATCGTGCAGTTCTTGTGGTATTCGCGACTGTGCTAAGGTTTAGGGCTGCAACAGATCGTTGGATCGAATCACTCCAGCGACGACAGCGGATGCACTTTTTAGTTTGGAAGAGTTTGCATTTTGTCCAAGCTTATGCGGTACATGGTCAAATGTTCGAATCACTCCAGCGACGGTGGCGAATGCACTTTTTAGGTATGTCATAAAATGCTTGGTTATTAGTGTATTGTGGAAGTTGGGAGTTACAAGGGATTGTATAATATTTTTATTTTATTAAGTGCATTGTGTTATTAGGGAGATATAAGAGTTAGAGAATTAATTGTTTTATTAAGAAGATATAAGGGGAGTCATAACTAGAGTGTGGAATGTTTATTATTGGTTATGTAATATTTTATTTTACTTTTATGGTATAAGTGGTTTTGGGAGTTATAAGGTTATGCAATGTTGTGATTTATTTTATTTTATGGTACAAGTGGTTTTAGGAGAGATAAGGAAGTTGTGCAATTAAAGGCCTTGGTGATGATTATTGAAAAGTGGAGTAATGTTGATTATTTTGTGATCTACTAACCCTTGTGAAGATTGGCAAAAGAATTTTGTGATGGTGGCAGATTTCCAAAGGGGTTCCTTCACTTCAATAAGGTATGGGCACATTCTTCTTATGAGTATGATTGGTGTATGTTTTCCTAAAATAAGATTGGAGTGAAAAGGTATTCAACAAGGTTTCCTTTGGTTGGGTATAAGTCCTAGTTTTTGGTTTGTTGAAGACTACTTATGCATTGTTATCATTGATGAGAGTTTTGGTGAATGCATATTTTTGGTTTGGGGTAGTGGAAGCATTGTGCACTAGGGTTTATGGTTGTGAGTCTTGATACTTGCTTTGAGTTGGTGAAACCCTTGGATGGTTGTGTTGAGGTTGATGGTTGAGTTGCTTCCATAGAGGTTGGTTGATCAAGTTATTGCTTTTACTTGATACATGATATTGGGCTTACTCCATTGAGTTGATTTGAACAAGTTATTCTTTGCATTTGGTGATATTGTGTGGGTGGTTGTTTTGTTCAAATATCTTTGGAGGGAAAAGGATTTCTACTTGTTTCCTTTTCTAGTGATGATTGGTTGAATGCTTCAAGGTTAATGTTGAGTTGAATGATGTTGGTTAAACCTTGTCTTTGAGCATTGTTGTTGAAGCCCTAATTGGTTGAGAAAAGATATTGGTTGTTGGAAAGAACATGAGTATCATTGTTATATGACATATTGCTTGGTTGGCAATTGTTGGGTTGTGTTTCATGTTCTTGAGAAAAGCATACTACATCTATCTTATTCTGTTGAGATTGAGATTGAGTTGAGATTGAGATTGGGAGTTAAGTATAGAACATATTGAGTCTCTAACAATTCTCTTTATGCTTCTATGAGGTTGATGAATCACATTGGGTCTCTAACAATTCTCTTTGTGGGTTCACGCCAAGCAAGTTTTTCTTGATGAACTTGTGAGCGAGGTTTTGGACGAGGTTCCGTTGGGGACTTGGGGGGACGGTTCCATGGAACCAGGGGACGTCTGGGGACTTGTGAGCAGATTTGGACAGGTCCTAGCGAGAGGACTTGTGAAGTTGAGGTTGATAGTTCTATCAGAGAACTTGAGGACAGAGGTGCATTGGTTCTATGAGAAGAACCTGAGGACAGATTTGTGCCAGACCGAAATACTGTGTTTGGTGCTAATCAAAGACAGAGGACGAGGACATTTGTGCTAGACCGAAGGACTGTGTTTAGTGCAAATTTGAGGACCAGCTTTGAGGTGATAGAGTTGAGGACAGAGGTCTCCGACCAGAGCAGGGAAGACAGGTGTCTTCCGTGGATAGAGTTCCATTTGCTAAGGGCAGCGGAGGCGAGAGGTCTTCTAGAGGATCACCGACCGGAGCGAGAGGTAGGGGAAGGTATCTCCTTTGAGCGAGAGGCTCATAAATTCAGATTGGGGGAAGGTTTCTCCTTTGAGCCGAGGCTCATAAACATTGTAATTGGGAAGGTTTCCCAAAGAACTTTGAGATAACTTTTAGAGAAAAGTTTTGTGGATGAACCATGTAAATTGTTGTGTCACTTTGTGGATGATCTTGTGCATTGCTTTGATATTGCTTTGGATATATTGCTTTACTATTTTGAAGTATAAAGGAAAAAGTAAAAAGAGGTCTTATATTGTTCACCCCCCCTCTCAGTATAAGCTTGTGTTCTTCAATTGGTATCAGAGCCGGTTCCTTCGAAAAGGTTTAACAGCTTGAAGGAAAAGCTAGTAAAGAACACAATGGATTATTCCAAAGGTAATCAGCTTCAAGATAGTGATGAGTCTTCTAGTGATGAAGAGGTATATTACAGCAAGAAAGGCAAGTTCTCTAGAAAGCACAAAAGTATGAAAAATGTAAGATGTTTCAATTGTGGAAAGTTTGGTCATTATGCTACTAACTGTATTGTTGCCAAGGATGAAAGTGATGAAGATAAATAGGATTGTAAGAGCAAGGATTCTGAAAGGCATAGGCATCAATGGAAGAACAAATATGAGCAAAGCAATCAAGGAAAGAGGTATTCTCACAAGCACAAGAAGAGCTTCTACCCAGACAAAGCAAGTAAGTGTTCTAGTAGTGATAGTGAAAGTTCTTCAAGTGATAATGAAAATGAGATGTTGTTCATATCAGAAAAAGAGGAAGAACCAAAACATAGATTCATTATCATGAAATGTCTTAGATGTGGAAATTTTGGTCACCTTGAGGATGATTGCACAATTAATGATTCGGTTGCTAGTATGTATGAGGATGCATGTATGGTTTTTGAAAAGGGTAGCACCTCTAGTGATAAGAAATCTGAAAAAGGCTTTGATGATTCTAAAAGCAAACATATAGAGGAAAGTGAAGTAGATCTTAAAGGTGAACTTATTAGTGCTCTTAGTGCTTTGAAAAAGGAAAGAAAGAAGAATGCTAGACTCAAGGATAAGTTAGATGAATGTTGTATGGAGAGAGATGAACTTACAGAAAGTCTTGATGTCTCTATGGCTAAGGCACAAGAACTCAAGAATGAGTTAGAATCTAAGGTGTGTGAGTATAGTGAATTAGAACAGAAAATGGCTTCGTTGAAAGAGGAAAATAAAGAGTACAAGGATAAGTTGTACAGGTTTCAAGAAAGCTCCAAAAAGGTTAAATCTCTTATCAAAGGTCAAAAAAAGACAACAGATAAAACAGGTCTTGGTTTTGTTAAGCCTCACAAGAAACAAGTTGGAGAGTCTAGTAAGAGACTCCAAAAGGAAGAGAGTTCTAATGAGGAAAGTATTTCAGATCATGAGTCCTTGAATGATAGATGCATAGAAACAGAAAACAAAATTCAGAATGAGAAGAAGAAGTTTTTAGGACCTAAGAAGTCAAATAAAGGAAAGTTTCAAGGCAGATGTTTTGCTTGTCACAAGTTTGGTCACATGGCTGTACATTGCATGGCTCAAGTGAAGAAGGTAAATAACAATTTTAGAAGTGGTGATTTCTTTTATGGGTATTGCTACTCTTGCAATCAGTTTGGGCACAAGGCAGTTCATTGCAAGGCAGATAACAGGAACAGGTTTGGTCACAACAGGTTTGGCCAAAACAGGGTTAGTCAGAACAGGTGGATTCAAAGAACAGGTATGCCTAAAAGAAATAACATTGTTACTTGTTATAAGTGCAACAATGAAGGTCACACAGTCAGACAGTGTAGAGCTGAAATTCCAGAATACAGGAACAGGAACAGTGGCATGATCAGGTCCAAGGATCAAAAAAATGACAGAAACAAGAATATGGAAAAAGAGTTCAAGAGAAGGCCCGACAAGGAAGTTATAGACGTTGATGATGATCAATGCCTAATGGGAGTTTTACTCCCACTCCAAAATTAATCACCTCATCAGGAGGTGGGGGAGGGACTAAGCTAAGAGGCTCATTCTTAGTTTCGAGCCCCAAAGGTGGCCCTTTGCCATTGATGACAAAGGGGGAGAGATATGAGTAAGGGGGAGAGCTTCAAGTGAAGAGGAAAGCTTCAAGTCAGGGGGAGCAAAACTTCAAAGAGAGTGGGTTTCAGTTTTGGCTCTTGAAGATGTGTTTTTAGTAAAGTTTTGCCATCAATGACAAAGGGGGAGATTGTTGGCAATTTTGGGTACATTGGGTACATTGCCTTTGCTCAAGTGTTGATGTTGTCATTGATGTCAAGAAGCGGAAGGGTTCTTGTGAAAACCAAGGCAGACAAAATAAAAGGTTTTATTTAAAACCATGGACAACAGATTTGAAATGGGTTTTTCTTAAAACCCAAGTTGGCTCTTCGTTTCGTTGAAAAAGGTGCCCCGGTGATGAAGATATTTAATTTTAAATATTTAGTTTAAATTTTATTTATTTAAAATTTAAATTAATATTTTAAAATTAAATTAAAGTATTTTCCGACGTGTTTGGAAATGCCGACGTGTTTGGTAATGCATCGAAGTGCATATATAATGGGGCTAATAAATTCATTTCAATATATGTTTTCGATATGAATCCTCGTGCAATTTCGATTTAGTCGGAGCCCCTACACTAACGAAGAATGATGCTCGGGAGCAGCACCAAAGAGGAGGGCTCACGATGGAGATTCAAATGATGCTTGGGAGCAGTGCCAAAGAGGAGGGCTCGCGGTGGAGATTCAAATGATGCTCGAGAGCGATTCGTTGGGGATGAGATAATACGAAGTCATTGTGCCATCCGAGCATATGCTGTAGAATATCTAAAAACTTTCTCAAGGCAACTTCGTATCTGCATCAGAATAGATCGTCGTCTCAGAAACCTAAAGTTTTTAGTTTGGACATTAATAATAAAAGGCATGTGAATCGAGTTTCGAATACGGCGAAGTGGTAGGAGTACTCTCTCGACGACTTTGCGAATGTCAAAGCTTAAAATGAAGTTGGATGCACGAAGATCGTGCAGTTCTTGTGGTATTCGCGACTGTGCTAAGGTTTAGGGATGCGACAGATCGTTGGATCGAATCACTCCAGCGACGGCAGTGGATGCACTTTTTAGTTTGGAAGAGTTGGCATTTTGTCCAAGCTTATGCGGTACATGGTCAAATGTTCGAATCACTCCAGCGACGGTGGCGGATGCACTTTTTAAGTATGTCATAAAATGCTTGGTTATTAGTGTATTGTGGAAGTTGGGAGTTACAAGGGATTGTATAATATTTTTATTTTATTAAGTGCATTGTGTTATTAGGGAGATATAAGAGTTAGAGAATTAATTGTTTTATTAAGAAGATATAAGGGGAGTCATAACTAGAGTGTGGAATGTTTATTATTGGTTATGTAATATTTTATTTTACTTTTATGGTATAAGTGGTTTTGGGAGTTATAAGGTTATGCAATGTTGTGATTTATTTTATTTTATGGTACAAGTGGTTTTAGGAGAGATAAGGAAGTTGTGCAATTAAAGGCCTTGGTGATGATTATTGAAAAGTGGAGTAATGTTGATTATTTTGTGATCTACTAACCCTTGTGAAGATTGGCAAAAGAATTTTGTGATGGTGGCAGATTTCCAAAGGGGTTCCTTCACTTCAATAAGGTATGGGCACATTCTTCTTATGAGTATGATTGGTGTATGTTTTCCTGAAATAAGATTGGAGTGAAAAGGTATTCAACAAGGTTTCCTTTGGTTGGGTATAAGTCCTAGTTTTTGGTTTGTTGAAGACTACTTATGCATTGTTATCATTGATGAGAGTTTTGGTGAATGCATATTTCTGGTTTGGGGTAGTGGAAGCATTGTGCACTAGGGTTTATGGTTGTGAGTCTTGATACTTGCTTTGAGTTGGTGAAACCCTTGGATGGTTGTGTTGAGGTTGATGGTTGAGTTGCTTCCATAGAGGTTGGTTGATCAAGTTATTGCTTTTACTTGATACATGATATTGGGCTTACTCCATTGAGTTGATTTGAACAAGTTATTCTTTACATTTGGTGATATTGTGTGGGTCTCTGTTTTGTTCAAATATCTTTGGAGGGAAAAGGATTTCTACTTGTTTCCTTTTCTAGTGATGATTGGTTGAATGCTTCAAGGTTACTGTTGAGTTGAATGATGTTGGTTAAACCTTGTCTTTGAGCATTGTTGTTGAAGCCCTAATTGGTTGAGAAAAGATATTGGTTGTTGGAAAGAACATGAGTATCATTGTTATATGACATATTGCTTGGTTGGCAATTGTTGGGTTGTGTTTCATGTTCTTGAGAAAAGCATACTACATCTATCTTATTCCTTTGAGATTGAGATTGGGAGTTAAGTATAGAACATATTGAGTCTCTAACAATTCTCTTTATGCTTCTATGAGGTTGATGAATCACATTGGGTCTCTAACAATTCTCTTTGTGGGTTCACGCCAAGCAAGTTTTTCTTGATAAACTTGTGAGCAGGTTTTGGACAGGTTCCGTTGGGGACTTGAAAGCAGGTTTTGGACAGGTTCCATTGGGAACTTGTCAGCAGGTTTTGGACAGGTTCCTGTGGGGACTTGTGAGCAGATTTGGACAGGTCCTAACGAGAGGACTTGTGAAGCTGAGGTTGATAGTTCTATCAGAGAACTTGAGGACAGAGGTGCATTGGTTCTATGAGAAGAACCTGAGGACAAATTTGTGCCAAACTGAAGGACTGTGTTTGGTGTTGATCAAAGACAGAGGACGAGGACATTTGTGCTAGACCGAAGGACTTTGTTTAGTGCAAATTCAAGGACCAGCTTTGAGGTGATAGAGTTGAGGACAGAGGTCTCCAACCAGAGTAGGGAAGGCAGGTGTCTTCTGTGGATAGAGTTCCATTTGCTAAGGGCGGCGGAGGCGAGAGGTCTTCTAGAGGATCACCGACCGGAGCGAGAGGTAGGGGAAGGTATCTCCTTTGAGCAGAGGCTCATGAATTTAGATTGGGGAAGGTTTCTCCTTTGAGCCGAGGCTCATAAACATTGTAATTGGGAAGGTTTCCCAAAGAACTTTGAGATAACTTTTAGAGAAAAGTTTTGTGGATGAACCATGTAAATTTTTGTGTCACTTTGTGGATGGTTTTGTGCATTGTTTTGATATTGCTTTGGATATATTGCTTTACTGTTTTGAAGTATAAAGGAAAAAATAAAAAGAGGTCTTATACTGTTCACCCCCCCTCTCAGTATAAGCTTGTGTTCTTCACTAGAAGCACCATGATATATATCAAGAGACTGTCTAATATTGCCAGCTTCCCTGATAGTGGCAACTCCCAAAAAAGCAGTATCATCAACAAATTGAAGGTGGGAAAGAGGTGGCAAACTACTATCCCACTTCCACCCCTAAATGAGACCTTGCATGACTTGATACTTGAGCAATCTTCCCAACCCTTTCGCCATAATGATAAACAAATAAGGAGATAAAGGATCTCCTTGCCTCAATCCCCTTGAGGCCTCAAACAGCTCTGATGGCTCATTATTAACAAGAACAGAGAATGAGGAAGAAGAAACACAACTCATCACCCATCTAATCCATTCCTCCTCAAATCCAAAAGTAGCAAGAACTTTTTGGAGAAAAGACCATCTGACCCGATTATAGGCTTTGGCCATGTCTAACTTAATGAACATAGTTTTCTCCTTAGAAGTTTCCATCGAGTGAATAGCTTCTATAGCAATAAAAACCCCATCCAATATTTGTTGTCCAGCAACAAACCCTCCTTGCTCCTCAAAGATGATTTTGCTCAACCATATCTTTAGCCTCTCAGCAATTTTTTTTTTGATGATATTATACACAACATTACAGAGAGCAATAGGCCTGACATATCCAAGGAATTTGCTCCCTATTTTTTGGGTATAAGCACCAAAAATGTAGCATTTAGGGCCCTTAGCATCTGTTTGTTCTTTTGGGACTCATGGACCACCTCCAAAAGATCAAATTTGATTAAATCCCAAAACTCCTGATAAAACTCAATCAAGAATCCATCTGGGCCTGGGGCTTTTCCTTTTTCATCTTGAATACAACATTTTCCAACTCCTCAAGGGAAATTGGACCCATCAAGTGCTCATTCATCTCTATAGAAACAATCACTAGAATACAATTTAGAATAAGCTTTTCATTCTCATCATCTGATAGGGAGTCCTCCTTGAAGAGAGAGGAAAAATACCTCTTATTCTCTTCTGAAATATCTCTGAAAGAAGAGAGCGGGGCACCCTAAGAATTTACAAGATAGGTAATCAGGTTACCATTACGACGAGCCTTAACTGAGTTATAAAAGAAGGTTGTGTTCCTATCCCCTTCCTGAAGCCAATCTACTCAAGCTTTTTGTTTCCAAAAAATGTCTTCCTTCAGTTCCCATTCAGCAAGGTCTTTCGCATCCTTAGATTCCTCAACAAGAAGCTCCTTCGTGAATCCCTGATCTCTAATCTTCCTTGAAGCTTCTTCCATCCTCCTAAGAGCTGCCGGCTTAGCCAAGGAAAGGTTCCCAAATTTAGTCTATTCCATATCTTCAATTTATGTTTTACAAATTGTAGTCGCTTCATAAAGGAATACATAGCGGTGCCATGAGGAGGTTTGCCAGTGGTCCACCAGCCTCGCATGAAATCATGAAGCTTAGGATCATGAAGCCACATAAGTTAAAACTTAAAGGAGGAATTCTTTTTTAGCCCTAAATCCAAAGTAGAGAGTTTGATAGGCCAATGATCAGATCCCCTACCCTCCAGAATCACAGAACTAGTACCTTTGTTATTACCCATCCAATAACTGGATATCAAAAACCTATCCAGTCTCTCTAATATGGAAGCTTCCCCACACCTTCTATTGTGCCAAGTAAAGATCCCATTATCTGGATTGATGTCAACCAAGTTTAGGGCCTGAATATGAGCACTGAAGATAGAAGAAAAAGGCTTGAGACGGTCCACCCCACCACGTTTTCCCTTTAGACAAGTGATAGAGTTGAAGTCTCCAGCCAAAATCCATGGGTATAGGGGAACCAAAATTTTCACAAAGCAAATGTGCTTCCATAAATTCACTTTACCATTGTAATCAACAGGAGCATACACATTTGTAAGTAGGATGATTTCACCAGATTCATTATCATGTCCGACCATTGAAATAGACCATCTGCTAGAAATCCAAGTAAGAGGGGATATCTTAACCGAATCCCATAAACAAGCGACGCCACCAGCATATCCACATGCACCAATACACTGGAATTGCCCCCTTCTCCACAACTTGGGAGTAATATTGAACATACTATCAATAGCAAATTTAGTCTCCTGAATAAACACCACATTCGAAGAATGCACACGAACCAAATCACGAATAACTTTTTATCTGGGGATCCTATTCAACCCCCTTACATTCCATGAGAGGATAATCATTTTTGGGGGTTATAAAAATGGGAGTCCAATGTTCTCACCAAGCCTGACTCCACCAAAGCCTCCCCCATTAACTTTATTTTATCCTGCTCCTTCTTCCGACCCACTTCATATTCTTATCCGAAAAACTTTTTTTAATTATTTTCTGTTGCAATCCCAACACTGTAGGAGTTTTGCAGTCCAAGGATGACTACATCAGTGCCTGAGTAGGAGAGGGCATAACTAAATCTGTACCACTTTCCAAAATAGTTTCCCTTATAGGGCTAGACCCAACCATGTCCCCTATACTCAGATCCAAAGCCCTTTGTTCTTCATTTAAACCCCCTAGATTTGATTCCTTAAGTTCTCCCTCAAGAAGAGACATATGATTTGGCCTTGTTATATTTGCATCAGGTAGCGACGTTTCAGGTATCTCAATGCACTGATCAAGATCATATAATATTTCAAAACGGTTGAATAGAGCATCTGGCTGGCTATTCTTAAGGTATTTGTTTGCCCTTCGTCCTCTGTTTTGAGCTTTTACCGGAACAAAACCTTCCTTATCCCGTTCCCCTTCCTTTATCGAGGCTTTTCCTTTATCCAAACTTTGTCCAAACCGAGAGGGACCAGGATTTGAAGCCACGAGCGAGACAAACTTAGGGCATTTTCTTTGCGGGTGGCCATATTCACGATAAATCTGGTAGCAAAATGGAAGAGCTTCATAGTCAAGTTTTTGAACCCATGTAGTTGATCCAAATTGTATTTCAATAGAATCTGGAATAGGATTATTTAAGTCAATTTCAACACAAATACGAGCAACAGAGATTACCTTTTTATCCATTGTTTGTTGTGACGGTCCAACCGACTTCCCAAGCAGAAGGGCAATCTTATGCAAGATATCAGTTCTCCAAAATTCCAACGGAAGCCATGGAAGCCGCACCCATACTGGAACCCACGACGGTCGCTCCTCTGATGGGTTGAAACCCATATGTCAGGGTTTAAGAAAGAGTCCCACTTGGTTATAGAAATAAGGACCCCCTTCAAATGCTTTGTTACGATATGCAATACAAGAGAAAACCACCATAAAATAGTTGTTCGCACTCAACATCACCTCCACATTGCCTTCAGGATTCCAAGTCTTCCTAACCCAAGCCTCCACAAAGGGGAGAGAAATTCGGATGCCCAAAAATTTGCCAATAAGGGCATGTTTGGTTAGATACTCCATATCTTCCGCCACCGAGTCTGGTTGAACCACTAGAACTAGCCTGGCTTCACATCGTTCCAAACATCCATTGTTCTTTAACAAGCGGTTCCCGATATGCACTGGAAAATCCTGTTCCTTCCAATCATTTTCAGATGAAAAAATATCACGAGCATGCACTCTCTGTGCCGGACCCGATGACATCACGACATTCCTCCAATTTTTCAGACTTCCTCCGAAAGTTGTTGTCATCCCCGTAGAGCAATTTTTCTTCATCAAACCCTAGCAGAGTAGTTTTTCCTCATCAAACCATAGCCGATTTATTGACCCTATGCTTATAAATAATAAAGATTCTATCATTTTTTAGACTTGCACTCTTTTTCCTTGTCTATTTGTTAAAAAAACCCTTTAAAACATGAATTTGTTGGAACTGCATGTACATTGGATAACACAAATTCATCATGTTGGAAATGCAAATACACTGGATAGCACAAATCCTTCATGTTGAAACTGCAAATGCATTGTTTTTCCTCTCCCTTTGTTAAAATGATATTCACTTTAATTACATCTACACAATTTTATCGAAATGATACAATTTCATTCAATGAAATATTATTCATTTTAATTACATCTATACAATTTTATCAAAGTTGAAAACACATATTTGAAAAGATTTAGAGACAGAGTCTTAAACAATGTTGCTTTTACTAAACCAAAGCCTTGATAGAGAAAAAAAAAGTTCCATATAAAAATTTTCATCTATAGGCACACAAAGTTACAAATAATGACTGCTGTTATCAAACCAAAACTCTTTTATCAAGGGAGGAAAAAAGTTTTCCTAACATAATCATTATCAGAAATGAACTAAATTTTTATGAATTTTTCGTTATATTTCTGATAAATTTTTATGAAAAAATAACTTCAAAATTTTCATTATAATAAACACTCATAAATGAAAATATCCATAGATGTATTGCATAAATGATCTCCCTTGATGGGTTGATTCTATGTCTCTTCTCTGAAGGGTTACAGCTTTCAGTATATGAAGCTTAGAAGGAGACATTTCAAGAAATGTCGTTTTATTGTGAATAGTTTTAACATACGTACTTGTCATTTCCGAAATAAAATATCTAATGTTATATCATCATTTATTATTTATAATTTACTGTTTGTTTATAATGAAAAATATATATCTCATTTTCAGCTGGTAAATTGTATGATATCGAGGAGACTGTCCATAACAATTTAAAATTGTTGTTCTTCGTAGTATATAATCAATGATAGACAAATACTCACTGTTGTTCTTCCTAGGTATAGTGCACTCCCAAGTATCCACCCAGTGCTGTTGAATACATACCTCGCTCGTGTAAAGGTAGTTACAGAAACAGATTTGGGTATGTCCATTTTCAATTTTCAAAACTATTAACAAAAGCTAAATACCAAAAATTTCAACAATAAATGTAAAAGTTAAATTCAGGAAAATAAATAATAAGCAGTAACATAACATTTTTTCAGGAGAAATTTTTTATCTTTACATAATAGAGTTGGTCACAACCATACTATTTTTTTTATCACAAAGACTGCTTCCATCAAACCTATTTTTTTTAAGTTTACATAGGAGAGTTGGTCACAACCACACTATTTTTACTAACTGGCAAGAGTAAGGTTGAAACCACATGGGTTGTTTCCACCAAACCTATTCGGCATTGTTATTGTTGACCCGGTATGAAAGGGACCACCAGATTCGTACCATCATCATCAGTGAGGAGTAAGATGTACCGTCATCATCCGTCTAACGTACACTCAGAGGAGTCAGATGTACTGTCAATCTAGCTTAGAGGTTGTTTTCACCAAACCTATTATGCTTTGTTATTGTTGACCCGGTATGAAAGGACCACCAGATTCGTACCGTCATTGTCAGTTTAGCATGCAATCATCGGTCTAATGTACATTCAAAGGAGTCAGAAGCTTGCAAGAATTCAGATCAGACAAGCACTACTTTGCAAATAGGTTGCCTACCTAAATGTCTTCTTTGTAAATTCCTGACCAGACAAGCACTTACCAATCCACTTAGTCTCCCATTTTGAACGGCCGGATCATTTCGACTCAAAATAATTTAACCCTTATAAAAAAAAAAAAAAAAAATCGTAGAGAAGTGACAGGTGCTCTACGGACTCTTCCTGAAAATTCGCGGTAGAACGTGCTATTATTTCCAGGCGGGGTCACGGGCAAGTCAAGAATTGCGGGCGCGGTCAATTGTGGTGCCGGGGCTCCATGCGACCGGCGGCTCTGACAGCGCGTCGGGAAGAACAGAAGTGATCGGAGTCGGAATAAAACGACGGCTAAATTGTAAAAGTAAAATTTAGGCAGCATGTTTTTCTGGTGCGTTAGAAGTTTTTACCTCTGAGTTTTTACCTTCCGTGGTCCGCTCTGGCAGTGTTTTGGGGATTGCGATCTGCGGTGGGCCCACTTTGACTGTTAGGTTGCCACGTGGTGAAAGGATTTGTAGTTCGTACAAATTCCAATGTTCTTTTTTTTCTCAACTTGTATTTTTATGGGAATTTCTCGGAATCTTCACTCGAACTTTCCTTTTTATCCTTTTCCCATAAAAGAAAATTTAGGACTAAATATATGGAGTAAATATGATTGGTAAATTTATGGGAATTTCTCGGAATCTTCACTCGAACTTTCCTTTTTATCCTTTTCCCATAAAAGAAAATTTAGGACTAAATATATGGAGTAAATATGATTGGTAAATGGTAAAAGACAGGGTAGCTTATAAAGGTTATAAATAGGGAGAATGTTGTTTATTAATATATAGTTATTAGAGTGCAGGGATATTGAAGCAGAGTCGATAGAACGGAGAAGATTCGAACTGTACATTGAACCAGACAAGAAATATCAGCACAAAAAAATTAAAGGGTTTGCGGCAAAGGGTTTTTGCAGAGCAAGGAGGGTTTGCGGCAGAGTATTGTATTAAACATGTATTTCATCGGGTAAGCACATTTTCTGTCCTTTTTCGATTTATAAAACAATTTAAGTAGATAGGAGAAATACATTCGGTATAGGGGTTTGCGGCAGAAGGTTTTATTATCAACAAGGGTTTGCAAAGCAAGGAGGTTTTTATTACACATTTATTTCATCGGATCAATAGTACAAAGGGTTCGGCTATAAAGGGTTTGAAAATGGAAAAAGAGAAGCACCAATTGCAAGAACCAATATATGTCAATGAGAAACAATACTGGAATATATTAAGGCGTCGACAAGCTCGAGCAAGGGCAACAACAATGAAGAGGGCATATCAAAAAATAAAAATAAAAAAAAATTCCACCACATAAACAGGTGGAGAATAAGGAACAATCAAAGGCAAATCACCAAAATGAGTTTTCAGATGAGGAAGAAACTTACAGTCCCACAACTACACCACTCATGTGGGCACCAAGACTTTATGTGCAAGAGCTAATGAAGATGAAAGAGAAACTTGAAAGCATGGAAAGGAGAGAGAAGTTAAGAGAAACTAAATCAGATGAGGTAATAACACCATTCGAAGGCTGGAAAAGGAAAACAGCCAACTCAAGGAGCAAGTGTCAAAGCTACAAAACCTTGCAAACATGGGTCAACGTGAATGGCATGTCCTCAAACAAGCCATCCACCCCCAATCAATGATGCAATAAAGGTAGAAAAAACAAATGCAAATCAAATAAAAGAGGTACATAAAACACTCCAAAACATGGAAACAAGAGAAAATGAGCTACGAAATGAATTAGCAAAGGCAAAGGCATGGTCTCAAGTAGTAAAAGAACCAGTCAATCAACAAAAAAAATTGATAGAGAAGCAAGTAAAAATTCAAATAACAGAAGAGAAAGAAAGACATGAGAAGTTATCAAATATAATCATCAAAGGGTTGAAAGATTATGGGGACAGGGAAGACACAAATCGTTTAACCAGAGACTTCTTGTCAGATCGATTACAATGGAAGGGTTGGATAAAAAAAACAAGCGAAATTGGCAGACTGAGAGAAGGAAGCAGAGATAGACATATTCGGGTCACATTGATGAGCTACGAGGATAAAATAAGGTTATTTAAAAACAGAGGCATGTTGAGAGGGTCACAATTTTATTTAGATGATGACCTAACATTTTTACAGCAGGAAGAAAGAAATAAGGAATGGGAAAAGGTGAGGGCAACAAGGAATGAAGGGAAACAGGCATATTTAAGAAATGGAAAGGCATACATCACATCTAAACAAATCCAAAACAAATAGGGAGTATGGCCCGCCCAAGAACATCTTACAATGGTAAGTTTGAACTGTAGAGGTTTCCCTTGGAGAAGAGGACCCGGGTTAGGGACCATTGCTAGAGACAAAGATATAATCATATTGACAGAAACACGTGAACACGATGGATGTAGGACTCCAAAATTTGTGGGATACAAAAAAATAGCAATATGGAATAAAGCAGCAGAAAATGGCAAAGGACATGGGGGTATTATGGTTTTAATAAAAGAGGAATGGGATAGGGTCATTAAAATTTAAAAACAAGATGAAAACAAACAATACATCTAGATAAAGATCCTAGAAAATAAGTCAGTTATTAGCATAGCAGCATGTTATTTTACTCCCAAGAATTCTAAATTCTATAAGAAACATGACCTTAACAGAGAAGACCCATACCGCCCTAAAAAGAGACATTTCAATATACAGTAAGTTGGGGGAGATTATATTAATTGGAGATTTCAATGCAAGGATAGCAAATAAGCAAGCTAACATTCTAGAAGGTAACGAAGATATTGAGATTAATCCTCTTTGGATGCCATAAGGGGAAAATC
Source organism: Wollemia nobilis (assembly GCA_028583015.1). Lineage (NCBI taxonomy): Eukaryota > Viridiplantae > Streptophyta > Pinopsida > Araucariales > Araucariaceae > Wollemia > Wollemia nobilis. The sequence continues at coordinate 495,923 of JAQPPZ010001127.1, forward strand.
AACAGTGGATCAGGACTTCAGAAGATGAGCATGGGGCTATCACGCAATATGGAGAAGAGTTGTTAGGTATTTGCAGCATATACAATTTGATTATTTGCAATGGGATGAACAAATGGAAAAATTTAGGAAAGTATACATACAAAACATATAAGGGACAAAGTGTAATAGACTATGTAATATGCTCACAGAATTACATACCAAAAATAGAGGAGCTAGAAGTGGAAGATTCTCCAGTGGAACTTAAGTCAGATCACAACCCAATTGTTATGAAACTTTGAATTCATGGAGACAAACCAAGGGAAAAACACTTGCAAGGCAATCAAAATAAATATCCTCACAAGGGAAACATTATCTTAACAGATGAAAATCGACAGAATTTTATAGCAGTATTAAATAACAAGTTACAGGAAAGGGAAGAACTACATCACAGTAGTAGAGATTATAGTAAAAGTGAATGGTTAATGCACGTTATTCAAGAAGCTCTAAACAAATGCAAGAGACCTAAACCTAAAAAAAAAAAAAGGAATAGCTTCCCAACCAACCCATGGTTCGATGAAGATTGCAAAAAAATGCGAAGATTACTAAAGGAACCAATGGGTAAAACAAGAGCAAACAAAAAAGCATATGAGAAATTGGTAAGGGCAAAAAAAGAATAATACACTAGAACAAGGAGGAAAGAATTGATTTACTTAGGGAAACATGAACCAAAATTTTTTTGGAAGGAACTAAGCGTGAAAAGGATGCAAACTGAAAATAACATAACAGTTAATCAATGGTTGGAGTATTCAAAACAACTGTATCAACGTAGTAACTAGCAGGAGATACCCCCTACTACCATTGTCAAGAAAGAACTTTTCACAATTGAAGACATTATTCAAGGGATAAAAAAGTTAGCAACTGGTAAAGTCCATGACAGACAATCTTCAAGCAGAGCATATAAATTGGGGGGTACATATCTTGGCACCACAAATCAAAGAAATTTTCAATGAGGTCATACAAAATGGCTTCCCTACTAAGTGGACAACTAGCTTGACCATTCCTTTGTTTAAAAGTAGAGATGTAAATAATCCCTCAAACTATCAAACTATCATGATCAACCCTCTCTTTGTAAAGTTGTTTGGGAGTATGATAGAGCATAGGATCAGCATATGGGCAGAAGAAAAGTGAAAGAGAGCAAAGGGGCAAGCGGGTTTTAGGCCCAAGCACTCAACTATTGATCATTGTATCACGCTCAGACACAGTGGAAAAAATATGGGACAAAAAGAGGAGGCTTTTTGTTGTTTTGTAGACTTCAAAAAGGCATTTGACATAGTGCTAAGGAAAAAATTATGGAGCAGAATGGAAGACCTAGAGGTTTCAATTCACTACGAGGCAGCAGTTCACGGACTATATGAGCATGTAAAGGCTAGAATCAGAACACAGGAAGGGTTATCTGAATGTTTTGGTAGTGACATAGGTGTCAAACAAGGTTGCCCTGTATCTCCGACATTATTTGGGTTGTACATTGACAAGTTAGAAGAATGGATAAACAAATTTGGGGAGAGGGTGTGCATTTAGCCAAATATGTGGTAAAACTCCTTATGTATGGAGATGATGTAATTCTTGTGGCCAAAACAGCCAAAGATCTAGAATATCACTTTCAAGCTCTAGAACTCTTTTGTAAAGAAGTTGGTATGCAGGTGAACACAAGCAAAAAAAAATTATGATTTTTTAGCAAAAAAGAAGAAGCAACAACTCAAATTTCAGTTTGCAGGAGAACAGCTTGATGTAGTAGTAGAATACAAATACCGGGGCATAGACTTTCATGACAAACTTAATTGGAATACATGTAGGATGAAAAGAACTCAAAGTGGTTGGAGAGCACTATATGCACTTCAAAACAAGTGTAGGAATGTTGAGTTGTGGGACTGGAAGACCACCAAGGTCTTATTTGGCCTACTTGTTACACCAGTTTTGTTGTATGGTTGCAAGGTGTGGGCTAGTGGCACAACAAATGCAAAATGGAGGCAAATAGAAAGGATTCAAAAATATCTAATCACAAACTTTCTCAAAATTAAGGCCACAACCCCTTATGAAATTATTCTAGCTGAAACTGGAATGTTCCCTTTAGAAGCAATTGCTATGACCAAGTTGTTATGTTACTTGAAAAAACATAAAACATGACAAATGATAGATGGCCTAGGGCAGCTAGGAATGAAGATTTGCATAGGCGAAAGAATACATGGATGAAACAAAATAAAAAATGGATGAAACTTTAGGAAATCAACATAAATGGATGCCCAAATGTCAACAAAGACATAAAAAATTATGTGAATGAAAAGTTCAGAAGTGGAATGTGAAAAAATGCAAGCAGGAAAAGACAATATTATATTGCAAATTTTAACCCAACGTATAACCACAAGGAAAAAACGTATATAGGCACTGAAATCAAGTGGAAGGAAAAAATACTCATTGCTCAGATAAGGACTAGCTCTCATAGGCTTAGATGTGAAACAGGGAGATGGACAACGCCCAAAGAACAATGAGAAGAAAGGATATGTACTCTATGCAGCACAAGGGCAGTAGAGACATAGGAACACTTCATCTATAAATACCCATTTTTTTCAGATATCCGTGACAAATACAAAGAAACACTTGGGATCGAGTTTATGGCAGATTTATTTGAAGACAGTAAAATAAAAAAAGTTGGGGAACTGCTAACACAAATCAGCAGGAGAAGGAACAACCTTCTCAAAGATATTAAAGATCATATGATATGATTTGAGTAATTGTACTTCCATATTTAAGGTCCCATAGACCATATTTGGGTCTCGCGGACTATATTAAAATCTTTCATTTCATTTCATATAGGATTTTTAATTCTTTATTAAACAGTAATATTTTTGAAGAGGTTTAAGATTCTAAAAATATTGTCAATTGTTAAAAGATTTAATTCTTTATATTTTAAGTACCCTCTTACCACTCTCCTAATAAAATATTAATTTTTTTAATTATAATTAAATTAAGTTAAATAAGCTTTAAAAAATAAGGTTAAGGGTGGTTTAATTCTTATAGAAGAATTAGATTTTATTTAAAGAGCATAACACCAATTTAACTTTCTTTTGGTAAGAAGTTTAGGTTTAAAATAGTTTAGAAACTAATTTTTTTTAGGATAAAAGTTTCAAAGTTTAATAAAAATTCATTAATCAAATCCATTTTACATGGGTGAAATGAATTTTTAAAATTTATGGATTTTTTTTCAATTTTTTTTAAAATATAATAATTACAAATCAAAGGTAAATGTAGGGATTTTTTTTAGTATATAGTTTTGGTTTTAATGTTATATTAATATTTATTATTTAAATTTAATTATTTTATTTAAAATATATATATATTTAATTTATTATTTTAATCAAATTTCTTCTAAAATATTAATGTTTTACTTTTATATTAAATTGGAAAATGTTATCTTCTTGAAAATTTTTATAATCATTAAAGAAAGTTCAATCTTTAAGGTAACTTACAAAATATAATGTTTGGACTCTTCAATTGAAAAATATAATACTTACAAAAATAAAAAAACTCTAAAATTTATTATATAGATTTGAATTAATTCTATTTGTAATATAGTTTATTACTATTATATTTTAATATATTGGATAGTAACATTACACGGAGTCATCTGATCGTGTGGGAGAGTTGGAGGCAGTGGGTTGTGTAAAACTCTCGAGATAAGAGAGGTCTCAAGGTCAAATCCCTCCCTTCACATGCGGATATGACCCTAATCTAAAAAAAACATAACACCGAATCATATTATCATAAAATTCATGAAAATTAAATCTTTATAACTTCTTTATGAATAAACATTCCACTTCAACCTATCCAAAAGAGGAAAATCATTTAAAAAATATTAAAATATATGAGTATGGTTTTTATATTGATAACATAAATATGTTTAATATATTAAATTAAATTCATTTTATTTTATTTTTTATTTTTTATTTTTTTAAAGCGAAAAACCCCTTGTGGAGCCGCCTTGGTCTGAGAGACCACAAACAGGGGGTTCTAAACCGTCAAAGTTACCCGGGGGTCGCACCTGACCTTGCCCGCACCCGACCCTGCCCGCACCAACATTATCAATTGGATTTTAGATACCCAATTCAACTTTTTGGTAGGGTGGAGATTTGAACCTGGGACCTCCCTTGAAGGATTGCCCTCTCCTCTCCAACTCACCTACAACATCTAGGCAATTAAATTCATTTTATAATTAGTAGAGTATTAGATTAGATAAATATGTCTCTAACTATGAAACTTAGATATGCTCACATTCAACATAAAAAAATTATATTAAAAAAAATATAGTTTTAGGGTTCAAGTTCCCCTAAGGATGTCCCTTATAGTCTCTTAGAATCATGTACATTTTTAAGAAAATAATTAGCTACACAATATTCTAATTTTTTTGATTTTGAGGAAAGAAACTCATAATAAAATTTTTGTTAATGATATATGTATGGTTGTCAAAATGTTTACATGGTTACAAATGTAACATCAATGACATTACATGTTTTAATCTTATACAACATATGGTTATAAATGTAACACCAATAAAATGACATGTTTTGGTCTTATACAATCAATTTAAAAAATTGAAAGTCACACAAGCTTATACCAACTTAAAGAGTTGATAAAAGGTTACAAATATTAACTCTTATATATAATAAAATTGAAAAAGTGATTAATAAAGCATAACATCAATCAAATATTTTAATTAAAAATATATATATTTTTATAAAAATTAATTATTAAATTAAAATAACTATAAATATAAATACTAAAAATAAAATACAATAATATTTATAACACTTTTATTATAGTCCCATGGGGACAGCACAACGGTTCGGGTTTTGGCTCTTTCTCGAGAGGTCCAAGGTTCAAACCGCGATGTGGGCGAGTGTGTGAGGGGGTGGGTGTGTGTTAAATTTCCAAAAATAAGCATAGCTCTCGGATTTACAAGGGACCATGGTTGGGAGGAGATTGCTTAGCCCTTGTGTTGGTTGTAGGGGTTTCTCACACTAACCAAATAAAAAAAATAACACTTTTATTATTAATTATATAGTATTAACAATACAATTATATTCATAAAAACTATCATAAATGTAATTTGTAAATTTAATATTTATTATTTTAATTCAATCCAATGATGAGGTTATTTATTTATTTTTAATTTATCGGATAATCTGTAACATCATTGACTGCTACCACCATAAACCCCAGCTTACTAGGTTAGATGAAGTCAATGAGATTCCTTGACCCTCCAAGGCATCAAATTGGGACAACCAACTAACAAAAACTCAACTATTACCATCCAACCTATCCCATTTTGGGTATGATGTGGTTTGAACCTTCGACCTTCCCTAAGGGAGGCCAAAGTCCTAATCACCGTGTTGTCTTTGTCAGACTAAGGTTATTTTTAATCGTTAATATTCTAGGTGCATTTGAAATGTTAACTTATTTTAACTATTTCTCATTATACTATATTGATTAACTTATTTTAACCATTTCTCATTAGCCTATTTGGGTACGCCATGGTTTAAACCTTGGACCTCCCCAAAGAGAGACCAAATCCCTATCAACTGCCTTGTCCTTGTCAGTCAAATGTTACTTTTAATCATTAATATTCTTATTTTAACTATTTCTCATGATACTAAATTGATTAACTTATTTTAACAATTTCTCATCATACCTAGGTTCAAATCATAGTGGGGTGGAGTGTGATGTATGTGAGTAAGCTTGTGCACAAAAGAAAGGAAAAAAACTATAAAACTTTGTGAGCTTGGGTTTTGTGCTCTCTACCTAGGAGACCCAAGTTTAAACCATTGTGGGGTGTTTATGAGCTTGTTAAAAAAAACTATAAAATCTTTAAAGTTAAGTCCATACATTAAAAATTAAAAATTTGATGCATACTATTTGTTATTATAAAAGAAAAGTAAATAAAAATTTAAAAATTTATGGAATAGAAGGGCAAGAGATTAAGCATGCAAAACTTATCTAACAATACATTAATAATTTTCAAAACATTGGTATGATTACTATTCATGAAGTTCTTCACTCCATAGATAAAAGTGGAAGAGATGGATTGTTGTTGAAATTAGACATGAACAAGGTATATGATAGAGTATCCTAGGAATTTTTATTTTAAGTTATGGGTAAATTTGGCTTTCACCCTGCTTGGATAAACCTCATCAAAGGATGTATATGCTCAGTCATGAATTCTATCCTAATTAATGGTTCTCTAACAAGTTATTTTAGAAGCCTCTAAGACAAGGAGACACATAGTTTCATTATTTGTTTCGTATTATGGCTGAAGCCTTGGAAAAATCTATTTAGACAACCCAATCTAAGGGGTTAATTTCAAGGATAAATTTTGCTTCTTCTTGCAATCACATGACCCACTAGTAATTTATAGATGATACTCTTCTTGCTTTAAGATCATCTATTCTAGAAGCAAAAAAGATTAAGTTTATTCTATCTTTGTATGAGGTTGTCTCTGGACAGAAGATAAATTTCAACAAGAGCAAGGTGTTTTTTTTATATCCCCCTTCAAAGGTAGGTAAATATTGCAAAAATATTTGAATGTTCCATTGGGAAGATCCCTTTCATTTATCTAGGTTTACCACTTTTCAATGGCAGGTTACATGATTCTTCTTGGATTCCTATGGTTGAGAGGGTTAGGATAAAGTTGGCAAGCTGAAAAGGTGCCCTCCTTAGCCAAGATGGTAAGGCACAACTCATTAAATTCACTATCTAAAGTATCTCGATTTTCTTTTTGTCGTTGTTTAAGATACCACAAAAAATCTACCAAAAGATTGATAGTATTCAAAAGGCCTTTCTTTGGATGGACATGGAATAAATACATAGAATTCCCCTAGTGGATTGGAAGCAGGTTTGTTCCAGGAAGAGCAAGGATGGATTATGCCTCAGGAAATAAAATAAATGAATTTGGCCCTTGTTGCAAAATAGGGTTGGAAGTTTTTCAAAATGGATGAAGCTAGATGGGTAAAGATTTTAAGAGTTAAATATCTTGGCAAAGATGGTAATTTTCTTGATATTTAGGTCAATCCATATATTAATTTTTTGTTTTTATATTAAATTTGAAAATGTTACCTTATTGAAAATTTGTATAATAATTAAAGAAAGTTCAACCTTTAAGATAACTTACAAAAATATTTGATATTCCATTGAAAAATATAATGGTATTATCTATCTATGTTTTATTGTGTGGATTTCTATTGTGGATAATTATTTGCGGATAAATGATTTGATATTTATGCATAGTGGTGAATGATTTATGTTTATGGAAATAAAATTTTGTAACAAGTAGTATTAGAGCAACGATTCTAGCAAAGTGGGGATTGTTTTTGTGGATTGCAGAATTAGGGTAGATTTTCTTTTTAAATCATAGCATTTTGCAAAAGTTATATCTTTGAGTAAAATTAATTGATTTAGATGATTCTTATGCCAATTTATTAAGAATTTGAAGAGCTTTGAAATGAGTGGTCATATGAAAGAATTTGAGTAGTATTAAGGGAGATACAACCATATGAAGACAATCATCTAGAATAAGATAACTTTAAGGTTTTTTTTCCAAAAAAAAGTCTCATATCTCAAGAGCCATATATTTGTGAAAGGTTGTCTAATTTAGATGATTTTTGGGTCATTTTGTGTAGAAAAATATCATCTTTTAAGAGCCATATCTTTGCAAAAGGTTGTCTGATTTAGATGATATCACTTGTTACAAAAATTTATTCTCATAAACATAAATCATTCACTAATATGCAAAAATATCAAATTATTTACCCACAAATAATTATCCACAATAACATGTTGGAAGTGTTACATTATTTTCTCCCTTGTAAATATTAGTTTGGTAGTTGATTTATATTTTAAATTAATGTATGTGTCAATATGAGAGACAATGCAAAGTGTCAGGATAGAGAATGAAGAGTCACATGATATGTGGTAAGATGAGAGTTTTATCTTTATGAGAGGAATATGAAAGGATGCATCTCCCAAATGTTTGAGGAGAGCAATGTAAAATTATATATTGGAGACATCTCTCCAAGCAATGTAATTAATCTGTATCATTCTTGTAATATTTTGATATTATGTATATTTGAGTTATATTTATGAGATATTGTTGTTATTCTAATATTAATATTTACTTTTAGTTTGATTAATAGCATTCATTTGATTCATATTTGATCCTGGATAAAACTTTTTTTGAGTTAATCTATTAAGAAAGCTAATAGTGGTATCAAAGCTATGGAATTTACAACAATGAGTGAAGAGATCAAAATGTGAAAGCAATTTGAAATCGCAAGCAAATCGAAGGTTGCACATTATGGAAGAACTAAAAGTTAGTTTCAAGTAAAGAGTTAGAGGAAAAGTGACTTGAGGATAGAAATTTAAAGGAAGAAAGAATCAAGGAATAAAGGGCCCGATATATATATATATATATATATATATATATATATATATATATATATATATATATATGCAGCAAGAAGCATTGAAGCCATAGAAGGTAAAATTTTAGATATGAACATAGTATTTTAAGAAGGAAGTATGCAGAATATAAGGAGCCCTGAATAGGTAGAAGACAATAGATAAGAGTTGTGAGAAGGTAGAGATATAGGTAAAAAAAAAAGATGTTAATCACCAGGAAAAAGAGTCAAAGGCAAGATTAAGAAATTGGGTGTTTATATTATAGCATGAATCATCTGAGAAGTGCAATCAAGGATAGAGCTATTCATATTATGCAAATTTTATGAGCTATTAAAGTGTTTAATACAAAGCAACAAAGATAAAATGTGTTAAGATATCGTCAAGCTAGATGAAGTGTAGTCATACGTAGAGCAACAAAGCTTGAATCCATCATGTTAGAATTGGTCGAAGCAATCTAAAAAGAAAGAAAACACATTAAAATTTTGAGGTAGTACGTACAAGGGAAAGGAATCAAAGCTTAGAACATAAGAGTACACAAGAAAAATTGTATAGTACGATAGAAGGAAGGTGAAGAGCTATCAAAACACCAACACTCTCTCCCATTGCTATCAAAATATCGACGCTCTCTCCTAATGCCATTGCCATCAAAACATCTTAGCCATTGAACTGCCATTTCCATAATAACATCACTTAAACACAAAAATTTTACCGTTGGATAAATGGAGTGCAACTATCGAAGTCAATAATCAATCTTCATGCAATCGTTGAAAGGAATAAGAGTAACATTCAACATTAGAAGGAGCAAAGTTTGGTAAGCCACCTATTTGGTAAAGTAAACGGTTGAGCACCAAATGGAACATAATATTCATTGTAGGCTAAATAGAGAAAGGGTATGAGTTGGTTGAAGTATATTCAAAACCAAAGTCTTTGTTGTCTATTGAGTCATGCATGCACAAAATATGAGGTATTATTTATTTCTTTCTAAAAGTTTTTATAATATTTAATAAGGTTTAATGATATTAGGAAGTTATTGAAGCCTTATATAGGAGTGATAAGTAGATTAATATTTTAATTATTTCTTTGAAGTTATAATTTTTTGGTTAGTTTATAATTCAATTTGGGACTCAAAAGAAATTCTACTTCAAATTTAGAAAATTAAATTTGTAAATCTTATTTTCTTAGTTTCTAAAGTATTAGGGAGATATAAGGGATTCTACTTCATAGGATTTAATTTAGAAACTTTAATTTATTTAAAACTAGGGAGACATAAGGTTGTCAACTTCAAAGGAAAATGGCAAATACAAGAATTTTCTTTTCTGAATTCCGATTATTACAGAGGCCTAATTTTATCCCATGGAAAAATAAGATGAGGTCAATACTTATTGTTGAAAAACTTTGGGATGTGGTGAATGGACAAAGAAATGTCCCAAAAGGTAAAATAGGAACTCAAAAATTCAAATATGATGATGCTAAAGCTTTGATGTTAATTTTGTTTGGCATATATGATGAAATTAAAACACATATTGGTGAAGTAAAAACTTCAAAGTTTACATGGGAAAAATTGTGTATGATATTTGAAATAATAAGGTAACTATTTTGCATCTACAATCACAATTGTATGCACTAAGAGTTAATGATGGAGAAAAATAGAACATTTTCTTCAAAGTTTATTGGAATTAAAATCAAAATTGCCTACTTTAGGGAAAAAGGTTGAAGATGAACTTCTAGTTTCAGTTGTACTTAGAGCACTTCCCGAATCATTCAAAATATTGGTCACATATTTTCTAGTATCAAACATAAAGGTGTCATTTGAGGAGTTAATAAATATTCTTCAACAATATGAACTTGAAAATCAATTGAGAAATGAGTCATCCAATAAGGCTCTTGTAGTAGAAAAAGGATCTTGCACTTCATCACAAAACCAAAAACAAAACAAATATTGTTATATTTATGAAAAAAGACATAATACAAAATCTTGTAAGTATAATACATTGACTAGGAAGGATCAAGACCAAGAATATTCTAAAGGGAATCAAAGAGATCAAAGTAATTAGCTAGGGTATGTTGCACAATTAGAATTTATACATAGAAATATTATGGTAAATCACATGTCTATTATCAAGTAATGAGGAATCCAATAAGGACTTGGAACCTATGATAGTAAATGCATGTCATGACAAAAAGAAAAGATATAGAGTGTAGCTCAAATTATTTGAGTATAGTTCATGATTGGTTAGAAAAATCTTATGTTATCAAAATTTATGATGATAGATATTCAAATGATGACAAGGATAGTGATGCTTAGAGTTGTGTTGATATTGATAGGGATCATTCTAATGATCTCTTTGGTTATTTTGAAAGGTATACTAAAGGAATTGGTTCAAAATTGTTAAGTAAAATAGGATATAAAGACATGGGTTTAGGAACACATGAACAAGGAATGAAAGAGTCAATTATAAGAATAAAATATGAAGATGTTGGATATGCAAGACACAACAACAATACTAAATCAAGAACTAAATTTATGACAAAATATAGTGACATCAAATTAGTGATAGAGACTGATAGAATCAATAACAATGAAGGACTGAATGGAAAAAGGAATTTTACAATAGGGAATAGATATAATTATTGTGGTATATATGGACATAAGATAGAGAAATTTTAGAATCTCCATTGTTGTGAAATTTGTGGACATAATCATTATCAAACATCTTGTCTACATAAGGAAAAGAAAAATTGAAAATTACAAATAGATTATGGATGTATAAGTATGAATGAATGGAATAATATGAAAGGAATGTTATATGGTTTCTACAAAAGAAAATCAAGTATGATGAAAAATTAAAGTTTATTGAATGTAAAGAACAATATTTGTCTTGTCATGAAGAAATATGAAATGAATTATTATGACCCAAGCATAGCTTAGAATATGGCCTATAGTGAAAGCACCTGTAGTGATGATCCTATAGATATGATAGTCTTATGAATGTTCTAGTGGATGACCTAGAGACAATGATAATCTAGAGGTGACCCAAAGGTAAAGTTCCAAAGGTAGTGACCTAAAGGCAATGATCTAGTGAGAGTGACCTAGAGGTAGTGACCCAAAGGCAAAGACCCAAAGGCAATGACCTAGAGGCAGATCCAGTGGTAGTGACCTAGAGGTAGAGATCCAAAGGTGACTCAAATACATTGATCCAGAGGTAGACACAAATAATTTATAAAGGAAGACCTAATGAAGGTTGTATATATCCATCCATACGAAAGTTAAAGCTAAAGAATGAAGAGAAATAAAAATTAGAGAATGAAGGCAAAATATCCTTCCTAGCAAATAATGTAATACAAGGGGGAGTGTTTGAAGCATTACATTATTTGGTCCTCTTGTAAATATTAGTTCGATAGTTGATTTATATTTTAGATTATGTATGCGCCAATATGAGAGATAGTGCAAAGTGTCAGGATAGAGAATGAAGAGTCACATGATATGTGGCAAGATGAGAGTTTTGTCTTTATGAGAGGAATATGAAAAGATGCATCTCTCGGATGTTTGAGGAGAGCAATGTAAAATTATATATTGGAGACATCTCTCCAAGCAATGTAATCAATTTGTATCATTCTTGTAATATTTTGATATTATGTATATTTGAGTTATATTTGTGATATATTGTTATTATTCCAATATTGAGATTTACTGTTAGTTTGATTAATGGTATTCATTTGATTTATATTTGATCATGGATAAATATTTCTATGATTTAATATATTTAGAAAGCTAACATAAAAATCCACACAATGATCAAGATATAGATAATACCCTTGGGGTAGGGCAACCCCAATAATACTCCTTAAGGAAGGAAAACTCCACAAGATATCCCATGATGATAGCCCCACTTAGAGAGGGTCGACTCTAATAATACACTTCATGGGTAAATATGATTACAAGAGAATACTTGATATGAATGATGATAATTACAATGACTATACCCCTTCTTTATATACCCATCTTCTAATTTTACTTTGAGTATCCAACTACTAAACCCTCATCCCAACTCATTATTATAATATAATAATATAATCAACCTTGAGTTATGTGTGGCCCATGCCAATTATCCATAATATATTTATACAATATAATATCATATCCCCATATACCTATTACTAGGTACCATAATATAACCTTAAAAATTTTTGATAACAAGATTTGGATGTAACTAACATGGTAAATACTAAATATGAGTTGCACAAAATGCTTGCCTATGACTTGGATTTTCTTGAATAATGAGAGAAATTTGATTTACAAATTATTCGTGTTCTTTTGAAACCATACCAAAAACCAATCTTATATATCACAAGCAATAAAATTAAGACTAAATGGAATGTATAAGTACCATATGATGATCCCATATTGGATATATTTCCATTTAGCTAGCAACAATGTAATATTAAAGGTATCAAAAGTAAGCAAAAACTACGTCTTTTGTAAATATATACTGGAGATTAAAATTTGATAGAAGATATCCATAAATTTTAAGTCATTATTGTCCAATATCTTAATGGATTCATCATCAATTTGTGATAATTACATGGTACCTATTTGGAAGAGTAAGCTCATGTATCAAACCTTCATTTCTAGCTTTTTTAGGTAAGTAACGTAGAGCATATCTTGTTATAATACATACAATAAAAGGGTGAGAGAGCATCACTTAAGTATAGATCATTGAAGAGGAAAGAGATTTATTAGAACACCATAATTGATCACGTGTACTAATGCATCATAAAACAACATGATTTTATTACAATATGTTGACATTAATCAAGTGAGTGAAACAAATAAAAAATAAAGCACCCTTGATTCTATCGTGTGACTTTCAAAGAAAGACTTAATAAATGCTATAACTTGAGAGGATTACATAGCCCATTCCATAGTCTGTCATATAGGAATTAAGTTATCTAAGATACATGTTTCTTTGAAAAATTCAATTTGTTGTTGTTTTTTGCAATGGCATGGAATTGGTCTATTTCTTCTAGTGATTACCTTGTTAGTAACCTTGTAGGAAGCCATAGAGAAGAGGAATATTATTCTAACCCAAGATAAATACAATTTATCACATTTAGAAATTAGCTTAATTAGTTCTTAATTAATGAAATTGCCAAAGAATCCTTAAGCTTCAACAAGTTGCATTTTTTTGAATAATCCAAGCAATGGCCCATCAATCTTCGATGCATTTCTTGCTATCACTAAAAATAATGATTCCTCAAGTTCATCAATAGAAAGAGGTCTTTCCAAAATACTTTTTATTTCATCAAATCCTTGAATGAGTCACATGAAGCAACAACATGGTAAACATTGGCATCACAATCCTCATTAGAGGCTTTAAAAAGAGTTATGTAATTATTATAGCCCATTCCATAGTCTCTTATATAGGAATCAAGTTATCTAAGATACATCTTTCTTTGAAAAATACAATTTGTTGTTATTTTGTAAAGTCGTGCAATTTGTCTAATTTCTCTAGTGATTGTCTTGTTAGTAAACTTATAAGAGACATCGAGAAGAGGAATGAGATTTTGATCTAAGACAAATTCCAATTAGAAATTAGCTTAATTAGTCCTTGATTAATAAAATTTCCAAATAGAAATAGAATTTAGATCCCCCTTATCTCCTTTTAAATCCACTGCATTCTTGACCTTATAAGTGCTTCACCACCTTTATAAGATTTTTTATAAGTGCTTCACTACCTTTACTAGATTCATGTTCTCTCAAGGACTACTTGCATTGAGCTACTTGAGATTAGGGGTGAGTGTGAGTCAAAAAATTTATTAAAATATATTTACTAATTTTAATATGAAGTTTTAGAATATTCTTTTTCCTCTTGTGCTTTCAGGCATAATTCCTCTTGTTCTCTCTAAGATGAACAATATAACATTTGATAACATCCTCTTACATATACTCTACTTCATTGTACTAAATGGATAAGACTATAATTGAATAAAGAATAAATATTGACCAACTTCTACTCTAACCTATATTACTAAATGGATAAGATTGTGTTTGAATAAAGAATAGATATTGTCCACCTTCAAAGTCATTTAAATTAGAGATGTTAATTTTATAAGGAATATTAGAAAGCAATAGATAGATCATAGCTAACATTTAATCCATCATCAAAGTCTTATTCATCTATGTAGAATTAATCAATGCAACTAATTTTTCTTTTAGCCCTTTCATGGAAATTAGACCTTCTAAACCAACACTCTTTATGGGATTCAAAATTGCCAAAGATTAGGTCCCTTACTCCAAGCTTGTTTGTACAATTTACATACTAAAATATTCTCATTGAAGAGAGAATGATATTTATTCCAACTTCTATCACTTTGATCTCATGTCATACTACCCCTACAATCCATTTTGCTAGAGGAAGAAACTCATTCATCCATTCTCCTTAATCAATATATTTCCAATAGTTATTAGAGACGTACACAACACAAATATGAACCACTTTTTAATTAACAAAAAACATAGCCCACACATTTGGAGTAATTTTTTTGTTGTTGTTAAAAAGTATTTTATATTCCTTATAAGAAAGTAAGAAGGCTACATTGTCGATCATGTCATGTAAATAGATATTTCATCCAAAGTTTTACAAAGAGCAACAACTATGTCTTAGATGAATTTTGCTAAAACAAAGAAAGAGAAATTTATTACTTTCTTCTAAGTCACTACATATAGGAATTAGAGTTGTCGGTATTTATATGGAGTATACGATAGAGATCTTCCCTAATTTTCTACAACCACCATCATTGAGAATCTCCATAATAAGTCAAATCCCTACGATCTAAAGCCCAATTTTCCATAGCATCTATGATCTTATTTCATTCTTGCGGAGCATGAAGAAGCTCTACTATTATGAATCTAGAATAAAGTGCATGTATCTTGTCAATCAACCTTTGTAACTTCCAATCCTAAGAGGAGGTCTTGGTGGATGCCTTCATTTGATTAATAGTTACTTGTGAGTATGATATTACCTCTTTATGTGTCATTAGTGTTGATCTTCCCCATACCTATGGGAGGGGCTTGCCATACTCCATCCATCTTAAATAGTAGGTTGAGGACTCTTTGGGTGCATACGTCTCCATTCACCTAAAGGTAGTTGAAGCATTGAGAGTAAATTGTGCCACTATTGAGATACCATGGAGGGGGATTTCAAAGTATGCAGGGTAGTTTCCTTGATATTGGTTGTAGTCTTTTCCCAAATATTTTGGACATCATGGGGATTTGATTTAAAATTGTTTGATTCCTTTATTTTCATAGATTCCATAGCAACAAAGAGATATTAACCAAGGTCATTTATTTGATTGAGTTATCCAATCCATTCACCCTAGGCCAAGTCCTCCATGCTTGCTCGAGGGAGGTGAATTGAAGGAATTTTAGATCTAAAAATGTTGCCAACCATTTCCATAATTGAATGGTCAAGGGTTAAAATAAAAAAGTAGTCTTAGGTCTCATTATCTTCACAACAAAGCTCACATCTAAATATACTATAAAAACTGTGTTTCATTGATTGGTACCCTATAAGAATCCTCTTGTAAAGTAGAAGCTAGATAAAGAGTCTCACTTTATGTCATTTCAAAAGTATCCATAGCTAATTAAAGATATCCCCGAGTGGATTTTCCCCATGGTGAGTGATGGATGAGTATCCTAGAGCTACAATATACACACCGTTAGAATGTGGACCCCATTCCAGGTTGCCTTTGTCTTTTGACCAAGATAGTCATTGGTTTCTAAGAACCTGATGTTTAGCCTCCTTGATAGCCTTTGTTGCTAGGATTGGTCAATCTCTTATTGGAATCCAAACTCTATCTTCTAAATTTCCTTTCCCACAATTTCTATAATAGTGTGATATTTTTATCCATCCTTGACTATGGAGTTGTTCTATGATGTCTCACCATTTTGGAAATTGTTGAGACAATGGAGGTACACCATCCCCAACATCCATCCAAAAAAATTTGTAATGGTCATTCCTCACTATCCAAAATAATTATAGTTTGATAATTGTCTCCCATATCCTTAGAACTTCAACAACTAAATATCTTCATCGTTAGAAGTTGATATCTAGTAAAGACTTATGGAGCTCAATTTTATGCATAATTGGATCTCAAGATCCATGCCCACAACTCATTAGGGGAAATAATTAACCACCAATGTAATTTTACTCCCAAAGCTAAGTTGATTTTTATCACTGATCGGATGCCTAAGCCTCCATATTTTTTGGAAGACAAAGCAAATCCTACTTTACTAGGGCCCACTTACACTCTACTTTTACCCCGCTCCATAATAACCTCTAATTAAGCTTATCCAACTTTCTCAACACAAAATTAGGAATACTTGGGGTTGAGGAAACATAGATGGGGCTGACAAAAGTAAACCAACCTACAAGAATAAAGCCATCAATTAGTCTAGTTATTCATCCTACTCTATATCTTCTCTATCAGTCACCCTTATTCCTCATTTTTTTGCTTGGACACCTTTAATGGAACTCCTAGATAAAATATTGGAAGAGATGATTGCTTAAATTCAAGATACTTTGAATCATAATCTCCACTCTAGCAGTACAATAAAAGAATATGATCTTTTTTTCTCACTAAAAATTTATCTTATGGTTGTCGAAAAAAAGTTTATAATTCTTTTGAATCTAGATGTTTTTTATGTAGTAGCATGGCCCATCAAGGTTGAGCCATCTATAAATTATAAATAAGAGATATAAGGGGATGTCAATGCACATCTGATTCTTTAAGTGGATATATTATTCTTTTCCTTAGAGATGAGATGACCTAGAAACGCTTCCAAAATGATGAACAAATAGAGGGAAAGAGGATCCACCTAGAACAATCCCATGGAAGAATTCAACAAAGAAGACAAATTATCATATATCAATACAACATAAGATAATAAGAAAATAGTGCCTCTAATCCAATCCATCCAATCATGGGAGAAGTCAAACTTCCTCAAGACCTACAAGAAAAAATGCCAACCCACCCTGTCATATACCTTGGAGAGGTCCAAATGAATAAACATGGCTAGGGATCTCTATGTCTACATGGAGTAAAGGGCCTCCTAAGCAAGCATTATTTTATCTCCAATTCGTCTCCTTCCCATAAATCCTCCTTGCTTTGGGGAGATTATCATAGGGAGAAATGGTTTCAACCTTTAAGCTATCACTATCATAATGATATCGATCTGAAACCAAAAATTTTGATTTACCTCTTGGGACTTAGGTATGAGCATGATGTAGGTTTTATTGATTTCTTTCAAAACTGACTTTCCCACACATGCTTCCTCTACTACCACAAGTAGATCATCCTTGAGTATACCACAAATTTCTTAGAAGAACTCGATGGGGAAGCCATCTGATCCATGGGTTTTTCTTTTTTCATCTTGAAAATTACTTTCTTTACTTCCACCATAGAAATTGATGTTGTTAATACCTCATTATCCTCTTCCTTAATAAGGGAAGGAATTACTTATAGAACTTACTCTGAAGCCCTAGGGTCGAGGGGGATTGTAGAGAAAATCTCCTCAAAGTAGTCAGTGGCAATTTTCTTCATCCTATCTTAAGAGTTAACTAGATTGTCCATGTTGATCTTCAAGGAAGGCATAAAGATTGAAACTAGTCTAGCCAAAAGATATTTATGGAAGAAAATAGAGTTTTTGTCCCTTTCCTTCAACCACCGGATCCTGGATTTCCATTTCCACAAGATATCCTCCCTCCTTTTCTATTCTGCTAACTTGAAAGAGACTTGGATTTATTATTTGATGAGATACTCTATAAGTCCCAAGGAGATAATTTGGGTATTCACTTTCTCTAGTTTGAAAGCCTAACCTACCTTTTTAGACCTCACATCTCACACTTGTTCCATCCTTAATTATAATTTTTATGAACTATAATCTCATGACAAGAGATACATCTGGATGTCATATCTTGGATTTCCTTCCCTACAAAACTAAATAACTAATGGCATAAAGGAAGTATCATTGAATCAAATAAGTTAGAATTTAAAGGGTGAGTAATTTCTAGTAAATTGTTAGAGATCTAGCAAAATAGGTCAGTGGTCTAATCCTACATTATTACTTCTAATCACTCTTAGAGATAAGGTCCTCCAAAATTATAAACCTATCCAAGCACTCCAAGATGCATGTAGTCCCTCTTATCCATTCATCCATGTCATCAATCCGTTGTCAGGCTTGACATAAATCAGGTGGAGATGCCTCAAGTGCTCATGCTTTAAATCATTCATAATGTCTAACATTCTCACCCCTCCTATATTTTCATCTAAGGATAAAATGGTGTTAAACTTCCCTTCTAGGACAATCTGGTCACTAGGAAACTGGAACATAAGGTGCCAAATATAGTCCCATTGCCTCTATTTGTCCTCTATAGTAGTGATTGCATATATTTTAATATATGGAAGTTGTTGGTCCTTTTGCCTCCATTGTACTTAAAGTCCTATAATACCCTAACTTACCACAACCGCATGCACAACAAATTCCTTTGAATACCATAGACAGAAGAGCCCACCTAATGCTCCTTGAGATTTGAGAGAGTTTTCCCGACCCGTGGACCATAATTTGTTACCAAATGCTCCATATCCTCTATTATTAACTTAGTCTCTTGAAGAAAGATTGGGTTTAGCTTATTTCTCTAAATTAGCCTTATAATTTCATTGTGTTTGAGTGGACTGCCTTGTATCCCCCTTAAATTCCATGAAAGGAGTATCATGAGGATGAGTGGGTTAATATTTTGGTGATAAGAGTCATATGATGCAGGAGCATCCAATGGTGTAAAAGTGATCTTGCATCACCCAAAAAAATATTGTAATTGTTTAATTTTGTAAAACTAGTAAAAACTAGTAAAACTAGTAAAACTAGTTTTTCTTGTAGGAGATTTTTAAAGGTATTAGAGGTCGAATTTGAGGATTTTCGGCTAGACACGAGTTCATGCTAAGGCTCGCCCCTCTTAGATCGCTTCATGTCATTTTTGAAAATATGTTGTAATAGTCAATTGGGTCAACAAGCGCGAAGTTACAACCTCCGCAAGTTGCCCCAAATTTCAAATTTCAAATTCCAATTTTTAGGTGGGAAAAAAGGGGAAAATTGGGCATAAGTAGGAATTTTCGAATTTGTAAAAGGGATCTTCTTTTGGGATCCTCATTTTTAGCATGAAAGTAATGGAAATCTTTGGCTCCTTTTAGCATTTCTGGTTTTTAGTGGATTGTATGTGTTTTTTTTTTTATGCAACTCTACTTCATCATATTACCCTCAGAGACAATATTTTTCCCTTCTTTTGCTAAGTGGTGTTGATTGGTCTTAAGTCCCACTATTTGATTAGTATCCATCTTCATTTTCTAGTGTTTTTCCTATTTTATACCAGATGGATTTTGGGTAGGTCCTTCTTCATGATCCTTTGTATATACCACCAAGGCCTTATTAAGAGAGGTTGAGTTGTCTCCTCCTACCTTAGATTGAGTGATCCTTTGTGTTTCATAAGTATAATTCTCTTATTTTTGGCTTCTCCTCGCTTATTTTCCTTTTTTTATCTTTGTGGTTTAGGTTTGTGTGTATTTACCTATTAATCTAATTGTCATATATTCTTGGTAGTGTCTTTTTCCTTAATTTTGATCGAGGAGTTGCTTTAAGAAGTGACTCCATCATTGGTTCTATATCTATTTGATGATCTTCTCCTGCGTTTGGATCTTCAATAGCCAAAGAAGTAAATTTATTATTTGATGTCACACTACTTTCCATATCTACTTTTTTCTTTGAATGTGCTTTCTTTTCAAGCTTATGAAAGTCTACTACCTTTTCATTTACTTGCATTTGATTAGAGCAGTTCTATGGATAGTGTCTTGCCATATGCCCATACTCATGGTATATCAGACATCTAAATGAGATGTTTTCATAATAAATTTTTTGCTCCTATGCTTTATCCTCTATTTGTAATGTGATCTTTTCTAGAAGAGGTTTGTCAGGGTCCATTATAACACATATTCTACATATATTATTTATTCAAAACTGTAAGTACAGTTAGCCACCATCATAAAGGTTCCTAGAGTGTTTCCAATGGTTGCAAGGGGTATTTAGCTAGTAACTCAAATAACTTGAACTAGATAGGGCCCACAAGTGGTATTTTTCCCTCTACTTGAAACTTTGTATGCCAAGGTTTTATGAACAAGCTTGCTCTCCCAAGAAACCATGATCCTCCTTGGAAGACACTTTCTCAGTCATCTTCACACTCAAAGAGCACTAGAAAATAGCCATTGAGATAGAGTGTTATTTGAATGTCCCTCTTTATTCATCAGTTTCTATATGTCCAATTCCAAAAGGCTGATAGTTGGGGTCTAAAACCCATGAATTTCTATACTAGACCTTGTTGGAAATTTTGAGTCCCTAAGTCAAAGTTGTCATTGATGACACCATATGGAGTCATCATTAATACCAAATATTTTAGCAGGAAATAAATACGACAAATATGGTCATTTGATATTCAGCAAGAAGGCAGAATTTCGAGTGAAACAGTGCAAAAGACAGAAGTTAAAAAGGAGTTATAATATTTATTTTATAAATTATTTAAATTCGGGATGAATTTAAATTTTATAAATAAATATTAAAAGGTACTTTATCAAAGGTGAAATATTATAATGGTTAGAAGTGCCATGGTGAAAACCCAAAATAAAATATTTGTAATTTTCATTACAATATTTTATATTGCAAAAGTGGGTTTATAAAGTCTAAAAATATCTTAATAAACCCAAAGGTTGGGTTTAAAGGTTTAAGACCAAAGAATATTTTAATCAAGCCAAAGGTTGGATTTAAATTTTTAAACAAGGCAAAGTTTATCTCCACCGACGTCATAGAAGCCAAAGGGAAGCACCGATGTTTTTGATTTAGTGGAAATGCATATAAATACCATCCCCAAAGTTGATTTCCGAATCATCCTTGCTCGAATTGGAAAGAGAAAGCATATGAATTAAATGCAGAGCTCATGAGATAGAATTACGAAATTCATTTTTGACTTGACGATGAAAGAAAACAAAGGCAAGAGCATTGATTAATTGGAAGCCAACAAGGCACCTTGGCCTAGTGGCAAGTGGGTTGCAAGCTTACGTTTTGGTGTGCATGGTGGATAGTGTTTGAATCCCGTAGAAGCTTTTGGTGGACGTGTTGAATGCGCCAATCGTTAGGCGCATACGTTTTGCAAGAAAAGAAAGGGGTGTTGAAGCACGTGGTGCTTCTTCCTTCCCAACGAGCTTGTAGATCGTGTGGTGGTTTGCATCGTGGGCAAAGACGTTTGTGTGGGCTGAATTGAGAGTTCGAAACTCTCCAAAGGCAAAGGTACATTTTTATGTTTTATTTTATTAATGCCTAAGTTGGAGGTATAAGGTATTTGGTGGTTGAAGTATTTGCATTGTGATAAAGGTTGGTAGTTGAGAAATACCATTAGGAGTTATAAGGAGAATTATAGTTTTATTTTCAAGCCTTAAATTTTGCTATTGTGGAATATTGAAAGGTTAAGACTTTGTGGGTTGTATGTCATTTTGAATAAAGGGTTTTGTGATTATTGTGAGGATATTATTTATTGTTTAAGTTGGAGTGATAAGGTGTAATTGTGATATTATTTTTGTGATATAAAAATTATCCTCTAACCCTTATTGAGTTTGTCAAAGAAGTAATTTTGAATGTGGCATATTTGTAAGGGCAACTACTCTTCAAGAAAAGGTATGGGCAAAATTCTTCTTTGTTGAGTTAGGTGATTGGCTTGATTTAAAATTATGTTTGGAGTGAAAAGGATTTGATTAGGGTTTCCTTTTTGAAAGTGGTTGAGTTAATGCTTCAAGGTTTTTTGGATTGAGAGTTGTGATTAAACCTTGTTTGATAAGCATTGTTGTTTAGACCATTGGATGAATGAAGTACTTTGAGTTTATGCTTCAAGGTTTTCTGGATTGAGAGTTGTGATTAAACCTTGTTTGATAAGCATTGTTGTTTAGACCATTGGTTGAGTGAAGTACTTTGAGTTTATGCTTCAAGGTTTTTTGAATTGAGAGTTGTGATTAAAACATTGTTTTATTAGCATTGTTTTTGAAGCCAATGGGTTATGCAAAGAACTTGAAGTTGAATTAGAAAAGAACATGAGTATCATTGTTATGTGAGATTTTTTGTCGAGCATTTTTGAAAATATTTTGAGTTGGGAGATACATGCTTGGACTAGGGTTTTTGAGAAAGGGTTGTTTCTTGAAGTGATTGGTTGAGTAGAGTTGATTAAGCCTAGTCAAGTGGATGCATGAAGTGGTTGTTCAAGTTCCATAAAACAAACTATTCTATATTTTGATTTGAGTTGAGATTGAGCTTTGAGAATAGAAAATATTGAGTCTCTAAAAATTATTTTTATGCTTATATGAGATTGAGTTGAGAAAGTTATTGAGCATTGAGTATAGAATATATTGAGTCTCTAACAATTCTCTTTATGATTCTATGAGATTGGACAATTTTTGTGTGGACTTGTTAAGTTGATTTGAGGCAAGTCTTTGAGAAGGCTTGTGGACTGTTTTTGTGTGAGCTTTTATGGAAGCTTGTAATGCATATTTGAGCAAGTCCTAGAGAGGACTTATTGAGCAGATTTGGACAAGTTATGTGTGAGCTTGTTGAGCAGATTTGAAAAAGTTCTGTGTGAGCTTGTTGAGTAGATTTGGACAGGTTCTGTGTGGACTTGTTGAGCAGATTTGAGCAGGTTCTATGTGGACCTATTGAGCAAATTTGATCAAGTTTTGTGTGGATCTGTTGAGCAGATTTGAGTAGGTTCTGTGTGGACCTATTGATCAGATTTGATCAGGTTCTATGTGGACCTGTTCAACATATTTGAGCAGGTTCTGAGTGGACATGTTGAGCATATTTGAGCAGGTTCTAAGTGGACCTGTTGATCAGATTTGAGCAGGTTCTGAGTGGACTTGTTGAGCATATTTGAGCAAGTTCTGAGTGGACATGTTGAGCATATTTGAGAAGGTTTTGAGTGAACCTATTGAGTAGAGCTTTAGAGGTGACAAAGCAGAGAGGACAGAGTCACCAATGGATAGATATCCATTAACCAGGACATTGAGGATAGGTATTCTAAGTGAGAACAAGAGTCTTCAAGTGGAGAGATATCCATAGTCAGTGCAGTAGAGGCAGTGTCTTCTAGAGGTTCACCAGTCAGAGCAGAGGAGGAGTTCTCCTATGGATAGAGATCCACAAACCAGATTTAGGGGATCATCATCTCCTTTGGATAGAGGTCCATAAACATTGTAATTGGGAAGGATTCCAAAAAGATAATTTGAGAAGGATATTGAAAAAAATCGAGCTCTGAGGTGGGAAGTGATGCACTAGGGTTTCTAAAGCTAAGGAAAATCTAGGGCATCTATTGGGTTTTCGAAGAGATCTCTGGTTACTGTGGATCTAAAGGCAAGATTGCTGCTCCAACAGGGTCCAATGGGGACTTCTCCGGATCCTCTTATAAAGAGGAATATCTCTTATGCAGATATGCTAAAAGATAAATCTCCTTCCAAGACAGAAAAAGCTCAAAGATCTGCCTTTAAAATGCTCTTTACGGTCACGGGAAACAGATCAACAGCACATCGGGTCAATGGATGCCTACCACAGTCCGATTCATGGCCCAAGATTGTCATTGAGCCAAGGATGGTCGAAGAAACAGTCTTATACAGAGCCAATCACGATCTGATCTACAAATTCATGGGTATTCGCCCTACACTAAATTTTTTGCACTCCTAGGTCCGACAAAACTAGGAGCCTCATGGTGAGTACTCTTTATGGTTTATTAGCAATGGGTATTTTATTGTTAGTTTTTCTTCTCTAGCCGATAGAAATAGGGCTTTCAAATCAGAGAAGAGGAATCATGGTCCAACGAGTCTATTTGTTCAACCCTGGAGAGTGGGATTCGATCCCTGAATTGAACCCACTGCTATCCCGGTCTGGATCCGTCTGTATGCACTTCCAATGGAGTTTTGGAGTGAGCAGGTTTTGGAGATGATCGGTAATTCCCTTGGAAGACATTTGGGTGTCTCCAAAGATACAATAGAAGGGAACACAACTGTTTATGCAAGAATATGTGTGGAAATGGATCTTAGCCAGCCTCTCCCGACAGAGGTGGAACTTGAACTTGCAGGACTATCATGGATTCAACAACTGGATTATGAGGCTCTGCCCTTTAGATGTAGAGTTTGCCACAAACACGAGCATTTGGCCCAATTTTTCCCAAATAATAGTACCACAAAAATGGAGGCTCCTCTAGGAATGTCAAATCTTCCTAAGGAGGGTAATTCAACAATAAACAAAGAACAAGCCAATACCTCCCAAGGTAAAGAAGCTCGAGAGAGATGGTTTTGAACAGACCTAAAAGAAGGAGAAGGCAAAAGAAAAAAATATGGTAAGGAGCAAACTCTCCTCAAAGCCGCCAATAAGTATGAAATATTTAAGACACTAGTGGACCAAGAGGAACATTTCATGGAAGGCATGGATGGTAATAGTGAAAATAATAACATTCACGTTCATGCTCCTCTTTCTTCTCCCCCCATCATAGAGCAGGTAATTGACCACAGTGGGTTACCGCAGTCTGAGAGTGTTGGGGCATTGATAGTTCATAACCAAGAGTAGCCAATGATCAAGGATGTCAGCATGGGAATAGTAGAAAAGAACAGAGAAAGGCCAAATTTAGGGATAACTCAGGTGGAAAAGAGGTCAAAGAATAGCAACTCTCAAGGAGTGGGTAGAAAATCAAATAAGGAATTGCTAGCGACTCAAGGAGACAAACTGATCACTGGAGGATCGGTGAGGCCAATAGATTCTTATTGCTCTCAAGGTAACTAATGATTATACAATCATGGAATGTTAGGGGTTTAAACAGTAGAACCCATCAATCTGTTGTTCGAAGACTCTTAGAAAACTGTAGAACAAACTTTTTGCTTATTCAGGAGACAAAAATGTCGTTAGATCTTATGTGTAAAATAGTTAACAGAATTTGGAGGGGTGTTGGTCATATGGATGTGGCTGCCCAAGGGGCCTCAGGGGGGATTGTTACTCTTTGGAACTCTCTTGAATGGACTACAATAGAACATCTAGCTTGGAGGGGTGTTCTCACATCACATTTTAGGAATAATGTCACAGCTGAACATGTTTTAATCACAATTTTTTATGGGGCTCAAAACCTTGATGGTCAACGGCTCCAATGGAAAGTTGTGCATAACATGAGAATCTCAAGGGAAGATTTAGACTGGATTATTGTTGGGGAATTTAATGCTAAATTATCCTCTAGAGATCAGGAAGGGGGAACTTGTTGGAACAAAATCTGCCTTCGGTTAATAGTGTTGCGCCTTAGACTTTGCCAACATTGAATAGACAGATCTTGCTTGAGATCATCTGTCTAGTCTCCGAAGAAGGCTGGTTCCTTTGAGTTTTTTAGAGAAAAGGGGAACAAGAGATAAGGGAAATATAGCCTAAGCTAGAACTTTTCTCACGGTACAGATTAGACAACAGCAAACATTGATGATGCAGTTTAGACAACAACAAAGCTAGAACTCTTCTTTATAGAAAACATGAATTCTTGAGTGTGACTTTTAGATGTTCGTCTAAAAGCATGTAAATATCTTTTAATGTTCAACTCTAGAAACAAGATTTATACGTGCACAGTCCAGATTTTAGAATAGATACATTATAAAACTTAGAGTGAATAAAAGTTAAAACACCAGATACATACAAGCACACAGAAGTTTCGGAAGCCGAAGGAAGAAATCTTTTATTGCTTGTAATCCAGTACATGCACATCAAGCTTGTAAACGTCCAAGAGCCGACCCTCTTTCTGGTCGACTCACTCCTACTTATACCCTAAAAAGAGTATCTTCTACTACGTACTTTTAATTTCTTCAATCAATTACAAGTAATTGTCTCCAGTTTCTAATAATACACAAAGGATTTCCCGTAGATTGGATAAATTTCCTTCGGCTAATTTTAGGTGAGCCTGTTATTCTGCAATCATCCAGCGGACCTGCCAAGTTATAATCAATAGACCATTCTTCAAAAATCAGCACCTGATGTCAGTGCATGTCCCCAGTTGCCAAAAATATACTTTATTCCTTTACAGTTGGCATGTCACAAAATCGTGACATTCGTCTCTTGTTTTGCTCCTCTGCCGCTTCCAACCGTAAAAATGAGACATGTCACGAAATCGTGACATTCATCTCTTCCTTTGCTCTTTTGCTGCCTCCCACCATGAAAATGAGACATGTCACGAAATCGTGACATTCGTCTCTTCCTTTGCTCTTTTGCTACCTCCAGCCATGAAAATGAGACATGTCACGAAATCGTGACATTCATCTCCTATTTTGCTCCTCTGTCGCTTCCAACCACGAAAATGAGACATGTCACGAAATCGTGACATTCGTCTCTTCCTTTGCTCTTTTGCTGCCTCCCATCGCGAAAATGAGACATGTCACGAAATCATGACATTCATCTCCTATTTTGCTCTTCTACCGCTTCTAGCCGTGAAAATGAGACATGTCACGAAATCGTGACATTCGTCTCTTCCTTTGCTCTTTTGCTGCCTCTTGCCGTGAAAATGAGACATGTCGCAAAATCGCGACATTCTTTCCTTGCTTTACTCTTCTGCCGCTTCCACCGTGAAAATGAGACATGTCACGAAATCGTGACATTCTTTCCTTACCTTGCTCTTCTGCCGCTTCTACCTGAAAATGAGACATGTCATGAAATCGTGACATTCTTTCTCTTGCTTTGCTCTTCTATCGCTTCCAACCGCGAAAATGAGACATGTCACGAAATCGTGACATTCTTTCCTTGCTTTGCTTTTCTGTTGCCTTCACCGCAAAAATGAGACATGTCGCGATATCGTGACACTTTTTCCTCCTTGCTCCCTTTTGTTGCTCTTAGCCGCAAAAATGCAACATGTCGCGATATCGCGACACTTTTTCCTCTTTGCTCTTTCTCTTTGCTTTTACCGAAAATGCAACATGTCGCGATATCGCGACACTTTTTCCTCTTTGCTCTTTCTCTTTCTTTTAGCCTGAAAATGCAACATGTCGCGATATCGCGACACTTTTTCCTCTTGGCTCTTTCTCTTTGCTTTTAGCCATGAAAATGCAACATGTCGCGATATCGCGACACTTTTTCCTCTTTGCTCTTTCTCTTTGCTTTTAGCCACGAAAATGCAACATGTCGCGATATCGCGACACTTTTTCCTCTTTGCTCTTTCTCTTTGCTCTTTAGCCGCGAAAATGCAACATGTCGCGATATCGCGACACTTTTTCCTCTTTGCTCTTTCTCTTTGCTTTTAGCCATGAAAATGCAACATGTCGCGATATCGCGACACTTTTTCCTCTTTGCTCTTTCTCTTTGCTTTTAGCCGCGAAAATGCAACATGTCGCGATATCGCGACACTTTTTCCTCTTTGCTCTTTCTCTTTGCTTTTAGCCGCGAAAATACATGTCGCGATATCGCGACACTTTTGCCCCCTTGCTCCCTTTTGTTGCTCTTAGCCATGAAAATACAACATGTCGCGATATCGCGACACTTTTTCCTCCTTGCGGTGTTTTGCTTTTTCTTTGATCTTTAGCATATGGGCCACTTTGGTCTTCTTGGGAAATATGCAAAAAAGGTGCATCAGCTATTTTTCTGTAGTTAGTCACTTTTTGACTAACATTCTTGGTGCCTTTCGGGGGAATTTTTGCTAGCAAAAAAATAGAGACTAGGCCTTCATCCATTGGGAAGCGGAGTCACCAGCACAGTTGTGAAAAGAAAAATTTTGAGCGGAAAAACAAAAGAAAAAGAATGCACTTTGGAATACAAGTGATCTTCACCTTATCAGAACCTTTCTTTTACCGCTTAGGTATTTAACCTTTGTCTGAAGAACACAAAAATTCAATTCTGGGAGCTGGTCCCAGCTCTGGCCGCTGGCTGCTGCCCCTGATGTTTAGATCTTCTGATTCTGTCCATGGCTGCAATTATCTCTTGATAAGTTTTGCACACTTGATTCTTATTAGGCCGAAAAAAGGGAAATATTTACAAAACTTCAAACTTATAATATACTGTACATATAATGGTGATCTGTAGCTTTTATCGGAAATACAATTTTAGGTGAAAAGCATTCACCGTGATGGGTAGAACCCATCCATCTTGATTTTTTAACTGGAAGGCATTGAATTGCTTTTCTGAAACAATTTCGAATGGCCCCTCCCAGAAAGCATCAAACTTGTCATGGTGTCCTGGCTTTGCTTTCTTGACATTCCATTTTAATACCAGGTCACCTGTTTTAAATTTCTTGAAAGTGGTTTTCTTATCGAACCACCCGACTGTTTTTACCATATGCTTTTGATGATGATCGTAGGCCTGTTCCCTAGATTCTTCAAGCTGCAGAAGTTGCATCAGTCGGGCATCCATTGGATGACCTTCATCTTCGTTAACTTGGTTTAGCATCCTCAACGCGGGTATCTCCATATGAATCGGCAGAACAACTTCTTTGCCATAAACCAAAGCATATGGCGAAGTATTGATTGATTTTTTGATTGAGATTCTGTCGACCCACAGGGCTTGATTCAGGAGTGAGTGCCAGTTCTTCTTATTGTCCTCTAATGTTCTTTTCAGAATTCTCAGAAGATTCTTATTAGTAGACTCAGCTAATCCATTACCTTGTGGGTAATAATTAGAGGAAGTCTTCAGGTAAATTCCATATCTACTAACGAATTCGATCATCTTTGCACTAGTGAAAGGGGATCCATTGTCTGTAACCAAAGAATCTGGTATGCCAAACCTTGTGATTAGACTTTCGATGAATTCTATCACCACTTCTGAATCAGCTTTCTTCGTAGGCACTGCTTCTGCCCACTTGGTGAAGTAGTCCATGGCAGTGAGAATGTACTTGTGGCCTGATGATGAGTTTGGCTCTATTATCCCTACGAAATCCAAACCCCACTGCTGGAATGGTTCCTCAACTTGAATAGCTTTTAAGGGCATAGGTGCATTCCTGTTTCTTCCCACATACCTTTGACACTGTTCACACCTCTGGGTCACTTTGTACGCATCTAGGAAGATGGAAGGCCAATAACATCCAGCTCTAAGGATCTTCAAAGCTGTAGTTCGGCCTACATAATGTCCCCCTGAAAAACCCTCATGAAATTCATCTAACACTTTCTGCTTTTCATTATCGGGGACGCATTTTAACAATACACCATCGATGTTAATCCTATACAACCCCTCTATTCGAAGGGTATATTTCAATGCTTGGGTTCTGAATCTCCTTCTCTGGGAAGCGCTCATATCTTCAGGACATGACCCAGTCTGAAAATACCTCACAAAGTCATCGATCCAACCCGAACTTACTCTGTCTTGGTGTTGCTCTGTGTTTGCCATGACGGGGTGGCTCTCCCCATATCCACTTGCAGCTTGCTTGGCCAACTCCTGGCACAAAGCTCTCCCTCTGACTATTTTAGTAGGATGTATTTCTACATCATACTCTTGGATGCGAGTCACCCATCCAGCTCTTTTTTCACCCAATTCTCCTTGAATTATGAAGTTCCTTACATCGGGATGAATAACATACACCATCGTCCGACTCTGGGATAAGAAGTGTTTTAGCTTATTCAAGGATTTCATAATTGCGTATACTTGTTTTTCTATGAAGCTGTACCTTTCCTCATGTTTGTGCATGGTGGAACTCATAAAGGCTATGGGTCTTTCTTCGTCATCTGCTCCTTTTCGAGTGAGAACTGTAGCATAACTATTTTGCTCTCCGACAACATATAGTATGAAATCTCAGGAATAGTCGGGGTTGACTAGCACAGGAGCTTGAGCGATGGCTTCTAGAATTTTTTGGAAAGCTTCTTTCCTTGGCTCCGTCCATTTGAAAGGAGCGTCCTTTTTCAATAATTCAGTCATTGGTTTAACTGTTTGGGCAAAATCCGCAATGAATTTTTTGACGAAATTTATTTGCCCAAAGAAAGACTGCAAACCTTTCTTGTTAACTGGGAGAGACAACTCAAGAAGTGCCTTTACTCTATCAGGATCAATTGATAGCCCAGATTTAGAAATAACATGCCCAAGGAGTATTCCTTCTTCCACAACAAAAATAGATTTTGTAGGATTTAGTGATATCCCAAATTCCCTACATTTCTCAAATACTTGTTGCAGATGAGTGGCATGGTCCTTTTTGTTGTGAGAAAAAATAGTCATGTCATCTAAATAGACGACAATAATTTTGTTCGCAAGCTCCCCAAAAGCTACGTCCATGGCTCTCTGGAAAGTTGCTCCTGCGTTAGATAATCCAAAGGGCATCCTTTGGTATGCAAATGTTCCCCACTTAGTGGTGAACGCAGTCTTGTATTGATCTTCATTTCTCACCCAAACTTGATTGTAACCAGAAAAGCCGTCTAACAGAGAAAACCTTTCTGCTCCCGCCACAGTATGAAGGATTGGGTCAATCTGGGGTAAAGGATAGTGATCCTTTAAAGAGGCTCTGTTCAAATTTTTGAAATCGACGCATAGTCGTATCTCTCCATTTTTCTTGTGGACTGGAACTAAATTTGCCACCCAGGTAGAGTGCTTGATTGGGTATATTATCTTAGCCTGCAGGAGTTTTAACAACTCTTGTTTCATTAAGGCTTCAATCTTGGGATTCACAGGCCTCTGCCTCTGTCTGAAAGGTTTAGCTCCTTCCTCCAGTTCAATGGTATGCTGAATGACCTCTTTCCTGTACACTTTCAGATCACTATAAGTCCAGGCTATTATATCTGGATACTCTCTACATAACTATTTTATTTCCTCTAGTTCTACCACTATACAATCGGTCCCTACTTTGATCATTTTGCCCGGTTCTAGTTCTACTTCTTTATACCGGCGTTCATCTACCTTGATCCTTCGACCTACAACTCTGTCGCTATTGTCGAAAAGGCTCTCCAGGGTGATCAGTCCCCTAGGGATATGGTTGTTTTTCAATTGAATAAGGCTCTCTTCGTCCTCTTCTTGTAACGCTCTATCTGTAGAGCAATTCATCTCATGAATCAAAAAATCCAGGATCTGCTCATCATTTTCGAATACTTGCCAGAAAATGTCTTTGTCGGGCATAGAAGGCCTGTATATAAGTCTAACTATTTTAGACTTCTGAATAACATTGTTGACTGGGCAAAAATTTGATCCTACTGATGCTAACAGGTCTGCATGTGTGTTCTTCTCTCTGGAAATGGATTTCATGTTTAGTGCTTCAAAATTTTCCAATAGATCTAACACTTTGTTTTTGTAAGCTCTTAGGTAATGTTGCTTACAAATGCACTTGCCAGTAACCTGTTTAACGATCAGCTCTGAATCTCCATAGATCAACAGCTGTTTTACACCCAATTTTTTAGCTTTCTTGAGTCCCAAACACAAGGCTTCGTACTCAGCTGCGTTATTGGTGCAACTCCATGTCAACCTATATGAAAAGACTTTTTCTTTTCCAGTGGGTGAAATCAGGACGATTCCAGCTCCTGCTCCATTTTTGCACCTTGACCCATCAAAGTACAATTTCCATAACCGGTTGATCGAATCATCTGTTTTAGGGACAACAATAGGGAGCTTTTTTGGTTTCTCAATGGAATAGCTTCCCATTTCTGTCTCTATCATAGCATTGAAGTCTTTCATTGAAAATTGATCTTCAGATTGGAGTTCCTCCAGGGTTTCTTCCATTAAATCGATATTCTCAAATTCCTCGGACATCATGTTGACAGTAGCTATTTCTTCTAGTCTTTCCACATGAAAAGTAGATGGTTTCTCATTGTAGATCTTGACTCTTTTACCTTTGAAAGGTACCTCCAAATGCGAATAATCTAGTGACAGATAACCTCCCAGTTTGGCTGTGAACTCTCTGGATAAACACATACCGAAATATGGTTCTAAGTCTACAACGACTACTTCTTGTATGACGACTGCTTCTAGCATTCTGTGGAGTTGAATAGGTATATCTTTGATCACCCCGATAGTTTTTACTGGAGTACCATCCAATTGCAACACACCAGGATGACTTCGAGTATATTCCATCCCCATTATGTCACATACGGCTTTCGGCATCACCGTAGTTGCGGCCCCTGAATCAATCATGCAATTGTGAACTATCCACCCCTCCATTTGCAAAGATAAATAGAATGGGGGCGGTCTATTTTTTCCAGAGGTTGACACAACATTTGCTTGTATAACATTTGAGGAAGAGGTATTATTCTTTAAAGTTAAAGATTCTTGGAGGAGGTCAATCTGACCAGGAATTTGTAGTGCATCATACATGCTTATTTTGGAGGGGGTCCTCTTCATTTCTTCTGCAATGTTGAACGAAAGAGTTGCAGTTGGGGATACTTCAGCACTTTTCTCCCTTCCACTAGTCGATGCGTCATATCTGTCTCTGTAGACCTGCGTAGCTTCTGTTCTTTGCCTTTTTGTCAATGAAGGAAATCTGAGTCTTTCCTTCGCTTGCTCTTGAGCTTCGCTCCCTTTTCTAGGAGGAAATTATTTTCTTGGTGTAGTCGCAGAAGTCTGAGGAGGGTCAGAACGTCCTTTCTCACTGGACAGGTTCTTCTACGGAGTTGCTCTGGGGGCAGGAGGAAAACCTAGTGGTTGGAGTTCCTTAGGGTCAGCTTGTAATGACTTTTTTCCCGATCTTGTTAGGACCGATACTTGCTCCACTGATGGCATTGCCAAATTGTGGTGGACCTCTCTGATTATGTTCACCTGTCCCTTGCTGGTTTCTTTGGCTCTTTCATTAATAACCGCTTGCACATGATGTTGATGAATCATGCATGAATCTTCTCCATGAGGATCATTGCAAGTGGTACACCGATAGATCGAAATTAGTGGGTTCTCCATTATCTCCTATCTCATTCGCATACACCACATTTTTTTTATCTTGTCCTCTTCCACTTGTTGAAGCACCTTCCTTTTGTATCTGTGGAAATCTTCTTGCTTGAATATTCCTTTTCGCCTCTCTCTTTTTCATGGATGCCATTTCATTTGACAATGTCTTCATTGTATCAATTATGGTCGTGTATTGATCATTGGGGGGAGCTGATGCAAGGGGTGTGGCTGGTAATGCAAGGAATGTAGGAGGTGCAGCTATAGATGGGAGAGCATGCATTGATGGGAGTGCAGGCAGTTTAGAAATTGATGCTTGGGAAAGCTCTGGTAAAATAGGCAATAGACTTTTTGATGGATATCTTTTTGTAGCGATGAGATCAGCTTCACCCCTTGCTGCCTCTACATAGATCCCAGGAAAAGTGGTTACACGGGATTGCCTTATTATCATACTAAGATCTGAATCAAAAGCCCTTAAATAATAGCATATAGCTTGTTCTTCCATGGGCTTTAGGCCTTGCGGTACTCTATCACGAGTTCTAGTAAATCTGATGTTGAAATCTTGGATTTCTTCTTGTGGATGCCTTTCAATGACAGTGAATTGATTCAACAATGTGAAAGGATCTGCATGTATATTAAATTCATCGACCAGACGGCCGGCCAGGACTGCCCAAGAAGTAATGGATCCAGCGGAAAGCGCTCTGTACCAATAGAGCATCTTTCCTTTCAAAGATATAATCAACAATCTGACCATTACATCTTCCTGAGTGATGTTGTAAATAGATGCTAGCTCTGATACATCTAAACAGTGTTCATCTACTATTTTGCCTGTTCCGTCGAAGCTCGGCAATGCTTTTAGTGCAGCTTGTGGAATTTGGTGGTGTGTTCCCAAGTTCAAAGGGCCAGTTTGATTCCATACAAGATGCGCTGGGGTAGGGGCGGCTGCCATGATTGCTAAAGGAGTTACAACTGCTATAGGATTGCTTGCAGACACTCCTACAATGGGTGTTAAAGAGGTGCTAATGGTGTCGGGCGGATTTGATCTTGCGGCTAGCATAGGGTGTGCTTTTAGGCTTTCGAGATGTAGTTCAAAAAACTTGATAGGTTCTTCAGAGTTTCTAGCTCGGGATCTGGTTATCATATGGCTATATAACCAGAAGGTTTCTAGACAAGGTCTTTCTTTTATGGTCTAAATGCAACGGAGTCGCCAGGTGATTTTTCTTGAGATTTTTAAACAAAAGGCTCTTAAGGTAAAACACCAAAACTTATACAATACTGTGGGATTGTTGGTCCCACCGAGCGTGCCAAAAATTGTTGGAACAAAATCTGCCTTCGGTTAATAGTGTTGCGCCTTAGACTTTGCCAACATTGAATAGACAGATCTTGCTTGAGATCATCTGTCTAGTCTCCAGAGAAGGCTGGTTCCTTTGAGTTTTTTAGAGAAAAGGGGAACAAGAGATAAGGGAAATATAGCCTAAGCTAGAACTTTTCTCATGGTACAGATTAGACAACAACAAACATTGATGATGCAGTTTAGACAACAACAAAGCTAGAACTCTTCTTTATAGAAAACACGAATTCCTGAGTGTGACTTTTAGATGTTCGTCTAAAAGCATGTAAATATCTTTTAATGTTCAACTCTAGAAACAAGATTTATACATGCACAGTCCAGATTTTAGAACAGATACATTATAAAACTTAGAGTGAATAAAAGTTAAAACACCAGATACATACAAGCACACAGAAGTTTCGGAAGCCAGAGGAAGAAATCTTTTATTGCTTGTAATCCAGTACATGCACATCAAGCTTGTAAACGTCCAAGAGCCGACCCTTTTTCTGGTCGACTCACTCCTATTTATACCCTAAAAAGAGTATCTTCTACTACGTACTTTTAATTTCTTCAATCAATTACAAGTAATTGTCTGCAGTTTCTAATAATACACAAAGGATTTCCCGTAGATTGGATAAATTTCCTTCTGGCTAATTTTAGGTGAGCCTGTTATTCTGCAATCATCCAACAGACCTGCCAGGTTATAATCAATAGACCATTCTTCAAAAATCAGCACCTGATGTCAGTGCATGTCCCCAGTTGCCAAAAATATACTTTATTCCTTTACAGTTGGCATGTCACGAAATCGTGACATTCGTCTCCTATTTTGCTCCTCTACCGCTTCCAACCACGAAAATGAGACATGTCACGAAATCATGACATTCATCTCTTCCTTTGCTCTTTTGCTGCCTCCAACCATAAAAATGAGACATGTCACGAAATCGTGACATTCGTCTCTTCCTTTGCTCTTTTGCTACCTCCCATCGCGAAAATGAGACATGTCACGAAATCGTGACATTCATCTCCTGTTTTGCTCTTCTATCGCTTCCAACCACGAAAATGAGACATGTCACGAAATCATGACATTCGTCTCTTCCTTTGCTCTTTTGCTACCTCCCATCATGAAAATGAGACATGTCACAAAATCATGACATTCGTCTCCTTGCTTTGCTCCTCTCGCTTCCAGCCATGAAAATGAGACATGTCACGAAATCGTGACATTCGTCTCCTTCCTTTGCTCTTTTCCTCCCTCCCACCGCAAAAATGAGACATGTCACGAAATCGTGACATTCTTTCCTTGCTTTACTCTTCTGCCGCTTCTACCGCGAAAATGAGACATGTCACGAAATCGTGACATTCTTTCCTTCCTTGCTCTTCTCCACTTCCACCATGAAAATGAGACATGTCACGAAATCGTGACATTCTTCTCTTGCTTTGCTCTTCTCGCTTCCACCATAAAATGAGACATGTCACGAAATCGTGACATTCTTTCTCTTGCTTTGCTTTTCTTGCCTTCACCCAAATGAGACATGTCGCGATATCGCGACAATTTTCCTCCTTGCTCCCTTTTGTTGCTCTTAGCCGAAAATACATGTCGCGATATCGCGACACTTTTTCCTCTTGGCTCTTTCTCTTTGCTTTAGACCAAAAAGCAACATGTCGCGATATCGCGACACTTTTTCCTCTTTGCTCTTTCTCTTGCTTTTAGCCATGAAAATGCAACATGTCGCGATATCGTGACACTTTTTCCTCTTGGCTCTTTCTCTTTGCTTTTAGCCGAAAATGCAACATGTCGCGATATCGTGACACTTTTTCCTCTTTGCTCTTTCTCTTGCTTTTAGCCACGAAAATGCAACATGTCGCGATATCGCGACACTTTTTCCTCTTGGCTCTTTCTCTTGCTTTTAGCCGTGAAAATGCAACATGTCGCGATATCGCGACACTTTTTCCTCTTTGCTCTTTCTCTTTGCTTTTAGCCGTGAAAATGCAACATGTCGCGATATCGTGACACTTTTTCCTCTTTGCTCTTTCTCTTTGCTTTTAGCCGTGAAAATGCAACATGTCGCGATATCGTGACACTTTTTCCTCTTTGCTCTTTCTCTTTGCTTTTAGCCGCGAAAATGCAACATGTCGCGATATCGCGACACTTTTTCCTCTTTGCTCTTTCTCTTGCTTTTAGCCGTGAAAATACAACATGTCGCGATATCGCGACACTTTTGCCCCCTTGCTCCCTTTCTCTTGCTCTTAGCCGTGAAAATGCAACATGTCGCGATATCGCGACACTTTTTCCTCCTTGCGGTGTTTTGCTTTTTCTTTGATCTTTAGCATATGGGCCACTTTGGTCTTCTTGGGAAATATGCAAAAAAGGTGCATCAGCTATTTTTCTGTAGTTAGTCACTTTTTGACTAACATTCTTGGCGCCTTTCGGGGGAATTTTTGCTAGCAAAAAAAAAAATAGAGACCAGGCCTTTATCCATTGGGAAGCGGAGTCACCAGCACAGTTGTGAAAAGAAAAATTTTGAGCGGAAAAACAAAAGAAAAAGAATGCACTTTGGAATACAAGTGATCTTCACCTTATCAGAACCTTTCTTTTACCGCTTAGGCATTTAACCTTTGTTTGAAGAATACAAAAATTCAATTTTGGGAGCTGGTCCCAGCTCTGGCCGCTGGCTGCTACCCCTGATGTTTAGATCTTCTGATTCTGTCCATGGCTGCAATTATCTCTTGACAAGTTTTGCACACTTGATTCTTATTAGGCCGAAAAAAGGGAAATATTTACAAAACTTCAACCTTATAATATACTCGTACATATAATGGTGATCTGTAGATTTTACTTGGAAATACAATTTTAGGTGAAAAGCATTCACCGTGATGGGTAGAACCCATCCATCTTGATTTTTTAACTGGAAGGCATTGAATTGCTTTTCTAAAACAATTTTGAATGGCCCCTCCCATAAAGCATCAAACTTGTCATGGTGTCCTGGCTTTGCTTTCTTGACATTCCATTTTAATACCAGGTCACC
Organism: Wollemia nobilis; assembly: GCA_028583015.1. Taxonomy (NCBI): domain Eukaryota; kingdom Viridiplantae; phylum Streptophyta; class Pinopsida; order Araucariales; family Araucariaceae; genus Wollemia; species Wollemia nobilis. The sequence continues at coordinate 533,676 of JAQPPZ010001127.1, forward strand.
TGTTTTAAATTTCCTAAAAGTGGTTTTCTTATCGAACCACCCGGTTGTTTTTACCATATGCTTTTGATGATGATCGTAGGCCTGTTCCCTAGATTCTTCAAGCTGTAGAAGTTGCATCAGTCGGGCATCCATTGGATGACCTTCATCTTCGTTAACTTGGTTTAGCATCCTCAACGCGGGTATTTCCATATGAATCGGCAGAACAACTTCTTTGCCATAAACCAAAGCATATGGCGAAGTATTGATTGATTTTTTGATTGAGATTCTATCGGCCCACAGGGCTTGATTCAGGAGTGAGTGCCAGTTCTTCTTATTGTCCTCTAATGTTCTTTTTAGAATTCTCAAAAGATTCTTATTAGTAGACTCAACTAATCCATTACCTTGTGGGTAATAATTAGAGGAAGTCTTCAGGTAAATTCCATATCTACTGACGAATTCGATCATCTTTGCACTAGTGAAAGGGGATCCATTTTCCGTAACAAAAGAATCTGGTATGCCAAACCTTGTGATTAGACTTTCGATGAATTCTATCACCACTTCTGAATCAGCTTTCTTCGTAGGCACTACTTCGCCCACTTGGTGAAGTAGTCCATGGCAATGAGAATGTATTTGTGGCCTGATGATGAGTTTGGCTCTATTATCCCTACGAAATCCAACCCCCACTGCTGGAATGGTTCCTCGACTTGAATAGCTTTTAAGGGCATAGGTGCATTCCTGTTTCTTCCCACATACCTCTAACACTGTTCACACCTCTGGGTCACTTTGTACACATCTAGGAAGATGGAAGGCCAATAACATCCAGCTCTAAGGATCTTCAAAGCTGTAGTTCAGCCTGCATAATGTCCCCCTGAAAAACCCCCATGAAATTCATCTAACACTTTCTGCTTTTCATTATCGGGAATGCATTTTAACAATACACCATCGATGTTAATTCTGTACAACCCCTCTATTCGAAGGGTATATTTCAATGCTTGGGTTCTGAATCTCCTTCTCTGGGAAGCGCTCATATCTTTAGGACATGACCTAGTCTGAAAATACCTCACAAAGTCGTCGATCCAACCCGAACTTACTCTGTCTTGGTGTTGCTATGTGTTTGCCATGATGGGGTGGCTCTCCCCATATCCACTTGCAGCTTGCTTGGCCAATTCCTGGCACAAAGCTCTCCCTCGGACTATTTTAGTAGGATGTATTTCTACATCATACTCTTGGATGCGAGTCACCCATCCAGCTCTTTTTTCACCCAATTCTCCTTGAATTATGAAGTTCCTTACATCGGGATGAATAACATACACCATCGTCCGACTCTGGGATAAGAAGTGTTTTAGCTTATTCAAGGATTTCATAATTGCGTATACTTGTTTTTCTATGAAGTTGTACCTTTCCTCATGTTTGTGCATGGTGGAACTCAGAAAGGCTATGGGTCTTTCTTCGTCATCTGCTCCTTTCTGAGTGAGAACTACAACATAACTATTTTTCTCTCCGACAACATATAGTATGAAACCTCGAGAATAGTCAGGGTTGACTAGCACAGGAGCTTGAGCGATGGCTTCTAGAATTTTTTGGAAAGCTTCTTTCCTTGGCTCTGTCCATTTGAAAGGAGCGTCCTTTTTCAATAATTCAGTCATTGGTTTAACTGTTTGGGCAAAATCCGCAATGAATTTTTTGACGAAATTTATTTGCCCAAAGAAAGACTGCAAACCTTTCTTGTTAACTGGGAGAGACAACTCAAGAAGCGCCTTTACTCTATCAGGATCAATTGACAACCCAGCTTTAGAAATAACATGCCCAAGGAGTATTCCTTCTTCCACAGCAAAAATAGATTTTGTAGGATTTAGTGATATCCCAAATTCCCTACATTTCTCAAATACTTGTTGCAGATGAGTGGCATGGTCCTTTTTGTTGTGAGAAAAAATAGTCATGTCATCTAAATAGATGACAATAATTTTGTTCGCAAGCTCCCCAAAAGCTACGTCCATGGCTCTCTGGAAAGTTGCTCCTGCGTTAGATAATCCAAAGGGCATCCTTTGGTATGCAAATGTTCCCCACTTAGTGGTGAACGTAGTCTTGTATTGATCTTCATTTCTCACCCAAACTTGATTGTAACCAAAAAATCCGTCTAACAGAGAAAACCTTTCTGCTCTCGCCACAGTATGAAGGATTGGGTCAATCTGGGGTAAAGGATAGTGATCCTTTAAAGAGGCTCTGTTCAAATTTTTGAAATCGACGCATAGTCGTATCTCTCCATTTTTCTTGCGGATTGGAACTAAATTTGCCACCCAGGTAGAGTGCTTGATTGGGTATATTATCTTAGCCTGCAGGAGTTTTAACAACTCTTGTTTCATTAAGGCTTCAATCTTGGGATTCACAAGCCTCTGCATCTATCTGAAAGGTTTAGCTCCTTCCTCCAGTTCAATGGTATGCTGAATGACCTCTTTCCTGTACACTTTCAGATCACTATAAGTCCAGGCTATTATATCTGGATACTCTCTACATAACTATTTTATTTCCTCTAGTTCTACCACTATACAATCGGTCCCTACTTTGATCATTTTTCCCGGTTCTAGTTCTACTTCTTTATACCGGTGTTCATCTACCTTGATCCTTCGACCTACAGCTCTGTCGCTATTGTCAAAAAGGCTCTCCAGGGTGATCAGTCCCCTGGGGATATGGTTGTTTTTCAATTGAATAAGGCTCTCTTCGTCCTCTTCTTGTAACTCTCTATCTGTAGAGCAATTCATCTCATGAATCAAAAAATCTAGGATCTGCTCATCGTTTTCGAATACTTGCCAAAAAATGTCTTTGTCGGGCACAGAAGGCCTATATATAAGTCTAACTGTTTTAGACTTCTGAATAACATTGCTGACTGGGCAAAAATTTGATCCTACCGATGCTAACAGGTCTGCATGTGTGTTCTTCTCTCTAGAAATGGATTTCATGTTTAGTGCTTCAAAATTTTCCAATAGATCTAACACTTTGTTTTTGTAAGCTCTTAGGTAATGTTGCTTACAAATGCACTTGCCAATAACCTGTTTAACGATCAGCTCTGAATCTCCATAGATCAGCAGCTATTTTACACCCAATTTTTTAGCTTTCTTGAGTCCCAAACACAAGGCTTCGTACTCAGCTGCATTATTGGTGCAACTCCATGTCAACCTATATGAAAAGACTTTTTCTTTTCTAGTGGGTGAAATCAGGACGATTCCAGCTCCTGCTCCATTTTTGCACCTTGACCCATCAAAGTACAATTTCCATAACTGGTTGATTGAATCATCTGTTTTAGGGACAACAATAGGGAGCTTTTTTGGTTTCTCAATGGAATAGCTTCCCATTTTTGTCTCTATCATAGCATTGAAGTCTTTCATTGAAAACTGATCTTCAGATTGGAGTTCCTCCAGGGTTTCTTCCATTAAATCAATATTCTCAAATTCCTCGGACATCATGTTGACAGTAGCTGTTTCTTCTAGTCTTTCCACATGAAAAGTAGATGGTTTCTCATTGTAGATCTTGACTCTTTTACCTTTGAAAGGTACCTCCAAATGCGAATAATCTAGTGACAGATAACCTCCTAGTTTGGCTGTGAATTCTCTAGATAAACACATACCGAAATATGGTTCTAAGTCTACAACGACTACTTCTTGTATGACGACTGCTTCTGGCATTCTGTGGAGTTGAATAGGTATATCTTTGATCACCCCGATAGTTTTTACTGGAGTACCATCCAATTGCAACACACCAGGATGACTTCGAGTATATTCCATCCCCATTATGTCACATACGACTTTCGACATTACCGTAGTTGCGGCCCCTGAATCAATCATGCAATTGTGAACTATCCACCCCTCCATTTGCAAAGATAAATAGAATGGGGACGGTCTATTTTTTCCAGAGGTTGACACAACATTTGCTTGTATAACATTTGAGGAAGAGGTATTATTCTTTAAAGTTAAAGATTCTTGGAGGAGGTCAATCTGACCAAGAATTTGTAGTGCATCATACATGCTTATTTTGGAGGGGGTCCTCTTCATTTCTTCCGCAATGTTGAACGAAAGAGTTGCAGCTGGGGATACTTCAACACTTTTCTCCCTTCCACTAGTCGATGCATCATATATGTCTCTGTAGACCTGCGTAGCTTCTATTCTTTGCCTTTCTGTCAATGAAGGAAATCTGAGTCTTTCCTTCGCTTGCTCTTGAGCTTCGCTCCCTTTTCTAGGAGGAAATTATTTTCTTGGTGTAGTCACAGAGAGCAAGAGCCACTTGGTTATTAGAAGGTGATAGAAATACCAAATTTTTCCATCGGACTGCATGTTCTAGGAGACAGATGAATAACATGGAAGCCCTTCAAGATGAGAATGGACTCTCCTTTGATACTCTTCTAGGTATGCAGTCCCATGCAATGGATTATTTTTTTGAACTTTTTAAGGAAAGTATGGTTTAAGATGAAGAGGCTCAAAACAATGTTCTTGATGTCATACCTTCTGTTATCTCTGAAGAAGAAAATCAGTCCCTTATCAAACCCATTGAAAGAGAGGAACTGAAGGATGTGGTCTTTGGAATGAGCACCGAAAAAACTCCAGGTCTAGATGGCTTTCCAATTGAGTTTTTTCAGGCATTTTGGGATAACTTGGAGGAGGATGTAATGGCTGTTATAGAGGAGTCCAAAGGTAATAAAAGAATGCTTAAAGCATTAAATCATACTTTCATCACCTTAATTCCAAAAGGGGAGAAGGGGTTTCATATTTCAGATTATAGACTTATTGCCTTATGCAATGTGATATATAAAATAATCACAAAGGTAATGGCTGAGCGTCTAAAACCTCTTTTACATAACATTATCTCCTTAGAGCAAGGGGGTTTTGTTGAGGGTAGACAGATCCTGGATGGGGTGGTTCTAGCTCAGGAGGCAATCCATTCAATGCAAACTTTTGGTAATAAAGGAATGTTCATAAAATTAGATAGGTCAAAGGCCTATGATAGGGTGGAGTGGAGCTTCTTGGAAAAGATGATGGCAGCCTTTGGTTTCTCTCAGGATTGGATAGCATGGGTCATGAGTTGTGTCTCTACTCCGACATACTCAGTGTTAATCAAGGGTCTCCCCTCGCAACCATTAGGAGCCACCCGTGGCCTTCGTCAAGGGGATCCCTGCTCTCCCTATTTGTTTCTCATCTTGGCTGAAGGACTAGGTAGACTTTTCTTGAGAAGAAGACAACAAGGTTTGCTAACAGGTATCAAGGTGGGTGAGGAAGTTTTGAATCACCTACAGTTTGTGGATGATACTGGATTGGTGGGAGTTGTCGGATTTAGGGAAGCAAGAATGATCAGAGATTCTCTTAGTGTCTACCTTAGGGCTACAAACCAAGTCATCAATGATAAAAAATCCAAAGTGGTATTTTTCAATCTTGATCAGAGGCTTCAGGGCATAATTTTAGAGATCTTGGGATTCACAAGGACTTCTCTCCCAGTGGTTTACTTGGGGGTCCCTTTGCACTTCAAAAAACTAAAAATAGAGATCTGGAGGAATATTTTGGATTGTATCAAGGATAGAATCAATTATTGGTCTCACAAATGGTTAAGCTATGGGGGTAGATTAAATTTTCTATAGTCAGTCATTCGAGCCATGCCAATTTATAAATTCTCTATCCCGGTCGCCCCGCATTCTATATGGAAAGAGTTGGACAAGATGGCCAAAAAATTTCTATGGGAAGGAGCAAAATGCCAGAGGAAATGGGCCTTAGTTGGTTGGGACAAAGTGACCCAGCATAAGGTAAAAGGAGGTTTGGGTCTGATAAGATCTAAGATAAATAATGAAGCTTTGGCTGGAAAGCTCTACTGGAGGTGGATTTCCCAGCCAACTTCCTTTTTTAGCAGAATCCTTACCAGTAAATATTTTGGATATGTTAACCCAAATGAGGTGGGTCGTTTCCCTTTGGAGGGTACTGGATCCTTAGTGTGGCAGGCTCTCAAGTTAGGATCTCAGGTTGTAAAAGATCGATTATTTTGGAAAGTGGGGAGAGGGGATAAAGCACATTTTTGGTCAGATTCTTGGGATCAATACCCACCTATCATTGTCAAATTTCCTAAATTACAACCTTTAAAAATAGCCATTGAAACCAAGGGATGGGTTCAAATTGAAAGTTATTTCACCACTAGTCAGCTGGGGGATTACAAGTTTAAGCAGTTTAAGAAGTTGGATGAGTGGCCAATTTCAATCCCTCCGAACTTGGCACCCATCATGACTAAAATCTTGATAGAAAGATTCCTCACAGGTAGAGATGAGGAGGATGAATTAGCTTGGGGCTATGGGAACCTTGGTGTCTACACGGTGAAGGACGGATATGTCAAGATCCTTTCGGAGCCTCCCCCACATACTTTTTTGGTTGAGGATTGGAGAAAGATTTGGCATTCCAAAGGGTGGCTGAAAGTTAACTTTTTTGCCTGGTAGTTCATGCACAATGGAATTCTCACTTTTGATAATCTCAGATGTAAAGGAATCATCGGCCCTTCCCAATGTGTTTTATGCTACAAGAGCGAGGAAACAACTAACCACTTGATGTTTGAGTGCTCTTTCACGCGCCAGATCTGGAAGAGATGGTTTTCATGTTTTAAAATTCAAGTTAATGGCGACTTGAACCGAATTAATATCTGGGAAATATGGAAGAGGGGTAGATTTAAATCTAAAGCTCTTCGTCTTGGTTGGGAGCTTGGATTAAACTTCATTTGGTGGCAAGTGTGGTTGGAGAGAAATGCTAGAATCTTTAGAGAAAATTTTTCTTCGTTAGATGGAGTTTGGCAGGTCATTTGGAGTAAAGTCACTGAAATTATGGCCGTCTATGCTAAAGAGGAAACTCAGGTGGCTGTCGGGGCAATGGAAGAAGGACTTGAAGTGCAAGAGGAACAGATCAGAGCTAGTTGGAAACCACCCCTAGCAGGTTGGATTAAAATTAATACTGATGGTGCTGCAAAAGGCAACCCGGGTAGAGCTGAAATTGGAGTGGTTTGTCGTAATCATGTTGGAGTAGTGCTTTATTGGGAACTGCAAGGCTTGGGAAGAGTTACAAACAATGAAGCAGAAGCCATAACTATCAAATATGCTTCTATTTGGGTAGTTAAATAGGGCCATAGGAGGATAATACTCGAATCAGATTCTCAAATAATGGTCGGAGCTCTAGATTGCATGAGGAACTTTGCCTTGAAAGCTTGGAGGTTGAGAATTCTTGTCAATCAAATTAAGGAACTATGGAGGCAATTAGATGATGTGGTTCCATTCTATGTGAGTAGAGATTTAAACAAAGCGGCCGACTTCCTGGCTAAGATTGGTGCTGAGAAGGATGTTGGGATTTAGTTGCACAGTGACATGGCTACTGAGGATGAGGTGATTAGGCAGGGTCTTGAAAGGTCCCTGAGCTAATGATCAAGAAAAAAGCAAAGGGTGGAATGGTGTCACGATTTCACGACATGCTGCTGCATTGCGACCAAGGGAGGAAAGTTGTCGCGATATCGTGACATTTTGTTTTGTCGCAGCTAAGGGAGGATAGTTGTCGTGATATCGTGACATGTTGTTTGGTCACGGTCACTGGAGGAAAGGTGTCGCGATATCACGACATTTTGTTTCATCGCAGCCAAGGGAGGATAGTTGTAACGATTTCGCGACATGCTGCTTGGTCGTGGCCATGGGAGGAAAGGATAGTTGTCGCAATTTCGTGACATGGTTCTTGGTCGCGACCAAGGGTGGAAGGGCGTCACGATATCATGACATGTTGCTTGGTCGCGGACAAGGAAGGAAAAGCGTCGCGATATCGCGACATGTTGCTTGGTCGCAGCCAAGGGAGGAAAGATGTCACGATTTCATGACTTGTTGCTTGGTCGCGGTCAATGGAGGAAAGATGTCGCAATATCGTGACATGTTGCTTGGTCACGGCCGAAAGAGAGAAAGTGTCATGATATCGCGACATGTTTACTTCATTGCGGCCGAGAAAGAAAAAGTGTCGCGATATCGCGACATGTTGCTTTGTCGCGACCGAAAGAGAAAAAGTGTCGCGATATCGCGACATGTTGCTTTGTTGCGACAGAGAAAGAAAAAGTGTCACGATATCGCGACATGTTGCTTCATCGCGGTCGAGAAAGAAAAAGTGTCGCGATATCGTGACATGTAAAAAGTGTCACGATATCGCGACATGTTGCTTCGTTGCGATCGAAAGAGAAAAAGTGTCGCGATATCGCGACATGTTGCTTCGTTGCGACCGAAAGAGAAAAAGTGTCACGATATCACGACATGTTGCTTCATTGCAGCTGAAAGAGAAAAAGTGTCATGATATCGCGACATGTTGCTTTGTTGCGGTCAAAAGAGAAAAAGTGTCACGATATCACGACATGTTGCTTCGTTGCGGTCAAAAGAGAAAAAGTGTCACAATATAGCGACATGTTGCTTTGTCACGATAGAGAAAGAAAAAGTGTCACGATATCGCGACAGGTTGCTTCGTTGCGGTCAAGAAGGAAAAAGTGTTGCGATATCGCGACATGTTGCTTCATCACGGCAAAAGGAGGAAAAGGTGTCATGATTTCACATGTTGCAACGCTGCTGCCCAAGGAGAAAAAGTGTCGCGATATCGCGACATGTCGCTTTGTCATGGCCAAAGGACAAAAAAGTGTCGCGATATCACAACATGTTGCAATGTCACAGATAGAAGGGAAAAAAGTGTCGCGATATCACGACATGTTGCATTGTCGCGCCCAAAGGAAAAAAGTGTTGCGATATCGTGGCATGTTGCATTTTCATGGCCAAAGGAGAAGAGGGCAAGAGGGTCACGATTTCACAACAAGTTGCATCTATAGACCAATCTGACCCCTCTGGTTGCTAGTTAATGGTTTAGGAGATTTGGCCCCATTGTAAATCTTCCTTCCTTTTGTAAGCTGGTGTTCTCTTTGATGTCGGATGGAAAAATTCCCTTCCCAATTTGTAATTGATCTTTGTTTTAATACAAGTTTTTTCAAAATTTTCAAAAAAAAGAAAAGATAATTTGAGAAATATTTAGAAGAAATATTTTCTCTGTGGAGGTAGCCTACATTAGGTGAACCACGTTAAATCTGTGTCTCTATTGTGTATAGTGCTTTGTGCATTGCTTTGATTACTATTGTTGATACTGCTATCTATACACCGCATAATATTGATTTGAAAACAAAAGTAAAAAGTGGTCTTATACTATTCACCCCCCTCTTAGTATAAGCTTGTGATCTTCAATTGGTATCAGAGCGGGTTCCTTAAGAAGAGTTTGACAGCTTGAAGGAAAAACGGTCTAAGAACACAATGGATCAAAAGGATGGGTCCATCAATAATGTAGTACCAGTATTTTATGGAAGTGACTTCTTGTATTGGTGTGTGCTAATGAGATTTCACCTGATGGCAGCAATGAAGTTTGGGATGCAGTGGAATTTGGATATGATTCAACAGTCAATCCTCCTACAGATAAGGAAGGTAATCTTCTAATGCATGCAAATTCAAGATCTATGAATACAATTATAAAAGGATTACGAAGATCAGAATCTATGAAGGTTATGTATTGTAAAACAACAAAATATATGTGGGAACTATTGCATACCATATATGAAGAATATTAAAGTGTCAGGAAAGCTAAAGTCATAAATCTCAAAGGAGAATTTGAGAACCTAAGAATGCGGGATGATGAAAACATTCGTGAGTATCTCAGAAAGGTTGATGAACTTATACATGAGATGAAATGTATTGGCATGAATATTGATGAATCTCATGCTTGTGATAAGATCTTTAGAACTCTTCCAAAAAGATACAGTGAAAAGGTCTCTGCTATAGAAACATCAATTGATAGTGATAGTCTAACAAGAAATGCTTTGCTTGGCATGCTTACAAATTTTGAGATAAGAACAAAAGATCTTATTCCTCCAAAAGAAGTTGCATTCAAAGTGAACAAAAAGATAAAGGATAGGAAGTCAGAATCAAGCAACGAGTCTTCTAGTGATGAAGAAGCAAATTATGGCAGAAGAGATAAAGGTTCCAGAAGATCCATCGATCTAATATTTGTTAAGTGTTTTAATTGTGGAAAGTATAGACATTATGCAACAGAGTGCAAAGAGCCAAAGAGCAACAATGATGAAGAAAAATAGGATCATAGGTACAGGGAATCAGAAAGACACAAATACCTAAAGAAAAGCAAATATGGACAAAACAGACAAGAAAAGAATTAATTCCAAAAGCAAAAGAGAAGCTACTATGTAGATAATGCAAGTAAGTACTAAAATGATAGTGATGCTAGTTTTTCAGACAATGATAGAGATGAAGTCCTATTTATAGTTGAATAGAATGATCCAGTTAATAAAAGGACTCCAGTTATTCTCAAGTGTTTTAGATGTGGTAAATTTGGACATCTTGAAGATGATTGTACAAGGGATGGTTATAGTTTCAGTGATGATGATTTTGAAGATGCACTTGATAGACCAAATAAAAATCTTCTTATGGCATTAGAAGAAGAAGTGAGTTATCCTATAGAAGACAAGCCAAAAGAAAGAAATGATATGGACAAAGGCAAACAAATAGAGTATTATTCAGCAGAGAATGGTTATGATATCAAGGGAGAACTTCTCTATGCCCCTGACACTATAAAGAAGGTAAGAAAGCAACACTCTAAGCTTGAAAGTCAAACCATAGAGGATTATCTTTCAAGAATGTGATGAAGAAAGATTATTGCTCATAAAGGATTTAGAAAAATCAAAGGCTAAGGCAAGCAAGTTCAAAGATAAGTTAGAAGCAAAGATCTTGGAATGTGAGAAGCTAGCATAAGAAGTGGCTCTACTAAAGGAAGATGTAGAAGACTCCAAGAATAAGCTATACAAGTATGTAAACAATGCAAAGAGTGTGGATAAAATAGTTAAGATACAAAGAAGAGCAACAAATAAGACAAGTCTTGGTTCTAAACAGGTTCAAAAGAAAAGGGAAAAAGAGTCGAGTTTTAGTCTTGAAGAAGAAGAAACTTCAGAAGAAGATGCATCAGAAAAAGACAGTGTAAGTGGGAGTGAGACATCAGAGGATGAGTTGGACAACAAAGAGATCAACAAATATTAGAACAATGCACAGAGAAGATACATATGGAACAGTAATCAGAACCGGAGACCAATGAGGTCAAGACAATGAAGCTTCAATGGAAGATGTTTTTCATGTCACAAGTTTGGGCACATGGCTCCACAGTGCAAGACACATGAAAGACAGGAATATGGAAAAGGACAGCTTTTTCCAAAATATTGCTATTCATGTAATGAGTTTGATCACAAGGCAATGAATTGCAAGATTTATGACAGAAGAGGATATGGCTTCACTAGGAGAAATCCTAAGACAGTTGCACCTCCAAGGAATAATAACATTAAGTGTTATAAGTGCAATAATGATGGTCATACAGAAAGATGGTGTAGAGCAAATATTCCATAAACAGGCATGAACAAGAACAAGAATATGAATAGAAATAGGAACATGAACATGAATAGGAATAGGAATATGAACAAGAAAAGGAACATGAACAGGAACAGGAGCATGGATGAGAATAGGAACAAGAACATGAACAGGAACATGGATGAGAATAGGAACAAGAACAAGAACATGAACATGGATGAGAACAAGAATAGGAACAAGAACAGAAGTGATGACAGGAACATGGATGATGACTTGGAAAGAAACAATCAGAGGATTCAAAAAACTCAAAAAATAAGGGAAAAAGATAAAGATAAAGAACAGTGCTTTTGGGAAGTAGAAATACTCCCGCCCTAGAATTAACCACCTCATGTAGAGGTGGGGGGGGGGCTAAGCTAAGAGGCTCATTCTTAGCCCCGAGCCCCAAAGGTGACCCTTTGCCATTGATGTCAAAGGGGGAGAGATTTGTGTGTATTGGGGAGAGATTTTATATGGGGAAAGATTTTATATTTGAGATAGCATTGAGCCAGGGGGAGCATTGTCCCAGGTGGAGCAGAAGAAAAAGAAAGGTTAGATTTCAGGAAAAGGATATGGGTTGCCATCAATGACAAAGGGGCAGATTGTTGGACATTTTGAGTCCCTAAGTCAAAGTTGTCATTGATGTCACCATTGATCCTACCAGATGGATTCATCATTAATACCAAATATTTTAGCAGGAAATAAAGGCGATAAATATGGTCATTTGATATTCAACAAGAAGGCAGAAGTTCAAGTGAAACAGTGCAAAAGACAGAAGTTAAAAAGGAGTTATAATATTTATTTTATAAATTATCTAAATTCAGGATGAATTTAAATTTTATAAATAAATATTAAAAGGTACTTTATCAAAGGTGAAATATTATAATGGTTAGAAGTGCCATGGTGAAAACCCAAAATAAAATATTTGTAATTTTCATTACAATATTTTATATTGCAAAAGTGGGTTTATAAAGTCTAAAAATATCTTAATAAACCCAAAGGTTGGGTTTAAAGGTTTAAGATCAAAGAATATTTTAATAAATCCAAAGGTTGGATTTAAATTTTTAAACAAGGCAAATTTTATCTCCGTCGACATCATAGAAGCCAAAGGGAAGCGTCGACGTTTTTGATTTAGTCGAAATGCATATAAATACCATACCCAAAGCTAATTGCTGAATCATCCTTGCTCAAACTGGAAAGAGAAAGCATACGAATTAAATGCAGAGCTCGTGAGATAGAATTGCGAAATTCATGTTTGACTTGATGACAAAAGGAAACAAAAGCAAGAGCGTTGATTAGTTGGAAGCCAACAAGGCACCTTGGACTAGTGGCAAGTGGGTTGTAAGCTTACGTTTTGATGTGCATGGTGGATAGTGTTCGAATCCTGCAGAAGCTTTTGGTGGACGTGTTGAAGGCACCAATCGTTAGGCGCATACATTTTGCAAGAAAATAAAGGGGTGTTGAAGCACGTGGTACTTCTTCCTTCCCAACGAGCTTTTAGCTCGTGTGGTGGTTTGTGACGTGGGCAAAGACGTTTGTGTGGGCTGCGTTGAGAGTTTGAAACTCTCCAAAGGTAAAGGTATATTTTTATGTTTTATTTTATTAATGCCTAAGTTGGAGGTATAAGGTATTTGGTGGTTGAAGTCTTTGCATTGTGATAAAGGTTGGTAGTTGAGAAGTACCATTAGGAGTTATAAGGAGAATTCTAGCTTTATTTTCAAGTCTTAAATTTTGCTATTGTGGAATATTGAAAGGTTAAGACTTTGTGGGTTGTATGTCATTTTAAATAAAGGGTTTTGTGATTATTGTGAGGATATTGTTTATTGTTTAAGTTGGAGTGATAATGTGTAATTGTGATATTATTTTTGTGATATAAAAATTATCCTCTAACCCTTATTGAGTTTGTCAAAGAAGTAATTGTGAGTGTGGTAGATTTGTAAGGGCAACTACTCTTCAAGAAAAGGTATGGGTAAAATTATTCTTTTTTGAGTTAGGTGATTGGCTTGATTAAAAATTAAGTTTGGAGTGAAAATAATTTGATTAGGGTTTCCTTTTCGAAAGTGGTTGAGTTAATGCTTCAAGGTTTTTTGGATTGAGAGTTGTGATTAAACCTTGTTTGATAAGCATTGTTGTTTAGACCATTGGATGAATGAAGTACTTTGAGTTTATGCTTCAAGATTTTCTAGATTGAGATTTGTGATTAAACCTTGTTTGATAAGCATTGTTGTTTAGACCATTGGTTGCCTTGTTTTATTAGCATTGTTGTTGAAGCCAATGGATTATGCAAAGAACTTGAACTTGAATTAGAAAAGAACATGAGTATCATTGTTATGTGAGATTTGTTGTTGAGCATTACTGGAAACATTTTGATTTGGGAGATACATGCTTGGACTAGGGTTTGTGAGAAAGGGTTGTTTCTTGAAGTGATTGGTTTAGTAGAGTTGATTAAGCCTAGTCAAGTGGATGCATGAAGTGGTTGTTCAAGTTCCATAAAATAAACTATTCTATATTATGATTTGAGTTGAGATTGAGCTTTGAGAATAGAACATATTGAGTCTCTAACAATTCTCTTTATGCTTCTATGAGATTGAGTTGAGAAAGTGATTGAGCATTGAATATAGAACATATTAAGTCTCTAACAATTCTCTTTATGATTCTATGAGATTGGACAAGTTTTGTGTGGACTTGTTAAGTTGATTTGAGGTAAGTCTTTGAGAAGGTTTATGGACTATTTTTGTGTGAGCTTTTGTGAAAGCTTGTAATGCAGATTTGAGCAAGTCCTAGAGAGGACTTATTGAGCAGATTTGGACAAGTTCTGTGTGAGCTTGTTGAGCAGATTTGGACAAGTTATGTGTGAGCTTGTTGAGCAAATTGGGACAGGTTCTGTGTGGACCTATTGAGCAGATTTGAGCAAGTTCTGTGTGGACCTGTTGAGCAGATTTGATCAGGTTCTGTGTGGACTTGTTGAGCAGATTTGAGCAGGTTCTGTGTGGACTCGTTGAGCAGATTTGATCAGTTTCTATGTGGACCTGTTGAGAAAATTTGAGCAGGTTCTGAGTGGACCTATTGAGCATATTTGAGCAGGTTCTGAGTGGACCTGTTGAGCAAATTTGAGCAAGTGAGTGGACCTATTGAGTAGATTTTATAAGGTTCTCAATGAACCTATTGAGCAAAGCTATGGAGATGATATAGTAGAGAGGACAGAGTCTCCAGTGGATAGAGATCCATTATCCAGGACATGGAGGACATGTCTTCTGAGTAAGGACAAGAGTCTTCAAGTGGAGAGAGATCCACAGTCATTGTAGTAGATCCAGTGTCTTCTAGAGGTTCACCAGCCAGAGTAGAGGAGAAGGAGTTCTCCTGTGGATTGAGATCCACAAACCAGATTTAGGAGATCAACATCTCCTTTGGACAGAGGTCCATAAACATTGTAATTGGGAAGGATTCCCAAAAGATTATTTTGAGAAATATTTAGAAGAAATATTTTCTATATGGAGGTAGCCCACATTGGGTGAAGCACGTTAAATCTGTGTCTCTATTGTGTATGGTGTTTTGTGCATTGCTTTGATTACTGCTATTGATACTGCTATCTACACACTACATAATATTGATTTGAAAAGAAAAGTAAAAAGTGGTCTTATACAGTTCACCCCCCCTCTCAGTATAAGCTTGTGTTCTTCAGACCTTTCCTTTCCATATCCTCTATGCTCGTTTGAAGGTTTGCTTTTTTAGCTAAACTATTGAGGAGCCATATTTTATGCATCCATTGACATTATTCCTTGGATCCAAGAGCGACATTCTTAGAGGCTTGCACATCCTTAGAGTCTTGCATGGAAACTTGGTTGTGGCGTTACTTGAGTACCCTCCACCTCCTTGTTGTACTACATCCCAAAAGGGAAGGTTTGAGGAGAGAGGGATCGCCCTATTGTCGTCATCATGACAAAGCTGCAGAGGTATCCAAACCCTAATTAACTCCAAAACCATTAAAAGAAAACAAAAAATAATAAAAACTACCTACAATTTTTTGAACAATGTTTGATACAAAAAAAATCCAACCCTAAGCCTCTCATTCCACACCCATTCCACCTTATTGATGCTTTTGCATGCAATGACGACAACAATGCATCCAAACCCTAGCAAAACTCTCTCCACCTCAAATTTCCATCCAACCAAAGAACCAATTTTTCCTCCATTGTTATTTGAACATGACAACTATCACACACTTAAAATAAGTTGTTTACACTATTGCTTACTTTATTCACCAACCCAACGTAAGTACAATTTACCCCAATCATATAGACCAACTCAAAAGTATACTTGGTCTTTTTGGAAGATATAAAACTAAAAACATGTAAAAAGAAAAATCTAAGATACCACTTTTCATATATTGATATTGCTTAAATTTTAGTAGATATCCAATTTATAAACTTATTAAATCAAAATTTAATTATATTAACATTATTCTTTCCAATAAAACATACAAGATCCTCTTAGAGGGCATCATAAAATATCACTTCCTATAAAAAGTCACTACAAACTATGTATATCCTTCCTCCGAACCTCCCAAAAACAAATAGTAGTCTCCCATTTTGGGCCGCCCCTGTGACTTTTTTGACTCGAAATAATTCAACCCGTGATAAAAAACTAAAAATCGTAAGAGAGACGTGACAGGTGCGGCTCTACGGACTCTTCCTGAAATTTCACGGTAGATCGTGCTGTTATTTCCAGGCGGGGTCACGGGAAAGTCGAGAATTGCGGGCACGGTCATGTGGTGCCGGGGCTCCATGCGACCGGCGGCTCTGACAGCGCCGTCGGGAAGAACAGAAGTTATCGGAGTCGGAATAAAACGACGGCTATACCCTAAAAGTAAAATTTAGGCAGCATGTTTTTCTGGTGCGTTAGAAGTTTTTACCTTCCGTGGTCCTCGCTGGCAGTGTTTTGAGGTTTGCCACCTGCGAGACAAGCTTTTGTTGGGCGCCTCTCCTGTGCATTATTTTTTGGGGCCACTTTAGCCGTTGGGCTGCCACGTGGTGAAAGGATTTGTAGTTTGTACAGATCTCGATGTTCTTCCTTTTTCTCAACTTTATGCCTTTGGAAAATGTATTTTTAATGGAATTTCTGGAATCTTCATTAGAACTTTCCTTTTTTACTTTTTCCCATAAAAGAAAATTTAGGACTAAATACAAGGAAAGTGCAAATATGGAGTGGTAAATGGTAAAAAACATAGAGTAGCTTTTAATATTTATAAGGTTATAAATATTAAGAATGTTGTTTATTAATTTATAGTTATTAGTTTTATGGCGTATTTTAAATTTTTATTAAAATAATAATATATTTTTTTAAATTGAAAATCGTATAACTTATATTAATAAATACAACCTTGATACAATCTTGATAATAGTTACAACCTTGATACAATATATACAACCAAAACCAGTCTAAAAAAGCCACTTAAACAAAAAGTGGCATGAAACAAAACTCCTGAAAAAAAACTGAAACCTGAAATATATACAAAATAAACTGACATCAAATTGAAACTAGCTGATAAACAATGGGCTTATCATAAATAGCCATCTGTTTTCGACAAGTTATATATTCGTTCAAATTGCTGTAAATAAACCTACAGAACCAAAACCTGATTATAACTGTCCATATTATATATGAGATTTTGAAGTTGAGGAAAAATCATAGCATCCTTTGTTCTGAATATTTTCTTGGAGCCAATCATCACATGAGCAACCTGGAGCAAAACTTTAAACATAGTGTGTCTTCTAAAAGACTCAGTAAGAACCCTCGGGACATTCTGAAACAACTCATCATTTCTAGATAACCATATGAACCATAAAATCTCAGTAGAAATCAGCAACCAAAATTTATTATAGCAATGATGCATATGAGGAATAATGCCATATAAAATCTGTTGTCTAACATGAACATTATTTACATCCCAACTGCATATATCAGAAAAGAAAACACCCCAAATCTCCCTAGCAAAAAGACAGTCAAAGAAAATATGATAAACAGTGTCTGGCACCCAACACAACGAACAGGTAGAATAACTATTAGCCTCTTTGCTGATAGGAAGCCTTTGTAATAAAAACAACCAACGAAAACAAGCTTTTTTGGGCTCCAATAAATTAGACCATAAGTGTCTGAATATGTTATGACCCTGCTTATCAGTAATAGATAATTATCAACAATCATTAATATGATTAATAATATCAGAATTATCATGAAGAATATAATATAACATTTTGGGTTTAGTACCATCCATCCATTTGCACACATCATAAAATTGTTGCTTATCATGAATCAAAGTATGACTCTTGCATGTCATAAACGAATCTCTCAATAAGGAGTATGTTCGCCACTGTGATTGTGGAATATCATACTGCTTACTAAGAGCATCCCATGGCATGAGAGAGTCATTAAGCAATATATCATTGAAGGTATTTATTCCTTTGATAGCCCATTTTTTAGCAGAACAACCTCTAACAAGAGCAAGAGGCTTATTATTATGCATAAGATTCCACCATATAGAGCAATCTTTAAATATCACATTAGCATTAGGACCAATTGAGTTACCAATCAAAATCTTACCTCTGACTAATTTCCAAGCTCTCCATAAGCTACGAAACACTGCTGAACCAGTAGAGGTAATAGGAAAGTGGCCAAAAAGGATGTCAATGATATGCAGTCCTTTCCAGAATTTGGCCTTTTTAGGTACAACACTAGAAATGTTATGTCTAACCAGAATTTTCCATGGTTTGTTGCCTTCCAAACAATTAAGAATCCATTTAACTGACAAAGTAATGCCTTGTAATCTGAGATTCTTCAAGTTTAGTCCACCTTTCATTTTATCAGCAGTGCACCAATCCCATTTGACAAAGTGTCTTTTTTTAGATCCCTGTCCATCAGACCATAAGAATTGGCGTATATATTTCTGGATAATATTAACTTGATAAGAACAAAATAGCCATGAGGAAGCAAAATATATAGTATAGGATGACAAATTTTTTTGGCATACTTGAACACGTCCAACCATGCTCAAATGGAATTTATTCCATTTGATTAGTTTACTGACCACCTTATCTTTAACCCATTCCCACATGTCTTTGAGACAGGGATCAACCGCAAAAGGAATACCAAGGTAACAAACCTGTTTGGATGGACCACCCCATTGAACATTAAATTTTGACAACCATGAAGGAGGTGTCTCATCCCAACTAAGCAGAATGGATTTAGCCAAAGAAATTTTAGAGCCAGAAGCACTCCCAAAAATGGAAAGTATATGAAACATATTATTCATATTATTCTCCTCTAACTTCACAAAAATGTTAGTATCATCGACAAATTGAACATTAATAAGATCCTCCCCATTAGGGAGAGAAATACCGAGAACTTTAGGATAGTAAATAGAATACCTATGAAGATAAAATAGTGCATCACTAGCAATGAAAAAAAGAGCAGGGGCTAATGGACAACCCTGCCTAATAGAACGCTGCAAGAATATAGGATCAGAAAGGGAACCATTAACATCAATATATGTGACCGCATCAGTCAAGAGCACCTTAATCATTCTGCAAAAATTAGAAGGAAATCCAAATGCTTCTAGAACCATGAAAATAAATGCCCATTCAATTCTATCATAAGCTTTTTCAAAATCAAGCAATAGCATGCCAACATTTTGGCCAGAATATCTAGCCCAGCTCATAGCCTCCCAACATGTAATAAGGTTTTCCAAAATGTACCTGCCTTTAATAAAGCCCGTCTGAGTAGGACTAATAAATATTTGTAGTATATTAGTAAGGCGCAAAGCCAATGCTTTTGCCAAAATTTTATATGAAACATTTAATAAGGTGATAGGCCGCCAATTTTTAATAATTGATTTGTCCCCACCTTTAGGTAACAACCTAATGATCTCTGTGTTAATAGACTGTCCTAAAGAACCATTATGAATAGCTTTCGCATAAACCTCCTGTAAATCATCACATATCCAGTCAATGTTCTTTTTATAAAATTCAATAGGGATTCCATCTTGGCCAGGAATTTTATCATTGTTGATAGCTGTAATGGCTCTGTAAATTTCATCTTTAGAGATAGGCAAATCAATCTCTAGACTTTCTTGTTGAGTAAGTTTAACAGGCAGAATTTTCCTGCAAAAATCCCTATCCACCTGCCTTTGAGGAGATTCCTCTGAAGTAAAAAGATCTTTATAATATTGAAACAACAAATCCTTAATCTGATTCGGATTAGTAATCAAATTACTACCATCCCAAAGACTACCAATTTTCTCCATCACCCCTTTTTCCTTAAGGAAATGAAAGAAAAATTTGGAACCTTTATCGCCTGCCTTCAACCAATTAAGCCTGGCCCTAACTCTTTGACCTTGGATTTTCCTAACTTGCAACTTCCTAATATCATTCTTAAGGCCAGACACAGTCTCTTGCCATACCACATTAGAGGGTTGCGCCTGTAAAAGCTCCTTAGCCTTAACCAATTTTTCCTACAAAATCTTCTCCTGTCTTCTATTATCTAATGCCAATTTCTTACCTATAGTTTGAGAAATAATTCTCCAACCATTAATGTTCTTGTTCCATCTGGCAATAGCACCTTCATTTTTATAAATGCAATTATTGATTTCTCGTAAAGTGAATAAGGCCTCAACACAATCATTTAGCTCCAATAAGGAAGTATTCAGAATAAATCTATTGCTTCGAGACAATCTATTCCATATTTCATTGTATAGAAGCACCCGAGAACATATCGGATAATGATCTGAAATGGTAGTAGGAGTGACAAGGATTCGAGTAGCTGGCTCAATATTATCAAAATTAAAATAACCTTTACTAGCATAAAATCTATCCAGTCTGGAACAAATTCTGCTATCACCCTGCTGCATATTGCTCCAGGTGAACCACAAGTTTGAAGATTGACCACTAAAACCAACTAAGGGATCAAATAGATCAAATTTAGCTTTGAATCTAGACCACAACTCATGCTCATTACCTTTCCAAACAACAAGAAGTCCCCCACTTTTATCTTCTTGGGATTCTACCATGTTAAAGTCACCACATATAATCCATGGTATATCTGGTAATTGCATGAACCATTGCCATAAAAAGCATCTATCTTGATAACTATTAGGGGCATAAACTGAGCAAACACCAAATTTCAAACTATTAGATTGTAGAATAACCCAAACAACTCTGTTACATGGAGAACATCCATGGCTGACAACTTTACTGGCCCATAAAGGCGATAACATAATAACAGTACCACCCCTTCCAGGGCTATGCATGGTATTGAAAAAAGTAGCCTCTTTCCAAATTACCTTCATAGCCACTTGCAGAGCAAAATTATTAGCTTTAATCTCCTGCAACATAATACAATCAATATTCCTGAAGGACTGAATATAATTCCTAATAGCATATTTTTTGTCAGGGGACTCCAGACCCCTGACATTCCAACTCAAACAATTAAGAGGCATTAGTTATTTTTAAAATATTTGGAACAATTAAGTTCCCTGGATCTTGCAGCCGCCTTAGTGGCTCTCATAGAGTTATCCTTCATGTCAGAGTCCTTAGATCTCCTCATTTTATTAGATTCAACTTTCGTCCATTCATTTTCATCAGAACAACTATCAGCCATTGCCTTACTGTCATTAATTGAGTTATCAATACTCTGCGAGGAAGGATTAGTCCTATCAATGACATCCTTCTTAGCAAACTCTCCTATTACCTCGACTGACTCAGGATTGTTCCTTAACTCATTCAGTTTATATTGCAAAGCACTTTGATTAATAGTTTGAAGGGCAAGCTCCTGAGCATTCAGTCGTCTTCCCTTAAGATTACTTTTATCATTAACTGCCAAAACTGGCTTATTATTCAATTCATCAGCTTTAGACACATTATTATTATTGATTTCATTCTTAATATTTTGAAATGCCTCTTCAAATTTAGTAACATTCCACCCTGCTTGCTCAAGTTCTGCATTAATAGGATTTGTATTGTTATTTAAAACCGAGCCAGCCTCCTTAAGACCCTCTTCACAAGGAGAAGGATTAATATCTGGAATTCCATCAGTGTTAGATACCTTACAATTTATTGCAAAATTATCAACTGCATTCATAGGATTCATAACATAATCAGACACTCCATGCCCAGACTCCGTCTCACAAACCATCTCCTCATAAGTAACCGTGTTTGGCGATTCAACAGGATTAGGGTTATTGACATCAGTACCCTTACCAGAGTTAGAGTCATTATTAACTGACTTTTGGGGAGACTTATTAATAACATTTTATGGAATACCAACTGTGGGATTTCTATCCATATTCCTTTTCCTTTTAGCCAAAATAAGACATTTCTTTCTAACATGGCCCTCGGTTTTTGCAAATATGGCAGGCATTAAGACCACCCAAAAGCTCAATCTTACAGGTAAATATTTCGTTATCAGCCTCAAACTCAATTTCTTTTGGCAAATCTATACCAGGGTATAGCGACACCAAAATTTTGGCATCTAGATGAGGAAGAGAACTCCTTGTATCCTCCACCTTCATAACTTTCCCAAATGGGGCCAAAATCTGAGACAGAAAAACCCACATGAACGGCGGAACATTTCTCAAAATTACCCATCTAGGGTAAGACACCGCAAATATCTCCTCAGTCAAAACTTCAGAGGACCATGCAATTGCACGAAAAAAAGATTTCCCAACATTTCTCAAAATTACCCATCTAGGGTAAGACACCACAAATATCTCCTCAGTCAAAACTTCAGAGGACCATGTAATTGCACGAAAAATATATTTCCCAACAGTCCAAAATTGTTTTTCTAAAACATTTTTTTGCATTTCACAGGATTTGAAAAATATCACAAATAAACCTTTTTGCACCATTCTGCAAAAGGAAATGTTAATACCCAGTCTTTTTCCCCATATATTAGCCATCCAATCATCAAAATAACGACGTGATGGAATATTATTTACATTTAGGGCCACAAAAAAGACAGCCATACTTTTCAATCTATTTTTCTCCTCATGAATAGCCAGATTCATATCATTATTAGGAATGAGAGTGATTTTAGATCCGTCAGTCACTAGGTTCTTACCTTGGACTGAGAAGACAACAACGTCGGACGGAGGAGACCTTATGCCTGAATTGACCGCATCTTTGTATGTATTGACCAACATGCCTCCTCCGTGATCTGGCGAACACGAACCATCTAAGCCCATGATTACAGAATCAACCACGACACAACAACAACAAACCTTAGTTCAAGAACTTTCTACCAGCACTAAGTTCCCTTTTATATATATATATATATATATATATATATATATATATATAAATTAATTAATTTAATTAAGCTTTAAAAAATGAGGTTAAAGGTGTTTTAATTTTTATAAAGAAATTAGATTTTATTTGAAGAGTATATTGGCAATTTAGGACGCCGTGGACGCCGAAATACACTAAGAAGTTTAGAATTTTTTTTTTAAGGATAAAAGTTTTTAAGTTTAATAAAAAATTATTAATCAAATTCATTCAAGTTTACATGCTTCAATTGAATTTTTAAAAGTTATGATTTTTTTTTTTATAATTTAAAAAAATAAATTACAAATCAAAGGTAAATGTAAGAATTTTTTAAATAGTATTTTATGACTATATAGTTTTGGTTTTATGTTATATTGATATTTATTATTTAAATTTCACATATATTTTATTTATTTATTTTAATTTATTTTTCTTCTAGAATATTAATGTTTTGTTTTTATATCAAATTGGAAAACGTTACCTTATTAAAAAATTTATAATCATTGAAGAAAGTTTAATTTTAAGGTAGCTTACAAAAATATTTGATATAATGTTTGAGCTTTTCCATTGCAAAATATAATACTTACAAAAATAATAAATAAAAATTCTCTAAAATTTATTATATAGATTTGTGATATAACTTATTATTATTATATTTTAATGTATTGGATAGTAACATTACAAAGAATAATATTGTCATAATATTTATGAAAAATTAAATCTTTATAACTTCTTTAAAATTAAACATTGGATTTTTTTTTTTGGTAATTAAGGAACAATTTCATTACATCCGGGTTTTCCAGGTTGACCCAAACCTTTTACAAAAATTAACACTATGCTATTACGGATCAAAACCTCAATAGGGACAGTCTGTCTTTCGCTACTAGTACCCTTTTGAGGCCACCCTGCCAAGAGAGAGCACAACCCCTTACACATATTTACAAACCCCTTAGAACACAGGTAGCGGCCCACAACAATGCTTTCTTGCTGCCCCAGCCGCGGAAATGCGGCCTGTCGCGAAATCGCGACGTCCTTAAGTCTTTTCCTTCATTTGCTCTGGAGAGTCGTGAAACGGTGTCACGAAAATGAGACATGTCGCGAAATCGTGACATTCTGCCTTCGTTCTGCTCCTTTGCCGCTATAAGTCACGTAAATGCGACATGTCACGAAAATGAGCCATGTCGCGAAATCGCGACATTCGTCACCCATTTTGCACTCTTTCTGCTTCCAGCCGTGAAAATGCGACATGTCACGAAATCACGACGTTCTTTAAGTCGTTTCCATCTTTTACTTTGGATAGTCGCAAAAATGCGACCTGTCGCAAAAAAGAGACATGTCGCGAAATCGCAACATTCTGCCTGCGTTTCGCTCCTTTGCCGTTGCATGTCGCGAAAATGCGACATGTCGCGACAATGAGACATGTCGCGAAATCGTGACATTCGTCTCCCATTTTGCACTCTTGTCGCTTCCATCCACGAAAGTGCGACATGTCACAAAATCGCGATGTCCTTAAGTCTTTTCCTTCATTTGCTCTAGATAGTCGCGAAAATGCGACATGTCACGACAGTGGGACCTATCGTGAAATCGCGACAATCTGCCTTCGTTCAGCTCCTTTGCCACTACCTGTCGTGAAATCACGACAATCTGCCTTCGTTCTGCTCCTTTGCCACTGCCTGTCACGAAACTGAGACATGTCGCAAAATCGCGACATTCGTTTCCCATTTTGTTCTCTTGCCGCTTCCAACCGCGAAGAATCGACAAGTCGTGAAATCGCGTCGTCCTTGAGTCTTTTCCTTCATTTGCTCTGGATTGTCGTGAAACTGCGACATGTCGAAAATGCGACATGTCGCAACATCGCGACACTTCTGCCTCTTTGTCCTCTTTTGTTGCTTTTGGACATGAAAAGGCAACATGTCACGATATCGCGACACATTCGCCTCCTTGCTCATTTTCTTGGCTTTTGCCCGTGAAAATCCAACATGTCGCGATATCGCGACACTTTCGCCTCCTTACTCTTTCTCTTCTCTTTTGGTCGTAAAAATGCGACATGTCGCGATATCGCGACACTTTTTCTTTCCTACTCTTTCTCTTCTCTTTTGGTCGCGAAAATGCGACATGTTGCGATATCATGACATTTTTCCTTCTTACTCTTTCTCTTCTCTTTTGGTCTCGAAAATGCGACATGTCGTGATATCGTGACACTTTTTCCCTCTTGCTCTTTCTCTTCTCTTTTGGTCGCGAAACTGCGACATGTCACGATATCATGACACTTTTTCCGTCTTGCTCAACATGTCGCCAAAACACGACACTTTTTCCTTCTTACTCAACATGTAGTGATATCGTGACATTTTTCCTTCTTACCCTTTCTCTTCTCTTTTGGTCGCGAAAATGCGACATGTCGCGATATCGCGACACTTTTTCCCTCTTGCTCTTTCTCTTCTCTTTTGGTCGCGAAACTGCGACATGTCGCGATATCGTGACACTTTTTTCGTCTTGCTCGACATGTCGCCAAAACGCGACACTTTTCCCTTCTTGCTCAACATGTTGCGATATCGCGACACTTTTTCTTTCTTGCTCAACATGTCGCAATATCGCGACACTTTTTCTTTCTCGCTCTACTTGTCGCAAAATTGTGACACTTTTCCTTTCTTGCTCTACATGTCGCGAAATCGCGACACTTTTTCCTTCTTGCTCAACATGTCGCGAAATTGCGACCCTTTTTCCTTCTTGCTCAACTTGTCGCGATATTGCGACACTTTTCTTTCTTGCTCAACATGTCGCGATATCGCGACACTTTTTCCTTCTTGCTCAACATGTCGCGATATCGCGACATTTTTCCTTCTTACTCTTTCTCTTCTCTTTTGGTCGCAAAAATGCGACATGTCGCGATATCGCAACACTTTTTCCCTCTTGCTCTTTCTCTTCTCTTTTGGTCACGAAACTGCGACATGTCGCGATATTGCGACACTTTTTCTGTCTTGCTCAACATGTCGCCAAAATGCGACACTTTTTCCTTCTTGCTCAACATGTCGCAATATCGTGAAACTTTTTCTTCCTTGCTCAACATGTCGCGAAATCGCGACACTTTTCCTTTCTTGCTCTACCTGTCGCGAAATCGTGACACTTTCTTTCTTGCTCTACCTGTCCCAAAATCGCGACCCTTTTTCTTTCTTGCTCAACATGTCGCGAAATCGCGACCCTTTTTCCTTCTTGCTCAACATGTCGCGATATCGCGACACTTTTTCTTTCTTGCTCAACATATCGCAATATCGCAACACTTTTTCTTTCTTGCTGTATTTTACTTTTCCTTAATAAACATTGGATTTTAACCCATCAACCAAAAGAGAAAAAATATTTTAAAAATATTAAAATATATGATTATAGTTTTTATATTGATAAGAAAAATAAATTTAATATATTAAATAAAATTCATATTATAATTAGTAGAGTATTAGATTAGTTGAAACTATGAAACTTAGATATGTTCACATTCAACAACAAAAAAAAAAAAAAAAACTTTATAATAAAAACATTATAGTTTTAGGGTTCAAGTTCCTTGAGGATGTCCCCTATGGGTTGTATAGCTGTCAAAATGTTCACATGGTTATAAATATAACTCCAATGATATGTTTTGAACTTATACAATAAATTTTAAAAAAATGGATAGAGTTACACAAGCTTATACCAACTTTGATAAAGGGTTACAAACATTAAATCTTATATACTGCAAATTAAAAAAGTGATGACTAAAGGATAACATTCAATCAAATTTTTTAATTAAAAAATATATATTTTTATAAAAAATAATTATTAAATTAAAATAAATTACAAATATAAATACTAAAAATAAAATACAATAATATCTGCACTAGGTATTTTACTGGCAAGTTCTCTTAATCTTCAGAAGGAGGGAGGTTCGGGGTTCAAGCCTAGCGGCCTACGTCGGATACAAAAACCCCCCCGGCTAGCCTGGGGAACGATTTTCCTTAATATAAAGGTTTATCCGCACTAGGTACCTTACTGGCAAGTTCCCTCAATCCTCGAAAGGGGGTATGGGGTTCAAACCTAATGGCCTATGCCGGATACAAAAAAACCCCAAATAGTTAATTAAACATGCACCTAGGGGTGCAGTCCAACATTTTGGGCTTTGGCTCTTCTTCGAGAGGTCCAAGGTTCAAACCGTGGCGTGGGCGAGTGTATGAGGGGGTGGATGTGTGTCTCCCTGGTGGAGTTGTTGTAACAAGTTAGAGGATTCCTGGTCAAAACCCCCACTTTTTAATATTACCAAACAAAATAAATAAATAAATAAATAAAATAAAATTCAATAATATTTATAACATTTTTATTATTAATTATATAGTATTAAAAATGAATATTGGTTTGAACCTTTGACCTTTCCAAAGAGAGGCCAAAGCCCTAACCACTATGTTGTCGTTGAACTAAACTTGCATTCTAATCATTAATAATCTATTCTAGGTGCATTTGAATTGTTAACTTATTTTAACTATTTATGCCAGTAAATTGATTAACTTATTTTAACAATTTCTCATAGTACCTAGGTTCAAACCACATTGGGGTATGGTGGGGCGTGGTGTATGTGTGTGAACTTATGCACCAAAGAAAGAAAACTATAAAACTTCGTGAGCTTGGGCTTTGTGCTCTCTACCTAGGAGACCCAAGTTTAAATCAATGAGGGGTGTGTGAGCTTGAAAAAAAACTATAAAATCTTTAAAGTTAAGTCCTTACATTAAAAAATAAATATAAAATATAAAATTTTGATGCATACTATTTGTTAATGATGAAAAAAGTAAATAAAAATTTAAAAGTGTATGGAATAGAAGGGACAAAGCTCAAGCTTGCAAAAATTATCGATACATCAATAATTTTCAAAACATTGGTATTTTTGAAATGCCTTGGATTTCCTATTGACATCATATGTTAACACAACATTTTGACAATCATGCATATATCTTTTAATAAGATTTGAACCTAGGTATTTTTGAAACTAATTTAGATTATATCATCTAATAAATACATTAAAAAACCTTAACTTTTTAAAAATAATTTAAAGATATTTAAATTTATCTATTTATGTTTTATATAATAGTGAACGAACTTCAAATTATATTCAAGTTTAAATTTAAGGTGATACTAAATTTTATGATTGATAATAACAATTTTTGTAATAAAATATATGTTTCAATTTTTATTTTTTTTATATAATAAATGAATAAAATATCATATAAATATTATTAATATAAAATATTCTTTAGTAATATTTTAGTGAATGTTTAAGA
This sequence comes from Wollemia nobilis, assembly GCA_028583015.1. Classification (NCBI taxonomy): domain Eukaryota; kingdom Viridiplantae; phylum Streptophyta; class Pinopsida; order Araucariales; family Araucariaceae; genus Wollemia; species Wollemia nobilis. Next base: position 561,731 of record JAQPPZ010001127.1, read on the forward strand.
TTTTTCAAATGTGAAATCATTTCAATGTTTATTTAAAAAAATAAATTTACTTTTAATACATGATCTTAATACAAACAAAAATATTTTATAAGTGAAATTAGATAGTTATTAACCTTTTGTATTTGAAAAATAGAAAATTTTTGGTTTTTTTGGTCTAAGCAGGGTTTTTAGAAATGTTTTCAAACCTTTTACATAGGGTTTTGTGAGGGTTCCAAACCTTTACAAAATCACAAAGATATTCAAAAAAACTCCAAAGAAGATCATAAATGGGACTACATCCCTAAGGGGAAACTAATTCAACATCCAACAAATATTGATCCAACAACCAAGATAGTCGGATCCCGCAGATCCAAATCCAAAACAATTAGCATTGCCACCTAAACTTAAAATATAAAATAAGACTTGGAAATGATCTTTCCACCAAAGCCATCACATGAGAAGCAAATCAAGAACATGGGACAACCATCCAAGCCATCTGACGATAAATTAATTTTCAAATTTTAACAGATCGTTCAATTTAGAAAAATTTTGTTGAGACATCAAGAGTGCTAAAAAAAAAGTAAAATAAAACCATTAGGTCTTCCTACAAATGACGTGAATCCTAATTTTGGTAACATAGGTCTCCACTAGCAGGTACCCAACACATTCAGTTTACACTCTGACAACAACAAACTAGAATCCTGCCCAAAGATGGAGTTTTGAAAGGCTCCCAAAACCTTATACAAAGGGGTTTTGAAAGGCTTCCCCAACCTTAAACAAAGGGGTTTTGGAAGGATCTCCAAACCATTAAGCAAGGTTTTAAAAGGTTCCCAAAACCTTATAAAAAGAATAGGCCTCAAGCAGAGGACCACAAGGTTTTGGAAGGAACTCCAAACCTTTACAAAAAAAAATATTAATTGAGAACAACCTTAGTTTAAACTTGGATTTCTTTGATGAAAACAAAAAACATATCAATTTAGTATCCTTAAAAATATAATAACGTTATCAAAACAATAATATTTTAAAATATATCAAGTGGCATTAGTTCAACCGACTAAATTCCTCAATATTTAAAGAGGAGACTAAGGTTCAAATCTTACTAAGCTATACATGGATAATATTCAAACTTTGTTGTAATACCATCGTATGATAATGATGTAATGCGTCCCCCTTTGTAGCACAAGTGGAGAAGGCAAGCTTGGCCTAGTTGAATGGGAGCTCCATGGTTTGAACCTAGATAGTTTTTTTGATAAGTAACATATTATATACAAAGAGGGGTTTTTTAAAGGGACCCAAAACCTTATTACATTAAATGTCGTAGCACTGTCATGCTAGGAAATGCTAGAAAACTAAACCAGAACTGAATACCCAGACAAAAATAGGGATCCGGGATCCCAGACAGTCCCTTACAATAAACTATCCCAGGGACAGGGCAGAACGCCACAGAGAACCACCTGCAAAAACCCAATCCTGCACACAATCTGCAAAAAATAGATGCAAACCCCATCACCGAGCCCACACTGTCAGAGCCCGCCACAAAATCAGAACAACAAAAACCTCGGGATGGGGGACACCACAGAAAAGGGGATGGCATTGCTACTTCCCGTCTCCGTCAGACCCAGATCCCAGTCTGCGATGGAGCTCCTTGAACACGTGCACAGAGGACGAAGCAGCGTTGGTTGTGGAGGTCATGGAGTTAATCGCCATGTCTAGGAGGAGCTTGACAGGGAAGGCCTCTAGCTCGCCCTCAGAGTCAGAGATGATCTCAGGGGTTCCCTTCCTTTCCATATTCGGTCTCTTGAGCCTCCTCTAAGATCTGCTACCGCTGGGAGCACTGGGACCGCCAGGGATGGGCCCGCCCGGGGCACTGGGACCGCCAGGGGACTTATCCGACACCCATCGCTTCCTGGTGGGGTTGCGCTTCTTGGGGGAGGTGTTTTTTTGGGAACACTAGGGCTACCCTCCCTTTATTTGGGTTCAGTGTTGGAGGAGGCCAGGGAATTGGGAGGGGGATTTGTTGAGGTGGGGGGAATGTCCTAGATAGGAGGTTGGTTGGCCAGCGCATGGTGGTAGAGGACAACCATGAGGCCCTGATGGATGGGCTTGAGGTGGGATTTTTGGGCCTTCTCAACTGCTAAGGTGAGTGAGTACAACAAATACCTGGGGGTGCATAATTGGGTGGCATCACGGAGGTGATTGACAAAGCTAAGGTGAAAGTTGCAGAGCTTTTTATCCGGGTCATCATAGGTTATGAACTGCATAATTGGAACTATGGCCTCATTGAAGGGTTTGGGCAATTGATACCTGAAGAGGGCCGCCTTGTCCCAGCCGTAAGCTTTGCCCTGGTCAGGAAAGTGCGCGAGTTCCTCCTCCCAATTGTGCCTGTCACATCGGATGTACTTCCCTTTGTCCTCATGGTAAAGCCCTGTAACCTCAAACATAAGCTCCTTAGTGACACAAAAGTGGATGCCCTTGACCACCACCTCATCGTTGTTCCAAGTGTCGAGAAAGCTCTGGGTGATTTCGTCATCGGGGCCCACAAATTTGCGAAGGAAGGGGGTGAGGGATTTGGCCTCCATGAACACCTGAGCAGATTCGCTCAGAGTCAGGGTGGTAGGCTCAACGTAAATAGAATTCATGGTGGGGGAAAGGGCGGACAATGCCTGAATGTAGCTGGGGGCACAAGTGTAGAGCGGTGGCCACACTCTCAGAAGACAGCCATGGAGGGGATGGAGATGGGGAAATGAGCCGAGCGCACTCTGAATAGAAGATATAGGCTTGAGGGCACAGAACTGCCGCATGCGTCGGGACTCTGCTGCGCGGGAGGCGGAAGACACGCTCGAAATATGGCAGTGAAGGGGAGAAGGGTGACGGGCACGGGAATTAATGGGAAAATGGCAGTGGACAGCGAGCCCCTCGGGACGCGAATGATGAGGTGGCGCTCTGAGTGGGGGCTAGGTAGACGACGGACATGGGGCAGCTGCCTTGTCATGGTGATGGAGGGATAAGGTGCGTGACTGGCGAACTAAGTAGGCACGGGGGCAAAATTAGGAAAAGTGCTGAGGCCCGCGCGGGTAAAGTGGGACCTGCTCGAACCCGACCGGGCGCTGAGGTGGCCGCTGCAGATAGGCCTGTCAGAAACGACAACGTTGGGAAGATCCGAGCTGAGGTTAACGACCCACGTGGATTCGGAGTGAGGCCTGGGGCGCCAGGTCAACAGGGCCCTGAGAGTGTCACCTCTAAACTTCTATGCGGGCATCGTGACCAGGGGATTGATCTTAGGAAACTGGGACTAACAGATCGTCGGGAAAGTCGTCCCTCCAGATTCGAAGGCCTGTCGACGAGGCCGCTGAGTTGGCCATGAAGTCCGCCAACTTGTTACCTTCCCTGTAGACGTGGCGGATGGCTGTCTGAGGGAATCCCTAAAGGATGATTCGAGCCTCTTGAATGATGTTGGATATTCTCCATGATAGTTCCCCATGCTTTATCATGAAGTTGATGATGTTTAAGGAGTCTCCCTCGATGATCACCTTTCTGGGGTCTTCCTGGAGGACGATCAGCCCATGGAGGAGCATCGATGCTTCAGCGAAGTTGTTAGTTTGGAAGCCAAGGAATTCCGCGTAGGCGAGAATCAGATTCCCCCTATGGTCACGAATAACCCTGCCAGCACCTGAGGGACCGGGATTGCCTTTGGAAGCTCCGTCAAAGTTTAGCTTGACCCACCCGAGAGGGGGGCCATCCACCTGATTGAGGCTCTAGGGGAGGGGGAAGGGTGGGGGCTTGGACTCCAAGGGAGCCGAGGAGGGTAAGCTCACTCGACTTCAGGGGAGAGCAGGATGGGGAGAGGATGTAGGAGTTCTCTGATGCATAGGCGAGCGCTTTGACTGCCACCGCCAGGGGGTCCCTGGGCGGGGAAGAGAAGGCTCTATTATTGCGCTCAAGCCAGAGCTACCAGAGCAAGTGAGGTAGGCAGAAGGCCCAGAGGGAGCAGAGGGTGGGGTGGGAAAAGGGATTGGGCCACTGGATGAAGAGGTCGGGGATGGATCTGGGAGGGGCCCACTAGATGGAGAAGTGGTGGAGGAGGTGGCCTAGAGCCACAGAGGAGAAAGGATAGCTTAGGAAGAGGTGATTGGTCACTTCCCAGTCGAAGCAACAAAGGTAGCACCGGTTTGGGATCGAGAATCCTCTCTTGGCCAAATTTTCAATAGTGAGGATCTTGTTCTGGATGGCAGTCCAAGCAAAGAAATTCATCTTGGGGATAAGCTTTTTGGCCCACACTTGCTTGACTGGGAAGTGGGCCTCTTGGGGATCCCTTTGGAGGGCATAGGCAGATTTGACCAAGAAGGATCCACTACTAGTGTCGTGCTAGACACACATGTCCTCTCCCCCTCTTGAAGGGATGATAGTTGTGCTGAGAAGGGCTGAGAGATTGGCTGCCTAGAGGGGGAACCGGGCATCTTCGATGGGGCCCCAACCTGGCCTGCCCTGGGCCCTGATCATATAGTCGACCACCTTGGATCCTTTGGAGGCCTCCAACTAGGGTCTGAGGGCTAGGAGGTCTTTGTCTTCTCTCAGGGCCTCGTCCCGGATCCACTTGTCATCCCAAAAATCAATCCTGGTCCCGTCGCCTAGGATCCACCTGGCCCCTTTTTAGATGAGGTATTTCATTTGGGTCAAGGACTTCCAAAAGGTAGACCCATCATGGGACTGATGGTCACTGAGGAAGGGGTGTTGTTGGAGGTATTTTCTTCTTACAATGCTGACCCACTCAGCCGGGAAGTTGGTGAACACTTTCCAGGTATGCTTGGCCAGGAGGGTCGTGTTCATTAGGGATACCCTCCGAAGGCCGATCCCACCTTCATTCTTGGGCCGACAGACAAGGGGCCACGAGACCAGGGGGATCCTTTTCTTCTCTTCACTCCTAGACCACAAAAAATGCTTCTGGATCTGCTCGATGCAGGCGCTGATCGAAGCCAGGATTCTAAAAATAGACATGAAATACACCGAGATGCTTTGGAGGCAAGCGGACATGAGGGTGGCCTTGCCCGCTTGGGAGAGGAGGTGCCCTTTCCAAGAGGCTAACTTCTTCTGAATTCGCTCAACCAGGTTGCTCCACAGGGCCTTGGAAGGGAAGCCCATGAACAGGGGAAGCCCAAGATAGGTGGTGGGGAGGGTGTCCGGGGTGCAGCCCAGAATCCGGGCTATCTTAGCCTGCCTCGCCAGGGGAGTGTGGATGAAGTAAATTTTGCTTTTCAGGAGGTTTATCTTTTGCCCGACCGCATTCTCATACAGGTTGAGAATCTGCTTGATGACTTTGGCTTGAGCCACCGAGGTGGCGGTGGCTAAGATAGTGTCATCCACAAACTGCTGATGGGACACCGGGCCCAAGCCTGAAGCCGATCTAATCCCTGAGATGAGCCCATTTCTGGTTGCACTTGAAATGGTGCACCCCAAGGCTTCGGCCAGGATGATGAACAGGATCGGGGATAGAGGGTCGCCCTATCGTAGTCCTCTGGCACTAGGGAAGAAACCAACGGGGAACCATTGACCAGGATAGAGAACCATGGGGATGACACGCAACGCTTGATGAGATCGACCCAGGAGGGGTGGAAACCAAATTTGAGGAGGACGTTGGCGAGGAACTCCCAGCTGACCCTATCAAAGGCTTTGTTCATGTCTAGCTTGAGAAGGAATGCTAGTTTCTTGGCAAGGGATGCAGAGTGCAAGACCTCATGGATGATGACGATCCCATCTGTGATGACTCTCCCTTTGATAGAGCTCCCCTGGTAGGGGTCAATGATTAGGGGGAGGATGTCCTTGAGTCTAGTCGCAAGGGCCTTGGTGAGAATTTTGTAAAGGACATTGCACAGGCTGATGGGGCGGAAGTCGGATAGGGATTTGGCCACCTGGGTTTTGGGGATCAGGGCGATGAATGTGGTATTGATACCTCTGGGAATAGAGTCAGCAAACTGGAGGTCTCTGATAGCAGTGCACACTTCTTGGCCCACCAGATCCCAGAAATCTTGGAAGAAGTAGGGAGGGAAGCCATCCGGGCCCGGGGTAGCATCTACTTTCATGGAGAACAGAGCTGCTCTAATTTCCCCATCAGTAAGAGGGTTGAGGAGCACCTCATTGGTTTCTGGGGAGATGGTGGGGGGAATGTGCTCGAGGAGAGTCTCGGCCGCTTGGGGGGATGGATGGGATGCAGTGCCAAGAAGATCCTGGTAGAAGCTGGTGGCCTCTGATCTGATTTCTTCCTCATCCCTCGTAGACCTACCATCGCTACAAATGAGCTCTGGGATTCTGTTGGTGCTTCTATTTTTGAGAGTGGAAGTGTGAAAAAATTTGGTGTTGGCATCACCATATTTGAGCCAAAGGGCCCTCGACTTCTGCCTCCAAAAGGTCTCCTCCCTTGCTAGTACATTGTGGTATTCAGCTAGGACTCTGCGTTCCTCCTCCCTGGACCCTGGATCCTGACAGTCTTCCTGGAATCTGCGCTCTAGGTCTTCCAATTTTTTCTTCAGAATCTCCTTACTCTCGAAGATATTGCCGAACACCTCTCTGTTCCAGACCTTAAGGTTATCCTTGAGGGACCTTAGTTTCTGATAGACTTGCCCAACGGGGGGTCCCTTGGCGGGTTGGTTCCACCATCTGCCCACCTGCTCCTTGAAGTCGGGATGGTGGAACCACATGGACTAGAACCGGAAGGGACGTTTGTGAGGAGGGTGCCTATCGAATTCAAAGAGGAGGGGGCTATGATCCGATCCTATTTTGGGAAGGGCCAAGAGGGTTGAGTCTACAAATAGGGGGATGGCTTCCCTGGATAGGAACACTCTGTCTAGCCTGACTTGGATGAGGTTGGCCCCTGCTCTTCTGTTACTCCAGGTGAATTTGGCTCCCTTCAGATGGACATCCATGAGCTCATTGGCATCGATGAAAGCCTCAAAATTGGCCATGCTTCTAGTGTTCAAGGTGGTTCCCCCACACTTGTCTGAGGGGAAGAGGGGGCTATTGAAGTCACCTACCAGGATCCAGGGAAGGGGTGTGAACGCCTCCCACATGAGGCTGATTTCATCCCACAGGGAGGCCCTTTCAATCGGGCTGTTGGGGGCATAGATGTTGGAAAGGATCCAGGTCTGCCCGATCACCAGGTAGTGGAACATGATGTTGATGATTCTGGGAGAGGATGAGATCAGTCTCCCTTCGATAGTGCCCGGGTCCCACAGGCACATCAGACCCCCGATGGAGCCTAGGGCCGAGGTGAAGAGGGAGTCACCATTGTTCCAAATCACCTTGGCTACTTTGGGAGAGGACATCTCATCGAGCTTGGTTTCTTGGAGAATAAGGATAGTCGATTTGTGATCCCTACGGAGCTGGGCTAGGGTGCGCCTCTTGGGGGCTCCATTGAGCCCTCTTACATTCCAGGTGATGATCTTCATCTGACACCCTTGGGGGGTCTTTTGCCTCCCTTCCCTTGCTAGGTGGGAGGTTTGGATCTCAATGTTCTTTCAGGAGGTTATGGGAATCAGACAAGAGAGTCGACTGGAGGCCGTTGGCAATGTCATCCTCCGCTTGTTTGCTTCTCTGTTGTTTTGCTATGAGTCCGTTTGGGACTGAGCCCTTCTAGGGCCGATTGGGAGAAGGTCGGACTACCTTCATCGTCATCCTCGGACATCTCTGAGTTGACTTCTAAAAAATCTTGAGAAGGGAGGGGAATGGTTAGGGGGGACGGGGGAATGGGGGCACCGGAGGAGGAGGGAGGGGGCTCAAGGGGAGGGGGAGATGAGGGATGCTCTGGGAGGCTTTTCGGGGTCGGATTTGGGTCACCCACGTCCGAGGGATGGGGAGGAAAAGAGTCATCCGAGGAACCCATCGGGGAAGAGGGGGTATCGACTAGCCCTTCGGACTGATGGGGAGGTTCCTCGAGACACCTCAGGTCTACTATTGAAACTTTAGGGTTGGGGTCAGGGTGGGTGCATACCTGGTTGTGATCATCTATCAGGATGGGGTCCACCTTCTATTTCCCTTTATCAGTAGGTTCAGGCACCTTCCCGCGCCACGCCTAGGCTGGAGGTCTACGCCCACTTTGGGGGGGCCACGGGGGGAAACCTATCATAGGACGAAGCCTTCAAAGGGGGATCCTTAGGTTTTGATGCTTCTGGTTGCTTAGTGAGGGGGCACTGATTGAGAAGATGCCCTTGCATGTTGCAATGGGTGCAAAATGCTGGCTTATTTTTGTATTCCAAGATTTGGCACCAATGGTAGGATCCAGACGAAAGAGTGACTGAGGAAGGAAGCTCATATTCGAGGTTTGCATTGACACAAATCTTGGCATGGACCATTCGAGATCCAACTTTGGTGGTAGATTCAAAAGCCATGAGCTCCCCTATGGCCTACGTGATGAGTCTAAGCACATCCTCTTGCCAGAGGTGGAAGGGGAGATCTAGCAGTCTGACCCAGATCGGGGCATAGTTTATGCTCTGGGTGTTGGGGTTGAAATCAATGGCCCAACATCTGAGGAAGAGGCTCCTGCACCCCAGAAACTAGGGCCCACCCATGAGAATCCTGCTGGTGTCTTCCCTGTTGTTGAGCTTGATGAGGAAAAACCCCTTCGACAGGGCAACGATCTGCATGTTCCCTATGGTTTTCCATTTGGTGAAAGCCCAACGATGGATGGTTTCCATGTCTGGCCGGCCCCCGATGAATTTCCCGACCAGGGAGAAGGAGGCCCCTGACACAAAGGATGAGAAAACATCATCCTTGATGGAAATATGCATCCCTTCCAGGGATAACCCCGAGGACGGGGGACGAGGACGACTGGTCTCTCCCACCAAGATCTGAATGAACGAGGGTTTGTTGGACCCCCCAAGGGAAGAATCCTCGACAACTTTGTCAGGTGGTTCTTTGTCTGGAGAATCAGAATGCTCATTTCCAGAGGGACCCCCAGGTACGCCCTTGCTGCCTACCTCAGGGCCCAGTCCCTTAGACGCCTGCTAGGATCCGGTGCCATGGATCTCGAAACCCCTATTGATGGTTTTCTGTAACGATCCCGCTCCTGGTCCTGCATTTGCTCCTGATCTTGCTCCTGCTCTCGCCATCAACCTTTTCGATTGGATCCCGCCACCTCGAACCTAGATAATTGTATACCTAGAAGGGGCGACATTATCGACCACCTGAGAGCGACTCTTGAGGTTTTTTTTTATAACCTAAACGTTTTGTGTGGTTGTGAACAACTCTCTTATGTAACCAAAAATCTCTTTTGGCTTCTCTCTAGATAGTGGTATACCTAGATGGGATGACATTATCGACCATCTAAGAGCAACTCTTGAGGTTTTGTTATAATCTAAAAGTTTTGTGTGGTTGTGACCAACTCTTTTATGTAACCAAAAATAATAATAATAATGTAATACAAATAAGACCTATTTCAATTCTATATAATTGATTATACATATATATATTTTTTAAAATTTTACATGATGAAATCGATAATATATATACATATTTATTTAAATTTCAAAAAAAACATTTTTCATTCAATTTTTAACCTAGAAATCTGTAACATCAGAATAAAGTGTTTTATTTCATTAAAAAAAAATTAATATATATATATTATCTTGTTGTCGCCTTTCAAGTAAGTTCAAAAATATTATAAGTGAACAACTACTTTATTATAAACTAGAAATTAAAGTATATATATATATAAATAAATTTAAAAAATAAACATTTTTAATTCAATTTTTAAAATAGTGTTCTTATATCAAATCTTTAACATCAGAATAAAAAGTGTTTTATTTCATTAAAAAAGATTAAGATAAATATTATCTTGTTGTCGCCTTTCACGTAAGTTGAAAAAGATTATAAGTGAATAACAACTTTATTATAACTAGAAACTAAAGTTCCGGTGACGTATATATTATTATAGTATTGCTCGAAATAATTGTAATGTATTTTAATATTATTTAAATCCACAAACATTCAATGTGTAGCTCATCTTAGATTTATAAGCGAGTCCACGTTAAGCTTAAAGTTCCTCTTTAAAACTTTAGAAGTACGGAGAATTCAAATTAAAAAAAAAAAAGGTGACCATAAATTCTTGACAAGAATAGATGTCACTCCTATGAAATTAGGCCCTGATTTCATAAATAAATATATTTCACTTGAACATAATAAAATTTTTAAAGAAGTGTAAAGGAAAATAAAATCCAATCATTCGAAGGGACTCACTTTGAAGGATTTTTTTTGGGTCGAGGGTTGGAGCGGAAAACAACAAAGGAAGGATTGGTAGTGGATTGGTAGGGGATTTTAATGATAAGTAAATACTGTCCTTCTAAGGGGCCCTCATGGATTCTGATCCGTCATGCCTTCTTTAGGGCATGCATCTAGAGAAAAATCGTCAAACCCAGTTGACGTTGTTTCGATTGAAGTTTTTAGAGCTACAAAAGTGAATGGTTGTCTTGAACGGACTCTGGATAAGTCTGTCCTGGTGATTCAACCAGATTCAATTGCAGAGGATGTTGAATACCTAGCTAATCATACATTAATTTGCAAATTTTTAGGAATTCAGGTCTCTCTCATTTCTTTGGAATCCTGGGCTCGAAAAGTATGGAACCCGGTTGGAGAGATGGAGATCATGCTGGGAGCATATATTTGTTTCATGGTTGTCTTCTCTTTCATGGGAGGATCGACATAAAGTTTTTGAAGGGGGGCCTTATTTTTATAACCAGGTTGGCTTGTTCATTAAGCCTTGGCATGTGGGTTTTAACCCTACGAAGGAAATTCCGTCGCGGGTGCCGGTTTGGGTTCGACTCCCTTGGTTACCTTTGGAGTTCTAGCGGAATGATATTCTTCACATGATTGCATTGTTGTTGGGCAATCCGGTGGGTCCTTCTCAACCAACGATGGATAAAAAGGTAGTTTCTTGTGTCTGTGTTTGTGTTGAGATAGATTTAAATAAGCCTTTGCTAGATTCTATGGAAATTTGTGTTAGATCTTCTTGGATTCAATAGTTGAACTATGAAACCCTTCCGTTCCGATGTTGTTGGTGTCATGCATATGGACACCTTTAGAGAAAATGTCCAAAATTACCTGGGACTTTGTTATCTAAGCCTCAACCTCCTAAGCAGGATAGTGGGATAGATAAAGGAAAAGCTCCTAAGCAGGTTAATGGGTCTGTTGATGGGAAAGCTCCAATGCAGGATAGTGGGACTAATAAGGAGGGTTTAATTCCTGTTAAGTCCCACAATAAAGGCAGGGGTTTGAAGAGATCCTTTAATGAGTGGCTAGTTGATGGATTACATAATATATTTGTTGCTTTGGATGACTTGGACCAACTTGCTCGGGTAAATCTGCAAAGGGATCTATTTGTTGCTCATATGGACATTGATCAGTCTTTGGGTAATGCGATTGTTCCAGGTTTGGTGAATTGTGCGACATAGACTATTGAGGGGAACCAGATTTCTATTCCTTCTGAGGAAAATATGGTTGTTCAGGAGGATGGTGTGGTGGCAGATGATCCGATGTTGGCTAATTTGGTGGGTTTTGATCGTGGAAAAGGTTCTAAGGTGAGTTCTATGCTGGGATTGCATCAAAAGAATTTAAAAAAGGGGGTACCTAAAAAGTCTTCTAAGGTGGGCAGGAAGGAAGATGTGGAGAAAATTAAACTTGAGGGGGAGTCCTTGGTTGATTCAGGGTTGGTTAGGCCCCTTGACTCTCACTTTTCCACTCCTCATAAATGATTTTTTTTATCTTGGAATGTGAGGGGATTGAATATCATCCCTCGGTAAAAAGCTATTCGCGAGTTGATTAAGTTGCATAAGCTTGATATTGTTTTTCTGCAGGAGTCAAAATTATCAGTTGATTGTACATTTAGTATTGCTTTCAAATTGTGGGCTTGTGGGCAATATTAGTGTATTAGAGCCCAAATTGTGGGCTCGTAGGCAATATCAGTGTATTGGAACCCAGGGCAGTGCTAGTGTTATTGTTAGCTTTTGGAATCCTCAGAAGCTCTCACCTATATGGTGGGTTTCTAATAAATTTTCTCTCTATGGTTGCTTCTTGTAAGGAGTCTGGTGAAGTGGTCTTATTAACTAATGTTTATGCTCCCTCTGATCTTGCTAGAAAAATTTGTCTTTGGAATCATATTCGGGTGGTGTGGTTAATGGCTCCTCACTATCCTTGGATTGTTGTTGGATACTTTAATGTTATCACCAGTTTGGATGAGAAAAGAGGTGGTGTGGGTTCTCTTGGACATGCATCTTTGGCCCTTAATGATAATATCATTTTCTTAAACCTTGTGGATATTAAACCTGGTAATGGTATGTTTACTTGGAGCAACAGAAGATGTGGTACTGAGGCTATTTCTGAGAGATTGGATCATTTTCTGGTTTCTCCTTATTGGATCAGTTAATTGGAAAATCAAATTGAAAATTTTGGATTGGAGAGGTTTTGATCATTGGCCTATAAAGCTAAACACCATTCGCCAGGGAGTTTATAGGAAATCCTATTTTAAATTCCAGTTAATGTGGCTTCAGGAGCCTTCTCTGCATGATTTAATGAGAGTATGGTGGTTACATGGTAGGCCAACTGGTGGAACTGTTATGTTCTCTATTGTTAAGAGACTCCAGTATGTGAAATATCAGCTAAAGAAGTGGAATAGACAAAGTTTTGGTAATATTTTTAGGGCTAAGTTGGCTGCTCAAGAGAAGTTAGATGCTATTACACGATAAATTAAAGATTATGGTCTCATAGAAAGGAATCTTAAACAGGAATCTGATGCTCTTAAGGAGGTAGTTGAGTGGGAATTAAGGGAGGAAATTTATTGAAAACAGAAGGCTTAGATTGATTAGTTATAGGAAGGAGATAGAAATACTGCTTTATTTTTCAATTCGGTTAAAGCTAGAAGGTATGGTAATGCTATTTCTTCTCTTATTTCTTCTCTTGGGGTCCAGTGATTGCTACTTAGGATATTTCAAGGGAGGTTGCAAGGTTTTTTCCTCTTTGTACTCTGAGAATTCTCCCTTGGCGATTGCTGAAGAAAATAGTATTTTGGATTGTATTCCTTTAGTTGTCACTGCGAAGATGAATGAGTTTCTCATGAGACCAGTTTCGATTGAAGAGTTGGAGGGTATTGTTTTCTAGATGAAGAAAGGGAAGGCCTTGGGGCCTGATGACTTTCTTGTGGAAATTTTCCAAGAATTTTGGGATATTTTCAAATTAGATCTTTTGTCTATTGTGCAGGAGTCTTTCAAAACTAAATAAATGTTGAGAGCTAGGAATTCTACCTTCTTGGTGCTTATTCCTAAGCAGGAAGGAGCCAATTCTCTAGATATTTTCAAGCTATTATACTATATAATGTGGTGTAAAAAAGTATCTCCAAGTTGATTGCTGAGAGACTTAAGTCTTGGTTCAGTAAGGTCATTTTTGATGAACAGGGAGGTTTTGTGGTGGGTAGAAAAATCCTTGATGGTGTGGCTATTGCTGCTGAGACCATTCATTCTATGAGAATTTTTAAAGAAAAAGCTATGTTTATAAAATTGGATATGGCTAAGGCTTATGATAGGGTTAAATGATATTTCTTAAGTAAAATTCTCCTTGCTTTTGGTTTCGACTCCAACTGGGTTAGTTGGGTGATGAGTTGTATTACGTCTTCATCCTATTCTGTCCTTATCAATGGTGAGCCTTCTACTTTGTTTTAGGATTCGAGAGGTCTCTGTTAGGGGGGTCCTTTGTCTCCTTATTTTTTTATTATTATGGCTGAGGTTTTGGGTAGACTTCTCAAATTGCATGTCAGTCAGGGGTTGATTCATGGTTGGAAGTGGAGTAATAGTTTCCCTGCATCTTCTCATCTTCAATTTGTGGATGATACTGCTCTAATGGGTCTTGCCTCTATTAGGGGAGTAAATAATTTTAGAATATATCTAGATATTTATTTGGATACTTCGGGGTAGAAGATAAATGAGGGAAAATCATCCATTTTCTTTTTCAATAGTGATCCTCTTATACATGCCTGAATTGCTCAGATTCTTCGATTTCAAATTGAAGCTCTTCCTTTAACTTATTTGAGAATTCCTCTTTCTATGGGCCCTCTACCTCGAGGCATCTGGAATAATATTTTGGATAAATTTAGGGCTAAAGTATCTCATTGGACTGTTAAATGGCTTTCTTTTGCTGGTAGAGTGTTGCTTCTTAAGTCAATGGTTCAAGCTTCATATATTTATCGGTGCATGATCCAGGTCACTCTTGCTAGTTTTATTCATGAGCTTGAATCTATGTTAAGAAGATTTTTATGGGCTGGAAATTTGGAGTCTTCAAAATGGAGTATGGTTAAGTGGGAGATTGTTTGTAGACCGAAATAGGATGGTGGTTTGGGTCTTTGTTTGACTTTTCTTTTTGGTCAGGCATTGGCGACCAAGCTTTATTGGATATGGTGCATTTCTCAAGACCATGCTTGGGCTAAAATTATTTTCTTTAAGTATCTTAATGGGGTTGCGGACTCTGAGATACCTAGATACAGTTTGTCTGATAAAGATTCTTTGATTTGGAACATCCTTAAGAAAGGGGCGTCTCTTGTTAAGCAAGGTTTATTCTAGATTTGTCTCAAAGGCTCGAAGGCTCTTTTTTGGCATGATTCTTGGGATGGTTTCCCTATAATTTTATCTATGTTTCCTCATATTTAGGAGCTATGTAATTATTTCTTGGATGTTGGTTGGTACAGGGTGATGGATTATAAAGTTGCCAAAAGAGTTGGGCAGATGGAGGTAGTTCAGTGGAAAGATCCTAGATATTGGTCGACGGGTGAATCTGTTCAGGATAGAGAAGATTTGGCTCGTATTTTGGCTACTAGGGAGTGCTCTTATTTATAGGATGATGATGTCTTGGCTTGGGGTCTGGATCCTAGAGGTATTTTATCGGTGGCTCCTGGTTAATGTATTTTAGATAGGAAACATTTTGGGGATGAGGAGGTTCCTTGGTGGAAACAAGTTTGGAATAAGGTTTCCTGACCCAAATGCAATTTTTATTTGTGGTTGGCTACTCGGAATAGATGTCCTACCTGATATAATCTCCAAAAGAGAGGTTTTTAGGGCCCTTCATTTTGTTTCCTCTTTAAAAATAGTGACGAATTTGTAGGGCATTTGCTCTTATAGTGTTCGTTTGCATAGGAAATTTGGCATCTTTGGTGGAGGGTGTGGAAATAGTCTTGTTCTCATGCCTCTTCTCTTTTTGAGTTTTGGAGGAGTTTAGGAAGACCTCCTGCTAAGGCTTTCTTTATTCAAGTTGCGTGGAGTATTGGGCCCTCATGTATTATATGGTAGATTTGGCTTGAAATAAATTGAAGAATTTTTCAAGGCAGGAAGTTAACTATTTATCAGACTTGGCAGAGGATTATTGGTATGATAAAAGAAATTATTTTTTCTAAATTTTAGATCAGTATTCCTTTGGAGCAGTCTGAGATTTTGATGATGCAGGACCTGGGTTTAGTGGAGAATGACCCTCATCCTTCTTTATCGATCGGGAGGAGAGACCTCAATCAAAAAGTGCAAAGATATGGCAAATGACATCCTCCACCTTGGGGGGTGTTTAAGATTAATATTGATGGCTCTTCTAGAGGGAATCTTGGGCATGCAGGTATTGGTGGTGTTGGGAGAGATAGTAGTGGTGCAACTCTTTTCATTTTTTCCTGTTATAAGGGGAAGCAGAATAATAATTATATGGAGGCCCTTGCTATTTGTTTTGCTTTGGAAAAATGTTATGCTCTGGGATGGCGAAAGATAATCTATGAGTTGGACTTTCATATTATTATTAATTTATTAAAGACTCGTAATATTTCAATGTTCATTGGCAGTTGGCATTAGTAGCTTGACAGTTCTTTCAAATTTGTTGGCATTTGGAGTTTATTTCCTTTGTTCATATTCCTAGGGATGGAATGGTGTGGCTGATTGCTTGGCAAAATGGGCTTCTAAGTTTCAGGAAGACTAGAATGTTAGGGAATGGGATCAGCTTCCATTGGATTGTTCTCATCATCTTGCTAATTTGCTTGTTGCGGATATGCCTGGTTGAGGTTGTTGTTTGTTGGGTGTCTTTTGGTCGGGTGCTTGGTGGTATTGGGGGTCTCTTTATTCTGGCCCTTGTAAGGGTTATTGTTATGGGATTCTTTGTTTCTTGTAAGGTTTATTGATTCAATAAATTTTTACCAACAAAAAAAATTATAAAGAAGTTTACGATGGTATATAGAATTGTTACGTTTTTTATTTTATTTTTATTGTAGAGACCTAAGTTTATTGGTGTAAGTGACTTTGTTATATTTTCATTTTTAATATAAATTACAACAAAATTTTATGTTATATTATTATTTTTAGTGTATTTAGTTATATAGGATTAAATATGTTTTATTTGGAGTTCCAAGGGGGACAGTGCAACGGTTCGGGATTTGTCTCTTCTTCAGGAGGTCCAAGGTTCAAACTGTGGCATGGGCGAGTGTGTGAGGAGGTGGGTGTGTGGTGGTTGTGTGTTAAATTCTCTATTGATAAGCATAGCTCTCGGCTTTATGAGGGGTCATGGTTGGGAAGAGACTGCTCAGCCCTATGCGTTGGTCGTAGGGGTTTCTCACACTAACCAAATTATATATATATATATATATATATCTTATCTTATCTTATCTTATCAGTATTAGATCATATAATTATATAGTAAAATTATAATAGTTTCAGAATTATGTATATATTGGTAAAACTAGGACTTGGGTCCCATTCTTAAAAAATGAGGGGTTTAACAATCAAACTTATACAATCTCATGTTATATTATTTAAATTTTGATATTGAAGATTAATACTTTGTTTTCAATTTGTACTATTTGAAGTTTAAAGTAATACTTAAAATCAATTGAAATATGTTAATTTTAAAGGTTTTATCCTTATAATAATAATAATTATTAAAAACTAATAAATTATTATTTTTGCCTATGATAGCTAAGGTCTTAAGAATGCATCACAACTGATTGAAAGTTTTTCATCTTAAAAGTCTAGTCATGTTCAATTTTCACAAACTTATTAGGGCATTCAAGGTAAGAATAAATATAAATTGATGGATATTTTTATATGTATTTTTGATAAATTGATTTCATTGAGATTTATAAAAAAATCGATGATGTTTCAACATGGATTAGATTTGATGTCCTTTGAAATTATTCAAAAAATAAAATCATTCAAGTTTTTAAGCGTATATATTATTTTGCAATATTTAAACCAACTAATGGACTATTTTATATGTATTTTTGTGTAATCAACCTACAAAATATTTAAAAAGCAATAATACTTTGATATGGGTTGGGTTAAATTAAAATTTCTTCCTTTAAAATTGTAAAAAAAAATTAAATCATACAAATTCTTAAGCATGTATATATATAAAATAAAAGGAGTTATATATTGATACTAAAGTTTACAAAGAACAAATAGTTTATCCAACAAGCTTGGAAGTCACAATATTGTTGTTCAAAAGGAGGTTCAGCCAATAAAGCAAATATACAACTCTTAAAATACATGGATATACAAAGGTCGTCGAAAACCCAAACAGAAAGGCCGTTAAAAACCCAAATACAAAAGGTGTTGAATATACAAAGGGTGCCATAATCACCAAGAAAACCTAAAAGACCAAAAGCTTCAAAATCACCCAATGCTCCAGGGTTGTCTAGAGGCATCAAAATCTCCAAGGGCATCAAAATCTTCAAAGGCTCTAGAATCTTCAAAGGTGCCAAAATCTTCAAAGGCTCTAGAATTTATAAGTGCTCCAAAATCTTCAAATACATCGAAAACACTAAATGCTCTGGAATCACCATATGCTTAATATCATCTATGCCACTCATTTTATCTACTTTTATTTTTTCTTATTACTCTAAGATGCAAATAGTCTATGTTTATTGTATCATTTGCAAGGCGATCAACCACCATATTATGCATCCTTCCAATGTGGGAGTATTATACTAATACATATTCTAACTTTTGTTCTAGTTCTCTTTGTCTTATTTGAATAATTCAAAGTTGGATTGATGAGAATTCCTCTTCTTAGATAGGGCAAAGATCACAAGTCTCAAGTAATCATACACATGGAATTATTTAATGCCTTGTTTCTAAGACAAAATTTGTCCCATTTCATAGCTTATCAATTCTACAATATTATTGGTTATTTTCCCCAGATTGATTTTAAACTAAAGCATTTCACTGTGTGGTGCCACTAGTATCACTCCACCAACCACAACATGGCCTAGGTTTGATTTAGAGGCTCCATCAAAGAAAAGAATAGGGATTTTTGTCTTTGGAGGTATTATTGTTCTAACTTGTGGCCCATAATTAAGGAATTTTGGAGTTCCATTTGGTATAAAAGTTGTATATCTCCTTTTATTAATTTCTTGATATTTTGTTGTTTATGATTTTTAGATTTTATGTTCAAGGCTATCTCCCTTAACATTATATTGGTTAACACTCAAAAATTGGTTTTTTTATCATAAAATATTATCCTATTTCTTTCCTTTTAAACATACCAAATGATGAATATTGGCACTGAATACAAAATCTACCTTATAAGGTGCTTATCCTTCAATCCCTATTTATACATTTAGCCCTAACTGATTAGGCAATTTTTTGAGTTGAAGGTTCTTGAGATTGTTGATCCTAGTTGTTGGGTTATTTCAATCCATATTTTAACTACTTCTATACATTGAAAAATATATGTCATTGTTATTGAGACACCTAAAATAAATATGAGACCCCATGATATTCATTTTGATGAGGTTATCTCTAGTAAGAATCTTGTTTTAGAGCACCAACTACAAAAAGGCTTGAATTTTGGGGAGAACCTTCTAATTACATACCTTGGCTATGGTTGAGATTTTTCAACCTATTATTGTAATAACACCCCTTGGTTGACTATGTAAACACCTATCCCACTAATACAACCCCATACTATCTGCTCTAGAATTTGGAAAAAGAGTTTAATCCTTTCGGTTTAGATGTGCAGTTGTCTCCATGAATCTTGATCAAAATGTGGCAAGGGTGGATAACCCACCCATTTAATTAAAGCTTGAAAGAGAGCTAGCACCTAACTATTGAAATTCCACTTCTATTTATATGGAACAATTCTTAATTATTGGAGGTCCTCCCAAGACTAAATCATCCCTTATATTATTTTTTTTACCATCTCTCAAAAGCTAGGAGGAAATATTTAATATAATGTATTTAGCTTCCATAATATGTTTCAAGATTGTAAAGGAGCCTGCTATGTTTTTCACACTCTTTAGGAGTTGGATCCCTTAAGAGTTGTTCAAATATTTTCTTTTTAGGATTTTCTTCCTTGGAGAGTCTAGCATATTGATCAAATTATAAAGCAATTTAGCACTTAATGTCTTGCTAACAATCATTGTTTTCTTGATTCCTAGGCCTCTCTACTCCTTTGGATTGGAAACACTCTTCCAATTGACCAAATGGAACTTTTTCCATTTGATTACCGTCCACCTTGACATAGAAAAGTTCTTAGCATTGCATCTGACTTTTTTAAGATATATAAGGATGCATGATACATTAATCATTGATACATGGGAAGACTTGCTAGTATAGATTTGATTAAAATAATTCTTCCATCCAAGCTCAACCGAACATTGCTATATTGTTATATTCTCCTTGATATTTTTCTAGAATTACATTCCAAGTTTTCTATTTTTTTATGGAAGCCCATAGGAACACGTAGGTAGTTGAAGGTATCACTACCTTTGTGAAATTTCAAAATTTGAGATATACCTCTTTCTTTTACTGTTGAAGTATTTATGATGTAAAATTTTCTCTTCTGGGTGTTTATCTTTGCCCCTATGACTAAATAGAAGCAATCTAAAACTTCTTTGATCATATTGATATTTAGTTTTATGGATTCCCCTAGTAAGGTGTCATTTGCAAATTGAGCTTGAGTAATTGTTCTATATCTTGTAGCTGCTATAATTCCTAGGATTTCTTTACTTCTTATCAATTTGGTTAAGGTCCTCCCTAAATTTTTAGCTAGAAGGACATAAAGGAAAGGGGAGAGAGGACACCCATGTCTTAATTCTCTAGTAGATGTAAATATATTAATAGGTTTCCCATTGATTAGAGAGGCTATCCAAGGTCCCTTTATGCAATCTCCTATCAAGTCTATCATTTGAACTAGAAATCCAAATTTGGCTAACACCAACTTTAGAAAGTGAGTATCTACTCCATCAAAGGCATTGATCATATCAAGTTTAATGACTATTATTTTCTTTTTGGAATTTTCACATGAGTGTAGGGATTCATGAACCATTATAATGTTGTCATATATTTGTTTCCCTAGAATAAAACTCCCAGCTATTGGCTCTATCAAATCATTAATCTTTCTTTTAATTCGGTTTATTTTTATTTTAGTCGTTATCTTATAAGAGAGATAAGTGTAAATTTGTCAAAAGTAACTACATTTTTTCTCTTGGAGTTAAATCTAAGCAAGTGGAGTTGATTGCCTCAAATAAATTACATATTATCCTTGTCTCTTTTATCATTGTCAATAGGTCATCTCCTATGATTTCATAAGACTATTGATAAAAATTGTTAGTGAAGCCATTTGGTCCTAGAGCTTTGTCCTTGGGCAGTGAATGTATAACTTCTTCCAACTCTTATTTGGTTACTACTGAAGAGAGATCTTCTCTATCTCCTTTTATCAAAGGAGAGATGTTGTTCAAGAGAGTGACTTGAGGTTGTTGATTTACTGTTGTCTTTGTGAGAAGGGCCAAGTAATGATCTATTCTTAGTTCCTTTATGATTGCCTTATTAAAATAAATTTCTCCAACTTAAGTGTATTTATTATCTTATAAGATTCCAACCTTAGCTACTTGATCTATTATTTGATAAATTTTGTAATGTTATTTTATTGTATTTTAAATAAAATTTTCATAAATATGAATATTTAAAATATGTGTATATATTATTCTATATTTTCTAGACAATACACTAAAAATTGTCTTTCAATCAAAATATTATCCATGGTCCAAATAATATATTGAAAAGTTATTATTGAAATGTTATTTACACTAATAACAAAATTAACTTTATTTAAGTATAATTGATATTTTCTAGGAAATCAATGTTATGAAGGTAATAAACACTCTTATGTAAATTTATCATAGGCAATATTTATTATTGATAACTAATATAAGATTTATTTTTAGAAAAGAATAAATTGATTGTGATTTTTTTAATAAAAAAAAACGAGATTATAAATGATATATTGCTACATTTCACATTTATAATATTACTTCTTGTGTCACTCACCACTATTATGATTTTCTTTCTCATATTTAAAAATAAAAGTAGTATAACTTTATAACATCATAAAAGAAACATATTTTATGGTGGTGTTATAATGGTGTTACATAGTTGTCCTTGCATCCTTCCTGCTTGCTATATTCTTATAGTCTCTCTAGGCTTTTCGATCTAACCTTCATGGATATTTAGTATGACTTTGAGCTATTGTAGGTCTATTTGGCTATGTTGTTGTAGTTTTACACTAGATTTATTGTTTACACAATTCATTCACACTAGATTTGATGCATATCTACCCTCTCAAGCTAGATCTAAGGTAGATTTGCTCTCCCACACCAAATATAGGGCTAAATTTACTCTTGTTGCTCTGCTTTTATCCTCCCTACCTATTGCTTTATTGTTGTCTCTCCAGGCTTCCAGATATAACTTATGCAACCCTATGAAAATGGCAAGTCATAGGGTTTGGTGTAGGGGTGACATAGTAGACCCTAAGAATGAAAAAAACAACAAGGAGGTAGGTGACACGGATGATATGTTTAGGAAGCAAGAGCTCCACAAGGATCATGTATGAGTTAATGAATGGTAGTGTGGATTTTGCTAAAAAATATTTATGTTAGAGAAGTATCTTGACAAATATTTTGACAATCGTCATCACAATTTATTGATCATTACCCCAAGAATGGTAAGAAATAGGAAGGAGGTAGGTGCACAAACTAGGGTTTGCTAGCCCTAGGGTTTGATTCAAGGGTACGTATTTCATTAGGCCCATAACAGGCCCTAAGAATGGCTAGAAGCGAAAAGGATTTAGGTGACACAAACTAAGGTTTGTAGGCCCTAGGGTTTGATCCATGGGTAGCACAACAGATCCTAGGAATGACAAGAAGCGACAAGGAGGAAAGTGACTCAAACAAAGATTTGTAGCCCCTAGGGTTTAGTAATATGTTTTAGGTAGTTTGAGTTGATGGAATATTTTTGTGTGGCTCCTTAGTTGGATGTTTTCTCTCCTTAGTGAGATATTTCATGGAATGTGCAAGGCCTCAATGGTATCATCAGACAAATAAAGGCTAGTTTCCTCTTTGAGAAAGGACTTATCACCAGATATTATTTTGCTTCAAGAAACTAAGTTGGATGAGAATAATTTATTTAGGATAAAGAACTCTTTGTGGAAAGATGTGAATTTTGTTGCAAGTCATGCCCAAGGTTCTTTTGGGGGACTTCTTTGTTTATGGGACCCAACAAGAGTTGATGGTTTTTTGGTTTCCTCTTCTAGCTGAATTGTTAATATTATTTTTTGTTGCAAGTTTTCCAATAGAAGATGGATTCTTTCCAACATTTATACCCCTAACTCTATGGCTGAAAGAGGTACTCTTTGGTCAATTCTTGGTTAGATGAGGGTCTCTTTTTTGAATGAGTTTTGGATGCTAGTAGGTGATTTAAATACCCCCTTGTACCCCTCAGATAAAAAAGGAGGAAACTCTATAATGTCCAAAAGTATGGAGGATTTTTCCAATTTTGTTAACAATTTTGAGCTACTAGACCTTGAGCTGCAGGGTAGAAAGTACACATGGAGCAATAAAAGATCTGGTTCTCAACTAATTTAGATAAGACTTGATAGGATTTTGATCTCAAAGGGTGGCCTAGATTTGTTGGGAAATTCCTCCTTGAGTTCCCTCCCAAAAATAGGGTTAGACCATAACCCCTTGGTGCTGGAAATTCTCTCGAGCAACTCAAATCTTAAAAGACCCTTCATATTTGAATCGATGTGGACCCATCATCAAGAGTTGGAGCCCAAAATAGAGGAATGGTGGTCTAAAATATTCTTAGGCCCTTTAATCTCCCAACTTGCTAAAAAGCTCAAATTTGTAAAAGTCAATCTTAAAGCATGGAATAAATCAATTTTTGGTCACCTTTTCAAAAAAGGAAGGATTTGAAACAATAGTTGAAGGAAATTGAGTCTACGTAAGAATCAAGCTTGTTTAATGAGGATCTCAAAAGCAAAGAAAAATCTCTGCTCTTAGAATTCCATAATACCTTGATAAGAGAAGAGTCCTTCTAGAGATAGATATCAAGGGTGCTCTCGCTAAAAATGGTGATCGTAATACAAATTTTTTCATACCACTGCCCTCAAACATAGAAGTCACAACAAAATTAGAGAAATTATCAAAGAGGATGGCTCTAGTCTAGTGGACCCAAAAGATATCAAGGATGAAGTGGTCAAATTTTTTGAATCTCTATTGGGTGCCAAAAGTCAGTGTGATTCTATTGTAGAAAGAAGACTATTGGCCAACATCCCCAACCTCATTTTTGAAGAAATGAATTCCACATTGATATCCTCCTTTTGAGCCTGATGAAATCAAAGGAGCTATTTTATCTATGGCTGGTGAGAAAGCGTTGGGCCTGGATGGCTTTCCCACATTATTTTTTTAAAAGTACTAGCACATTATAGGAGTTGATGTCGTTGAAGTGATATCTAATGTGCAAATATCCTATTTCCTACCAAGAGAAGTTAATTCCACATTCTTGGTCCTCCTCCCCAAGAGTGTTGGAGCTAAGGAGTTCAAGGAATTTAGACCTATAAGCCTGTGCAATACTATTTACAAAATTTTGGCCAAAGCTATGGTTAACAAGCTCAAATAGATCCTTCCTAGAATCATTGATTCCAATTAGGGGGCTTTGTTCCAAGGAGATAAATTTTGGATGGAATCATAAAAGTCCATGAGTTGATTCATTCAGTTGATAAGAGTGGCAAAGTTGGTATGTTTCTCAAACTTGACATGAGTAAAGCATATGATAGAGTCTCCTAGGGCTTTCTGGAAAAGGTGTTGTTTAAATTCAGTTATCATAATAGATGGATCTCTTTGATTAAACAATGCTTCTCTACCCCTATGTTCTCAATCATTGTTAATGGTGAGGTTTCAAGGTACTTTAGTAGCTCCAAAGGTCTTAGGAAAGGTGACCCTCTTTCCCCTTGCTTGTTCATTATTCTTGATGAAGCCCTTGGGAGAGCTCTGAAAGCTGCAACTATCTCCAAATCCATTGAAGGCATTAAACATACTTCTTCTATTGATCCAATTACCCATCAACAATTTGTTAATGATACTCTCCTTTCTACCTTCTCCTCCATTCCTCAAGCCAAGGAAATCAAAGTTATTTTGAAGGACTATGAGCTAGTTGCTGGGCAATATATTAACTTTCTAAAAAGTAAGTTGTTTTTCCTTAATACCCCTCCTAATAGGCAAAGAGCTATTGCTAGAATCTTAGGATGTACCATTGTTGAATTCCCCTCTATTTACTTAGGGTTGCCTTTGTTCAAAGGAAGGATCAAAGAAGAACTATGGAATCCACTTTTGGAAAGGGTGCAAAAAAAGTTGGTAGGATGGAAGGGAGCACTTCTAAGTCAAGCAGGAAAGGTCTAGCTGGTCAAATCTACCCTTCAAAGCCTATCGATATACTTTCTTTCTATTTTTAAAATCCCAGGGAAAATTACTCAAAAATTAGAACAATTTCAAAAAACCTTTCTTTGGTCAAGGGAAAAGGATAAAAAGAGATTCCATCTCATTTCTTGGGACCAAGTGTGCTCCAAGAAAAGTGTAGGAGGCCTTGGGTTGAGAAATATTAAACATATGAACAAATCTTTATTGGTGAAATATAGTTGGAGACTTGTTTCTCAAGAAAATAATGGATGGGCCTAGATTGTCTCCACTAAATACTTGAATAGGGGATTAAGCTTCATGGAAGATCAAAACCCCCTGCATGGCTTGACCTTTTGGAACAACATTGTTAAAACAAAAAATATTCTTCAAAAAGGTCTTAAATGGAGATTAGGCAATGGAGAGTGTATTGACTTTTGGGAAGACCCATGGCTTGAGGATGTGCCTCTCATGGACATTCCTTCTTTTGCTATCTTAAGGCCCAGATTTTCTTAGTACTTTGGTCCCAAAGTGGTAGACTATATTGAAGAAGTCGATGGTATTAAGAAATGGAAAGATATTTTGAGGTTTATCCCAGCTCAAGGAGTGGAGATTCCCTTGAAAACCCTTGATATCGCATTAAAATCTTAGGTTGTTAGGAACTCCATTTGTGTGGACTCATTAATCTAGAAAAAAGAGGAGAGTGGCACATTTTTGGTGAAGTCTTCCTACTACCTAGCTTTTGATGAGAATGCCTGTTGGTTCCCTTATAGTTCATTCTGGTTCAAGGAACTTACCCCCAAAGTTAATTTTTTCTTTGGCTTGCCCTCCAAAACAAAATTCTTTCTTTGGAGAATCTTAAGAAAAGAGGAATGGTCATTCCTAATTGGTGTTATTTGTGTGGGGCTCATGAGGAAAACACTCAACATCTCCTTTTAGAATGCTCCTTCTCCTTGGATATCCTTTCCTTTCTTCTTTCAACCTTGGGAGTCAATTGGGTGGTCCCAAATTCTCTAAAAGACTTTTTTGATCATTGGTCCTTTTCTCCCTTCCTTAGCCCCAAATGTCGTATCCTATGGAAGCTTTGCCTCCCTCATTTATTTTTGGGGGTTTGGAAAGAAAGGAATTGTAGGGCCTTTAAAGACCATTCTTCAAACACCTCCTTCATGGGTTTCAAAATTCTTAGTGCTTTAGTTGAAAATATCTTGGTTATCTATTTTCCTCCCTCTAATGTTCCTCATTTTGAGGCTTCTCTCTCTGCTAGCCTAGGGTTACCCATTGGGGTCCCTAGTCCCCCTCATGTTGGCTCGAGTAGGCTGCAAACCAAATGGAGCTCTCCCCCTTTGGACTGGCTTAAATTAAATTTTTATGGAGTGTCCAAAGGAAATACGAGGATGGCGGGAGTTGGAGGATTGATCAGAAACTCCAATGGAGAAATTGTTCTAGCCTTTGCTGAGAACCTTGGTCACCAAACCAATAATTTTGTAGAGGCCAGGGCCCTCTTCCAAGGTTTATCCCTGCTTGATTCAATGGGGGCTGATAAGGTTATTATAGAAGGGGATTATTTATACATTATCAATATCCTCACTAAACAGGCTTCACCCAACTGGAATATTGGTAATCTTATGGATGAATAAAAAATATTCCTAAGAAAATTTGTGAACTCCCAAAGTAAGCATATTTATAGGGAAGGTAACAAGGTTGCAGATTTCCTTGCCAATCTCGAGGTTCAAAATGAAGGTATGTCTATCTAGAAATATAATTCCTCGTAAGACCTTATTTCTTTGCAAAGAAATGATATTATCCACATCAATGATAATAATTGATTCTATTCTCTTATTTGGCATTCTGGTTCTCAGTTTCTCTGTTTACTCTATTCTTTTTGGATCTGGAATTGGTGGGTTTGTCTCTGGTTCTCTACTATCTAGTTATTTTTGTGTGTTTTTTATCGGTTGTTTCTCCCATATTTCTATTGCAAACTAGGTATTTCCCTATGCTTTGTTATTTTCTTGGAGGTTGTTAGGGCTACATGGTGAGACCAAATAACACCTCATTTTTGCTACATCTTTGACATATAAAAACTACCATATGAAAATATATAATATAATACTATGCCAGATATTTGATTAAAGTACGTTATTTTTTAATGTTTGCATGATTAAGTGTTAAGGAATAATATACCTCTAATTTGACTATTTTTTGCATTTTATAACCTGTGTTTGCATGATTTTAGTGGTAAAAATAGCAGTGTAATTGGTTATAAATAAAAGTGTTTGTAACTTGAAATTGGTTGAGGTATTTTGAATGTTTTTCCACCCTAATTTTTTTTTTGAGGTGATGTTGTGAAACAAGGTATGATAGTTGTACACAACATACATATGGCAACCACCTGCAACATTAAAGGAAGGCATGGGAAAAGTAAAAAATAGTGAGTGCAACTGGTTGGAACATGTTCAAGGTGGAAATAAAGGACCTATAGTACACTTGGAAGTGCCTCCATGCAGTATAACTAATGACAACAAGACATACCACTATTTGGCTTAATATTCTAGAGCTGCTATGGAATGATAGGCAAAAATTGTCAATTTCAGTAGAAAAGCAAAAATTGGATCAATTTCACAAAGAATAAGAGAGGTTGGCATGAGGATAGATGTAAAAACTAATTTTAATCCATTATTAGCTGACTCCCACTAGATTGAAGGTACTAAAAGGTGCACGGATGACTATTGCAACAGATTTTATCTTAAAATAGACCAAGTCTGTTGCAATAGAATAACAAATCAAGCGTGGACAACACATCCTTTGATTTTGTAATTTTAAATATGAATGCAAGAAATATTATAAATAGGACCACTTGACCATTGGTTGAGGGAGTCAATTAGTCAAGAAAAGTCAAAAAATAGGAATAGACGTAAAAGTTGCAGTTTTAAAATAGTAGTTTCATAAAAAGTGCAGTATTATTCAAATGCATTGATTTGTGATGAGTAAGTGTTTAGAATTTAGATTTTGGGGTGATTAAACCTTATTATGGACCAGGGAGCAAGGGCCCTCTCTAGAGGTTGGAGGAAGGAAGCATTTTTATAGGTTTTTTGACAATTTATGATTTCTGTAGTTTTTGTCAAATTTCTTGCTTAAATCTTGTAAACAACATTTTCCTTTGTTTTAACATGATTTTTCTTATATTTTAAAGTGTGATATATGTGTGTGGATTTGTAGCTAGTTGTCCCCTATTTTTATGTGCATTTATTTCCTGTATTTTTGAGCGTCAATTTCAAGCAACTTTTCTAATAGTTTTTGTAGAAACTTTTCTAACAGTTTTTGTAGCAACTTTTCTGATAATTTTTAGCAGTTTTAATTTCAGTATGGATAAATTTAGTTGGCTTCAATTTAGAATTTTTCTTTTATGTTGTTTCAATTAGAAAAAAATAAAATAGTTCCTTCATCAATTTCAATTGTGCAAATTTAGATTAAAATTTCAATTATGCAATTATAGATTCAAGTTTCAATTCTGCAAATTTAGATTAAAGTGTCAATTCTACAATTTAGAAGGAATCTCAATTCTACAAGTTAAATTAGTTTCAAATCTGTAAATTAGGAGTAATATGACCTTTGAAATACCTAATGAACCTTTATTTCACCGAATAAAGCTTGTGAAACAATAACTGAACTATAACTTGCCAAAATATTCTATCATAGACAACCTTGGACACTGCCTTGGATTTGACAAACATTGAAAATAAATGATGACAATAACAGGACTCACCATTTTTGGCACTATTTTCAAGGAACATAGGTGTTTTTAGGGGATAAAAAATTAAGCAATTGTTGATAATGCTAAGTTGTGAACCTTAGAGTAAAATCTTGAACATAACAACTTGCATGAAACATAATTGTAAAACTAATAGTTGCACTTCATAAAGTTATTAACACAACCACATAATGAATGAATAGGTTAAGAAATGAAAAATGATTATTTCTTAAGACCCTTTACCTGTCATAGGTAGACAATATTCACGTCAAGGCGGTGAATTACCTACATTTGAAATTTCTAAAATTGTTAAACAAGAACCGTCATCATCATTATCATCATCAGGAAGTGTATCTCTTGAGAGAGAAATACAAGAGGAGCAAATTGCTAGTATCTCCTCACCCACTCTTGACATATCCTTGAATTCAAGGTAGTTTAAACTAATCTATACTAGGTATTGGGAAGATATAATGGCAAAAATACAAGGGAACCCAGATAGGGGCAGCAATGTTCATAATCAAGCGGACAATCCTACTCATGCCAGGACTTTCGAATATCCTATTTGATTAAATTCTACACAAAAATATTCAATGAAAACAATTTCATCTTTGGTGCTACCAACCTTTAGGAAAGTTGCATCCAAATATCCTAATCAATTCTTGTTTGAATATAAGGTTGTGTGTTAGACATATGATTACACAAATGATAACCAAAAGCTAAAAGTTTTTTCCTCCACACTCAAAGACTCAACTTTGCACTGGTTTGTGAGCTTAGAACTCGAATCAATCTGAACCTAGGAAGAAATGGAGGAAGTATTTTTGGATAAATACCAAGAATACTGTCGGGTGAAAAACAAAAAGGATGAACTATTTAGAATCAAACAAGAAGAAGATGAAAATATGGAGGATTACTTGGATAGGTTTGCCTTTGTACAAAATATATGCGGGCATATTGAACCATAAATGTGTAAGACCATATTCTTAAGAGGGTTACAAGATGATTTTAAATAAGATCTAGATTTAATGGGTAAGGGAGATATGAGTACCCTTGACATTGATGAAATTTTAGAACTATGTAGAAATTACTCATGCACAAGACAAAGAAGAAAAAAGTGGAGTAATAATGGTAGTGATTTGAAAGAGCTTATGGAATAATTCTCCAATCTAAAAATTGACATCTTGGTACATATTAATACTACATTAGGGGAAATGAATGCCAAAACAAAATCTATAGAATCCCTAGCAATTTATTGTCTAAGATGCAAAAAAAATTATGCTCTTCAAGACTATCCTTTAAAAAAAACCTCTATATCTACTATTTGTAGCATTTTATCAAAAGGATTTTTCACTAACCAATGCCATCTACTTCCAGGACTCAAAAGTATTTTGGAAATACAAATAGAAGAACTCAACTTTGTTGGGCAAAGACAAGAGGAAACCTCTCACAATATCAAAATACCCCATGTTTTCCCACAAATTAGGGATAGAATTATTGGACTATGTCATGGGGTTATTTAGAACGACCACAACAGTCTTGGAGTCAACCTCCATGGATATCTTCTCAAGATTGGTCACAATTTGGGTGGACATATCCACAATGGAATTAACCTAATCCACCTTGGATGCAAGCCCAATAATACGAATAAAATTGAGTACAATAGTATCCATCATACCAGGGACAACGAAGATACTAAGGTCAAACAAAATATTTGTTGCTTGGTCCTACTCAAAATTTTCCTTAAGGAAGACAACAACAATAATAGGTAAAGCAACCACCACTTCTGGCCCAACCTGTGGCCAATCCTAATAACACAATATAGGCAACTCTTGTCTATGTGGCTGAATCTGATGAAAATACCATGATCAACATAATCAAATGTAGTAATATCCAACTACACTTGGGAAAGAAAATTCTTGAGCCTACTCCACCTATCATAGAAGAAATGAAAATCAATGAAGAGAAACAAAAATACTTTAGTCCAAAACCACATAAATTAACTTTGGATAAAGGAAAAGAAAAAGAAAAAGAGGAAGATGTTCTATAAGATAGTATACCTTCTTCAGAAAAGACACCATATCCTGAATGGTTTGAAAAATCTAAAATTGCCTCTAAATCATATTTAGTAAAGGAAATAAAATGTTTGACCATTTCACTTCCTTTATTACAGGCAATCAAGGATGTGCCTTTAATCAACAAAACTGTTTAGTACCTTTGCATTAAAAAGTTAGGAAGGAGGAAGAAATCCTTTCCCAAAACCGTATAGGTAGATGGAAAATTGGTCGACTTGCTTTTTAAAAAACTTATTCCACCAAAATATGGTGATTTAGGAATTCCAATCGTCATAATAACCATTGGATCTATGCAAATTCTAATGTTCTAATTGATCTTGGAGCAGCCATTAATGTTATGACCAAAGACACAATGTAGAGATTACAATTGAATAATTTAAATCCTACATCTACTATCTTAGAAATGGTTGATAGATCCATTGCAAAACCAGAAGGAATCATAGAAGATATTCCTGTGATGGTCTCCTCATGGGAATATCTCATTGTCTTTTTGGTATTGCAACCTCACAATTCTGCGAATGGTTATCCAATTATCTTGGGAAGGCCTTGGCTTCCTAAGGAGTGTGAAGGAGTGCGGTGATGGTGATGGAAGGAGTGGATGCGATGATGAGAGTGGATGCGCGAGTGGTAGAGGTAAATTCTTCTAGCCCTCTTGTTTAATTTTACATTTTTTTTATTTTAATTATGCAATGTGTAAGATGTTGATGTGCATTTGTATTTGTGTTGTGCTGTAATTGAGGATCTTGGAGGCTCGACATCGATTCTTTCCCATCATACAATCACGATGGGACCCCCAAAGGGTTTCATATTTTTATTTTCCTTGTTAATATTGAGTTTTTGATCTACATTCTTGTATTTTTACTATAGGTTTACGCAAACTTGATCATGCAAAAATTACAAAATAAAAAACTAAGGTTTTTGGAAGTTGTGGGAATTCGATCTGTGGTTTTCCAGATGCCTTGCTGCATTTAGGGGATGCCTCACTACATCTGAGAGATGCTACACTATATTTGGGAGACACCGTAGAGGATGTAGGAGATTTGGTACCGCATCCATGAAGTTGGGAGGAAGAATTCGTAGGTTTCTTGGCTAGTTCTATTCAAACCCTCTTACATTTTTATTTTTTAAAAGAGAAAAGGAAAAATAAATGTTTATTTTTTTATTTAAAAATTAATGCATCATGCATTTTTAGGCATTCATAGGCATTTTCTTTACAATTAGTTAAATTTCACTTCGACCAAGGGGTTTTATAGATTGCTATATGAGTATGGATAACTTATGTTTGTCTATTTAAAATCCTCATAAAGGGAATTAGAAATTAATAGCCAGAAGTTCTTAACCTCATAAGCATAGAGGAATAGAGCCTAAGGAGTTGAAAGGAAACCCATTGCCAGTCTAGTGTTACCATTTTAAAGTAGCAATCCATTTTTCATATAAACTACATATAGGGATATATTTGCACTCATAAATCAATTAAGTTGCATTAGGGCCTTCAAATTTATTTTATGTTGTTTCCAAATTTGTATGTCAGAAATAGTCTAAATTTTATTTAAATTTCATTCCTTACATTTTGGTTCATGTTTTTTTATTATTTATGGAATTTTTTTTGTTGTCTGGTTTGCTTTAAGTGTTTTCGCTTATGTTTTAGGCAATAAACTTGAAGAGCATACTAGGCTACATCTTTAAATAGTTTCTTTTTCATTTTAATATTTAGAAGAAAAAAATACCATACATAATAGAAATTTTAAAAGGAACCACACACTCTTCTTTCATTCTTGCTTCTCACCCTTATTGGTTGGAATAGGTCACTTGTGATCAAGCTTCCTCCCACTGTTAGAAACACGTATTTATTCAGAGTGGAAGAGCTATATGAACCCTCCACACATTATGGATATCAAGTGATGTACCCTTAACACTTTTGAGGACCTCACACTTAGCACTAGTGTTCCTAGTCACCACCTTGATTGAGTTCCCTACGATGTGAAGGGTGGTTTATTTGTATTTTTATGTTCAAAAAAATACCATAGAAAATGAAAACTTAAAAGGAACCCACACAGTACGTTTCACTTTTAAAATCAATGAGTTGTTTTTCATGACCAATCATTGATCGAGACCAGTGATGGTGGGCTTCATCTCCATCCGTTGGTTCATCCCCTAGCCACTATAGTAGCTCATATGAGTGATTTTCTAGATTTCATCATCGAAAGGTCCCCTAATCTTGGGTGCACCTAGGGTAGGAAGGATTAGTAGTGCCCTTTTACCATGGGGTGAAATAATCAGTGGAACATAACTATCATTTTTGTCCAAGCTCACCCGAGAGTGAAATGAAATCTTGTGGGGCTTTTCCCCATGTATTAGGCAAGTAGCAAGACTCGGACAACATGGCCTCCCTCGAGGGATAATTTTGATTTCTTAGGTTTTTACCTTGATCCAATCATCCCTTAGAAAGCCACTTTTAAGTTGTCCATAATTAATTTTTTGTCAAAAGAGTAGGTTTGAACATACCATTTTAGTTGCATTTCATCATTCGCACTACATAGTTGTTTTAGGATTAGGGAGTATTAAAATCAAACACACAAAAACATGAAAAAAATTAAAAAAAACTATTGCAAAGACATAGGATACATATGTTTGCTTGATTTATGTGTTTTCATTGTGATTATGCTTTTCACACATGCATCCTACATATTCATTACCCTAGCCTACTTATAGCTTATGGTATTGACCCACAATCAAGCCATAGTCATGAGTCAGTTACCTACTAGCCAACCAAATTTATCCATGGAGTGCTCCACTTCTTCCCCAACCACTTTTATGGCTAACCCAGCCAGTGTGGCACAGATAAGCTATTTTGGCTTGTCTGATGAACCTTCTCACACATTATTTACTTCGAATACAGATGTGATACAAAGGTCCATCCACACTTCCATTCCAGAAATTGAAGCATCCACACCAACCAAGCATCGTATTACTTACATAGATTCTAATAAACTCAGAGCCTATTTAAGACCTACAAATCTAGTTCTAGAATCACTTAACATCCCCCCAGAGTAAGCTTAATAAATTAAATTAAATTTATTTTATAATTAGTAAAGTATTATATTAGATGAATGTCTTTAACTATAAAACTTAGATATGTTCACATTCAACACACAAAAATATCTTTATTATTAAAAAATGATATTTTTAGGGTTCAAGTTTCCTTGAGGATGTCCCTTATATTCTTATAGTCTCGTCCATCGATGTATATCTTTAAGTAAATAAGTCACATAAAGTTGATGATTTTCATACTAAATTCTTTGAGTACTAAGAAAGAGACTCATATTCAAATTTTAGGTAATGATATATGTATAATTGTCAAAATGTTTATATGATCACAATTGTAACGTTACGTTACCATAAATGTGGCAAAGGAGGTTTATGGTATTCCTACTTTATGAAGTGTATTGCTATAGAGAAACATTCTCTTACTAAGGAGTTAAGGATTTTTTGTAGCAGAGGAGAAAATGAGGATGAATACGAAATTATGAGGGAAACTTTTCCAAAACCGTAGTGCAAGGTAGTCCTTATAGTAATGTAGAACTTAACTCTTGATAACCAATTCTTTTTTATCAAAAATTTCCATGTTGCCATCCTAAACCACGTAAGGAAGAAAAAGCAAATGAATATACCAACTTTTTTTTCAAATATTTGGAGAAATTAGTTTTTTAGGTGTAGAAGGATAATGCTTAAGTGCCTCTACATCAGGGTTTGTTAAAGATCCTCTTTCTTAATTCTACCAAGAAAGAGAGCCAAACCAATTTAGTGAACTTGGGTCTGGATTATGAAAGTTCCTTAGATTCGAAGAAGAATACACTTGTTTAGGATAGGTTCAAAAAGGTAAGGACTCATTTCAAGACTCTGAGAAGACAAAGTTTGATAGCTCCAGTTTACCCATTTCGGTAAACAAGAGCATATTACAGAGAGTGATCACAAAATGAAAAGAAATGTCATTGCCAAAAGGGTGTTTGATTTTGTTGCAGAGGACACAAAAGGATCTAAAAATAAAGCTCAAGCCTTTTGTAGGTCCAAGAGACTTAATATCAAATCTGAAAAGTGGGTGGTTCTCCCATGCATATTAATTTCGATAAGAAATCAGATGATTCGTAGGAGTCGAATTCAATCTTAGATTTGAAAAAGAAGTTTCACGGTTCTGTTAAGATGGGTAGATTGGGCCTTAGGAAAAGGGTGGATGTGGAGTCTCCAAATCCTCACTTTGGGATGGATTCTTATCTTGATGGCACGAAGGACGTCACTACCTCTATGGGGAGGCTAAGCAAGTTGCTGAA
Organism: Wollemia nobilis; assembly: GCA_028583015.1. NCBI lineage: Eukaryota > Viridiplantae > Streptophyta > Pinopsida > Araucariales > Araucariaceae > Wollemia > Wollemia nobilis. The sequence continues at coordinate 596,573 of JAQPPZ010001127.1, forward strand.
AACATATGCTGATGAAGTTGATCGTATCCTGAACAACCTTAAGAATAATTTTGATGATTTTGGATCTAGTTCATATCATGACACCTAAATTAATAGAGTTGGGAAGAAAGAGGTTTAGTTGGGCTTTGATATTGGTGCCTTTGCCTTTGGTGGTAGACCTTGGTGTTATGGAGCTATGCTCTTAATTTCTATGATGTTCCTCTTCTAGGATACCTTTTCGATGGTTAATCTTGGTTGGTCTTTTTGTATATCCTTTCTTGTGGTTCTTCTACTTCTTTTTTATGGTTTGATATAAAAGGTTTGGGGAGCCTTTCAAAACCCCTTCTTCTACCTTATAAAAAAATCAATTATTTTATAAAAATATTACAAAGTCACAAAAGCTTATATTAATATTTTGATAGCAACTTTAAGAGTTGATAAAGATTTACAAATATCAATTTCTTATATATACTACAAATAAAATAGTAATCAATATAGCATAACAATCAATCAAATATTCTAATTAAAATAAATATTTCTATAAAAAATTAATTATTAAATTAAAATAATTACAAATTAACATACAAAAGTAAAATACAATAATATCTATAACACTTTATTATTAATTACATAGTAATAATAACAAATATTTTTAAAATATGATCCAAAACAACACCATTGTATTTATAAAAACTATTCTAAATATAATTTATAGATTTAATATTTATTATTTTAATATGACCAAATGATGAGGTTGTTTTTAATCATTAATATCCTTGGTGCATATGAATTGGTTAAATTATTTTAACCATTTTCACCATACTAAAGTCATTAACTTATTTTAATAAATTTCCATCATACTAATATTTGTTGAAGTGTGTTTCAATTTCAAGTAGGAAGTGTGTTTCAAATTGTGTTTCAAGTTCAAACGGGAAGCTCTCATGTTTCAAATTTGAATAATTTTGTAGTTCGTCCTTCAAAGATCATCTCCTTGTTTTAGTTTTTCCTTGATTGTCTCTTGGAGTTTATCTCTAGGAGATGGTCATTTTTGTGATGTTATTTGTAAACGGTTCATGGGTTCTTTCAAAACCCCTTTTCAACCAATAAAAATAATAATTGTTGATAATTTAATTTAACTTTTTTTTCTTATGAATTATAATATATTTTTAATAAATATATTAAAAATAAATTATAATTTAAAATGTAAAAATATAATTGTAAAACATTTAGATAAAAAATTAAAGATAAAATTTGGCTTTTAAATTAAAATTTATAAATATAAAAATTTGATGCACATAATTTGTTGATAATTAATAGAAATTCATGGCATCTAGTGGTTAACAAAATAAACTTTAAATCACCTGAGTTGGTATGATGTTTGGCTATCATCAAGGAGACTCTAATCATAAGAAGGATGGTCCCCATTATGGCCACTTGTACTTAGCATCCTATTTATAAAAACAAAAAAAAATTAAAGAAAAGAACATAAACTTTAAAGGTAAAAATTGAAAAGAAATTAAACTATAAAACCTTTAAAGTCAAGTCCATGCATTAAAAACTAAAAATTTAAAAGTTTGTTGTGTACTATTTTTTAATGATAAAAGAACCATTAATAAAAGTTAAAATTTTAAGGAATGGAAGGACACTAGATCAAGTATGAAAACATTATTGAATAATATATGTATAATTGTGAAAATAATGTGTGGTATTTTTGAAATGCCTTGGATTTCCTATTTACGATATATTTTGAAATTAATTATATGAAATTGAAATATATTTTACTTTTAAAATACTTTGGATTTTATGTTGATAACATATTCTTAAATTAGTCATATGGGATTGAAATATACCCTACTTCTATTACATCATGTTATTACATTATTTCACTAAATCTTATAAAATTATTAACAAAACATATTGATAATCATACATATATTTTTATAAGCAACTGCAAGCACGATCTAGGAGTGATTGCAACAATGAGTGTGAGATCTTAGCCGAGAGTGAGTGCAACAACGAGGGTGAACCGTGAGTGCAGTTGGAAGCAAGTGCAAGTACGAGCTAGGAGTGAGTGTAATCAGAAGCGAGAGCATGAGTTAGGAGTGAGACAAAAGTGTGAGAAGGAAGTAGAAATTAAAGTGTGATCAAATTGAATAAAATCCAATGTTATTCAGGAGGAAGTACAATCTGAGATGGGGTGCAAGTGCAAGCCAAGATTCAATCATGATGAAAGAGCAATGGATTAATTTGGAGTGCATCAATTTCTAAAAAATTGCTAAAGCAAAGGAACATCATCGAGAAAAAAATAGATAATTGCAAACCAAGAGGGAGTGCAAGACGAGAGTGAGTGCGAGGCAGGAGAGAGTGCAATATGGGAGTGAGCCGAGAGGGAGTGCAAGCCAAGAGCAAGCCCCATTAGCTAATATGGAAGGAAATTCATATTTGAAAGCCCTAATGGGAAGTTAGGATGCCCTAGTTGGAAGTATGGAGGTCCAAATTGGAGATAAGAAAAGAGCAAATACATGGCAAGTTTGATCCAAGTAGTAGATGTTACACTAGAAGTGAGTATCAAGGATGAAATGATTGAGCACGATATAATGGTAGTTGGAAGTATGGAGGCCCATGTTGAAGATAAGAAAAGAGCAAATACATGGCAAATTTGATACAAGTAGTAGATGCTACACTAGAAGTGAGTATCAAGGATGAGATGATTGAGCACGATATAATGGTTCTCAAAAGTAGAGGGTTAATATGTAAGTTTTATAGACCAAGACCAAGGTTTTTGGAGATTCGTGGAATTGGAGATTAAATCCAAATTTCTTTATGACTTTTTTTCCTTAAGTTTTTTTATCATCTTTTCCAGTTTTGAAATTAGAAATAAAATTATGGTTGGTGGCCCATGGTTTAGGGGAAGAGATGCACTTTATTTGAGACCATGGAATGAATTTTTTTTCTGTTGAGACATAAACTATTAAGAAGCTTCCAATATGAGTTAGGCTTTTTGGATTTCCATATTAGCCTATAAATAAGGATGTTATGAAGAATATTGGAAATACCCTAGGCGTCCATCCCCATTATAGGATTTCATTGCACCAATTGGTCTACACCTCGGACCTATCATTTGATAATTTTAGGAGTTAAAGCTGCAAAAGAATATGTGGAGATAAATCCTAAAACTAAGATAGCAAAACAGGTCAAGTTATTCCAGGTAAAACATCTTCATTTTCCTCAAGTAGTATAGAATCCTCTCCAAGTAATAAGAGTGAAAGGGTTGAAGATGTTACCCCTTACACTTCAAGGTTTCAAGAGTAGCATACTAAAAAAATAAGGATGGAGGAAACCCATAACAGTTTCAGTTTTTTAGATCAAAATAAGAAGGTAATTGCTACAGACGAGCATCCTTGCACTTTAGGGTTTCTAGGGCAGCATAAAAAAGATTGTGCTTTTGAGGTTATTCCTTGCACTTTGGATCCTTTATAACAAGGTAAACCTAAAGATGATAATTCTTACTATGAGCCGTGTGAGAAGAGTTAAGAGATTGATGAAGATGAAAGTATTGTTGGGAATGGAAAAAAGAGAGGAAGATCCAAGAAGCAAAAACAAAGAGAAAAAATATTGATATTGTTGAGCAAGGTGCAGCAAAAGTATTGTCATTGTTGTCAACACAGATAGATAGATCAGTTGATGCAGTTGATGCAATGGACAAGAGTTCAGAGGTCGGTCGGATCATGTATAGTGAAATTCCAAGAAGACAAGAAGTGGCCCAGATTCAAAAAATCAAAGAAAAAGACAAGTAAGAAAAGCGTCGCGATATCGCGACATGTTTTCTACGTCATGATTTCGTGACATGGCCGAGGAGAGAGAAGGCGCAAGCAAAATTGTCATGATTTCGTGACATGGCCGAGGAGAGAGAAGGCGCAAGCAAAATTGTCACGATTTCGCGACATGGCCGAGGAGAGAGAAGGCGCAAGGAAAACTGTCACGATTTCGTGACATGTTGGTAGAGAAGGAGGCAAGTAGAAAAACTGTCACGATTTCGTGACATGTTTGAAGAAGAGGCGCAGGCAAAGAAAACTGTCACGATTTCATGACATGTTCAAGGAGAAGGAGCTCGCAAAGAAAAGTGTCACGATTTCATGACAAGTTCGAAGAGAAAGCGCTAAGGATGAAAAGTGTCACGATTTCGTGACAGGATCGAAGAGAAAGCGCCAAGGAGAAAAGTGTCACGATTTCATGACAGGTTCGAAGAGAAAGCGCCAAGGATGAAAAGTGTCACGATTTCATGAAGGTTCGAAGAGAAAGCGCCAAGGAGAAAAGTGTCACGATTTCGTGATAGGTTGAAGAGAGAGTGCAAGGAGGAAAAGTGTCACGATTTCATGACATGTGTTTTGGCTGGCCAAAGACAGAAAAGGCACAAGGCGAGAAAGTGTCACGATTTCGTGACATGTTCCATTTTTACGGGCGAAAGGCAGAAAAGGCACAAGGCAGAGAAAGATGTCACGATTTCGTGACATGTTCCATTTTCGCGGGCCAAAGACAGAAAAGGCACAAGGCAGAGAAAGATGTCACGATTTCATGACATGTTTCGATTTCACGAGTGGAAGGAAGAAAAGGCACAAGAGAGAAAGATGTCACGATTTCATGACATGTTTCATTTTCCTAGCAAGCAAGAAGAGTAGCGAGAAGGTGAAAGTGTCATCGATTTCGTGACATTGTTTTTCGAGCAAGCTAAGAAGAGTAGCGAGAAGGTGAAAGTGTCACGATTTTGTGACATGTCTGGTTTTCGTGGGTGCAAGCGAAGAAGTGAACAAGGAGGTCAAGAATGTCATGATTTCATGACATGTTGTATTTTCATGGGTAAAATGTGAGAAGGGAGAAAGAGACAAAGTGTCACGATTTTATGACAAGTCGCAACAACACGATAATAGAGTTAAGCTGAAACGATAGTTAAAGGGGCAGTTGTAGAGGAAAAGCATGCAGCCAAAATAAGAAGAGTTAACTAGAGTAAATGCAACAGTTACAAGTGCAATTACAGATAGAAATCATGCAGCTTTTTAAGAACAGTCGAAGAAGGAGAAATCGAATAGTCGCATAAATAGAATCAAAAAATGCATGCATACGCAGAAAAGAATACGAACAGTCATGGTAGAGGTATATGTTGCATGTAACGTGTTTAATGAAATGCCCACTCTATATATGCAAAAGGAGTTAAATAAAGATGCAATTATAGTTGACAAGTGGCAGAAGAGTATATTTAAGAAACAATTACGGGTTGCATGCGTAAAAATGGAAGTTAAAAATAGAGACTAATATGTTATAAAAGCATGTCTGCATGAAGAATAAGGTTGTTGTTGAATGTGTGAAAGTGCTGTCGAAAGAGGGTGAGAAGAGTGTTGTAAGAGAGCGACAGGCTGAGCAGGAAGTGTTTACTATATTTTGATAAATTGGAGACCAATCAGGGTCTTGTAAAAGTGAAGGCATTTGTATGTCATTAATATAACTTTCAAAATAGGGATCCAAGTAGGTGCTTGGATAGGGGTTGGTGCTCCTTTCTGTTGGTGCAGATAAATCAGGGGTTGGTGCTCCTTCCAGTGGGTGCTGGTAAACAAATTGTAAAATTGGTGTTTTGCAAAGGCTGGATTTGGACCGTAGTCCAAGCAGTCATTCTTGAGGAGTAGCCAAATTGGTGAACCTCGTTACATTGTGTGTTGTGGTGTGCTCTCTTGTGATTATTGCTTTATCTATTTTCAAGTTCTCTTTGCTTCAGTTTTAAGAGTTGTAGATTAGATTTTTAGCTACACTGATTCACCCCCCCCTCTCAGTGTCATTGTGAGAATATCAATTGGTATCAGAGCAAGGTTCCTGAACAAGCTTAATCAGCTAAGGTGATCTTGGAAGGAACACAATGGCAGGTAGTGAAGGATTCTCATCAAACAAAGCTCCTTTGTTCAATGGAACTAATTACTCATTCTGGAGACTCGGGATGCAGACATATCTGAGTGCGTTAGGATACGACATTTGGGAGTCAGTAGAAAGTGGATACACAGTACCCGCTACTCCTCCAATAGATACTACTGAGAAGAAGAAGTTTGAGAATAACTCCAAAGCAAAGAATGCCATAATGTGTGGGCTAGTAGACAGTGAACTGATAAGGGTCATGAGCTGTAAATCGGCAAAAGACATATGGGACAAACTGAAGAGCATCCATGAAGGAGACAACAAGATCAAGGAAGCCAAGCTGCAAACTCATCGAGCTCAGTTCGAAGCATTACAAATGAATGACGATGAGAACATAGAGGCCTATATGTTGAGAGTCAATGGAATCATTAATGCAATCAGAGGACTCGGCGAAGAGATCGAAGATGCGGTTGTCGTGAAAAAGGTACTTAGAACTCTTCACAAAAGATTTAATTCTAAAGTTTTTGCAATAGAAGAGGCTAAAGATCTAAACAATTTTAGCATGGACGAGATGCATGGTTCTTTGACTGCATATGAAATGAGAATAGGACAAACTAAGCCCATAGACAGAGAAGCTACTTTTAAAGCACACAAGAATACAAAAGCTGAACAAGAATCTGAGGATGAAGAGACATCGGATGAAACGGAAGCCAACTTTGTTCGAAAACTTACAAAGGGAAAAGGAAAATATAGAGGAAAGTTACCATTTAAGTGTTTCAATTGTGGAGGGGTCGGTCACTTTGCGGCTAAGTGTCCAATGAATGAGAAAACCAAAAGTGATGAAGGGTCACACCAAGAAAGAAGTGACTGGAAGAAGAAACCAAACTTTAGAAAAAGCAATTTCAAAAAGAAAAGTTTCATATCCAAGAATGTCAACTCTTCTGAAGATAGCTCAGGTGAAGATTCTGAAGAAGAAACAGGTGAAGCTCTGTTCATGGCATTTGAAGAAGCAAAAATAGAAGAAAAATAGGAAGGTGATACAAAAAGTAAGGATGAGGTTGAAGTTTATCCTGGAAGGAGAGTTGGTTGCTGCACTTAAAGAGTTGAAGACAGAAAGGAAAAAGAATAATAAGGTCTCAAGAAAGCTTGAGGATGCGAATGACATAATAAACTAGTTTGAAAGTACGAGACAGAAGAATTTAAGAAAATGTCTGAAGAACTTGAAGTACAATTAACCATGAGAATAGATGAGTGCAGCAAACTAGAAGAAGAGATTGTTGTTTTAAGAATGCGGCTAGAAGAAAAGAATCAAAAATTGAGTTGCTATCACAAACTTGAAGGAAGTTCCGCAAAGCTTGAAAAGATTATAAATAGTCAGAGGACTACAGGCATCAAGTTTGGCTTGGGGTTTGTCGAAGGAGAATCATCAAGTGGATCAAAGGCCATAACTGTAGAACCGATAAAGAAAGAGGATAAAATCAAGGTTGACCAAAGAAAAATGAATCTTGCAAAAGAAAGCAATAATGCCAGGCACGAGAAGACTGTTGACAATGAGGGATTCACAAAAGTCACACATCAAAGGAGAAGAAAATTTGTGGCTCCTACTACAAATTGGCAAAGACCAACACCCAGGTTCAATCATTCCTTTTTTGGTTATTGTTTTAAATGCAATACTTACGGTCATAAGATTTTAGATTGCATTTATAATATAGGACAAAGAAATTTTACCAGTAGAAATGTCTTTTCACCCTTGATGGATTATGCAGTAGAATGCTATAACTGTCATAACTTTGGACACATTGCAAGAAACTGTAGAAGCACATATGCAGCAAATAAATATCAGGGAAGAAGAACTCAACCAAACAGTTTAAGGCAAAACAGAAAATTCCCAGATAAACATGCACAGGCCACTAACAAAGAAAAGTCTAAACAAGTGACCAAAACTACAATCAAATCAGAATGGAAAGAAAAAGAGCAACTCAAAGAAGAAAAGGAATCCTTGATTGTACAGAAAGAATTCAAAGCACAGAACAAATCTGCACCATGGATATTGGATAGTGGATGCTCCAGTCACATGACAGGAGATAAACAAAAATTTGAAAAATTACGGAAATATGAAGGGGGCTCTGTAAAGTTTGGAAATAATGATGGAGCCAAGATAGTTGGCAAAGGATCAGTCAAGATAAGTGATGGAAAGATCAATTCCAAAGAAGTTCTGTTTGTGATTGGTTTGAAGCACAACTTACTGAGTGTAAGTCAAATCTGTGAGAGAGGTCATGAAGTCATTTTTAAGAAGCAGGGTTGTGAAGTCGAGAAAAGCACACAGTGGGAAGGTGATAGCTACTAGATCGAGGACTTCTAGAAATCTATATACTCTCTCAGAAACTTCAGAAGGAGCATGCTTGATTGGATAGGAAGATGAAAATTGGTTGTGGCACAAGAGGCTCGGTCATATTAGCTTTGACAATCTGGTAAAAATAAGTTCAAAAAGAGCAGTAAGAGATATACCTACCATTGGCAAACCAGTAAATAGCATCTCGTGCTTCATGCCAAAAAGGGAAGCAAACCAGATCCACATTTAAAGCAAAGGAATACTTCACCGACAAACCGTTAGAGCTGATACATACTGATTTATGTGGACCCATGAGAACACAAAGCATAAATGGTGACAAATACTTTATGTTGTTCATAGATGACTACTCCAGGATGACATGGGTACTATTTTTAAAGCTTAAATCAGATGCCTTTGAGATGTTCAAGATTTTTAAAAAAAAGGTTGAGAATCAAATTGGAAAAAGAATTAAATGCCTAAGATCGGACTAGAGGAGGAGAGTTTATCTCAGAGGAGTTTGCAGAATACTATCAAAAATATGGGATCAGAAGACAGTTTTCAGCAGCAAGGACACCTCAGCAGAATGGTGTTGTTGAAAGGAAGAACAGGACTGTGCAAGAAATGGCACGGACAATGTTAGTTGAGAACAAAATAGGCGACAGATTTTGGAAAGAGGCAGTACATACTGCAGTTTACATTCAAAATAGGTGCATGCTAAGGACACATGAAAGCAAAACACCTTATGAGCTGTGGTTCGGCAGGAAAGCAACAACAAGATACTTCAAAGTGTTCGGCAGCAAGTGCTATATCAAACGAACTGAAGATAATCTCGGTAAGTTTGAAGATAGAGTTGATGAAGGTATTTTTCTTGGTTACTCAACAAAAAGCAAAGCCTACACATGTTACAACAAGAGGCTAAAGAAAATTATGGAGAGTGCAGATGTTAAAGTTGATGAAGGTAGAGATCGAGAAATTACTTATCAAGAAAACTACCCTATTTATGAAGAAGTCATTGAAGGAGATGAAGAAATGGAAACAGAAGAAAATCAGAAAATTGACCCAGCTGATTTAAGAATTGACTCAGAAGAAGAAGAGAACAAGAAATTCAAAACAGGCAGCTGGCAGAAAAATCATCCCAGAGAACAGATTATTGGGGACCCAACAGTTGGTATTCAGACAAGAAGAGCAGTAGTAAGGAACTACTCTCTATTATCCAACATTGAACCCAAAAATATTGCTGAAGCAAGCACAGATGAAAGTTGGATGAAGGCAATTAATGAAGAACTAGATCAGATTGAGAAAAACAAAACCTGGGAATTAGTACCACGACCGACAAATAAAAACATAATCGGTACTAAATGGATTTTTTGAAATAAATTAAATGAAGACGGAAAGGTTGTCAGAAATAAGGCAAGATTGGTCTGTAAAGGCTATGCTCGGGTTGAAGGCATTGATTTTGAGGAAACCTTTGCACCAGTAGCTAGACTAGAAGCAATCAGAATGTTTTTGGCTTTAGTAGTCCATAAAAATTTCAAAGTATATCAAATGGACGTAAAATCAGCATTTCTGAATGGAAAACTGGAAGAAGAGGTTTACATTGAACAGCTAGATGGCTTCCAACTCGGTGACAATCCCGATTTTGTTTGCAAGTTAAAGAAAGCGTTGTATGGTCTAAAACAGGCACCCAGAGCATGGTATGCAAGGTTGGATAACTATCTTATTAAACAGGGGTTCAAGAAAGGTTTGGTGGACAGCAATTTATATGTCAAAACAGAGAATGGCCATCTTATTGTCCTTGTTGTTTATGTAGATGATATCATTTTTGGCGACATCATGATAAGTCTTGTAGAGACATAGCAAATAAAATGAAGAAAGAATTTGAGATGTCAATGATTGGTGAACTTTCTTATTTCCTCGGACTGCAAGTCAATCAAAGTGAAAAGGGCATTTTTATCTCTCAAGTTAAATATGTGAAAGAAATGCTGAAAAAGTTCACAATGGAGGATAGTAAACTTGTTAGCACTCCCATGACAACAGGTTGCAAGTTGAGCAAGGATGACAAATCTCTAGATGTAGATCAAACCATGTACAGGTCTATGATTGGAAGCCTGCTGTATTTGACAGCCACTAGACCAGATATATTACAGGCAGTATGCATGGTAGCAAGATTTCAGGCTAGTCCCAAAGAGACTCATGTGACAGCTGTGAAGAGGATTTTTAGGTACCTCAAGGGTACTATGGAGTATGGGTTGTGGTACCCAAAAGGTAAGGACTTCACTCTTATTGCATATTCTGATGCAGATTGGGCGGGATGTATTGATGAAGAAAGAGTACCAGTGGAGGAGCATTTTATCTTGGAGACAGGTTGGTAGCATGGCACAGACAAGAAACAAGAATCAGTCTCTCTATCCACAGTAGAGGCAGAATACATTGCAGCAACAACATGTTGTACATAGATATTATGGATGAGACAAACCCTGAAAGATCTTGGTATTCACTTCAAAGAGCCAATTTCAATTAAATGTGATAACACTAGTGCTATAAACATATCAAAGAATCCGGTTATGCATTCTCGAACCAAACATATTGCAATCCGGTATCACTTCTTGAAGGATAAAGTTGCAGAAGGTGAGGTCAAATTGGATTTTGTTCCAACTACGGAGCAAGTAGCAGATATATTCACAAAACCATTGCCAAAGGAAGTTTTTGAGTACCTTCGGAGTAAGTTGGGAGTAGTCACATTTCCCAAGAACTGACTATCAATTGGGATCACATTCTCAGGGGGAGTATTTATGCCTATGTTTATAGTTTTGCTCATATTCATGATTTTTGCTAACTATAACAATGTGTATCTGAGAATGTTGTGCATAGACTCAGGGGGAGTCTGCAGCAACCCTTTGGTATTATTGTCAAAGGGGGAGAAGAATTACAGGAGAGTGCATGAGTGTTGCCAACAATTCCAAAGGGGGAGATTGTTGAGCAAGGTGCAGCAAAAGTATTGTCATTGTTGTCAACACAGACAGATAGATCAGTTGATGCAGTTGATGTAGTGGACAGGAGTTCAGAGGTCAGTCAGAACATGTACAATGAATTTCCAAGAAGACAGAAGTGGCCCAGATTCAAAAAATCAAAGAAAAAGACAAGTAAGAAAACTGTCGCGATATCGCGACATGTTTTCTATCGCGATTTCGCACGAGAGAGAGAAGGAAATGCGATCGACATGCGAGGAGAGAGAAGGAAAGCAAAATTGTCATGATTTCATGACATGGCCGAGGAGAGAGAAGGCGCAAGCAAAATTGTCACGGTTTCATGACATGGCGAGGAGAGAGAAGGACAAGAAAATTGTCATGATTTCGTGACATGGCGAGGAGAGAGAAGGCACAAGAAAATTGTCACGATTTCGTGACATGGGAGAGAGAGAAGGCAAGAAAATTGTCATGATTTCATGACATGTTTAGAGAAGCGCAAAGAAAATTGTCACGATTTCGTGACATGTTAGAAGAGAGAGAAGGCGCAAGGAAAACTGTCACGATTTCGTGACATGTTGAGAGAAGAAGGCAAGTAGAAAAACTGTCATGATTTCGTGACATGTTTGAAGAAGAGGCACAGGAAGAAAAGTGTCATGATTTCATGACATGTTCAGGAGAAGAAGCTGCAAAGAAAAGTGTCACGATTTCATGACAGGTTCCAAGAAAGCGCTAAGGAGAGAAAGTGTCACGATTTCATGACAGGATCGAAGAGAAAGTGCCAAGGAGAGAAAGTGTCACGATTTCATGACAAGATCGAAGAGAAAGCGCCAAGGAGAGAAAGTGTCACGATTTCACGACAGATCAAAGAGAAAGTACCAAGGAGAGAAAGTTGAAGTCACATTTCTGACAAAGAAGAAAAGGCACAAGGAGAGAAAGTGTCACGATTTCTGACATGTTCCTTTTCGGCAAAGAAAAAGGCACAAGGCAGAGAAAGTGTCACGATTTCGTGACATGTTCCATTTTTGCGGGCGAAAGGCAGAAAAGGCACAAGGCAGAGAAAGTGTCACGATTTCATGACATGTTCCATTTTCGGGGGCAGAAGGCAAAAAAGGCACAAGGCAGAGAAAGATGTCACGATTTCGTGACATGTTCTGTTTTCACTGGTTGAAGCCAAGAAGAGTAGCGAGAAGGCGAAAGTGTCACGATTTCGTGACATGTTCGGTTTCGCTAGAGCAAGCCAAGAAGAGTAAGAAGGGAAAGTGTCACGATTTAATGACATGTCTAGTTTTCACGGTGCAAGCGAAGAAGTGGACAAGGAGGCAAAAATGTCATGATTTCATGACATGTATTTTCATGGGTAAAAGGCGAGAAGGGCAGAAAGATACAGAAGTGTCATGATTTCATGATAGGTCGCAACAACACGATAATAGACAGTTAACTAGAACAGAACAATAGTTAAAGGGGCAGTTGTAGAGGAAAAGCATGCAACCAAAATAAGAAGAGTTAACTAGAGTAAATGCGACAGTTACAGGTGTAATTACAGATAGAAATCATGCAGCTATTTTAAGAATAGTCAAAGAAGGAGAAATCGAACAGTCGCATAAATAGAATCAAAAAATGCATGCATGCACAAAAAAGAATACGAACAATCATGGTAGAGGTATATGTTGCATGTAACGTGTTTAACGAAATGCCCACTATATATACGCAAAAGGAGTTACATAAAGATGCAGTTACAGTTGACAAGTGGCAGAAGAGAATATTTAAGAAACAGTTACGGGTTGCATGCATAAAAATAGAAGTTAAAAATAGAGACTAATATGTTATAAAAGTAGGTCTACATGAAGAATAAGGTTGTTATCGTATGTGTGAAAGTGCTATCGAAAGAGGGTGAGAAGAGTGTTGTAAGAGAGCGACAAGCTGAGCAGGAAGTGTTTACTGTATTTTGATAAATTGGAGACCAGTCAGGGTCTTGTAAAAGTGAAGGCATTTGTATGTCATTAATATAACTTTCAAAATAGGGATCCAAGTAGGTGCTTGGATAGGGGTTGGTGCTCCTTTCTATTGGTGCAGATAAATCAGGGGTTGGTGCTCCTTCCAGTGGGTGCTAGTAAACAGATTGTAAAATTGGTGTTTTGCAAAGGCTGGATTTGGATCGTAGTCCAAGCAGTCATTCTTGAGGAGTAGCCAAATTGGTGAACCTCGTTACATTGTGTGTTGTGGTGTGCTCTTTTGTGATTATTGCTTTATCTATTTTCAAGTTCTCTTTGCTTCAGTTTTAAGAGTTGTAGATTAGATTTTTAGCTACACTGATTCACCCCCCTCTCAGTGTCATTGTGAGAATATCAATTGGTATCAGAGCAAGGTTCCTGAACAAAGCTTAATCAGCTAAGGTGATCTTGGAAGGAACACAATGGCAGGTAATGAAGGATTCTCATCAAACAAAGCTCCTTTGTTCAATGGAACTAATTACTCATTCTAGAGACTCAAGATGCAGACATATCTGAGTGCGTTAGGATACGACATTTGGGAGTCAGTAGAAAATGGATACACAGTACCCGCTACTCCTCCAACAGATATTGCTGAGAAGAAGAAGTTTGAGAATAACTCCAAAGCAAAGAATGCCATAATGTGTGGGCTAGTAGACAGTGAACTGATAAGGATCATGAGCTGTAAATCAGCAAAAGACATGTGGGACAAACTCGAAGAGCATCCATGAAGGAGACAACAAGATCAAGGAAGCCAAGCTGCAAACTCATCGAGCTCGGTTCGAAGCATTACAAATGAATGACGATGAGAACATAGAGGCCTATATGTTGAGAGTCAATGGAATCATTAATGCAATCAGAGGACTCGACGAAGAAATCGAAGATGCGGTTGTCGTGAAAAAGGTACTTAGAACTCTTCACAAAAGATTTAATTCTAAAGTTTCTGCAATAGAAGAGGCTAAAGATCTAAATAATTTTAGCATGGATGAGATGCATGGTTCTTTGACTGCATATGAAATGAGAATAGGACAAACTAAGCCCATAGACAGAGAAGCTGCTTTTAAAGCACACAAGAATACAAAAGCTGAACAAGAATCTAAGGATGAAGAGACATCGGATGAAACAAAAGCCAACTTTGTTCAGAAACTTACAAAGGGAAAAGGAAAATATAGAGGAAAGTTACCATTTAAGTGTTTCAATTATGGAGGGGTCGGTCACTTTGCAGCTAAGTGTCCAATGAATGAGAAAACCAAAAGTGATGAAGGGTCACACCAAGAAAGAAGTGACTGGAAGAAGAAACCAAACTTTAGGAAAAGCAATTTCAAAAAGAAAAGTTTCATATCCAAGAATGTCAGCTCTTCTGAAGATAGCTCGGGTGAAGATTCTGAAGAAGAAACAGGTGAAGCTCTGTTCATGGCATTTGAAGAAGCAAAAATAGAAGAAAAATAGGAAGGTGATACAAAAAGTAAGGATGAGGTTGAAGTTTATCTGGAAGGAGAGTTGGTTGTTGCACTTAAAGAGTTGAAGACAGAAAGGAAAAAGAATAATAAGGTCTCAAGAAAGCTTGAGGATGCGAATGACATAATAAACAGTTTGAAAGTACAGACAGAAGAATTTAAGAAAATGTCTGAAGAACTTGAAGTACAGTTAACCATGAGAATAGATGAGTGCAGCAAACTAGAAGAAGAGATTGTTGTTTTAAGAATGCGGCTAGAAGAAAAGAATCAAAAATTGAGTTGCTATCACAAACTTGAAGGAAGTTCTGCAAAGCTTGAAAAGATTATAAATAGTCAGAGGACTACGAGGCATCAAGTTTGGCTTGGGGTTTGTCGAAGGAGAATCATCAAGTGGATCAAAGGCCATAACTGTAGAACCGAGTAAAGAAAGAGGATAAAATCAAGGTTGACCAAAGAAAAATGAATCTTGCAAAAGAAAGCAACAATGCCAGGCACGAGAAGACTGTTGACAATGAGGGATTCACAAAAGTCACACATCAAAGGAGAAGAAAATTTGTGGCTCCTACTACAAATTGGCAAAGACCAACTCCCAGGTTCAATCATTCCTTTTTTGGTTATTGTTTTAAATGCAATACTTACGGTCATAAGATTTTAGACTGCATTTATAATATAGGACAAAGAAATTTTACCAGTAGAAATGTCTTTTCACCCTTGATGGATTATGCAGTAGAATGCTATAACTGTCATAACTTTGGACACATTGCAAGAAACTGTAGAAGCACATATGCAACAAATAAATATCAGGGAAGAAGAACTCAACCAAACAGTTTAAGGCAAAACAGAAAATTCCCAGATAAACATGCACAGGCCATTGACAAAGAAAAGTCTAAACAAGTGACCAAAACTACAGTCAAATCAGAATGGAAAGAAAAAGAGCAACTCAAGGAAGAAAAGGAATCCTTGATTGTACGAGACAACATTCAAAGCACAGAACAAATCTGCACCATGGATATTGGATAGTGGATGCTCCGAGTCACATGACAGGAGATAAACAAAAATTTGAAAAATTACAGAAATATGAAGGGGGCTATGTAAAGTTTGGAAATAATGATGGAGCCAAAATAGTTGGCAAAGGATCAGTCAAGATAAGTGATGGAAAGATCAATTCCAAAGAAGTTCTATTTGTAATTGGTTTGAAGCACAACTTACTGAGCGTAAGTCAAATCTGTGACAGAGGTCATGAAGTCATCTTTAAGAAGTAGGGTTGTGAAGTCAGAAAAGCACACAGTGGGAAGCTGATAGCTACTAGATCGAGGACTTAGGAAATCTATATACTCTCTCAGAAACTTCAGAAGGAGCATGCTTGATTGGACAGGAAGATGAAAATTGGTTGTGGCACAAGAGGCTCGGTCATATTAGCTTTGACAATCTGGTAAAAATAAGTTCAAAAAGAGCAGTAAGAGATATACCTACCATTGGCAAACCAGTAAATAGCATCTGTGCTTCATGCCAAAAAGGGAAGCAAACTAGATCCACATTTAAAGCAAAGGAATACTTCACCGACAAACCGTTAGAGCTGATACATACTGATTTATGTGGACCCATGAGAACACAAAGCATAAATGGTGACAAATACTTTATGTTGTTCATAGATGACTACTCCAGGATGACATGGGTACTATTTTTAAAGCTTAAATCAGATGCCTTTGAGATGTTCAAGATTTTTAAAAAATAGGTTGAGAATCAAATTGGAAAAAGAATTAAATGCCTAAGATCAGACAGAGGAGGAGAGTTTATCTCAGAGGAGTTTGTAGAATACTATCAAAAATATGGGATCAGAAGACAGTTTTCAGCAGCAAGGACACCTCAGCAGAATGGTGTTGTTGAAAGGAAGAACAGGACTATGCAAGAAATGGCACGGACAATGTTAGCTGAGAACAAAATAGCTGACAGATTTTGGAAAGAGGCAGTACATACTGCAGTTTACATTCAAAATAGGTGCATGTTAAGGACGCATGAAAGCAAAACACCTTATGAGCTGTGGTTCGGCAGGAAAGCAACAACAAGATACTTCAAAGTGTTCGGTAGCAAGTGTTATATCAAACGAACTGAAGATAATCTCGATAAGTTTGAAGATAGAGCTGACGAAGGTATTTTTCTTGGTTACTCGACAAAAAGCAAAGCCTACACATGTTACAACAAGAGGCTAAAGAAAATTGTGGAGAGTGCAGATGTTAAAGTTGATGAAGGTAGAGATCGAGAAATTACTTATCAAGAAAACTACCCTATTTATGAAGAAGTCATTGAAGGAGATGAAGAAATGGAAACAGAAGAAAATCAAAAAATTGACCCAGATGATTTAAGAATTGACTCGAAGAAGAAGAGAACAAGAAATTCAAAACAGCGAGTTGGCAGAAAAATCATCCCGGAGAACAGATTATTGGGGACCCAACGGTTGGTATTCAGACAAGAAGAGCGATGAGTACGGAACTACTCTCTATTATCCAACATTGAACCCAAAAATATTGCTGAAGCAAGCATAGATGAAAGTTGGATGAAGGCAATTAATGAAGAACTAGATCAGATTGAGAAAAACAAAAAACCTAGGAATTAGTACCACGACCAGCAAATAAAAACATAATCGGTACTAAATGGATTTTTCGAAATAAATTAAATGAAGACGGACAGGTTGTCAAAAATAAGGCAAGATTGGTCTGTAAAGGCTATGCTCAGGTTGAAGGCATTGATTTTGAGGAAACCTTTGCACCAGTAGCTAGACTAGAGGCAATCAGAATGTTTCTAGCTTTAGCAGTTCATAAAAATTTCAAAGTATATCAAATGGACGTAAAATCAGCATTTCTGAATGGAAAACTGGAAGAAGAGGTGTACATTGAACAGCCAGATGGCTTCCAACTCGGTGACAATCCCGATTTTGTTTGCAAGTTAAAGAAAGCGTTGTATGGTCTGAAACAGGCACCCAGAGCATGGTATGCAAGGTTGGATAACTATCTTATTAAACAGGGGTTCAAGAAAGGTATGGTGGACAACAATTTATATGTCAAAATAGAGAATGGCCATCTTATTGTACTTGTTGTTTATGTAGATGATATAATATTTGGCAAAAGCATGGATGAATATTGTAAAGACATAGCAAATAAAATGAAGAAAGAATTTGAGATGTCTATGATTGGTGAACTTTCTTATTTCCTTGGACTGCAAGTCAATCAAAGTGAAAAGGGCATTTTTATCTCTCAAGTTAAATATGTGAAAGAAATGCTGAAAAAGTTCACAATGGAGGATAGTAAACTTGTCAGCACTCCCATGACAACAGGTTGCAAGTTGAGCAAGGATGACAAATCTCCAGATGTAGATCAAACCATGTACAGGTCTATGATTGGAAGCCTGCTGTATTTGACGACTACTAGACCGGATATCTTACAGGCGGTATGCATGGTGGCAAGATTTCAGGCTAGTCCCAAAGAGACTCATGTGACAGCTATGAAGAGGATTTTTAGGTACCTCAAGGGTACTATGGAGTATGGGTTATGGTACCCAAAAGGTAAGGACTTCACTCTTATTGCATATTCTGATGCAGATTGGGCAGGATGTATTGATGACAGAAAGAGTACCAGTGGAGGAGCATTTTATCTTGGAGACAGGTTGGTAGCATGGCACAACAAGAAACAAGAATCAGTCTCTCTTTCCACAGTAGAGGCAGAATACATTGCAGCAACAACATGTTGTACACGAATATTATGGATGAGACAAACCCTGAAAGATCTGGGTATTCACTTCAAAGAGCCAATTTCAGTTAAATGTGATAACACTAGTGCTATTAACATATCAAAGAATCCGGTTATGCATTCTCGAACCAAACATATTGCAATCCGGTATCACTTCTTGAAGGATAAAGTTGGAGAAGGAGAGGTCAAATTGGATTTTGTTTCGACTACGGAGCAAGTAGCAGATATATTCACAAAACCATTACCAAAGGAAGTTTTTGAGTACCTTCGGAGTAAGTTGGGAGTAGTCACATTTCCCAAGAACTGACTATCAATTGGGATCACATTCTCAAGGGGAGCATTTATGCCTATGTTTATAGTTTTGCTCATATTCATGATTTTTGCTAACTATAACAATGTGTATCTGAGAATGTTGTGCATAGACTCGGGGGAGTCTGCGGCAGCCCTTTGGTATTATTGTCAAAGGGGGAGAAGAATTACAGGAGAGTGCATGAGTGTTGCCAACAATTCCAAAGGGGGAGATTGTTGAGCAAGGTGCAACAAAAGTATTGTCATTGTTGTCAACACAGACAGATAGATCAGTTGATGCAGTTGATGCAGTGGACAGGAGTTCAGAGGTCAGTCAGAACATGTACAGTGAATTTCCAAGAAGACAAAAGTGGCCCAGATTCAAAAAATCAAAGAAAAAGACAAGTAAGAAAACTGTCGCGATATCGCGACATGTTTTCTGTCACGATTTCGTGACATGGACGAGGAGAGAGAAGGCGCAAGCAAAATTGTCATGATTTCATGACATGGCCGAGGAGAGAGAAGGCGCAAGCAAAATTGTCATGATTTCATGACATGGACGAGGAGAGAGAAGGCGCAAGCAAAATTGTCATGATTTCATGACATGGACGAGGAGAGAGAAGGCACAAGCAAAATTGTCATGATTTCATGACATGGACGAGGAGAGAGAAGGCACAAGCAAAATTGTCATGATTTCGTGACATGGGGAGAGAGAAGGCACAAGAAAATTGTCATGATTTCGTGACATGGAGAGAGAAGGCGCAAGGAAAACTATCATGATTTCGTGACATGTTGGTAGAGAAGAAGGCAAGTAGAAAAACTGTCACGATTTCGTGACATGTTTGAAGAAGAGGCGAGAAAGAAAACTGTCATGATTTCATGACATGTTCGATGAGAAGGAGCTCGCAAAGAAAAGTGTCACGATTTCATGACAGGTTCCAAGAGGAAGTGCTAAGGAGAGAAAGTGTCACGATTTCATGACAGGATCGAAGAGAAAGCGCCAAGGAGAGAAAGTGTCACGATTTCATGACAGGATCGAAGAGAAAGCGCCAAGGAGAGAAAGTGTCACGATTTCATGACAGGATCGAAGAGAAAGCGCCAAGGAGAGAAAGTGTCACGATTTCAGGACAGGATCGAAGAGAAGTGCAAGGAGAAAAAGTGTCACGATTTCGTGACATTTTTTGGCCAAAGACAGAAAAGGCACAAGGAGGAAAAAGTGTCGCGATTTCGTGACATGTTCCATTTTGGGGGAAAGGAGAAAAGTGCACAAGGAGAGAAAGTGTCATGATTTCGTGACATGTTCGGTTTTGCGGGCAAAGGAGAAAAGGCACAAGGAGCGAAAGTGTCATGATTTCGTGACATGTTCCATTTTAGGGAAAGAGAAAAGGACAAGGAGAAAGTGTCATCGATTTCATGACATGTTCCATTTTTGCTAGTTGAAGCCAAGAAGAGTAGCGAGAAGGCGAAAGTGTCACGATTTCGTGACATGTCTAGTTTCGCTAGAGCAAGCCAAGAAGAGTAGCAAGGAAGGAAAAGTGTCATGATTTCATGACATGTCTGGTTTTCACGGGTGCAAGAGAAGAAGTGGACAAGGAGGCAAAAATGTCATGATTTCATGACATTTGTATTTTCATAGGTAAAAGGCGAGAAGGGCGAAAGATACGAAGTGTCATGATTTCATGACAGGTCGCAACAACACGATAACAGACAATTAACTAGAACAGAACAATAGTTAAAGGGGCAGTTGTAGAGGAAAAGCATGCAGCCAAAATAAGAAGAGTTAACTAGAGTAAATGCGACAGTTACAAGTGCAGTTACAGATAGAAATCATGCAACTATTTTAAGAACAGTCAAAGAAGGAGAAATCGAACAGTCGCATAAATAGAATCAAAAAATGCATGCATGCACAGAAAAGAATACGAACAGTCATGGTAGAGGTATATGTTGCATGTAACGTATTTAACGAAATGCCCACTTTATATACGCAAAAGGAGTTACATAAAGATGAAGTTACAGTTGACAAGTGGCAGAATAGAATATTTAAGAAACAGTTACGGGTTGCATGCGTAAAAATGGAAGTTAAAAATAGAGACTAATATGTTATAAAAGTAGGTCTGCGTGAAGAATAAAGGTTGCTGCCGTATGTGTGAAAGTGTTGCCGAAAGAGGGTGAGAAGAGTGTTGTAAGAGAGCGACAGGCTGAGCAGGAAGTGTTTACTGTATTTTGATAAATTGGAGACCAGTCAGGGTCTTGTAAAAGTGAAGGCATTTGTATGTCATTAATATAACTTTCAAAATAGGGATCCAAGTAGGTGCTTGGATAGGGGTTGGTGCTCCTTTCTGTTGGTGCAGATAAATCGGGGGTTGGTGCTCCTTCCGGTGGGTCTTGGTAAACAGATTGTAAAATTGGTGTTTTGCAAAGGCTGGATTTGGACCGTAGTCCAAGCGGTCATTCTTGAGGAGTAGCCAAATTGGTGAACCTCGTTACATTGTGTGTTGTGGTGTGCTCTTTTGTGATTATTGCTTTATCTATTTTCAAGTTCTCTTTGCTTCAGTTTTAAGAGTTGCAGATTAGATTTTTAGCTACACTGATTCACCCCCCCTCTCGGTGTCATTGTGAGAATATCGAGATATGGGAAAACAAAAGCAAATATCACAAGTACTAACAAGAAGTGGGGCTAAACCCATAAATAAAATAAAAAAATAACAATGAAAATAATATCTTGGAATATTAGGGGAATGGGTATTAAGAAATTATGAGGTTGTTATAGATAAAATATTTATAGATATAGAAGTTAGAAAACAAATATTTTAGCCATTAGCAGTGTTGAATTTCATCTTGCCAAAATTATATTTTAGAAGGCATCTAATATAAAAGGAATTGATTGTGGAAGCTTTAGCAGTTTGAGGAAGATGGAGATTGATATAAAGGCAAATGAAGAATATCTTTAATCGAAAGGTAAAGCTGTATATGCTTTAATTAACTTGTTAAAAATGTAATAAGAGCAATATAATGTTTTGTTTTTGTAATGGGAGTGATACCAATAGAAGCCACACATAGCCTATTAAAATAAATAAATAAATCATGCATATATATTTTAGTAATATTTGAACCTAAATATTCTTGAAAAGCAAGATATTTAACTAATTAAGATTATCCATCTAATAACAACATATTTAAAAAACAATTTTTTTTTAAATATATATATATTTTTTAAATAATAATTTATGTTTGATATGATATTGAATAGCTTCAAATTACATTTAAGTTTAAATTTAAGATGATACTAAGTTTTGTGGATTATAACAATATTTTTTATAATAAAACTTATGTTTCAAAGTTTAAATAATAATAATAATAATAATAAAACATAAATAAATATTATTAATATAGGATATTCTTTAATAATATTTAGTGAATGTTTGAGATTTTACAAATGTGAAATCATTTAAGCAAAATCACTTCAAAGACAAAATCTTAATACAAACACAAACATATTATAAGTAAACTTAGACTAAGTTATTATCATCTTGTATTTGAATAATATAAAAATATATTAACTAAGAAAAATATATTTACTTATTCTACAAACAAGAAGAAGTTATCCTTAGGCCGTCTCAAACAAGAAGAAGCTATAAATCTATTTGATGATGCCACTCTATGTGCTCGACCTAGAATAGATTCAGATCATAATCCATTGATATTGGAAGGGTTGTGCTCTGCTTGTACATTTAAAACCCCATCTTGATTTGAATCAATGTGGCTAAAACGCCCAGATATTTGATGCAAAATTGAGGAATGGTGGGCCAAAGATTTTCTCATAACTTCAATGCTTCAAATCTCCCAAAAACTTTGCTTTATCAAAGCAAATATCAAGGTGTGGAATAGAGAAGTGTTTGGAAACATATTCGAATGCAAACAGGGCATTTCTTGGCAAATTTAGGATATTGAAAATCAAATCCAGCAAGGAAATTTGAATGCAGCCATAAGAGAGAAGGAAATAAGTCTCATAGTCGAGTATCATAATATTCTAGCCAAGGAGGAGACCTTTTGGAGACAAAAATCTAGGGTGTTATGGCTGAAGGATGGGGATGCCAACACAAAGTACTTTCATGCTTTGACTCTTAGACGTTGAAGTACAAATAAAATCCGAGAGTTGACTAAAAGTGATGGAACCATTACCAATGACATCCACGATATTAGAAGTGATGTGATCAAGCATTTTTAGAATATCATCAGGCCATCTCAACTGGGTTTGTCCCATGCTTTCAATATTCTTCTTCAAAATATCCCTTGTCTGGTTTCCAATATTATAATGCTCATTTGTTGAAGCCCTTTACCAATGAAGAAATCAAGGAGGTTGTTTTTTCTATGTCACTTGATAAGGCCCCTGGACCAGATGGATTTTCCTCGCACTTCTTCCAATAATTCTGGGATATCGTTGGCAATGATATAACCAAAGTTATTCAAGATGTTCATAATTATAAAATATTTCCTAGAGACACCAATTCCACCTTTCTTGCCCTCATCCCTAAATCCCAGTAGTGTCGATCTATGTCTGATTTTAGGCCCATCAGTATCTACAATGTTATCTATAGGATTTTGTCCAAAACCATAGCTAACAGAATGAAAATTTTATTGCCAAGCATCATTGACAATTGCCAGGGCAGTTCTGTTTAGGGGAGACTCATTACAGATGGCATTATTACAATTCATGAGCTCATCCACTCTGTAACAAAAAGAAAAAATCCAAGTCTTCTTCTCAAACTTGACATGAATAAAGCCTTTGACCATGTTTCATGGGATTTTCTCTATATTGTTTTAGCTAAATTTGGATTTCACACAGACTAGATTTCCCTGATTAAGGGATGTCTCTCCTCCGTCTGGTTCTTCGTGCTAGTAAATGTCTTAGTGACTAGGTATTTTAAGAGTGATAGAGGTCTATGGAGGGGTGACCCAATATCACCATTTCTTTTCATCATATTGGCAGAATCCTTAGGTAGATTACTAGAGGCGTCATGTTTAGCAAGAGTGATTTTTGGAATAAGAGCTTCCTCCATTTCCAATCCCATAACGCATCAACATTTTGTTTTTGACACTATTTTGGCAACATGTGCTTCCATTCCTGAAGCCAAGATAATTGAAGTCATTCTTAACCTATATGAGGAAGTTGTGGGGCAAAAGATCAACTTTCAAAAAAGTAAAATTTATTTTTTAAATACACCCATAGATAGACAAATTAGAATTTCCATAATCATGGGGTGTTCCATATCAAATTTGCCATCCACGTATCTTGGTCTTCCATTGTTCCAAGGAAACCCTAATGTTGGGATGTGGAATAATGTCATTGATCGAATCCTTAAGAAGCTCGTTGGATGGAAAGGGGCACTGTTAAGCCAAGCGGCCAAAGCAACGCTCGTTTAGGCCTATCTCCAAAGTATCCTTGTTTTCTTTATGTCCATTTTCAAAGCATCAACATCCATTTGCAAGAGAATAGAGCAAATCCAGAAGAAATTTCTATGGTCCAGAGCTGAAGATCGTAGGTGATATCCTCTAGTTTCTTGGGATAGGGTTTGCACAAAGAAAAATTAGGGAGGATTGGGCTTCCGCAAAGTCAGAAAAATGAATTTAGCTCTTATAGCTAAACAGGGATGGAGGATTATAAATAATTATCAAGCAACCTGGATCAAGATCATCAAAGGTAAATACTTACAACAAAGATCCTTCCTGGATGATCATCCCCTTCCTCATGGATCTTGGTTTTGGAATTCTATCATCCAAACCAGAAACCTCTTAAAGGAAGGAGTAAGATGGAACCTTGGCTATGGAAGAAATATCAAATTTTGGGAAGACACCTGGCTCAAGGACCAACCATTGATCAATGACCCAAACCTTGTTGTTCTGAAGCCTCACATTGATCAGATATTTGGTGAGAAGGTGGATAACTTCATCCTCAGGTGGTCATAGTGTGCAACATGGAAATCTATTCCGATAACCAACCTCAACGATGAAGGAAAATTAGCTACGTCTAAAATCAATAATCTTCTCAGAACTTGCATCATCCCTACCAATTTGCCTAGAGATACGCCTATATGGAGGTTCTGTGAAGATGGCCATTTTTCTATAAAAATTACCTATTACCTTCAAGACCATCCCGTTGATTATTGGTCTACCTTCAAATGGGTTTGGATCACTAAACTTATTCCTAAAATCACCTTTTTCTTTTGGTTGGTGGTCCAGAACAAGGTTCTTACAATAGATAATCTTCTCATTAGAGGTTTGACTATTCCTAACCGATGTTATCTATGCAAATCCAATTGGGATTCAGTGAGTTATTTGTTCCTTGAATGTCCTTTTTTGTGCTATATTTTTTACTCTCTATTTTAGTTGGTCAATTTAGCTTGGGTGAAACCAAGAACCATTTTGGAGTTATGTGAGCAATGGTCTAATTCGTTCTCCAACATGGGCCTTAGAGCATTTTGGTCATTTTACCTTCCCCCACTGCTTGTGGAAGCTCTGGTTAGAAATAAATTATAGAGCCTTATGTGATAGATCCAATGACTGTCAAACTGTATTCATCCGTGTTGTCACCTTTACCATGGAGAACACCCGATTAATCCCATCCTCGAAAGTCCCTAGAGGAATATTGGAGTCTAGGTTGTATGAATATCTTAAACTTCATTCTGAACCTCACGGTCCTACTACACCCAAGATTGATAGGTCCATGGTCAAATGGTCTCCTCCGTCGGATGGATGGCTTAAACTCAACTTTGATGGAGTTGCCAAAGGTAACCTAGGCAAAGCTGGAGGTGGGGGCATAGTCAAGGACTATCAAGGGAAAATAATATTAGCTTATGCCAAAAATATGGGTATTCAATCCAATAATGTTGCTAAAGCAAGAGCTCTGTATGTGGGACTCTCCATCCTTGAAGACCTTGGCATTGAGAATTTAATCATTGAAGGGGACTCAATGAATGTTATCAATTATATAACTCAGTCTCAAGTCCCTGCCTAGAGCGTAAGCAACATCATCAGTGAGTGTAAAAGATACATGACCAAATTCAATAATATTGTTGTCCAACATGTTTACAGAGAAGGCAATCAGGTTGCAAATATCTTGGAAAATTTAGGGGTGTTGGAAGAGAATTTGCGTATTTGGCATAATAACTTTCCTTTAAACCTTAGTGTTCATATAAATTATGATGGAAAGCTCTTTCTTTGATGGTTGGATGTGGTTGTCAAGGTTAGTTGTTTTCCTTTGGGCTTGTGCTCAGGTGTGGTGGTGTTACTTTACTAGGAAAATTCATCATTTCAAGTGCAGATGGCAATCCATTTACGACATTGAGATCGTCGAAAATAGGATAGGCTTGTCAATTGATGCAAACGATACCATTGTGGTGCAATTAAATGTGTTGGCAGCAGATCCTGGTATTGTGTGTTTAGTGCCCTATATGTTCAGTGTCTTCCTAAGTTCTTGTTGTTCTGCTTTTCTTTTTTCCTTTCATTTGGTGCTTCAGCTATGTTGTTCTTTCTTCTTTGTTGCATGTGGCTTCTGTTTAGTTGTTGTTCTAGTTTGGTTGTTGTTCAAGGTAATCCTAGGTGGATTACCTATTTCTAATTAGCTTTGTAAAAGGTTTCGGGATCCTTTCAAAACCCCTTTACCAATAAAAAAATACATTATATTACATTATCTAATATAAAAATAAACATTTAATTTTTAATATATTTTTTATTAATTAATATATTAACAATATTGAAATCATAAATATTATAACATTTTTTAATAAAAATATATCATGCTACTCACATCTATTATGTAAATCAAAATGAAAATAAAAAAACATACCAATTCAATAGGCTGAAAAATATAATAACATTATAAAAATAATAATATTTTTAATTATAAAAAATAAATTCCATCTTCAGATATAATACATATGGAAAAAGGCCTTCATAGACAATGGCCTCAGAATTGATCATATAAAGGATGTTTATTTAGTGTATTGGTGAAAAGGTTAGTTATACGAAGGATTTGTTTATTTAATATATTTGTTGTTGGAATATTTAAGTTGGAAGGTTTTTAGATTTTAGTTAAGGAAACCTAAGCCAAAATTACATGGAGAGTTTTTATTGTACTTTACACCGGCGGCTCCAACAATATATATATGATTATCCAATATCTAACGTTTAAAAGTTTCAAATTTTTTATTATTAACATATTAAAAATAAAATAATTAAAATAAAATTTCCATAAAAAATCAGATAATATCCACCCATAAGGAGAGTACATTTAATACATAACTATATAAATTTTGGTGTAACATATGATATTTATACAACATTCCAAGATTATAAAAGGGGATTTTATTAAAAATTAACTTATCAGTAATAAAAAAGATTGATTGGTTGGTAGTGATTGAGTATTTGTCTTTAAGTATTACCTAGTAGATTGAATTCTATTGAGTTTATCTTTTCTTAACAAACTAAAGTCAATAATGGTTACAAAGTAGTCATGTCCTGCATCAAACAAAAAGTGTTGGTTGATAGTAGTTGAATATTTATCTACCTTTGAGTTGTTCCATTTTAAATTGAATTCTATATTTTTTCTAACAAATTAAAGTCAACAATGACTACAAAGTATTCATATCCGGTATCAAACAGAAAAAAAAAAAAGTTACCAAATGCAAATATGCTAAAGTAAATTGGGTTCATTGTTCTCAAGAAATCAAATTCCATTTGAATTCTTGAAGGTCTGGATCGTAATCATGTTGGTGTACGCTAAATTCTACATAACAAATATATTGTGCTGTCTTTAATGTCCCATTCAAGTGGGCAGCAATTATGTGAAACTAATCAGTAAGGTTAACCTCAAATCTCTTAGATTAGAATGTTGTCTATTCACTCGAATAATTTATTTGCCTTCGAATAATTTATTTGCCTTCTAATCACCCCAAAAGACACCCCGGTGGATTAAATTTAATTAATAATTTTAAAGGATTGTTTATGGGTAGACTAAAGTCTCATGACATGGACCACACATAGGTGAAGTCAGGTAAAGTCAAGACAACCTTCAAATTATAGAAATATTTGCATTCGTTGGAGGTTGGTTCATCAACAATGTGTTTCCATTGGATTTAGAAAAGTGATTAGCATTTGTGAAAGCTTTATTCCCGGTATTATACAGGGAAGCAGCAGCCACACATGGCTTTCTCATGAATGGTGCCACGTAGCAAAATGGCCTACTCATACGATTGCCAAGTAAGGAAATATCTTTAAAGTATGGGAGCCACTAAAGTCTGTTACAAACATAAATAGTAGGATTCAAAGTACTTGCAAGGGAGGGCCACTAAAGTCTGTTACAAACATAAATAGTAGGATTCAAAGTACTTGCAAGGGAGGGGATACCCCAACAATAGAAAAAACAAGAAAAAACAAAAAAATGTTAGTTAATAGTTGTATAGTGGTAGTATGATGATTTGATCTTACAATTAAAAATAATGTGATTTGATTCTTTGTTCAGATGTTAAAAAAGTTAAAAGTAGTTTTCGATTTTTTTATGTATCAAAAAATAGTTGTATTGATGGGCATGTGTAGTAGTTTGATCTAAGTCCGTTGTTCGCTGAGTGTGAGCCAGCTTGATGATGGCAGTATCAACCCCGAACCACCAGGGTCTCCTTCACTCCTTATCGTGTTTACTGAGGTGAGGTAGGAGTTATAGTGGTAGCAACATAATTTGACGCTATGATGTGACGTAATATGACTTGACCTGTGACCAGTGATTCAAGTAGTTGCAAATTCCTTTATGTATAAAAAGAAATAGTTGTATTACTATGTTTGAAGGAACATATCTTGGCTTTAAATATTATATATAATAGGCGTGCAAGGAACATGCAATTGATTCTTAGGTGGTTAGATCTGATATGATCAACGCTATGGGCTGAGGAGTCTCCTCCCAACCATGATCCCTCGTAAAGTCGAGAACTATGCTTATGAATAGAAAATTTAACACACAACCACCACACACTCACCCCCTCACACATTCGTCCACAATGTGTGGTTTGAACTTTAAGAAAAGTCAAAGCCGGCTATCCCTTAAGACCAAAAATAAAATAAATTATAATTTTTATAAAATAATATATTTAAAAAAAAAATTAATATATATATTTTAAAGTGTGAATGGGTGGCATTTTTCAAAGATTCGTTTGTCATATTATGTGGAGTAATAAGAGAAGGTACGTTGCACAAGAAATTAAAAAAGGTATAATCATGAGAATGCATAGTACATGAATTAAGAAGGGTATAATCATGACGATGCATAGCACACAACATTTACAGGAAAAAAGAAAAAGAAAGATATAAAACATCTTTGGTGTAGAATTGAAAGAAAAATTAGACTTCAAATTCTTGGCTAGAAACATCTTTGGTGTAGAATTCAAAGAAAAATGAGACTTTAAATACTTGACTAGACTAGATGTTTAAATTCTTGACTAGACTAGACGTCAATGTTATGAAATTAGGCCCTCATTTGATAAATAAATAGTTGGTAGGATATTTCACAAATTAATCTAGTTGACATGATAAATTTTACATAGAAATTTCATGCTATATTATTTTTTTTAGAGTAATAAGATATATGTACATATATTTAATATTAAATTATATAACTATAGAAGGATATTATAATATTTTTTATTTATGTATTTATATTTTTAATATGATTAGAATTTGAATCTTATTTTTAAAATTTGATGAATTTAATGATAAAACTTACACTATTTTATGTTATATTATTTATATTTTGATATTATATTATTTATATTTTGATATTGAAGATTAATACATTATTATTATTTTTATTTTTTTGCTATTTGAAGATTAAAGTAGAGTATAAAGCTTATTAAAATTTGTTATTTTTATCCCTGTGAGTGTGGCCTACGGGCAAGAACGTCACTTGCATTATTGGTGATGTGACCCGGGTTCAATCCTCATGGTGGATGTGTATAAGAAGTATTTACTCAATAAATAAATAAAAATTTGTTATTTTAAAGCCTCAAAGAGTTAGGTGGATTGGTAACCAGACACTTATCAAGAAGAGACCTAGGTTCAAGGATATGTTTGTTTGTAAAGGTAAGCGATCAAGATAATCCTCTAAACTTTCATCTTCTTCTTGCTTAATCTGAAACAACTCATCTTTTTTGTTTCGTACTCTACAATAATCTTGATATTTATATAAGAATGCAGTCTCCATGTCATCCCAAGTACGGATTGAATTAGGTTCAATATTACTCATAAACCATCGGAGAGCAACATCCTTAAGTGTAGAAGGAAACAATTTCAATTTCTAATTATCATTTATGTAGTCATAAGTCTGACATAAAACTTTGAATTCAAACAAAAAATGATCAGGATCTTCTAAAACAGTTCCCCTGAAAATTGGCAATATGGGTGGAGAAATTATTTTCATGGGGGCATCTAGAAGTGGATCCAACCGAATGGGATATTTAAAAGTTTTAAGAGGATCATCAGCATACCCACCTAGTGGTGGTAGTGGTCTTTGCCATAGTTGTTTTCTTTCTTGAGTTTGATGTGGATGGTTCAGACTTAAGGGAACGTTTAGCAGAAAGTGCTGCAAAAAGTTCTTGCTCTAATATGTCCAAAGCTTCAGTTGGTGAAGAAGGTATTTCTTGCTCTAGCAATTCTTCATCTGATCGTGAAGAACGCCTTGGTGATTCAGAACTAGTCCTGATAAACCTCCCTCTTCCGTCTCTTGGCCTATGCATTCATGCCTATTCACTAAATAAACTGAAATGTAGTATTTCAAGGATTGTAACACAATTCTTGACCTGTTTCACTTTTTCTAACAACACCTATTTGTCCTCGACAACGGCACCAAAAATGATGAGTGTCATTGTTCATTCATCATTTAATCATTATGTGTGTCAGTCCAGGGCGGTG
This sequence comes from Wollemia nobilis, assembly GCA_028583015.1. Classification (NCBI taxonomy): domain Eukaryota; kingdom Viridiplantae; phylum Streptophyta; class Pinopsida; order Araucariales; family Araucariaceae; genus Wollemia; species Wollemia nobilis. The sequence continues at coordinate 627,182 of JAQPPZ010001127.1, forward strand.
TCCAAAGGTTGTATATGATAGAAGGTGTCACAGTTGCAGGATTAATTCATTTAAGAACAGGGTTTTATTTGTAGATCAATTAGTGTTTTTTGGGGGTTTTGTGTGTCCTCTAATTCCTAGAACTGGAAATCAAATTGCAAGAAATAAAAACTGAATTAAAACTTGTAGGAAATGAAAATTGCAGAATCTGAAATAGCAGGAAATTAAATGTTGCTGAATTGAAATTGACAGAAGATAAATTGCAGAATTGAAGTCACACATAGTTGTAAAAAAATAAACTAACTACAATTCCCTGAGCATGTTCTAAATCTAGAAATTCAAACTATCATCTATTGCAAAACTGGAAATGTCACAAATCTAGAAATTGCAGTAAAATGAGAGAAAACTGGAAATTGCTGCAAATCTGGAAAATGACAGAAAACTTGAAGTTGCTGCAAATCTGAAACAAAAATATTGAAGTTGCATGGAATGATGGAAAAATGCTATCAAAATTGAAATTTGAATTTAAAGCTGCTAAAGAAATGAAACTGGCAGAATTATGCTAACCTGCTGCAGCAAGGAATTAGCAATGTATTCTATCAGAAGATGCCTTCCTCTAGTCCTGCAAATGGCCCTTGCTTCCAGAACCAGATGAAGGTGAAGAGTTATGCTAAAAAAACTTAAATGCTAATCATCAAATCAACATGCTAATTGATAACTGAAAACTGCACCTTTTATTAAATCTAGAAATGCATTACAGTAATGTAAGAAAAACCTGCAGATTACTGTTTTGCTACAGAAATAATTGCACTCTATTGCCTATTTCTCTCCTATATGCCTATATGCCTATATCTCTATATGCTCAACCGTGCTGGGAGCTTTCTTATTTATAATGTAATGTTGATATGCTTGGTTGCTGATTTGCAGAGATTTACAACTATTTGCACAACTGTTTCCTAAAATGCATGAGCTTGCTTTGTCAAACTTGATCCATTCAACCTTATTGAGCTGCATTCATTGAGGAAATCAGTTAATATGAGTTGGGGCAACTTTTTGGTCAATTGCCAATACTTTCCTCTACCGATCTGTTGCTTTTTGACCATCCTCTGTTGTTCCTGCGCTATTCCCTATTCCTGCGCTATTATTCCTACACTACTCCGGAATAACAGGAAGTGACATTTAATTACTATTTCATGCTCCAAACGCGTAGGGAAGAAGTGTTTGACCGCCTAGAATGTTTTCCTTTATCTTGTACATCCTTTTTGCATTGGTGGCATGTGTTGGAGTGACTGTTTCCAAGCCCTGCTGTAAATGTACAGCTGGCTGGAAGCTATCACGATCCACGATCTGTTTTCTGCACGATCGGCTACAGGGGACAAGGTCTTTGGCACCTTTTGCATTTGAATTAGTTCAAACAGAGGAATACTACTATTAAGCACCAAACACTCAATAATTACTACCGATTTTAAATTACTACCGACAAATTAGCTAAAAACAGGTGAAACTAGAGAAATAAACAGTAAAATAGAATATATGCACTTAACATTTTAGAATATGCAAATATCATTACATAATGCATTTTACCCAAAATTAGCATAGAAACATAATAAAAAGGGTGATTCAAATAAGTAGAATGTATCAAAAAAGTGTTCATAGATGAGGCAATTCCTGGCCTCATCACTTTGCATATCAGGGATGTTATTCTTTCTATTCTTTCTCTAGATGGCTCCAGTACTAGAGGTACCTAGTTCCTTTTTCTTTGTATTAACCTCTCTTTGGTCCAGTCAGGGTATTTCAGGTCCCTAGATTAGAAAGATCATTCTTATGTTTCTTGTGTTAATTATTGATTAAAATACATGTTAGCCTAGAAAGGCCATAGATGTAATCTATTTTTTCTATCGATTTAATTTTTTGGTGTGTATTTTTGTGTTGTTTTTTGTTGTGTTTTATTTTTGAGTTTTTTGAGTTTTATGTTTTGTGGTTTTTTTATGTGTTATGCGTTTTGTGTTTTTTTATGTTTTTTGTGTTTTGGTGTGGTTTTGTTATTTTGTGTTTTTTTTGTGTTTTATTATTGTTGTTTGTTGTTCTTATATTTTTTCTTGTGTTTTATTGTTGTTTATTATTTTTGTGCTTTTTTGTCATTATTTTTATGTGTTTGTGTTTGTGTTTGTTGGTGTTTGTTGGTTTGTGTTGTCTATGTTTTTGTTGTTTTAGGCATGATCCTTGAGTGTGCCAAAGGGGGTAGGCCAGGTGTGATCCCTAGGTAATTTTGGTGGAATAGTTACCCCTACCTCCTAGGTCTTACCCAAAAGCGACACCTTGAAAGGGGTGTTTTCCACACGAAAAAAAAATTGCAACATTATTGGTTGTTTTTCCCAATTTTATTTTGAACTAAATCATTTGATAGTGTGGTGTTCCACTAGCCACAACACAACCTAGGTTTTATTTAAAGGCTTCATCAAAGAAAAGTGCATGGAACTTTATCTTTGGATGTCTAATTATTCTAACTTTTAGTCCAAAATTCAAGAGATTTTGGAGTTCCATTAGGTATAACAATTGTCTCTCCTTTTTTCTTTATTTTTTATTTTTATTTTTTATGATATATAGCTTTTGTGTTTAAGGCTATCTCCCTTAATACTCTATTTCTTAAGACTCAAAAAATGGTCATTTTGTCATAAAAAATATCTTATTTATTTCCTTCCAAATGTACCAAATGATGAATATTAACACTAAATACCAAATTTTCTATGTAAGGTGCTTATCTTTCATTCCCCATTTGTACATTTAGCCCAAACTAGTTACACAATTTTCTAAGTTGAAGGTTCTTAAGATTGTTGATCCTAGTTGCTAAGTTATTTTAATCTAGATTTTATTTGCTTGTGTACACTAAAATAACATATGCAACATTATTGCATTATTCTTGAGACACCTATGTCAAATATGAGATCCCATGATATTCCTTTTGATGAGGTTATCTCTAGTAAAAATCTTGTTTTTAGCACCAACTAGAGAAAGGCTTGAAATCTAGGAGAATCTTGTAATTCCATACCTTGTCTATGGTTGAGTTCTATTGGTGGCCCAGGAGTGACCCCCTTGCACTCCCCAAGCATCATGACCCCCATGGTTATGGCCTTTACATATACTATCACCTTGTCCAAGCGAGTGTGTCTAATTCCTTATACCTCGTATCACGTGTGGGGGTGCCAATCCTAGGAAGTCCAGAGAAGTGTGGAACACAACTCCCACTAGACAACCTTTAGGGTTTTTTAACCAAGACCAGTTACTTTTTTCTAGATTCCTTCATTGGATCTCATTATTCTGATCGCTAGTCTAATCCCATCTGAATTACTTCACACAAGAAGGGGAAGAGGAAATAAAAATACAATTTAATTGAAAAATAAAATGCAAAAATAGAAATCTATCTAGCCTGTCTAATGGGGGGTGATGCACCAAAGAAGAATAAGATACAATTTCTATCTCAAATCATTGGGATTAATGAACATATGAATAATGCACAACCATAAGTGAACACATATTTTCTCATACAATTAACATGCATAATCAAAAGAGGCTTAGGGCTTGTACATATACTTGGCTGAAGGTTTGAGTTCAAACTGAGCAAGAGAAAGAAAAGGAATAAAGAAGATTCTACAAGTTAGATAATTGGCACAACAACACCTATTTATAATATTTATATGCAAAGTTTAAAATTCAAAATGCCCCCCAAAAGCGAGTGTGAGTGGAAGCACCAACATCAAATAAGGTCGTATGATTAAAAGGACCATGCTATATTAAATTCAAGGGAGTCTAGAGTTATGAGGAGTGAATTCACAAAAAATTCCTCCATGGGTGGCAGAGTCCTCTTTTCAAAGGGTTATTTAATACGCCCACCTTCCTCCATAGAGAAATGAGCAAGGGTGTTAGCCTTGGTGGACGAGCCCTATCCTAGGGCTCCATGTTCCTATGACTATTAATCTATTTTAACAATTTATTCCTTTCTAATGTTGGTTCCCTAGATCCTAGGAGGAGCTTGAGACCCTTTTGATGATATAGTTGCTCTAATGATCTCTCCTTTGGAATTTTAATTGGTCCCTAGTCATATTTTTGCTTTTGGTGTTGCCCTATTCTTCATGGTGGTTGACTCTCAAGAACGTTTTTGCATAGGATTTCATCGAGCCTTGTTTGATAGGTACGCTTTTGGTCCTGATGTATTTTTCATTCTCTTCTTACCTCTTCTACCTCTAGGTCTCTAAGGGACCACTAATTAAGATCAACAAGGGATGGTGGTCCTATTAGATCCTTGATTGACTTCTCTAGTCCCCTTTTTCCTCTTCCTTTAGGACCTTTAGGCTTCCTTTGATGGGTATGTTGCTCATGATTTTGAGCAAGAATCATTAGGTATATGGAGGACTTAATTTTAGGCCTTTATAGTTGGCTAGGTAGGTAGATGTCAGTCCATCAAGCATTGGAGGATTCACCATCAAGGGAACCCTTTTAGTCACCATCAAGAGGGCTCGAAGGTTCCTCTTGAAGATGATATGAGGCTTAGTCACCATAAAAAAGGTTGAAATTTTTTGTTAGCTTGTTTCAGGTGAATGACTTTGCCTCAATGCAAAGGGAGCTTCAAGTATGTTTTTAGTCTTCATCATAGATTGTCCCTTATAGATATTTTCTCTAAATTAGCTACTTGGTACATGGATGGAACTTTAAGGCCTCTCATTTGATTTGTATCGATAATAGTTTCTACTTATTTCTATCTAAGGTGAAAGTTTGCCCTACTATAGTGAAAATTTTACTACAATTTTGGTGACTCATGAGAGACTTCTGCTTGCAGGAGTAAAAGAACCCAACAAATGGTAGCCTTATTCATTGGGTTCAAAGTCTCTAAGGTAGGCTTTGGAAGCTTAGGATATTAGGAGAGGAGGTCCATATTTCTACAAATTTATTGCGATAAAAATTCCTCTTCTTATAACCTTTTGGCTAATGAGAGATTAGGATCCTCTTGTACTACCTTTCCTTCTCTAAGATCCTTCTCATGCGGCTGGATCGGGGATGGAGTTATTATTTACTATGTTGTCATTAATTATTTTTGAGAAATTAATGTCCTCCTTGGTAGCTTCTACATGTAGCTTAGAAATTATTACATCACACCATTCCTACCAATCATCAATCCACTTATCCCATGCAACTTCTTTTTTGCATAAGGAATGAGTTTCCCAAAATTCTTTGCCTTTTGTTTTAACACCACCTATTTATCATGGATAATAATTATACTACTTGGTCTTCCTTTATTTAAATATCACTTATTAACATAATGTACATGACCTGGCATGCATACACACATTGATTTTCTCTCGAACTACCACTTCACTGGAACCTCCAATGCGTAGACCATAATGTCCTAAAATTTTGTTTATCATGATAGCTTGGTTGATCGAGGACACATATTTTGGTTTTTGGGGTGCTATGGGTGCCAAAGGGATCATATTTCATTGGCATGTTGAACTTCCCTCCTTGTATCATGTTCATCTCAGGTTCAATATTTATGGTTTCCTTATACAAGTTTGTACTTCACATGTTGTCTTCTCATTCATCCATCTGATCATCCAAAACTTGGGTGTGCACCTTATATCTAAGCATCTATGGCTCCCATTTGGTAACTAGATAAGCCCATTATCCTTTGGTCTTGTTGATTGGATTAAACTCCACACGATGCATATAGAGTGGCTTGGATGACACCTTTATTTTATCCATGTAATGAGTCATTAGGAACATGTGGGACCAATCTATAGAGAGGTATCCACCAATCTTCATGGTGAAATATTGGGAGACATAGAAGCCAAATGATAAAGGGAGATCAATCACATCCACATCTTAGATAACAGTAATATGGAGACAAGCATATAAAGAAATTTTTAGGTCCTTTAGAAGGCCAAGGATGGATATCAAAGTCCCATATAAGTACACCACCCCTCTTTGATCGGCTTATAAGCTAGTTCCAAGGCATTAGCTACTCTCTTTAGCATAATCGAGTTGCTTGTAAGAAAATCCACAAGGTAATTATGGATGAGTTTGTCACCACATATGAGTGTTAGATGGAATGGTTGTGGCTTAGGTCTTCTAGGGCTAAAACTATGTAGCACAACTTGCTCCTTTGGTTTATTGGTGATCCTTTACATTTCTAAGGCCTTCTCTAACTATATCTATTCTAGGATGGTGAGTATGTCCCATACAGATACTAGTATAGTGGTCTTCTTAATATGTTTGATCACATTGAAGGATTCTAGTGGTTGGGCTTTAACTGTAGCATGGGATACCCAATATGCTTTGGGCCTCTCTAGGTTGAAGCTAGGAGCTTGGACCAGATACAGTCTTGGTGGTATCGATATCAGCTATTTGGGTATTTGTGGCTTAATCCAGTCCAAGGTTCTCTCCCACGTTGGGTTGTTTTCTTATTTTGGATCCTCTAATACTAGTTGTTTCTATCCTTGATCATATTCCATCACTCTTTGCGTGCTCCTGGTGAGGACATCGAATTAAAATTATCTAGTTGAGTGCTCACCCACCCAAGGATGGTGAAGACTTATCCTTCATCCCATTTTACCAAGGCTTGCTCTAATGATTTGATCTTTGGTACTAGGGAATCCTCTAATTGTATGATTTATGTGGTTGGTTCTAGTACCTACATAGGTTTAGTAGGTGAAGGTATTGTGTATGTTCTCAATTGGAGGTATCCATAGTGTATGTAGTAAGTATTTAGGTAGTAGCATGGCCAACCATAAGGATCTCCTATATGGTTTTTATGGTATGGTACTATGTCTCTCACCAGGTTTATAAAAGTGGGTTGTATGGGCACTAGGATGGGTACTATTTTCCTTTTGAGGTTTTTGAAAGGGCCAAACTCTCTACCGAGGGGAGGGTATCTCTAATATCCATTTATTGGACATCCACAACTTTGATTGTTCTAATGAAATAAAGGACGAGAATAGTTTTGGTAGCCAAACCTATTGATTTTTTGTTGACACTTGAGGGATATTATCTCATTATTCATGTCTCTCCTAGTGTTATGCAACCTTTTCATTTCCTAGTATTATGAGAATAATGTGGTGGTGGTAGTGGGAGGATGGGATGCTAATGTGGAGGGTTGATTGGACACAAAGGTTGGTTGGAAAGTGATTTGGTGGATAATTGGAGGGAGATGGTATATTGGTTGGATATCCAAAAAAATATGTGTAGGTGGCTTAGGGGTTAACCTCCACATTTGTATGAGATCTATTTCAGCTTAAATGGCTATCGCATAGGCTGGTGGTAATGAATTACCCCCTTAAGTTTTTACCATCATGGCTATTTTAGAATTGATTGCTTTGAGATAGTATATGAGAGCCATACTTGGTATTGGTCATATTTCTTCTAGGATCCTCTACCAAGATTTTTTAAATTTGGTATTGAAGATATCCATAGTTTTCATAGGAGCCCTCTTGATGGTGGCTAGTTGTAACTATATAGATACCCCAATACGTATTCTCTTCAAAATTCTTAATGAGTTGATTCATGAGGTGGTCCCAATTAGTGATAGAATTTTGGGCAATGGAGACATACCATTTTCTTGCTTTCCCTTTAAGAGAGGCGACTAGAAACCTGAGAGCAACATCTTGTTATCTAACACTATGAAGTTCATACAAGTTTGCCATATGTTGGAGATGCTCTACTAGAGTGGTAGCATCCTCCCTAGTGAAACATAATAGGACCTTTAAAACGAAGTCAAAAATTTAGCCTTATGTGGTTGGTGCTTATGGTGGTTGCATAGGGCATCCATTATCTTAAGCAAGGAGTGCTCTTTGATTTTGGTTTTGTTATCACCTCCTTTGTCTACTACCAAGATTAATAGGAGGGACAATAAGTTGGAGGTTTTAATCTTGCTATTGACCTGGTGGTGGGTCTTGCGCTCATCAAACTGTGGATCCATTTTTTTATTTTCTTTTCTTACCTAAATGAGGTTTCTACTCTAACCTCATCTAGGAAGGATGGCTTCTCTATCTTACAAGTTATTCTTTGTCAACGGAGTTACTAGGTGAATCTTATAAAGTGCTTCAGTAAGTTGATGACCATGACCTTCACTAGAGCTATGGTCTAACTTCTAATCAAGGGATAAATTTTCTAAATTAAGTATGGATACCATTGGGTGTGTCAATATATACTATCGAGGGTTAGGAATGACCCCCTTGCTCTCCTTGGGTACCATGACCCCTCATAGTTGTAAACTCTATGTCTATCATCGCTTTTATTGAGTGAGTGTGTTTGGTGCCCTATGTCTTGTGTGGGGGCACCAATATTGGGAAGTCCAAGGAAGCATGGGACATGACTCCCATCGAATAAATTTTGAGGTTTTTAACCCAATGTCAATTCCTTTATTCTATATTTCTTTGTTGGTTCTCATCATTTTACTCCTACGTTAGTCTACTCCTAATTGAACTAATTCACATGAAAATGGGAAGAGAAAATAAAAATACAATTTCAGTGAAAAGTAAAGTGTATAAGCAAATATCTATCTAGCCTATCTAACAAGGGTGATGTGCCAAAGAAGATTTAAGATACAATTTCTATATCAAATCAATGGGATTAATGAACACATGAATAACGCATGACTAAGAGTGAACACATATTTACTCATACAATTAGCATACATAATCAAAAGAGGCTCAAGGCCTGTACATATAGTTGGTTCAATGTTCAAGTCCAAAGTGAGCAAGAGAAAAAATAAGAAAGTAAATGTTGTAGGTCAGATAATTGACACAACAAAAAATCCAAACTCCTTATTTAGATACAAGAACTCCTATTTATAATATTTATAGGTAAGGTTTAAAATTCAAAACTCCCCAAAAGTGAGTGTGGATAGGAGAACTAATATTAGATCAAGTCGTAGGATTCAAAGGACCATGCTACATTTAATTTAGGGGAGTCTAAAGCTATGAGGAGTTAAGTTACCATAAATTATTCCATGGGTGGTATGGTCCTCTTTTTAGAGGGTTTATTTAATGCACCCACCTTCCTTCATGGAGAAACGAGCATAGGTGTTAGCCTTGGTGGACGAGGCCTATCCTGAGGCTTTGTGTTCCCATGACTATTAACCCATTCCAATGATTCCTTCCTTCATAATGTTGGTTCTCCAAATCCTGGTAGGGGCTTGGGCCCTTTTTGATGATCCAATTGCTCTGATGATCTATCCTTTCAAATTTTGGTTGACCCCTAGTCAAATTGTTGTTGTGTCTATGTGACCCTATTCTTCGTGGCGGCTGACTCTCGAGAATGCTTTTGTTTAGGATTTCATTGAGCTTTGTTTGATGAGTACACTTTTGGCCCCAATATTTTTCTATGCTCTTCTCACCTCTTTTACCTTTGGGTCTTTAGAATAACATTAATGAAGGTCAACAAGGGATGGTGGTCTTGCTAGATCCTTGCTTTACTTCTTTGGTCCACTTTATCTTCACCCTCTAGGGCCTTTGGAATTACCCTAATGGGTATGTTTCTCATGACTTTGAACAATAATTCCTAGGTATATGGATTTCTACAACCCAATTTCTAGAGGGAGATGGCTTGGTTTTAGGTCTTTGCAACTAGTTAGGTAGGTAAGTGCCAGTCCATCAAGCCATTAGAGACCTCGCCATCAAGGGAACCCTTTTAGTCATCACTAGAAAGGCTTGGGGTTCCTCTTGATGGTGGGGATAAGCATAGTCACCAGCGAAAAGTCTAAAATTCCTTGTTGGCTTGTTTTGGGTGAATGACTTTGCCTTGGGGCGAAGGGAGCTTTGAGCATGCTATGAGTCTTCAATATATGTCATCCCTTGTAGATATTTTCTCTAAATCAGCTACTTGGTACATGGATGGAACTTCAGGCCCTCATCTATTTGGTCTTGATAGTAGTTTCTACTTATCTAGGGTAGGAACCTACCCTACTATAGTGAAAAATTCACTACAAGTTTGTTTGACCCTATTGCAATAATAACACCCCTTGGATGAATGTGTAAACACCTAACCCACTATTAGAGCCTCATACTATCTGATCTAGAATTTGGAAAGAGAGTTTAATCCCTTTAGTTTGGATGTGCATTTTTCTCAATGAGTCTTATTCAAGATGTGGTAGAGGTGGATAGCCCACATATTCAATTAATCTTGCAAGAGAGTTAACACTCGATTGTTGCAAACCCACTTTTAATTCTAGGGAACAATTCTTAATGATTAGAGGTCCTCCTGTAGACACCTAAAATGTGTTATCTCAAGGAGACTCTCAAGAAGGCTCCTTTCCAACCCACACAATCCATTTTATTAACTTAAATGCTAAATCCATGGATTTCTCCAATAATAGGTAATCTTCTAGAGAAAATTCCATGTTTTACGTAACTGTCTCAATTCAAGATGGTCATAGGTTTCCCACCATCTTGACCAAATATGATCATGCAAAATCAAAAACAAAAAATAATATTAGAATCAAAGGTAGGTAAAATACATGTCAGAGGCCACACATAGGCAAAAATATCACATCTGACTTTGTGTCAATGTCAATCACCTACCAATAATCATCACCTACCAAAAATAATCACTTGCCAACAATCATCACTTGTAGTCACATGACAGCAAAAAATCAAGTTGCCCCTGATTGCCCCTCTTTTCCTTACCTTCCTCCTACCAATACACTTATAAAATGACACCCTCCCTTACTGCAAAAAGAGAGAACAAATCAAATATGATACAATGAAGTGCTATCAAGAATCATCCAAGCCCTCTTGTTGTAAACAAAATGTTTCCATATTGCCACCAAGGATTCAAAATCGAACACGTTTTCTTCCTTGCATAAGCTCTCCTAACTGTTTTGCTAGTCTTTAAAATCTATTTCATCATCTTGCTGCACACAATCAATCATCAAAACCTCTATGATTCATACTAAACTCTACCTGAACTTGGTCACACCAAGGCATAAGCCCATGATAGTGACTATCTCATCCTTAGATGGTCTGTAGGCTAAAACCATCTTGACCTGAGATGGTCACCGTTAACCAACTAGGTGATAAACACTTATTTGTATTTTAGTTTAGATATGTCAAAGTCCATTTGCATTTTAGCTTAAATCTTTAATACTCCATGAATTTATCTATTTTTTTGTTTTGTTTCATATTGCTAGGTCAAATATGGATCCAACTTTAGTGGACCCTATATATGCTACTAATTCATTGTTGTTCCATTTGTGTGCAGGTTATAGGACTCGAGGGTAGTGAAAGGCTCCAGATCTGATCCTATACGATGGTTGCAAGAAAACCTGCTCCCCAAATGATGTGTTGGCATGGAAAGATCTAGATTGCACCTAGATATATTCTTTGTTGAGAAAATGGGAATCATACCCCTCTCTAATCATTGTATCATTTGTAAAATCCTCTTGAGAGGATTCTCTTGTAACCTAAAGCTATATCAAAATATTCATATATAAAATATGTTTTTTTAGCTTTAGTGCTTTTGTTCATTGTATGGTGCAAATTTTTATCCTTAAAATGGTGATCATGGTGGGACCAAGTCCCCCTTTTTCAACATATTGTTGTTTGCTATATCTACAAGATTTATTAATTTATGTTTATTCTTGTGATCTTAGGTTGTAGGATTAACCATCTCTATCCAATATGGTCCCTATTTTAAAACAATCTCACCCTGAGATGATTGTTAATTAGAGGCCCAAAGCAATTGCATATATACCCTTCAATGTCAAATTTTGGGTAGGCTATTATGGTTAGGATCCTTTTCCTTTTATTTTTTATTTTTTGTATTCTTGAAAAAAAGAAAGAAGCAAAAATAAATAAAAACAAAAGAAATGTAGTTGTATTTATTAATTTTAGTGTTGAATTTTTTAGACTGTGACCATCTATGGTTGAGACAGTATCATGTTTTTAGTTGTCTTAGTACATATGGTTTTTGTATGTTATTTTGTTTTGATTGCATTGTTGTTTGCTAAAGGATAGATAATCATTTAAGGAAAATATTGCATCATTGAGGTCATTGTGTGTTTCTTGTTTTAATTTTTGCAATAAAATTTAATCACACACTCATGCTACATTTAAACTTTGACAAGCTAGATTTCATCACCTACTGTCGATAATAATCATGCGATAGGAGCCTTCATCTCCCATCATGAATTGGCCCCCTAAAATACATAGTAGCCCCCACGAGTGGTTTTTTGGACTTCATCATTGAGAAGTCCCCTACTCTTGGGTACATCCCAAAGTGGGTTAGGTTTAAATGCCCTTTAACCATGGGGCTTAATAATGAGTGGAACATAACTATCGTTCTTATCCAAACCCACCTAAGAGTAAAGTGAAAGCTCGACTGGGCAAGTAGCAAGATTTAGACAGCACGACCCCTTTGGCAAGGGTATTTTTATTTTTTTGTAAGGATATCTATCATCTATCTATCATCATAGGAAGCCATCTTGATTGTTTATGTCACATTCCTCGATAGAGGTTGTGTGCAAACTACCTTTTTTGTATCATTTATTCCATCCACCCTAGTCATTTTAGGAATAGGATTTCAAGCAACACACCAAAAGCATAAAAAGAAAACATTTTTCTTGGTTGCTTTGATTGCTTTTATTTGTGTAGTTCAAAAAGTGTTCAAACCAAAAAAGATCACTTGATCACAAACAAACACAACACCCACATCCATCCTCCACATTATCATGGTCCATCATGCTCCATTTATCTAGATTATGGTCTAACATGCAATTAGGCTCAAACACACGCATACACCCCCAATCTAACATAAATAATCATGAATCATTTTCAACCAGATCAATAGGGCAACTTGCCCAATGCACCCTCTTGCCAAGACCTTGTTCCACCTAAGTGAAAACATGTCAAATATGACTTAAATATCATCTACCATCCCACTGACCCCAACATGTTGGGTATCACTATTCTGGATTCACCCACATCCCTCATCAATCATGATATCGGCTATCTGAACCTTGCCACCATACGTGCCCTCTATAAGAAAATGTGCTTCCACACTGAATCACCTAGGAAGTTGTTACCATGCATTCACATTCTATATTTCCTTACATCTCCACTGCATCAAGAATAGGTGTACACACTACACCAAAATAGGGATACTCAAGATGCCATAGTTGAGCACCTAGGGTTTAACCATGAATATGATTATGTGAACACATACATCAGCCAAAATCATAGTAAACCTTCCATGTCTACTCATGTGTCGAGGTGTTTTGATCCTAATCATTCCTCTACTTCTTATGATAAATGACCTGCTCAAGTCCATTGTGCTTCTACGCTACCTACCTATGCAAAACCAATCATTCACCCCCAACATTCGATTAATGTGACCTCACGTGGCCTTGAAAAACAAATTATCAACTCTTCTGGGGTCGGTGCATAGTTCTCACCTATTCACATCACTAGTAAACACATGGGCCACCCTCATATAGCCAATAAAGCTATTCACTTTCATTAGGAAACCAAGCCAATCCCTAGTCACCAATAGCATTTACAATAAACAATCAACCAACATCCACCCATGTTTGTGCATCAGATTCAACAAATCCAACATCATCAAGGGCATCCAATACAACACCACAATCTCCCACCTCACCTAAATTAAAGTCTTCCACTCCATATACGCCCACATCCATATCACCCCCAATACCACAGGCCATCGCCCACTCATTACCAAGAACCACTTCCACCTGAACAATATCAACCACTCCCCTATCATTAGGAGTATGAATTCTATGAATAACTTCAACTAGAGTACCATGACCAAATTAATACATGCCCTAATTTATTGTATGGTTAAGCTCCTACTGATAACACACATCCACCACCTCATCAAATTGAAGATGAGCGACCAACATAATTTTACCAGAAGCTTATCAATTATTGAATGATCACATCAACTCCTTGGAGAGATCAACCTCTAGTGTGGGTTATCAAAAACCCACATTATGACAACTCATTAATCAACCCATTCACCCATCTATTCTATCACCTCCATATCCACTCCATTTTGAGACGCCTAAAATGGACAAATTCAAAGGAAAACATGATGCACAAGAACATGTAAGCACCTTCGTAAATAATTTGCTTTCACCTTCAATATAATGACCCCCTAATTCTTAGGATGTTTCTCATAATATTTTTTGGGGGTGATTTGGAGTGATACAATCATTTACCATACCATAGCATTTATACCTTTGAACAACTAGCCAATGCATTCCTAAAATTCTTATCATTTAGCGTTAATAAAAAGGTTACCTTGGTTGACTTGTACAACCTTTGCCAATTTAAATATGAACCAGTCATGATGGAGAGTAGTTATCACCAAATATTCCTTCATCTTACCCATTATGGAGCTCACTTGTATGTTCACCAGAAGTTGCTTGAAATAAATCTCACTTTTACTACAACTTCAAAAATATCAAACTTTTGAGGAATCCCTAGCCCAAGCAAAAGTTACTAAGGATATTAAAGTTCAATAAGAAGATATAAAGCTTTGGAAAAAAGAATGGCCCAACAAGAACGCTAAAGGCAACCACACCCAACAAAAGGCATATATTGTAAATCAAGTTGTTTTGAGTGTTTAGGGGTCCTCTAATCGCACCCCAACATAGTAGCCTAATTATCAGGCTCAGCCTCCACCTGTCCAATATCATCCTCAACCACCACAAAATTAGCCTCCAGCTCAACCATGTCGCCCACCTTACCAATACATTCCATTGCCTAAGCCCTTAGTGATAAGTTTTCATCGGTTGTGTGAGGCGCAAGTGATCTCCTTCCTTGAGATTCGTTGACAAGATTCAAATCGATCCAAATCTAAATCCTATAGGGAGGATCACTATGATGTTTATCATAGATAAAAGAGTCATGATATCCAATCATACTTCCAATTCAAGAACTTAGTGCAAGATATGATCAAACAATTGGAAATTCAAATTGATAACCCTCTTGCCTCTTCCAATCAAAACATTGGTGTTTACCAAGATCCATTACCTCAACATGGGATAACCATAGTACCTACCATTACAACTGAACAACCCAAGCAAGTAAATCAATTAGGCATTGTCCCACACAACCAAGGTTTTATTGGAATGATAAGCATCATGATGAAGAATCAAAGATATCCAAATCGATCCACATAACTTCTAGATCCCTCTAATGTCCCCTCGACATCATAGGCACCTCTGCAATAAAATCTAGTTACACCATCTTCTTCTTGACCCAGTGCTCCCTTTATATTATATATCTCTACCATTAATTTTACCTTAAGGTCCATGTTGGCTCAAAAGAACAACATCAATAAGGAGTAGGCCATCTACTACATTAATCACACCTTGGTCATTCATGAATCCAAGTATGCTTATATTGAGAATCTCTACTTAGCAGTGGTATTTACCACTAAAAAACTTTATAATTACATGATCAACCAAACCACTTATGCTATCTCCAAGGGAAACCCCTTGCGATATATGATGAGTCCCATATATCACAATATTTATACTACAGAATGGATCATGCTTTTGATAGAGTTTTACCTAGAATTCATCAACCAAAAATCTATTAAAGGTTAGGTCATCGTCGAAAAATTAGTGAAAGCTCCTCTTCCTGATGATAAGCCTCTTACTATCTAACTACCTAATGATGCAATATTTGCATTATTTGACTTTGAAGAGCCATCTAAACCTAAAAATAAACCTAACATTACGTTGTTTTTCGATGGCTCTAAGTGTGAGTAAGGGGGTGGTTTCAAAATCATGTTTTTTACACCACAAGGGGCTCCTATTCCCATTTTGTTCAAGCTTGATTTTCTATGTACCAATAACAATGTTGAATATGAAGCCCTCCTTTTGGGTATTCAAACAACCCTCACCATGAATATCAAATGACTTAACATATTTGGCAATTTCTTGTTCATAGTTAACCAGGTCAAAGGGATCTACCAGTGTAAGTGCTCAGTCTTAAAATCCTACAAGACCCTTTTAGATAAACTTACCAAATTTGAATGGTATGACATCGAGGCTATCCCTTGTTCCTCTAACCATTTTGCAGATACAATGGCTTCCTTGGGATCCCTAATTTGGTAGAACCTTTTTGATAATATCAAAACCATTTATGTTAATATTATCTCTCAACCTACAATTTTACAATATGTTTCTAGAGAGGAGCAAGATGTACACCTAGTCCAAATTGAACCATATCAAGACTAGTTCTCTCAAATTTAAGATTTCTTGAAACTTGCTTCTTAGGGATCCCTAATTCCACAAAGCACTTTCAATAGTTTTACAACCATTTATCTTAAAGTTCTCTCTTAATCTACTCTTTTGCAATATGTTTCTAGAGAAGAGAAAGATGTCCACTTGGTTCAAATTGAACTATATCAAGATTGGTTCTCTTAAATTCAACATTTCTTGAAACTTGGTAATCCTTCTCTTGACTTGTTGATTGTTGTCAAATGTATATTTAAGCAAAAAGTGACTAAATATATTTTACTATGGGACATACTTTATCATCAAAGCTATGATGGTATTATTCTTCACTTCTTAGAGCCCCAAGAATCTACTTGGGTCATTTATCAGGCTCACAATGGTTCTTGTGATGGTCATTTCAGTAGCATGGCTATTGCAAAGTGCATCCTCCAAATGGGCTATTATTGGCCTACCATAGATTGGGATTATTGTGCTTATGTTAAAATTTACATCACATGCCAACATCATGTTAATCTATCTCACACACCTTCATAAGATTTTTAACCTATTTATTCATTATGGCCTTTCTCTTAATTGGGCTTTGATTTAATTGGAAAAATCTCACTCCCATATTCGAGCCACCACACATTCATCCTTTCAACCATTGAATACCTAAATACATTGAGGTTATTCCCCTTACAACTACGACTGGATCACACGTCATAAAGTTCCTACTTTATAACATCATCTATCATTTTGGTATTCCATCTAAATCATCTTAGATAATGGGCCACCCTTTAAGAATAAGCATGTTCAAACTTTGTGTACCAAATATCATATCCAACATAGTTGTTTGATAAGCTGATATGGAAGTCTGAAAAGCCTAACCCAAATCAAAAGCTTATTAATAGTTTTTTTCTCAATAAAAAAATTTCATTCCATGGTCTTAAATAAGGGACATCTCTCCTTCTAAACCATGAGCCACCACTCAATATTTTATCCTTGATTTTTGAATTAGAAAATATGAGAAGGAAAAAACATGTATGAAGAAAACTTACAGAGTAATTTGAATTCAATCCCCACTTACACTTGATTCAATCTTGAATCTCTAAAAACCCTGGCCAAGATTTATAGAACTTACACATTAACCCTCTCCTTTTCAAAACCATCATATCATGCTCAATCATATCATCCTTGCTAGTCACTTTTAGTGGAACATCTGCTACTTGGATTGAACATTCCATATATTTTCTCTTCCACTTATCTTCAACTGGGATATTCATACTTTCAACTAGGTATTCTCACTTCCCATTAGGGCTTTCAAATATAACTTTAATTCCAAAATGACTAGTGGGGTTGGGGCTAGGGGTTACTCCTTGCTTACACTCCCTCTCAGCTTGCACTCACTCTTGGCTTGCACTCACTCCTAGCTTGCATTCCTTCTTGGCTCATACTCGCTCTTATCTTTTCTTTCTCTTGATGTTTCTTTGCTTCGATAATTTTTTGAAAATAATATTCGTCACAATCACGATAAGGGTTTGAAGTATTAATACATTTTGAATGAATCCATTGCTCTTTCACCATATCTAAAGATCTCAATATTGGATCGCACTCCCTCCTACTCGCACTTGCTCTTGACTCTCACTTCCTCATAGCTCACACTCTCTCTTGTCTCTTCTTTCTACTGACATTCCTTTGCTTTGACAATATTTCAAAAATAATATTCACCGCATTAATGGTAAGGGTTTGAAATATTGATACACTCCAAATGAAATTGTTGCTCCCCCAACTAACATTTTTATTATGGAAAACATCCTAGAAGGGATGCCACTTTCGGGTAAGACCCAAGGAGGCAAGGGTATCTCTTTCGCCAAAATCACCCAGGGCTCGCACTTGGCCTACCACCTTTGACATACTCAAGGAGAAAACCTGAAACAACAAAAAACAAGAACACACAAACACACAAAAATATTAAAAAAACAAAAAATAAAAAACATGCTCCTTGAGTGTGTCAAAAATATAAAGCACAACCAAACACACACACAATAAGATAAAAAAACACAACACGAACCATACGAAAAAACACAAAAAGAACATAACAAAACACAAACATAACAAAAAACAATAGAACACTACAAAGACACAACCAACAAAAACATGAAAAACCTAAAAAATAATAAAAAATAAAATAAAATAAAAAAACAACCAACAACAGACAACAGAGAAAAATAAAAACATAGAAAACACTCACACACCAAAACACAAAAACACCAGTTAAAACAAACATACAGAAACACAAGCACAAGAACAACAAAAACATAAGAACAAAAAAAAACAACACAAAAAACACAAAAACAAAACAAAAAAAAAAGCACACACATAAATAGAAAAGAAAAAATAAAAATAGAACACAACAATGACCTTTCTATACCAAAAGAATATTAAGACAAGAATCAAAAGAGGAAGCAAAAAAATATTAGTTTGAGCTAGGGAACTAAAATACCCTAACAAAACCAAATTGAAGCAAAAATAAAGCAAGAAGAAACTAGGTACCTTCAGAACTGGAGCCATCCAAAGAAATGATAGAAAGAAGAGCTTCCCTTATTTGTGAAACCCACCATCTAGGAGGGTGGCCATAGCAAGTAATATCACCTTCGTCCAAATCCCAATTAGCTAAATCATCAGCAATCTTGTTCTAATATCTGACGACATGATTGTAATCGACTTTCAAAAATCCCATCTGGATTAACTGAATCTTCTCAATAATTCTTTTTATTCTCCAATCAACCTTATGATTCTTAGGATTCTTCAAAATATTAATCATGAGTTGAGAGTCAGACTCAACTAGTACCTTTTCCCATCCAACCTTGGTAGCCTCTTGAAGGCCTCTAAGGATACCATATACCTTAGCAATATTATTGGATAGAATACCCAAATTCTTAGCAAAATTAAAAACTAGGGAGACATCTAAAAGTCTATCAATTCTTCCCACACTAGCTTTTCCAAGGTTTCCTCTAGAGGCTCCATCAGTATTGACTTTTCTAAAATCCTTAGGACGAGGTTGCCAATTCCTTGTTCTATCCATCTTGCAATTACTCACATTCCCTTTAAGTTGGTTGCTCTTAGAAGAGTTAATCTTCAATCTTTACATCAATTGATCTTATCTTTGGTGGGAGTTTTGGGCGTGATTGAGGAGCTGATGGACTGATTCAACTAAGTTGGCAATGGTCATTTTCCATATATAGTGAATATCCTTCCTTTAAAAATCTGGTTGTTCCTTTCATTCCAGATATTCCAAAGAAGAATGGTAGAACCCATCCAAACTAACTTCCTAATAAAATGATCAACACCCTCTTGATTAGGCCAATCCCTCTAAAGTTGTTCAAAAGTAAAAAATATTGGACCACTATAAGCCAAGTAAAGTGGTCATTCTCCTCCAAATCTTAGAGGCTAAAGTACACTCAATAAAAAGGTGGTTGAGAGTTTCCACATTCTCTCCACACATTTCACATCTAAAAGGGCCATGAAAATCATGCTTCATAAGATGCTTCCCAGGAAGCGCCCTGCGATGCAATAAAAGCCAAGTAAAGAACCTCACCTTATGCCAAAGCTTTTGAGCCCACAACTGAGGAAATATATCAGATAATTGGTTGGGATTATTATGGCATAAGGCCAAATAACCTTGAGAAATTGAATACTCACCCTTAGTAGTGTTGTTCCATCCAAAACAATCTTTATCATGGGACTAAGAGAGAGATATCATATGAAGGATACACTGGATATCTTGTCTTTGCCTTTCTAGGATTTGAATAGGTCAGTCCTCGATAGGGATCCAATATCTACCAACCTCTAAATTACCAGTATGGTACTGACAGTAATCAGCCACCTTTATCCAGTCAACTTGGTGAAGCTCCTCCATTCAAGACCTCTAATCAGGAAACTGAGTTATCAAAGGCTTGTGACCATCCCAATAATCTGTCCAAAAATTTACCTGTTGACCATTATGAATGATCTAAAATATTTTTTTCTTTATTAAATCCTCACCAGTATTAAGAACTGCTAAGATGGGAGAATATTTGGAAGGCAATTGATAGTGAACAAGGTCTTCAGGACTTTTGTTCTCAACATATTTAGCACGAAGATTATTGGCCCAAAGAGCATTGGGGTTATGCAAAATCCTCCAATATAATTTAGCAACTAAAGCTTTGTTGTTATTAATAGCAGATCGTAATCCTAACCTCTCTTCATTCTTAGGAAGACATAAAGTATCCCATTTCACCAAGACCCATTTTCTTTTCTCTTTAGTACCACTCTAAAGGAACCGATGAGTGATTTGATCCAGTTCTTGAAGAACAACCTTGGGGATATTCAACATGGTAGAAACATAAATAGGAATATCTTGAATGAATTATTTTACCAAGGTGATTCTACCCCAAGAAGAAAGCCACCTATTGGCCCACTTTCCAATTTTCTTCTTGACTTTGTCCAACAACCAATTCCAATAAATTTTCTATCTTTGAATATTGATGGGAATACCTAAATAAGTGATTTTAATGGAGTTCTTCTTATATCTTAATTTATCCAAGACCATTATTCCTATTTGGTAGAGCAGTGAAATAAAATGACTTTATATTTGTCTTCATTGATCAATTGCCCAATAGCCTTAGAAAAACAACTAATGATTTGCTTAATAGTATAAGCTTCCTTAACTATAGCTTTACCTAAAATAGTAGAGTCATCAAAAAATTAAATATGATAGATAGGTCTAGCTCCATGAGCAATGGTAACTCCCTCAAGGATTTTGTCTTCTCTCTTTTTGGTTATAGCCCTACCTAAGCATTCAACAATAATGATGAATAAATAAGGGGATAGGGGGTCACCTTGCCTAATACCTCTGGAAGCTGGGGACAACTGATAAGGCTTGTTGTTGATAAGAACTAAGTAGGAAACTGAAGAGATACATCCCATAATACAATCCATCCAATCCTAAGAGAAACCAAATTTCCTCAAAACTTTTATAAGGAAGTGCCAATCCACTCTATCATAAGCTTTGGATAAGTCTAACCGAATTAACATGGAAAAATATTTTTGCATATCCATGGAATGGATGGCTTCCTGAGCAAGAACTATCTCATCAACTATTTGACGCCCTTCCACATAACCCCCTTGTTCAAGGGAAATAATCTTATGCAAAAGAGTCTTCAACCTTTTTACAATGATCTTAGTAATGATTTTGAGAAGAACATTACATAAAGTAATAGGTCTAAAAGTTGAGATATGTTTAACCTCTTGAGTTTTTGAAACAAGGGTAATATAAGTTTTATTGATAACCTTCAAAATTTCTTTGGTTTTCCTGGCTTCTTCCACCACCTTTAATAAATTAGCATGAAGGATATCCCAAAACTCTTGGTAGAACTCAATGGTAAAACCATCAAGACTTGGGGTTTTTCCTTTTTGCATTTTAAAAACTACCTATTTAAGCTCATTGATAGTAACAAGAGCAATCAAAATAGATTTCTCCTCAAAATTGATAAGAGAAGGGATTGCTTGAAGAACATTTTATTGAAAATCCGAGTCAAGAGGAGTAGCAGTAATAATATTGGAAAAATAATTGACAACAATAGAGTTCATGCCATCCCAAGTGTAGACAACATCTCTAGAATCTGATTTTAGGGAAGAAATAAAGTTGTGATATATTCGAGCTAGAAGAGATTTATGGAAGAAATTTGTGTTTCGATCACCTTCTTTGAGCCATTGAATTCTAGATTTTTGATTTCATAAGAGTTCTTCTCTTTTTTCCCATTCCTCTAACTGAGTTGTGAGTTTAATTTCATATGTACTTGTACTCTCTTTGAGGCCATATAAATGAATTTTCTTATTCAAATTTTCAATTTAAGCAATAACTTCATGTTTTTTTTATGAACATCCCCAAACTCCTTCCAATTCCAAGTCTTGATTTTGGATTTAATGTATTACAATCTTTTGGCAAAATAGAACATCTTAGTCCCATACCTAGGTTTACCTTCCTTCCACCATTGTTGCACTCGAGTTTTAAAGGAACTATCTCTAAGCCACATTAACTGAAATAAAAAAGAAGAGAAAATCACATTGGTTTTCCACATTTCTTCCATGACAGGCCAGTGATCCGAACCAGTATTGTTAAGAATATTCACTTTAGGAATGTGACCATGGATTAAGAAATTTTTAGAGAGCAAGAACCTATCCAATCTCTCCATTATACAAGCTAAACCTTACCTCATGTTAGACCAAGTCATAAGGCCATTATCTGGTTAGATATCCATAAGATGGAGGTTTGTAATATATTCGCTCATGAGGTTAGTGCTCCTGTCCAAATTTCTATTTCCTCCTATTTTATCATCTAGAGAGAGGTTGGAATTGAAATCTCCTTCGATCAATATCCAAGCTTTAGGAAAATGAGAGATAATATAAGTAATATTCTTCCATTGTATTATTTTTCCTCTAAATTAGTCAGACCATAAATAGTAATGCAGAGCATAATTTGGTTGGAATGTCTGCTTTGAATAACTATAGCCAAAAGACCCCAACTACCAACCATATGGTGAATAACTACCTCTTTTCAGTCCCAAAGGTAAGCAATGCCACCAGAAGTCCCCTAGGAACTAAGGGAAACCACTTTTCCAGCTGGCCAAATTTTACTAACAATTGATTTCGTATCCTCTATTGACATCTTTGTTTCTTGAAGAAAAACAAGATGTGGATGATTTATCTGAATCATTCTTCTAATTTCATTTTGTTTTGAAAGACTCCATTTGAGTCCTAAAATATTCTAAGTGTTGATATTCATTAATACCAGTGCTAAAAAAGTTGGTAAGGGCATTAATCTTATCTTTCTCTACAAGCTTTTCACCTTCTTTTACCATATGATATTGATTAGTCTTGCGACCCGCGATTTGATTAGAATCCATCTTCATTTTTTTCCATGTTTCTTGACTTACTCCAATTGAATCTGAGATGGCTTCTAGCCTTGAAGAATGCTTGTATACAATCAAAATGTTACCAGAAGGTTTAACAGAGTCAATATTGGGACCTGTATTATTTGAAGTTTTAACATTTAAAAGATTGTTTTTCTTGTGAATATTTTCTCCCTTTTTTCTGTTGAAAACCTTTGATTTATTGGTTTATCTTCGAGTTCTTCCCTTTATCTTTAAATTGTGTTTCTAATATTTTTGTTTCCATTATTTCCTCTTCCTCACTTGGGACCTCATTTGTGGAAATAATTTCAAACATATTAGTAGATAAATTTGATTGATCCTTTATAACTTGTTTTTTTAGTGTTCTTTGTCTTAGGCATTTGGAAATCTGCTGAATTTATATCTTCTTTCTTTTGATCTAGAATTTTATTTGGGTAAAAATTAGCCAAATGACCATATTCATGGTAAATTCTACAACAAAAATGAATGTTCTCATAGTCCACTACTTGCTCCCAATTGTCCTTCCCAAATTGTAAAGTGATATTTTTAGGTAGAGGTTTGTCAAAATCCATTAAAACACAAATCCGAGCATAAATAATATGTTCAAATTTTTTAGTACAATCAGTAGTCATCATAAATGTTCCTAAAGAGTTTCTAATTGAAGAAAAAATAATTGGATTCCATAATTCAATTGGGAAGCCAAAGAGTCTAACCCACAAGGGACCTATAGAAGACATCTTTTCTTCGACTTTAAATTTAGTATGACAGGGCTTCATGAAAATTTTTACTCTTCCAAAGAACCAGGGACCCCCTTGAAAATTTTTCTCTCTATCTTCATTATTAGCAAATACAACAAGAAAATAACCATTTGGATAAATAGATACTTGTAACTCACCTTTAGTTTTCTAGCTTCTTACAATCCAAACTTTGAAAGCAGATAGGCTCGAACGAAAATCCACGAAACGATAAATTAGTCCTTTTTTTCCAAATCTTCAATGCTAGTCTGAATGTTTCCCATATCAAGCTTAATAATAGGAGTTCCATTAGCTACTTTAATATATCCTGACTTCATTTTCCTGGGATCAATCTTAGGCATTCTTAGAGGTTTATGAGAAGCCCTAAGTTTAATATTAGTATTAGACTGAGGTTGTCCACCATGGAGGGCATCCCTAAAATTCATTTTTGGGGTTGATTCTTCGAAATTCTTACCCTTAATAGGGTTTCCACATATTTATTTTGTGGGTGCACCTTAACACCATATTCACTTGATATTTGAGTCATTTTTTGATCAGCTACTTGAAACTTGTTTCGTGATCTCTTTAATCCATGCCCTAGACGTCATGGAAATATATGATTTTCACTTTTCTTTTGTGTAGCAAATTGGAAGCCATTGTCATTCAATTTCACAACATGAAGATCTATTGAAAGATAGTTTTCTAACCCATCTTGGATCCCCTGCAACATTTTATGCTAAAATAATGAGCAAAAACCACAAAAATATTGGTCGCTAGGGCTCTAAGACCCCAAAAACCAACCTCTAGAGTTGCTTGCACTTAACCCAGATGAAATATTTGCACAGTCGCTTGCCAAAAATCTCGTTCACACATAGGGATGCGCTAGGACATGTGTTGATCCAAATGATCTAAAAATTGGTGGAAACGTTCTAGGGTTTGTTAGGCATCTACTCAAAATTTCAGCTCAATCCAAGTCCAAATGAGTGAAATATGGTCGAAACAAGTTCAGCAGTTTGAGCAGTTCTGCGAAAAACATCCCTCACAATTTTTCCTCTCTTGCTAGCCCATTGACCAACCTGTGGTAATCGTGTTTGGAATCCAAGGAAGTGATAGCATAATTGTTTACATCCCCCAATTGACATTTGACTTTTATAATGCATGACCAAATGTTTAGCTACAAAATAATTTAATTAAGTTAATATTAAATTTATATAGTTCAACATGTTGATAGGAGGTGTTTGAAAATATATTTTAATTTGTCATGGGGTTGAAAAGTTCTTTGTATTGTATCTATTTGAATGAATCACATTATTGTGGTACTATAGACAACTATATTATCACAAGTTGTTTCATTATAGGAAAGAATGTTCATCACAATGTAAATATTTGAATAATGTTGTTCTCATATGGCTGGGATACTTGTAAAAAACATGAGGGTGGGCTTGAATCTATAATATGATTATGTCCTTTCAATCATGTCTATGGCCACTCAACTTGAGGTCTATGCATTGCGATCTTTGTATTCAATGTCCTCGTGGCTCTCCAAGGGATTTGCCTACGGGATTGGAACCTTGATTTATGATCTAAAACTTATTGCACCCTACAATTTGCTTTAAACTAGTTTTTTTGCACTTGTATAATATCACCATCTTATCATAGTATTTCAATGAACAATGTGTTATTATATCACTTAGTAAAGTTTAATAACTAATAATTGCATTTGATAAGCAATACTTTAATATTAAT
The DNA here is from genome assembly GCA_028583015.1 of Wollemia nobilis. NCBI lineage: Eukaryota > Viridiplantae > Streptophyta > Pinopsida > Araucariales > Araucariaceae > Wollemia > Wollemia nobilis. Next base: position 652,828 of record JAQPPZ010001127.1, read on the forward strand.
AAGAGTGCTCAAGCAATTTAATCAATAGAGAGAAAGTTTTTACATGCTGATTTTCTTAATAATATTTTACTTTTCTTAATAATATTTTACTTTGATGTTGATATGATTTTTTTTATAATTTAATTTTTCTTTAAAATAATAAATATTATTCATTTAAAAAAATTAGATAGCTTTTTATAATATATATATTTTATTTGGATAGTGTAATAAACCCTACGACTGAGTAGTCTCCTCCCAACCATGATGCCTCGTAAAGCTTAAAGCTACGCTTATCAATAAGGAATTTAACACACAACCATACACACACCCCCTTACACACTTACTGAACCTTAAACCTCCCCAAAAAAACAAAACCAAAACTGTTAAACTATCCCTGAAACTAATATATTTATTTAATATATATATATATATATATATATATATATATATATATATATTTTTTTTTTTTTTTCAAACATATAATGTTCTTATTCTTTTTGATAGGTGCTTACTATCCAAATTGAAATGTCATGAAAAAAAGTAGAAGTTATGTGGGCGAATTCTTACGTAATTGTCAACGTAATAAGTTGATATGCAATTAATTATATATAAATCTATTACTACTCTAGGCATAAAGGTTTGTTCATTCTTTGAATGAAACTGAAAAAACACATCAAAAGCTTTAATCACATATATGTACATGCCCAAACACATGAAAGAAACACATCAAAAGCTTTAATCATATATATATATATACATGCCCAAACACATGGGTTATTATTATCTGCAATTATGGAGTTAAGACGTAATATAATTAATTTAGAAAATATTAAATTAATGAAGTTTTTTTTAATGAAGTTTCATACTAATAAAACAAAAGAGTTTTAGTTGTGATTATCTTATAGCTAAAACGATTAAATTAATATAAAAATTAAATATGATAAAAAAATAATAATTTAATTATATATATATATATATATATATATATATATATATATAAGTTATATGTGATTTTTATTGGGTGTTATTATTTATTGTTAGATTTATGAGTCCATATGTATCTTCTATTTCTATCAAATATATATATATATATATATATATATATATATATATATTTTTTTTTTTTTTTTTTTTTTTTCTTTTCTTTTTTCAAATTTATTAAAAAAAATTATATTATTTTTATTTAGGGAGTTTTCGTGGTCATTTACCTTCTAAAAGTTGCATTTTGTTGAGTGAATATTAACTCTACAATTAGCTAACTTATTTATCGTCATATTTTATTCTCTTTGGATATGTAGACATTTCCAAAATACTAGTTTCATAATGATTGATAAACACATAGAATAGTACTATTGTGGATTAAATATGTGCATCCTTTTTTATATACTACTAATAATAATCTATAAAACTCCTTCAATTGGAATTGTCATCATCCTTTTTCCATACCCATTTTCATCCATATAAGAAGTGTGCCTTATCCTCTGCACAATTGTTTGTTGAAGTTTTATGATATTTTGAATAGGTGAGAGTTTCTCCTTGACTATCCATAAAAACATCATATCCACAAACTTTTTTGAATTTTCTTTTGGAAGCACTATCAAAATTAAGCTTGATAAACACATGGAAACATTTTCATTTTACCAATAGTTTGTGTGGATTCTTTATATTAGCCCCATCATTACACCCTTACATGTATTTTCAAATATTGTAACCAAGTGATTAGCACTTTTTTTCATGCCTAAGGCTTCCTATAATAAGCACTATGCCTATAAATTTTCTATAAGAGTGGCAACAATACGAATCCAAACTTGGATATGATTTTGAAATGTAATTTTAAAAATTCTATTACTCCTTTCAAACACAAATTTCAATGAATAATGGCAAGACCAATCTCCACACAATGTTTAATTCTTTAGCTTTGCAACAATTCATTTAACATTTCATCAACTCTCTTAATGTCAATTGTGCAACTCAATATGTTATCATATTTTGGAAAAAGTAACCCCAAATGGTGGAATAAGTAGATAATTTGAAGTTTCTAGCTTTTAACACAAGGAATGCCTAAAAGGTCTATGATATTCCATTCTTTGAAAATTATCACATATAAGAATTTTGTTTTTGACTACTAACCAAAGAAATGTTGAAGCCTTAGGATGGGCCTCAAGTGATTGTATATTATTCCAAAGAAAAACACAAGAATTAGGAAATTTTGATTACTTAAAATCCTTATAACCAAACTTGATAGGGTAACCCCCATCTTTTGATAAATTTTATACCAAATCATCCTTTTCGCAAAAAAATACTAAATAGAACTCTTGAAGCATTTTTTGGAGTTTATCCACTACTTGTTTGAAGTTTACTCCCTCAACCAAATTACTATTAGAAATTTAAAATATAAAATCATGATCCAAACCAGAGGGCCTAGGATATCATGGTGTGGAGGACAACTCCCAAAACTAGATTGTGGTACTTGAAATTTATGCAAGAGAAAATAGGGCACAAGAGAAAATACTATCACTTAGAATGAATTTATATTCATAGATGTTGCAAATACAAGAATACACTATAAAATGTAAGTCTCATGTATTAAGTTTTGCTACATTGCACATGTTTATTATATTAGGTGTTGCCACTACATGGTGTAGGACACCTTATTTCAAAGCATTGAAAAATACCAAAACAAATGCTTAGGAAGGAACAACCAAAGTTTGTAGGATGAGGAAAATAAAGTATAGGGAGACTTAAGAATTAAAAGTTTTGAAGAGACTCCTATTTTAAGCTTTATACATTATATACAATATTTATAAGACAATTGGAAGTTAAACCAATTCAACTTCCAATTGATTAAGTAGTATTTTTAGGAATAATTATAAAATTATTTCTTTTACTTCCTCTACAACTAGAACCAATCTGCGGGATGCCAAGAGGTTGAATTGATCCTCTGTAGAGATGTTTCTAGCACTTGACACTAGAAGAGTTTGTATATTATGATGCCAAATAGTGACAAGTGAGATTGACACTTAGTTGTAGGTATTGGTGTTACTCTAGTTGATGCTTGGGAAGTCATGATACCATAAGGCATGTTGGTGCTAACCTATCTGGTGAATAGCCTATAAAGGTGCCAAGGTCTACAAGTTAAAAGTGCTCTAGTGTCATCCTCCCTAGGGATTTGAGTAATCCCTTCTTTTCTTAGATCATTTATTCCCCCTTGGTGAGCAATGGTCCCTATTGATCCAACCTCCAACTATGAAAAATATCATTGGAGTTGATCAGGCACATACCATTTAACTTATGAAAGAAATTGACCTTGCTTTGCGACCTTGAATAAGTTGTATCCTTTGGTGAGTACTCTTGTTGGTGATACTAATCATCTGATGCACAACTATAGGTTCCAATTGAGCTAGGTCTAAATCAATGGGATGTTGAATTGCCACATACTCCAACAAAAAATGGAAATTTTGAGTAAGTTGTATTGTCATTGATGTCAAAAGGTTGATGTCAGAGAGCACTTTGTATGGCAGGAATATTCTTCTATGGTTGATATGGTTGAAATTGATTAAGGCAAAGTTCATCCCAAAAGCAAGCAAATTGGTCGGAAAGAAGAGGCCATGGTTTAAAAGGAAAGACAAATATTATTATAATATTTTAAATATTATAATAATTGGGTCCAAGAAATCATTAAAAAAAGGATATCCTGGACAAGATTTATTGAGCTTTTATAAAAGGGTTGCAAAGATTTCTTTTTAAATTATTTAAATTAAAATATTTTAACAAAAGTTAAAATTCTAATTTAAAAATTTTTATGGCGCCAAAGTTCCAAATCGAATTCGAATTCGAAAGCAAGAGAGGGTCAAAATTTTTTAAACCGAAGGAAAGAGTATTTAAAGGAAATGATTTTTCATTTCCAAAGGTTAATCATATTCGAATGCCTAAGTGAAAATATAATTTGTGTGCATCGTTCGTGAGGGGCAGAGACCAAGAAAATTATTCGAAGAGGATTTCATTGAAAATTGTGGAGAGTGCGAATATAATTCCAAAGCACTGACTAGCACAGACAACGGTTGAGGCTTGGCTAAGCCACTTGCGAAGGGTTGGTCTCGGTTTCGAATCCCATGCAGTTTGTTTTTACAATGGAGGAAAGAGCTTTTCATTTTCGATGAAATTTGTGAGAAGCAGACGTGTATAGGACAATGTCCTTTGGTTCTTGTGTGGTCGCATAGCGCAGGCAGTAGCCTAGCTTTTGCTAGGGCATTGTGGTGGCCTAGGTCAAGGGTTCGGGCTTGGGTGCTGGTAGTTAAGACTTGTGCAATATTTTTATGACGTGGGCCAAATATTAAGGTATGCAATTTTTGAGTTAAATCTACCAAAGGTTTTTGGAAAACGAAAGTTGTTTTGAGGCTACTGGCTAGGTGATATTAAAAGGGTCAAGTGTGGAATTGTTTAGGGAGTCATAAGGTCTGTTAAATAAATAAATATTTTGGGTGCTTAGGAATTAAATAAGTATTGGAGATTATAAGGTGTAAACAAAGGGACTTTATTTTTTATGTGCATTGAATATTATTTTGAAAGAGGAGATTATAAGGTGTAAACAAGGAACTTTATTTTTTATTTGTGTTGAATATTATCTTAAAAGCGAAGGAGATTATAAGGTGTAAACAAGGAACTTTATTTTTTATATATGTTTAATATTGTTTTGAAAGTGAAGGATGTTGGAAATTTTGAGTAGTTTTGTTGTCATTGATGTCAAAAGAATATTGGTTCAATTTCATCATCATTAAGGACATTAAGTGGTTTTTCCAAAAGCAATAAGGTCTTGAAAAGGAATAGGATATAATATTTATTTTTAATATTATATACCTAAAAAGGACCCAAAGGATGAAGACCCGAGGAAGGAGAAGCAAGTTTAAATTAAATAATAATATTATATTATTATAATATTGCGGGCCAAATATCAAGACAAAGAAAAACGAAGTTCAAATTGAAAAGACCCATGAGCAATTTACAAAAGGTTTAATTTAAATTAAAATATTTTAATCCTTGATTAAAATTTTAATTTAAATTAATAATGGAGGCAAAGGTTTTTAAATTTAATATTTAAAAACTAAATTTGAATTTTTATATTTGAAATGGGCCGACGTGAGAAGTCAAAAATAATGTGCATATATATAGGAAACAAATTCCATTTCCTAAAGTGGAACTTACACCTTCGAATACAAGAGAGAGGAGAAATTTGAGCCTTGCACCCTAGGAAGAGGAAGATTCACATTTCAAAGAAGATTGAGGGAAATGAGGCAATAAAGACACCAAAGTGATTTGGCATTCCACCGACAGCGGTAGCACAGGCGACAGTTGGGAGAGTGTTAAGGCTTGCAAGGAGGAGATCGCGGTTCGATCCACGTGATCAATTTTTTGCTTGAGGAATAAGTTTTCATTTGATTATGCTCGATGATTTTTGTGAGGCAGTCTTTTAGGGTAGCGTGCATCGTTTGTCTCATGTGGGTACGCAGCCCACTTGGTGGCCTAGATTGAGCTAGGGTGTTGGGGAATGCAAGGTCACGTGGTCGAATTCATCGAAAACATTTTTGTGGGCAGAATGAATTAAAGGTATGTTATTCATTTTTATTCTCTAAAGTATTTAAAATTGAAATTGCCTGGAGATTGTCGTGAGTTCTAAGTGCTTGGGGGAGTTATAAGGTAAAATAAAAAATTAATTTTTTTCTTTTTTATTTTTGGTGATTGAAATTTATGTGGAGATTATAAGGTGTATAAGGGAGATTTCTGTGTATTTTGTTGTAAAGGAGTAATTGAGTTAGATTGTGTAAGTTTGGAGATTATAAGGTGTATAAGGGAAATTGTTGTGTCTTTTGTAATAATGAAATTATTGAGTTAGACATTGTGATTTTGGAGATTATAAGGTGTACAAAAGGATTTGATATTTTGTATGAAAAAATATTTTTTGAGAAAATTAGTGTGTGGAGATCTTGAGATAGGTTGTGGCTATCTAACACTAGTGTTGGCAAAGAAAATTTGATTGTGGTTAAGACAGGTTTTGAATACATATCTCCATCAAAATAAAAGGTATGGGTACATCTTCCTTGTGAGTAAAATATTTTTGGATTGGATGTTGTGAATGCTAAGTTGGAGTTAAAAGGATTGTTTGTTAAGCATTGTTGAGTTTGGTTTTGAGATATCCAATATTTATTGATGAAGGTTTTTCTAGAATGAAGGTTGATGCTAGAAACCTTGTTTGATAAGCATTATTAGAAATATTGAATGAGCCTTCATGTGTATGATTAGGGTTTGTGAGAGATCATGAGTATCATTATTATGTGAACTATTTTGAACTAGGATTTGTGAAATATCATGAATATCATTGTATGTAAGGTTTGTTTGATAAGCATTGCTGACTAAGCTTTCATTGAATGATTGCTTGAGTGGAGTAGATTGAGCTTAATTGATTGAAAGTGTTGGAGTGATAGTTCAAGTTCTATGAAACAAATTATTATTTATTTCTGGATTGAGTTGAAGGAAAGATTGAAAGTGATTAAGCATTATTGTGAGTGAAATATATTGAGTCTCTAACCATTCTCTATATGTTTATATGGTAAAACAAGAGAGATTGTAAGTGATTGAGCATTGTTGTGAGTGTGAAGCATATTGAGTCTCTAACTATTCTCTATATGTTTCTGTGGTAAAACAAAAAAGAGATTGAAAGTGATTAAGCATTGTTGTAAGTGTGAAGCATATTGAGTCTCTAACCATTCTCTATATTTTGAAACTTGTTTGTGTGATTGAATAAGTTTTCTATGATAGACTGAGTTGAGTTGAATAAGCTTTTGTGAAAGCTTATGAGATGATTTGAGTAAGTCCTAGAGTGGACTTAAGGACATATTTGTGTAAGCTTTTGTGAAGGCTTACAAGCAGATTTGAGATAAGTCTAGTGAGGACTTGTTGAGTATATTTGAGACAAGTATAGTGAGGACTTGTTGAACATATTTGAGACATGTCTAGGGAAGACTTGTTGAGCAGACTGTACAAGTTCTAGAGATAACTTGTTGAGCATATTTGAGATAAGTCTAGGTAAGACTTTTTGAGAACATTAGACAAGTTCTATGGAGAACTTGTTGATAAAATTTGAGGTAAGTCTTGGTAAATACTTGAGAGTAGTTTGAGCAAGTTCTAGAGAGGACTTGTGGATAGATTTGAGGCAAGTCTTTGAGAAGACTTGAAGAGCTGAGTTGATTGATTGATTTATTCAAGCTTTGTGTTAAGGCTTGGGGCAGATCTAGCAGATTTGATTTGTGATTGGATCAATATTTGTGTTAATGACTAAGGACAAATCTGAGGACAGAGTTTGGCATAGATTTGAGGAAAGGTTTGTGTCAGACCAGAGATAGAAATTGAGCAAATTTGTGCTAGACTAAGAGATTGTGTTTATTACATATTAGATATTGAGATTGAGCAAATTTGTGTTAGACTAAAGACTGTATTTAGTGCAGACCAAAAATAAATATTGAGCAGATTTGTGCTAGACTAAAGGACTATGTTTAGTGTAGATTTGAGAGAGAGCTAAGAGCAATATTTGGAGGTGATAAAGCAGAGGATAGTAGTCTCTAATGGATAGAGTTCCATAATCCAGGGCAATGAGGATAGGTCTTTTGAGTGAGGATAAGAATATTCAGTGGAGAGAGATCCACAAGATAGTGCAATTGAGGTAGTAGTCTTCTAGAGGTTCACCATCCAGAGTAAAGGAGAAAGGAGTGCTCCTGTGGATAGAGATCCATGAACCAGCTGAGGGGATTGGTGTCTCCTGTGGATAGAGATCCACAAACTTGATTAGGGGATTGGTATCTCCTTTGGATAGAGGTCCATAAACATTATAATAGGAAAAATATTCCCAAGAGATTTGTTGAGAAAATTTTAATGAAATATTTTCTCCATGGAGTAGCCCACATTGGGTGAACCATGTTAAATTGGTGTCTTTATTGTGTGTGGTGATTTGTGCATTACTTTGATTAATGTTGTTGATATTGCCATTGATATATTGTATAATATTGTTTGGGGAAAAAAAGTAAAAAGTGGTCTTATACTGTTCACACCCCTCTCAGTATAAGCTTATGTTTTTCAAAGGAGTGATAAGGTGTATTTGTGACTTGACATTTTATTGTATTTCTCGTATGGTGAAATATTTGTTGAGGTAAATATTCTTGTGGAGATTTTGAGATAGACTGTTGCTATCTAACCTAGAATTGGCAAAAGGATTTGGTTGTGAGTAAAATAGGTTTTGAAGACATATCTCCATCAAAGAAAAGAGGTATGGGCACATCATATTTTGTTTGAAATGTTGGAATGAATGTTGTAAAATATAAGGTGGAGTGAAAAGGATTGTTTGATAAGGATTGTTGGAAATATTTGAGTGAATTCTTATATGCTTCATTGGTGAATGTTTAGAGAACATTTGAGATAGATATTGAGGATTATTTGAGTTAGGGTTTGAGACCCACATTGTGCTCTTTGTTTGAAGAAGTTTGAAAACACTTGTTTAGGGTTAGTGAGCAAGTTGTGTTTCATTGGTTGAATGATTGAGTGAAATTCTTGAGCATTGGATTTGAGTGATATTGAAAGTGAATGTGCAAACATTAGAAATCAGATTTGTGAAAGCGATAGACTTAATGATTGAGTAGAACATATTGAGTTTTTGATAGAGTACATCATTCTCTATATGTTCCAGAGGTTAAACGAATTATGGATAGAATATGTCTAAACTGCTTCAAGTTAAAGGAATTACCTTGAAGACTAGACAAAGCATTTGATAGCATTGTGTGCAATATTTGAGATTGATTGAGCATATTTTGTGAGCTATTTTGAGTATGTGTTAAGACAAATTTGAGGCAAGTCTTGGTGAAGACTTGAAGGCAGATTTGAGGTAAGTCTTGATGAAGACTTGAAGGTAGATTTGAGGCAAGTCTTGGTGAAGACTTGAAAGATTGAGCAAGTTCTTGAGACTTGAAGAGAAGATTATTTGAGTAGTCTTAGTGAAGACTTGAGAGTAGATTGAGCAAGTTCTTGAGAGGACTTGAAGGTAGATTTGAAGTAAGTATTTGTGAAGACTTGAGAGCAGATTTGATTGATTGATTTTTTCAAGATTTGTGTTAAGGCTTGGGGAAAATATAAGTAGAGTTGATTTATGATTGGATCAAGCTTTGTGTTAAGGCTTGAGGATAGATTTGAGGATAGAGTTTGGTATAGATTTATGAGCAGATTTATGCTAGACCTAAGATAGAGTTAGAGCATATTTGTACTACACTTGGGATAGAGTTTGGTGTAGATCTGAGATAGAGTTGAGAGCAATATTTAGAGGTGATAGAGTAGAGGACAAGAGTCTCTAGTGGATAGAGATCCATTAGCCAAGGTAATGAGGATAGAGGTATTCTATGGAGAGAGATCCACAAGCCAGAGTAGTGGGGGTAGAAGTCTTCTAGAAGATCATCAGCTAGAGCAGAGGAGAAAGAGTTCTCCTATGGATAGAGATCCATGAACCAGAGCAAGGGGAAAGAGTTCTCCTATGGAGTGTGATCCATGAACCAGATGGGAAGATAGAGTTCTTATATGGAGAGAGATCCATAAACTAGTTGAGGAGATAGAGGTCTCCTGGATCAAGTTCCATAAACCAGAGAAAAGGGGAAAGAGTTCTCCTATGGAGAGAGATCCACAAATCAGAGCATAGGGGATTGGTGTCTCCTTTGGATAGAGGTCCATAAACATTGTAATAGGGAATTGATTCCCAAGAATATTTGTTGAGAAAATTTAGTAGAAATATTTTCTTCATGGAGTAGCCCACATTGGGTGAACCATGTTAAATTGGTGTCTCTATTGTGTGTGATGATTTATGCATTACTTTGATTACTACTATTGATATTACCATTGATAATATTGGATAATATTGTTTGGGAAAGAAAAGTAAAAGTTGATCTTATACTGTTCACCCCCCCTCTCAATATAAGCTTGTGTTCTTCAATTGGTATCAGAGTAGGTTCCTTCAAAAGATTTTAACAACTTGAAGGAAAAGTATACAGGAACACATATGGCATCTCAAAGTGGATCTTCAAAAAATAAGGCACCATTGTTCGATGGGAACAATTATGCTTTCTAGAACATAAGAATGAAGACTTACTTGATGGCACAAGGATATGAGATATGGCAAGTAGTTGAGGATGGATACACACCTCCAACTAGTCCTCCTACAGATAAATATGGTAAGCTCCTACATATGTATAATGCAAAGGCAATGAATGCAATCTTAAGTGGTTTATGTGAAGTAGAGTTTGTAAAAGTTATGCATTGCACATCAGCAAAAGAGATTTGGGAAAAGTTGAAGAAAACATATGAGGGAGACAAAAAGGTCAAGATGGCAAAATTGCAAAATCACAAGAAAACATTTGAAGACTTGAAGATGAAGGATGAGGAAGACATTGCTACATACTTACTTCATGTGGATGAGGTTGTTAACTCCATGCGAGGACTTGGGTTTAAAGTTGAAGAATCAGATGTTTGTCAAAAGGTTTTAAGGTCACTCCCTATGAGGTATAGTGAAAAGGTTTCAGCCATAGAAGAAACAAGAGATATTGAAACTTTGACTATGGATGAGTTGCATGGAACTCTCACAGCTTATGAGATGAGAATAGGAAAGGATCCTATCCCCAAGAAAGAGGTAACCTTCAAAGTAGCAAAGAAGACAAAATATAAGAAGCCAGATTCAAGTGATGAGTCATCCAGTGATGAAGAAGCAAACTATGGCAGAAGGAAGAAGGACTCAAGAAAGCACAAAGGTACTAAAATAGTTAAGTGTTTCAATTGTGGTAAATATGGTCACTATGCATCTAACTATCCAGAAGCTGGAAGTAGTAGTAGTGAAGAGAAACAAGATCATAAGAGAAAGGAAGCAAGAAAATCTAGGTATGAAAAGAAAAATAGGTATGGACAAAACAAGCATGAAAAGAAGTTTTTCAGAGGCATAAGAAGAGTTTTTATGTAGATAAGATAGGCAAGGTTTCAAGTGATAGTGATGGAAGATCCTTAGATAGTGAAGAAGAAGAAATTATCTTCTTGGAAATAGAAGAAGAAGGAAGTGATCCTATTGAAGATAAATATGAAAGATATGAAGATGCTCTTGAAGACAAAGAAGTAGAGAAAGAATCATAAAATGAAGAGGAAGGAGTAGTAGATTTAGAAGCTGAACTTATTTTTACTCTAAAAGAATTGAAAAAGGTTAGAAAGTAGAACTCAAGATTCAAGGCTCAATTTCAAGAATGTGATGAAGAGAAAGGAAATCTTATACAAGATCTGACAAACTCAATAGCTAAGACAAGGAGATTTAAAGAAAAGTTAGAAACAAAAGTCTTAGAATGTGAGAGATTAGAACAAGAGGTAGTATTTCTAAGGAAGGAAATGGAAGAGTCTAAGGACAAGCTACACAAGTTTTGGAAAAGTTCAAATACTGTGGATAAAATTATCAATGCACAAAGATCTTCATATAACAAAACAAGACTTGGTTTTGAAGAAAGACAAGAGAAACAAGAAGAAGAGTCAAGCTCAAGATCCAAAGAGGAAGAAGATTTAGAAGAAGAGAGTAAAGAAGAAAGTGAGACTTATATGAATAGAAGTTTCACCAAGAAAGGAAACAATGCACAAACAAGGAACATGGAACATCATAGGGAAGAAAGGACTAAGAGACCAATGGGTCCAAGGAAATATTTCTTCAAAGGATATTGTTTCTCATGTAACAGGTTTGGTCATAGGGCTATGCATTGCAAGACTCATGAAAAGGAGTATGGTATTACTAAGAGGAACTTCAAATATGGACATTTCTTTCAAGGGTATTGCTACTCTTGTAATCGATTTGGTCATAAAGCAATTCACTGTAGGGTTCATGATAGAAATAGGTATGGCTTCACCAAGAGGAACTTCAAGATATTTGCACCTTCTAGGAACCACAACATTAAGTGTTATAAGTGCAATAATGTTGGGCATATGGCCAAGTGGTGTAGAACAAAGTTTCTAGAGCTTCCAGAGACAAGCAAGAACAAGGATACTCAAAGGAACCAAAAGGGTATGTTGAGAAAGCAGGTTGACAAAGGAAAAGAGCATTGTATGTTGGGAGTAATTTTACTCCCACCCCAAAATTAATCACCTCAAAGAGAGGAGGTGGGGAGGGGGCTGAGCTAAGAGTCTTATATTTATCCCCAAAGGAGTCCCTTTGCCATTGATGTCAAAGGGGGAGAGATTTGAGTTAGGGGGAGAGCATTCAGTTAGGGGGAGCAGTTTCCAAGGGGAGCAGAGTTGGAAAAAAGAAAAAGGAATGATTAAGGAAAAGGGTTGCCATCAATGACAAAGGGGGAGATTGTTGGAAATTTTGAGTAAGTTGTGTTGTCATTGATGTCAAAAGGTTGATGTCAGAGAGCACTTTGTATGGCAGGAATATTCTTCTATGGTTGATATGGTTGAAATTGATCAAGGCAAAGTTCATCCCAAAAGCAAGCAAATTGGTCGAAAAGAAGAGGCCATGGTTTAAAAGGAAAGACAAATATTATTATAATATTTTTCAATATTATAATAATTAGGTCCAAGAAATCATTAAAAAAAGATATCCTAGACAAGGTTTATTGAGATTTTATAAAAGGTTGCAAAGGTTTCTTTTTAAATTATTTAAATTAAAATATTTTAACAAAAGTTAAAATTTTAATTTAAAATAATTTATGGCACCAAAGTTTCAAATCGAATTCAAATTCGAAAGCAAGAGAGGGCCGACATTTTTTAAACCAAAGGAAAGAGTATTTAAAGGAAATTATTTTTCATTTCCAAAGTTAATATATTCGAATGCCTAAGTGGAAAAGATAATTTGTGCACATCGTTCATGAGGGGCAGAGACCAAGGATAAGTCAAGCAAATTATTCGAGGAGGATTTTATTGAAAATCATGGAGAGTGCAAAGATAATTCCAAAGTTCTGGCTAGCATAGATGATAGTTGAGGCTTGGCTAAGGCGCTTACGAAGGGTTGGTCTCGGTTTTGAATCCCACACAATTTGTTTTTGCAAAGGAGGAAAGAGCTTTTCATTTTTGATGAAATTTGTGAGAAGCAAACATTGTATAGGATAGAGTGTCCATTGATTCACATGTGGGTGCATAGCGCAGGTGGTAGCCTAGCTTTGGCTAGGGCATTGTGGTGGCTAAGGTCATGAGTTCAAGCTTGGGCGTTGGTCGTTGAGACTTGTGCAATATTTTTATGACGTGGGCCAAATATTAAGGTATGCAATTTTTCAGTTAAATTTGCTAAATATTTTTAGAAAACAAAATTTGTTTTGAGGCTAGGTGATATTAAAAGGGCAATTTGTGGAATTGTTTAGGGAGTCATAAGGTGTGTTAATTAAATATTTTATTTTGGGTGCTTAGGAATTAAATCAAGTATTGGATATTATAAGGTGTAAACAAAGGAACTTTATTTTTATATGTGTTGAATATTATTTTGAAAAGAAGGAGATTATAAGGTGTAAACAAGGAACTTTATTTTTTATATGTGTTGAATATTATTTTGAAAGAGAAGGATATTATAAGGTGTAAACAAGGAACTTTATTTTTGATATATGTTGAATATTATTTTGAAAGTGAAGGAGTGATAAGGTGTATTTGTGACTTGACATTTTATTGTATTTCTTGTATGGTGAAATATTTGTTGAGGTAAATATTCTTGTGGAGATTTTGAGATAGATTATTGCTATCTAACCTAGAATTGGCAAAAGGATTTGGTTGTGAGTAAAACAGGTTTTGAAGACATATCTCCATCAAAGCAAAGAGGTATGGGCACATCATATTTTGTTTGAAATGTTGGAATGAATGTTGTAAAATATAAGGTGGAGTGAAAAGGATTGTTTGATAAGGATTGTTGGAAATATTTGAGTGAATTCTTATATGCTTCATTGGTGAATGTTTAGAGAACATTTGAGATAGATATTGAGGATTATTTGAGTTAGGGTTTGAGACCCACATTGTGCTCTTTGTTTGAAGAAGTATGAAAACACTTGTTTAGGGTTAGTGAGCAAGTTGTGTTTCATTGGTTGAATGATTGAGTGAAATTCTTGAGCATTGGATTTGAGTGATATTGAAAGTGAATGTGCAAACATTAGAAATCAGATTTGTGAAAGCGATAGACTTAATGATTGAGTAGAACATATTGAGTTTTGATAGAGTACATCATTCTCTATATGTTCCAGAGGTTAAACGAATTTTGGATAAAATATGTCTAAACTGCTTCAAGTTAAAGGAATTACCTTGAAGATTAGACAAAGCATTTGATAGCATTGTGTGCAAGATTTGAGATTGATTGAGCATATTTTGTGAGTTGTTTTGAGTATGTATTAAGATAGATTTGAGGTAAGTCTTGGTGAAGACTTGAGAGCAGATTTGAGCAAGTTCTTGTGAAGACTTGAAAGTAGATTTGAGTAAGTCTTGGTGAAGACTTGGAAGAGGATTGAGCTAAGTTCTTGGTGAGGACTTGAAGGTAGATTTGAGGTAAGTCTTGGTGAAGACTTGAGAGCAGATTGAGCAAGTTCTTGAGAGGACTTGAAGGTAGATTTGAAGCAAGTCTTTGTGAAGACTTGAGAGCAGAGTTGATTGATTGATTTGTTCAAGCTTTGTGTTAAGGCTTGGGGAAAATCTAAGAAGAGTTGATTTGTGATTGGATCAAGCTTTGTGTTAAGGCTTGAGGATAGATTTGAGGATAGATTTTGGTATAGATTTATGAGCAGATTTATGCTAGACCTGAGATAGAGTTAGAGCAGATTTGTACTACACTTGGGATAGAGTTTGGTGTAGATATAAGATAGATTTGAGAGCAATATTTGGAGGTGATAGAGTAGAGGATAGGAGTCTCCAGTGGATAGAGATCCATTAGCCAGGGTAGTGAGGATAGAGGTCTTCTATGGAGAGAGATCCACAAGCTAGAGCAATGGGGGTAGAATTCTTCTAGAAGATCATCAGCCAGAGCAAAGGGGAAAGAGTTCTCCTATGGATAGAGATCCATGAACTAGAGCAAGGGGAAAGAGTTCTCCTATGGAGTGTGATCCATGAACCAAATGGGAAGATAGATTTCTTCTATGGAGAGAGATCCATAAACTAGTTGAGGAGATAGAGGTCTCCTAGATCAAGTTCCATAAACCAGAGAAAAGGGGAAAGAGTTCTCCTATGGAGAGAGATCCACAAATAAGAGCATAGGGGATTGGTGTCTCCTTTGGATAGAGGTCCATAAACATTGTAATAGGGAATTGATTCCCAAGAATATTTGTTGAGAAAATTTAGTAGAAATATTTTCTCCGTGGAGTAGCCCACATTGGGTGAACCACGTTAAATTGGTGTCTCTATTGTGTGTGATGATTTGTGCATTGCTTTGATTACTACTATTGATATTGCCATTGATAATATTGGATAATATTGTTTGGGAAAGAAAAGTAAAATTTGATCTTATATTGTTCACCCCTCCTCTCAGTATAAGCTTGTGTTCTTCAATTGGTATCAGAGTAGGTTCCTTCAAAAGAGTTTAACAACTTGAAGGAAAAGTATACAGGAACACAGATGGCATCTCAAAGTGGATCTTCAGAAAATAAGGCACCATTGTTTGATGGGAACAATTATGCTTTCTAGAACATAAGAATGAAGACTTACTTGATGGCACAAGGATATGAGATATGGCAAGTAGTTGAGGATGGATACACACCTCCAGCTAGTCCTCCTATAGATAAATATGGTAAGCTCCTACATATGTATAATGCAAAGGCAATGAATGCAATATTAAGTGGTTTACGTGAAGTAGAGTTTGTAAAAGTTATGCATTGCACATCAGCAAAAGAGATTTGGGAAAAGTTGAAGAAAACATATGAGGGAGACAAAAAGGTCAAGATGGCAAAATTGTAAAATCACAAGAAAATATTTGAAGACTTGAAGATGAAGGATGAGGAAGACATTGCTACATACTTACTTCATGTGGATGAGGTTGTTAACTCCATGCGAGGACTTGGGTTTAAAGTTGAAGAATCAGATGTTTGTCAAAAGGTTTTAAGGTCACTCCCTATGAGGTATAGTGAAAAGGTTTCAGCCATAGAAGAAACAAGAGATATTGAAACTTTGACTATGGATGAGTTGCATGGAACTCTCACAGCTTATGAGATGAGAATAGGAAAGGATCCTATCCCCAAGAAAGAGGTAACCTTCAAAGTAGCAAAGAAGACAAAATATAAGAAGCCAGATTCAAGTGATGAGTCATCCAGTGATGAAGAAGCAAACTATGGCAGAAGGAACAAGAAGGACTCAAGAAAGCACAAAGGTACTAAAATAGTTAAGTGTTTCAATTGTGGTAAATATGGTCACTATGCATCTAACTATCCAAAAGCTGGAAGTAGTAGTAGTGAAGAGAAACAAGATCATAAGAGAAAGGAAGCAAGAAAATCTAGGTATGAAAAGAAAAATAGGTATGGACAAAACAAGCATGAAAAGAAGTTTTTTAGAGGCATAAGAAGAGTTTTTATGCAGATAAGATAGGCAAGGTTTCAAGTGATAGTGATGGAATATCCTTAGATAATGAAGAAGAAGAAATTATAAAAGATATGAAGACGCTCTTGAAGACAAAGAAGTAGAGGAAGAATCAAAAAATGAAGAGGAAGGAGTAGTAGATTTAGAAGATGAACTTATTTCTTCTCTAAAAGAATTGAAAAATGTTAGAAAGCAGAACTCAAGATTCAAGGCTCAATTTCAAGAATGTGATGAAGAGAAAGGAAAGCTTATACAAGATCTGACAAACTCAATAGCTAAGACAAGGAGATTTAAAGAAAATTTAGAAACAAAAGTATTAGAATGTGAGATATTAGAACAAGAGGTAGTATTTCTAAGGAAGGAAATGGAAGAGTCTAAGGACAAGCTACACAGGTTTTGGAAAATTTCAAAGACTATGGATAAAATTATCAATGCACAAAGACCTTCATCTAACAAAATAAGACTTGGTTTTGAAGAAAGACAAGAGAAACAAGAAGAAGGGTCAAGCTCAAGATCCAAAGAGGAAGAAGCTTCAGAAGAAGAGAGTAAAGAAGAAAGTGAGACTTATGTGAATAGAAGTTTCACCAAGAAAGGAAACAATGCACAAACAAGGAACATGGAACATCACAAGGAAGAAAGGACTAAGAGACCAATGGGTCCAAGGAAATATTTCTTCAAAGGACATTGTTTCTCATGTAATAGGTTTGGTCACAGGGCTATGCATTGCAGGACTCATGAAAAGGAGTATGGTATTACTAAGAGGAACTTCAAAGATGGACATTTCTTTCAAGGGTATTGCTACTCTTGTAATCGATTTGGTCATAAAGCAATTCATTGTAGGGTTCATGATAGAAATAGGTATGGCTTCACCAGGAGGAACTTCAAGATATTTGCACCTTCTAGGAACCACAACATTAAGTGTTATAAGTGCAATAATGTTGGGCATATGGCCAAGTGGTGCAGAACAGAGTTTCCAGAGCTTCCAGAGATAAGCAAGAACAAGGATACTCAAAGGAACCAAAAGGGTATGTTGAGAAAGAAGGTTGACAAAGGAAAAGAGCATTGTATGCTGGGAGTAATTTTACTCCCACCCCAAAATTAATCACCTCAAAGAGAGGAGGTGGGGAGGGGGCTGAGCTAAGAGTCTTATATTTAGCCCCAAAGGAGTCCCTTTGCCATTGATGTCAAAGGGGGAGATATTTGAGTTAGGGGGAGAGCATTCAATTAGGGGGAGCAGTTTCCCAAGGGGAGCAGAGTTGGAAAAAGGAAAAAGGAATGATTAAGGAAAAGGGTTGCCATCAATGACAAAGGGGGAGATTGTTGGAAATTTTGAGTAAGTTGTGTTGTCATTGATGTCAAAAGGTTTAATGTCAAAAGGTTGATGTCAGAGAGCACTTTGTATGGCAGGAATATTCTTCTATGGTTGATATGGTTGAAATTGATCAAGGCAAAGTTCATCCCAAAAGCAAGCAAATTGGTCGAAAAGAAGAGGCCATGGTTTAAAAGGAAAGACAAATATTATTATAATTTTTTCAATATTATAATAATTGGGTCCAAGAAATCATTAAAAAATATATCCTTGACAAGGTTTATTGAGATTTTATAAAAGGTTGCAAAGGTTCTTTTTAAATTATTTAAATTAAAATATTTTAACAAAAGTTAAAATTTTAATTTAAAATAATTTATGGCACCAAAGTTTCAAATCGAATTTGAATTTAAAGCAAGAGAGGGCCGACGTTTTTAAACCAAAGGAAAGAGTATTTAAAGGAAATTATTTTTCATTTCCAAAGTTATATATTCGAATGCCTATGTGGAAAAGATAATTTATGCGCATCATTCATGAGGGGCAGAGACCAAGGATAAGTCAAGCAAATTATTCGAGGAGGATTTCATTGAAAATCATGGAGAGTGCAAAGATAATTCCAAAGTGTTGGCTAGCATAGATGGTAGTTGAGGCTTGGCTAAGGTGCTTGCGAAGGGTTGGTCTCAGTTTTGAATCCCATGTAGTTGGTTTTTGTGAAGGAGGAAAGAGCTTTTCATTTTTGATGAAATTCATGAGAAGAGACTTGTATAGGATAGAGTGTCCATTGATTCACGTGTGGGCGCATAGCGCAGGTGGTAGCCTAGCTTTGGCTAGGGCATTGTGGTGGCTAAGGTCATGGGTTCAAGCTTGGGCGCTGGTCGTTGAGACTTGTGCAATATTTTTATGACGTGGGCCAAATATTAAGGTATGCAATTTTTGAATTAAATTTTCTAAATGTTCTTGGAATACAAAATTTATTTTGAGGCTAGGTAATATTAAAAGGGCATAGTAGTGGAATTGTTTAGGGAGTCATAAGGGGTGTTAATTAAATATTTTATTTTGGGTGCTTAGAAATTAAATCAAGTATTGGATATTATAAGGTGTAAACAAAGGGACTTTATTTTTATGTGTGTTGAATATTATTTTGAAAGAGAAGGAGATTATAAGGTGTAAACAAGGAACTTTATTTTTTATATGTGTTGAATATTATCTTGAAAGAGAAGGAGATTATAAGGTGTAAACAAGGAACTTTATTTTTGATATATGTTGAATATTATTTTGAAAGTGAAGGAGTGATAAGGTGTATTTGTGACTTGACATTTTATTGTATTTCTTGTATGGTGAAATATTTGTTGAGGTAAATATTCTTGTGGAGATTTTGAGATAGACTATTGCTATCTAACCTAGAATTGGCAAAAGGATTTGGTTGTGAGTAAAATAGGTTTTGAAGACATATCTCCATCAAAGCAAAGAGGTATGGGCACATCATATTTTGTTTGAAATGTTGGAATGAATATTGTAAAATATAAGGTGGAGTGAAAAGGATTGTTTGATAAGGATTGTTGGAAATATTTGAGTGAATTCTTATATGCTTCATTGGTGAATGTTTAGAGAACATTTGAGATAGATATTGAGGATTATTTGAGTTAGGGTTTGAGACCCACATTGTGCTCTTTGTTTGAAGAAGTTTGAAAACACTTGTTTAGGGTTAGTGAGCAAGTTGTGTTTCATTGGTTGAATGATTGAGTGAAATTCTTGAGCATTGGATTTGAGTGATATTGAAAGTGAATGTGCAAACATTAGAAATCAGATTTGTGAAAGTGACAGACTTAATGATTGAGTAGAACATATTGAGTTTTGATAGAGTACATCATTCTCTATATGTTCCAGAGGTTAAACGAATTCTGGATAAAATATGTCTAAACTACTTCAAGTTAAAGGAATTACCTTGAAGATTAGACAAAGCATTTGATAGCATTGTGTGCAAGATTTGAGATTGATTGAGCATATTTTGTGAGTTGTTTTGAGTATGTATTAAGACATATTTGAGCAAGTCTTGGTGAAGACTTGAAGGCAGATTTGAGGCAAGTCTTGGTGAAGACTTGAAAAGTTGAGAAGCACTTAAATTAAACATTGAGAAGTTTTGAAGACTTGAAAGTAGATTTGAGGTAAGTCTTGGTGAAGACTTGAGAGCAGATTGAGCAAGTTCTTGAGAGGACTTGAAGGTATATTTGAAGCAAGTATTTGTGAAGACTTGAGAGCAGAGTTGATTGATTTATTTGTTCAAGATTTGTGTTAAGGCTTGGGGTAAATCTAAGTAGAGTTGATTTGTGATTGGATCAAGCTTTGTGTTAAGGCTTGAGGATAGATTTGAGGATAGATTTTGGTATAGATTTGTGAGCAGATTTGTGCTAGACCTAAGATAGAGTTAGAGCAGATTTGTACTACACTTGGGATAGAGTTTGGTGCAGATCTGAGATAGAGTTGAGAGTAAGATTTGGAGGTGATAGAGTAGAGGATAAGAGTCTCCAATGGATAGATATCCATTAGCCAGGGTAGTGAGGACAGAGGTCTTCTATGGAGAGAGATCCACAAGCCAGAGCAGTGGGGGTAGAAGTCTTCTAGAAGATCATCAGCTAGAGTAGAGGGGAAAGAGTTCTCCTATGGATAGAGATCCATGAACCAGAGCAAGGGGAAAGAGTTCTCCTATGGAGTGTGATCCATGAACCAGATAGGAAGATAGAGTTCTTCTATGGAGAGAGATCCACGAACCAGTTGAGGAGATAGAGGTCTCCTGGATCAAGTTCCACGAACCAGAGAAAAGGGGAAAGAGTTCTCCTATGGAGAGAGATCCACAAATCAGAGCATAGGGGATTGGTGTCTCCTTTGGATAGAGGTCCATAAACATTGTAATAGGGAATTGATTCCCAAGAAGATTTGTTGAGAAAATTTAGTAGAAATATTTTCTCCGTGGAGTAGCCCACATTGGGTGAACCACGTTAAATTGGTGTCTCTATTGTGTGTGATGATTTGTGCATTGCTTTGATTACTACTATTGATATTGCCATTGATAATATTGGATAATATTGTTTGGGAAAGAAAAGTAAAAGTTGGTCTTATATTGTTCACCCCCCTCTCAGTATAAGCTTGTGTTCTTCACTTTTAACTTATGAAAGAAATTGACCTTGCTTTACGACCTTGAATAAGTTGTATCCTTTGGTGAGTACTCTTGTTGGTGATACTGATCATGTGATTCACAACTATAGGTTCCAATTGAGCTAGGTCTAAATCAATGGGATGTTGAATTGCCACATACTCCAATAAAAAAAAATGGTATGGCTTGGTGATTTATACATAAATTATTAAATGCATCCCCAAGTAAGGTGGCAAGTCAAGAACAAATGCATTCTCACCCACTTGACACTAGATGGTATATGCACCATAGTGTATTGGTTTGATATTTTGGTGTGGGTCAGAGAAATACTCCTTCAAATGGATCCAATTCTTAACTCTAATCTAAAATGTATATGGAGTGATTTGTTGATCATTGTGTTCATTGTACTTTTACTATTGGTGCTAGAGGATCTTCTAGATCTAAGTTTGTATGTCTTGAAATTATTGTAGACACCCTTCAGTCATGTGCTTAATCTATGTTTGAATCATGACATGGGTTGATTAGTGGAAGGCGATGCTTAATGGGATGTTGGGGTGGAATCCAAGGTATGCTTGGAACGAATGATGATCTATTGAAGAGTGTAGAGCCCAATTATAGGAGTATTGAATGTATGGTGGTCTCTCATCCCATGTGCTAGGATGTTTTTGGTTGTACATCTAAATAATAATCACTAACATAATGCTCACAACCTTGGCATGTCCTTTTATATTTAGATGGAAGGATATGGAATTTTAGGGCTTAGTGTTCATTTTATTCAAAAAATGGTACCAAATTTTTTTGACTAGTATGGAGTCTCCATTACATTGAGCTAGGTAGACCAAAGTGGACCCAAACCTATTGAAATAATAAACGAGCATTTTCTATAGAATTAACTATTTTTTATGTGGTCTATGATCACCATATTATAAAACCTATCCACAACCACAAAATAGAATCATGTCAACATTTGGTATTTGAAAATCCTAAGAGAAAATCTATGATAATGGATTCCTAAGGCCTAGAAGGAACCTACAATGGTGTGTAGATACTTCAATTTTTTTGTTGGTTTTACAATGTTGTAGGGTGTATAAGAACATACATAAAGCTCCACATTCTACTGCATGTGTGGTCTATGAAAATTCTACTATAGCACTATTAAAATCTTCATGATGCTAAAGTGTTTAGCCACCACAAATTAATGAGATTCCTAAATCAATAGCTAACATGGTGTACTAGATGGCACATAAATTCTCCTAAGATATTACAACAAACCATCCTAAAGGTGATGGCATGGCATTAAATTGCATTGTATCAACTAGTGAACGTCAACAAAATTTATATCTACAAGGTATAACACATGTTATTCATTGGTGTCATGTCCGTTGGCATCGAGAACAATCAATAGTTTCTATATTAGTGGATGGATTAGAAAATTTGATTCATCATTCTTATTTCCCTTGCAATGTATGATGACAAGGTGGAATTATTATAGGTATGTCATCCATTTCATATATGACTAACATATTCTAGCCTATATGGAAATAATCATAGAGGCCTATGAGCAAAATGTATAATATTTTTATTATTGATGATATAATTATGGTGTTATCTTATGACTTGAATAATTGTGTACAACTCCTCATGTAGAGTAACACCAAGCTATGTAAAAAAGTGTATCAAAATTGTACATAATTGAATGACCATTCTAGATTAGAATTGTGCTAAGTGCATAGTTAGATGCATCAATCTCCACCTCAAATGGTTTAGTTTATGTCTAGCCTAACAATTACTAATGTTGAACAATGATGCTTCATCGAGTGCTTGCTGATATTGTGAAGTCTAGTGAGACATCACCTTCCCACACATGACCCGATTCAAAGGCCATGAAAAATGTGAGAAAACCCATGAAGAACACATAGTAGAAGTTGGAAATGCCAAGAAATTTTTTGAATTCTATTAGGTTATTTGTTGTTGGTCATTACTAAATTACACATCTTCTTTGAATCTAAAAGTTTACATTATTGGTCAAATGATGTATCCTAGGTATACGATTTATGTGATATTGAAGGTACACTTTCTCATATTAGCTTAAATCTTGTGCTTGTGCAAAGTATCCATAACTTCGTGCACATGTTGTAAATTCTCCTCCCATGTTCTATTGAAGATAATAATGTCATACAAGTAGACAATAATGAAGGACCCTATGAACGATAGCAATATATCATTCAAAACACACATGAATGTCACTGTAGTGTTGATCAAACTCAAAGACATAAGTAACCACTCATACACTCCCTTTATGGTCTTGAATGTTGTCTTTCATATGTCTTTAGGGTTGGCTTGTACTTAATGATAATCTAATTTGAGGTTGATGTTGGTGAAGTATCAAGGCCCTTGGAGCTAGTCCAATAGATCATCAATACATGGCATTGGGTACTTATTATTTGCTATAATTTTGTTCAATGAATTGTAGACAATATGTAGGCACCATGTCCCATCCTTATTTGTCACTAGCATAATAAGAATTCCATAGAGTGATAAAATGTTCAAGTCTATCCCTAATTAATCAATTCTTGTGTCTAACACCAAAACTCATCTTTATCCTAGATTGATTGACATTATAGTGGATGGTTCAAAGGTGTTGATCTAGGGAGCAAGTTGATTTGAAACTTCACTGAGCACTATAGTGGGATTCCCTTAGCATCCTAGAAGAAATTAGAGTGTAGACAAGGTAGGACACAAATTTGTTGAGATTGTGTACAACATTATGCATGTGGCATGATAAGGGTGAACTTCTTAGTGCCATGATTCTTTGATCAAACCATAAACAAATTAATTTGTTGGGCATGAGAAATGAGTTGTTTACATTGCTTTATTGATAGTAATATCACCTTATTTTGAGACAAATACTTTTATAATTAACATATGTCATATCTCCAACTCACACATGCCATTGCTATGGACAGTCTTGCTAGATCACTTGGTGATCAAAATGGTATGGTATTCTTTGTAAGACATTATAAATGTTAAATATTACTATTTTAGAGGTGAATACATCACATGTTAGCTTAATGCAATACTGAAGGTTCCATAAGTGTTGAATCTCAATACCTTTTCCTAAATGAAGCAATCATAAAGCTTAAAGAAATGGTTGTGTTTTATGGAAGTTGAGGCATTTGATTGTGTCGTGTACTATGATGTTCTTCTATATCCCTATGTAAATTATGACATGGAGAGGTTTACCATTTATTTAGAATTAGGTTGAAATAAACACTCTATTTCTTTAAAGTAGTCTACTGTAGAGGCATTACCTGCCTATTGGGTCTTGACACTTAGGCATATGGTGTTTACTTCCTATTCTCTAATTAATGGAGATGAACATTTATTCACCTTTGGCTAAACAACCAAAGTCTTATGTTGCACTCAATGCTCTCCATCACTATGAGTATGAGTCTTATGGAGGCTACATCGTTTGCCTCTTACCTTCTAATTATCCTTATTTTGTGTAGTTGGAGGATTATAGGGATTGGATAGAGCTAGGTTCCCTTGGGTGCTAGCATCATAGGTAGTCATGTGATTGATGGCTTTGGTTTTGAAATCAACATTATGTATGGAGTTGATCTCAGTCCCAGTTGTTTAGCTCACAGTCTCTCTTCCATTTTAGACATGACATAGAATGCTTATGCTAAGGAGTCCACTAGAAGGAACTCCATATTTGAGTACTTCAAAACATTATGCTTTTAATCATTGTTTATTCATAGGCAGTTGAGAAGTTCATTGAACTTGTCAATGCATTTTTTGCTAGATTGGTTTCTCTACTAGCATAATTATTGAAATTGCATGTATTTTTCTTCGTAATAGTGCAAGGGATAAAACCTCTCATGTACCAACTTAAAAAAGGTTGTCCTTATGGTGAAAAATATCTCCTTAATCCATGAACCTACTTCTAGTGGCTTCCCACCAATAAACAATCAATTTTGACATCTTTAAGACTATAGAAATAATATTTTTAGAGTTAGAGAATTGATTAGCAAAATGATAGGCATTATGCTATTGAAGTTGGGTGTCCAAATATTTAGCATTGATCTTACCTACAAAGAATGAAATGTTGATGTTGATTTTTACCTTCAAAGACTTCTAGCATTAAAATGGGATATGATAGACAATCAAAGGCAATACTCCCACATTGGTAATGAGATCTCGAAACTACCTAAAAAGTGCACTTCTTGATGTCCTTGCCTTTGTCTCTTGTGTGATGTTGATTTCTCCAAATCTAAAATTTATTTACAAGGACAACGTGCCTTAAGGTACTTAAAAAAATAATTTGGTGTGGCACCTTGATTGTTATACCATGAAAATGAATAAAAAAACTTTCAATAATGAATCTTTCTAGAAGACTCTATTTGAACAAGGATCTATGCAAAAATTATTTATGATTTAAATACATGAAAGAGTAAAAAATATTTTATACCACTTGATCTACATTATGGGGTCTTAAATGTGGTGGTATAGAGGAAGACTCCTAGAACTAACTTATGGCACCTAAAAGGTATGCTTTAGAGCTATGCAACAAGAAATAGAAAAAAAAAACAAAAAATACCCCCTCAATTAGAATATAATCTATATTTAGAGATGTGGAAAATGTAGAAATATACTACATAATACATGGACTATATTTTAAGTAATGCAACAAAAAAAATATCTAGTATAGGGTTTGTTGTCACTACAAGGTATAGGGACACTTTGTTCCAATGCACTAAAAGAATTAGAAAAACAAAATTCTTTGGTAGGAACAACCCATGTCTAAAGGATGACGTAAGAAATAAAGGAAACATAGAGACTAAAGGAACTAAAGAATATTAAAAGAGCCTTCTATTTTAAGTTTTATATATTATGTACACTAGTTCAAGGTAGCAGGAAGGTTAATGAATTCAACTTCCAATTAATTAAAAAGCAGTTTTAGGAATAGTTGTAGAATTACCCCTTATGCTTTGTCTATACTTGATGCTAGTCCATCGAATGTCAAGTGGATGAAATGGTATTTTGCATAGATATTTTTGGCACCTAATATTGAAAGAGCCTATGCAGTATAATGTTGGATGGTGACATATGGGGTTAGCAAACAACTTCATGTGCCTTTGAGCATTGACACCACTTTAGTTTTTGCTAGAAGAATTATGGTGGCTAGGAACTTATGATGACACAAGTTAGAAGGTGCTAATATATCTAGCAAAGATCCCAAATAGGTGCTAAGGTTTGCAAGCTAAAAAATGTTCTGGATTCATCTTCCTTGGGACTCTAAGCAACCCTTACTTTGCATAGATAAAATTGTTTCACATTGATATAAATTTTTACCTATGAACCTCTACCAACCAAAACAAACTTGAGCCAATAGTTATCATTTTATTATAAATTAGAGGATAAGGCTTCAACCAGTCATTATATATATATATATATATATATATATATTTACAAAATCTCACTCATTTGAATGACCATCTGATATGTTCATTGATTAATTACAAACTCTTTAAATTCTATGTTGACCCAGAGACAAGGTTTGCTTCTTGAATAATTTTATTGCATGCATATAACCATTTATATTTTTGAACTAACATTGTGTTGAATTGTTTTCTTGATCTTTTAATGATCTCTATGTATGTTTTAGCCCTAATGTCACACTAATAAACTCATAACTTCACATGTCTATGGCTCCAATATTTTTTTCTTTATAAACTTTATTCATTTGCAAAGAGAGAACCTAAATTTCTTCTCACGTCCTTTCCATCCTTTCCAAAGAAAATATCTTTTAATTTTGTCAAATTTAGATGCTCTGCTTGTTGTTAATATTGAAAGTGGCGGTCTATATGTAGGGATATATAGCAACATAGCCTTTGTAACGTGAATTTTCCCAACCATTTTTAGGAACTTGCCTTCGCAATGGGCCAAACAAAATTTCATTCTATTTAAAATTGAATCTCTAAGATCTTTCTTTCTTTTATTATATAGAGGGATACTTGGATATGTTGGTGGCAGTTTTAAAACTTTAAGCACCAAAATATCTACATAATTTCATTGTATGCCATGGATTTTGTTCATAAAATATCCTAGGATTTTGTGTTATTAACAAATTGGCCAACCTTATCATAGCATGGTAGTGTTGATTTAAACTCAATGGCCTCAATAAATGAAATATGATCTAAAATAAATGTCATCAACAAATTAGAAATGAGATTCAAACAACTATTTAGTGCAACTTGAATACCTTTGAGTTTTGCATTTGAGAAAGCTTATCCCAAATCCTAAACAAGAATAATAAAAAATGAGATAATAAATCACCCTGATAGACACCATAAAATGATTCAAAGTATCAAACTGTGGATCCACTGATCAAAATAAAATAGATAAGAGTTTTGTAGCATCCAACATATTCGACCAACCTTGATCAAAACCATATCTTCTAAGACCAGCATATAGAAAATTCCAACATACCCAATGATATGGTTTATTAATATCCAACTTTACAAGTATATCTAGAATTTTTCATGGACAAGAGATAACATAATGCCTCTTTTGCAATGATTATACCATCAATGATTTGATTTCCATGAACAAAATCACCTTGTTACTTTGAGATGATAGAATCTATAATGTTTTCAATATATTTACCATAATTTTTGAAATTGTGTTATAGATCACGTTACAAATACCTATGAGATGAAAATCATCAAAATGTTTTCTCATATAATGAAAACCAATACAATAAATGTGACATTGATTTCACTTGTTACAACCTCCTTTGCCATTGACTCTGCAACCACAACTAACGTCCCAATATTCAATCTATATCATTTATTTGAAATAAAATTGCAAGAAACCCATCAAGAGCAAGTGCAATTTTAGGGTGAAAATAGAAAATTATCCCTAATCTTTCTCATCAAGCTTTCAGTCTCTGTATGTGATAGTTGATGGAATATTTTTATAAGAATTCACGTTGGGCCTATTTATCTTGTCCATGTTTTCATAAACTATATTTAAAATAATTGATTACTTCTTTTTGATATCTTATTCATTTAAATAATTATTTCATCTAGAGCTATAATATTTCTAATGTAATAAAAGGACAATATATTTTGGCAATAACATGATTTTTTTTGTTATTTTTATCATCCTTCTTAATCCATCTCTTCCTAAATTTTTGGGTATAATATACTCTTCCTTTTTAAGTATATGCTATGATAATCAGAAAGTTATTATTTTTTTGCACATAAACATCTTTATCGATTTCATTGATATCCATTGTTTATTGAAAATAGTTTGATCTTGGATATAATTTCCTCCTTTATTTTGAATATATTAGCGAGGGATTTGATATTCTAGATACTCATATAACCATTTAGATATTTTATTTTTTTAACAAACATGTACATATATGATCCTTTAAAACTTTGTTTCATCAACCTCAACATAACTATTTGAAAGAAATTAGATTCTTGGAGTTGCATAGAATGAAAACAAAATGGATTTGATGACCATTATTACAAAGATGACATCTCAAAAGAGGATTATGATTTGATTCTACTCACAAAAAATGTTTGAAGAGATTGTATACTTTACTTATGTCTAACTATTGTATATCAAAAGTGTATATAATCTTTTTGCTACATGAGCTTATTCAATACCGACTAGGAGTACCACCCTTATTTTTTAAAGGAGATATAATTATATTGGAGACCCCTCCAAGAATACAAAGATCATAATTCATCATTGAAGTTAACATGAATAAACTAAGATCCTTTTAACATTTATCTTGAAGAGTGGTTATATTTAGAGCATATTTATGACTCTAATTTTGAGATCATCATATTTCCTAAAAAATAATTGATAATCCAACTACTCCCTAGTTTTAGTAATTGTCCATTAATTGATAATCCAACTACTCCCTAATTTTAGTAATTGTCCATCCCATTTGTGATTGTTCAATACCATTGCAATAACTTATAAATATCCTATAGATGAAATCACTAGAAAATCCCTCATCTTATAAACATATTTAAATTTCTCTTTGTATTTCTAGGTACATATTTGTCTTTTGTGTATTAAAATAAAACTAGGACACAATTTATTAATACCTATTTTAAAATTCCAAGATACCATCTTCATAATCATATTTTTGTCTTATTTATGGGCTTAGCCCCACTTCTAAACACTTATAATACTTATTTTTGGTTTTCAAATCAATATCCCTTTGAGTTCCCTTTTCTCCTTGTTCCTACTTTGAGCGTATCACATTCCCACCAATGCCTTCATCATCAATATATTCTATCTTTTCATATTATTCATAATTTAACTTATCATTTGTAGACTTATATTGCCCTAGATAACCTAAAATGTAAGTCAACTTTAAAAATACCTTTTCTATGGTGTCTATTGAATTGAGGAATTATTCAACTTCTTATGCATCTTCAATTCTAGTTTCAACAAAGTTGGATAGAAGGTTTTAGGGCCTCTTCCAAACTCTAGATTTAAGTTGACTCCCCACTATCCTTACTAAATTCTAAGCTACTATAATCTAGTTAAATGCAATTAAATACAAGGAAATAAAATACAAAAAGTAAATAAAAATTCCAAATGCATGAAAGTAAATTGTGAAGTTTAGGGTATAAGGGACTAAAAGTAAATACTATTAAAATCGTAGCAAGGAGAATATACAATCAATCAACACATGAAGATTTTGAATAACAATAATGCTTTCCCATTCAAATGAGTAGAAATTATGAGAGGAATAATAAAATGGGCAAAAGGATTGTGGCACAATCAACATGCATTTTGCAATCCAATAGGGTAGTGCCATTGATGGAGAGCTAAAAACTTATAAAAATTTTCATCAATCTCATGAATACAATATTATAATGTAGGATTTAAAAAGTATAGCTCTAATTACTCAAGACTAAAAGATGTTTACAATGAAGTTTATGGCTCCTATTTACAGGAAAAGTTTACCCCCAATTACTTGAAATAAGAAACTTATAATCTTAGTAAAAGTTAAATATTTGGGGACATCTCTAACAAAGTGATGTACCTCCAAATGTTATATGCCCCTAATTATACCTCTAAAAGGCTTAGGAGACTTCCAAAATAAGCTACCACCACATGCCAAAATACCACTTTCTAAAATTTTCGTCAAGATCCACACTTTTCTATTTACCCTTCACTAGTCCATGAGTGATCCACTCATGAGGTAGATTATTCACTCTAGTCTATGAGCACTTTTCTAATGTTTGTTAGCGATTTGCTTTTGCAAGCCAATTGCTTCATCTTGTTAGCAAACTTCTCATGGATCAAATTGGTCTTTGTAGAGCAAATTGATCCAATCTTTCACTTAGCAAATTTTTGATGGATTTTGGAGGTCTTAATAACTGATTCTAACTAGTTGGAAATCTTCTAAAATAGAAAAATTACCAATATTATGACTTATCACTACAATTTGAAGTGCCTCCTTTGAGAGTTCATCTGCTTCTCTATTTAGTTCTTTATAAATATGCCGAAAAGTAATAGTTTCGCTTCGATCCACAACTTCTTTTATTTGAAAGAAGGGTTGTAGAATCATGTTTTCCATCCTAAAAACATCAAACATCTAGTTTAGTATCACTTGTGAGTATTCATAAATTTGAAATTTTTATATTATTTTTTATTCTACCAACTGAACCAACAATTTGAGGACCATAATTTCAACATAATTATTATAACCTTTACCTAGTCTAGCTTTAAACTTAAAATAATGAGAGTTAGAAATATATATTGTGATTATTACAATCAACAAAAATGGTCGTGGAGATTAAATAAAAAATAACATTATTACTTATGTTCATCAATTAATGTTGGAAGCAATATTTTTGAAACATGAGCATATTTATAGAAAAGAAAACAAAGTAACAAAGTATTTAACCAATCATAACCTTGATCTCTATCTTAAGGAAATTAAAATTTCAAAATATAATTCATAGAGCAAGATTTTATCTCTTAATGAAAAAGAAACCAAAGAAGTCACCAGGGGCTAGGTGGATTGGTAAGTTCAAGCGCTTACCAAGAAGAGACCTAGGTTCAAACGTTGGGGACATGCTTATTAAAAAAGGTAGAAGGTAGTAGTCTGCTTTGAATCCTTTGAGTGCATGCTAGATCGACGACGATGATACAAACCTCGAGTGATCAGTGGTCCCTCTCACATCGGGTCGGCAACAACGAGGTGGCATAGGCTTGTTGGGAGCAACTCTTGTGGTTTGAACCTTACACTCGATAGTTACTAAAAATGGTGGTTGTAACCAACTCCCCTATGTATAAAAAAACCAAAGAAGTCCCAAGGGGACAACATAATTGTTTGGGGTTTGGTTCTTCAAGAGGTCCAAGGTTCAAATTGTGATGTGTGTGGTTGTGTGTTAATCCTCTATTGATAAGGTTTAACTCTCAGCTTTACGAGGGGTCATGGATGGGATGAGAATGCTCAACCCTAAGCGTCGATCGTAGGGGTTTCTCACACTAACAAAAAAACCAAAATATTTAACAAAAAACAAAAAAAAAACTTTTTGATAAAAAGAAAACCTAAATATAACAGTGTGTGGCTGTGTTTTTTATTGTACATAGGGGAGTTGGTTACATCCACACTATTTTTAGTAATTGTCAAATGCAAGGTTCAAACCATAGGGGTTGCTCCCAACAAGCAGTTTAACTCTCAGCTTTACGAGGGGTTATGGATGGGATGGAAATGCTCAACCCTAAGCGTCGATCGTAGGGGTTTCTCACACTAATAAAAAAACTAAAATATTTAAGAAAAAAACAAAAAAAAACACTTTTTGATAGAAAGAAAACCTAAATATAACACTGTGTGTGGTTGTGTTTTTTATTATACATAGGGGAGTTGGTTACATCTACACAGTTTTTAGTAATTGTCAAATGTGAGGTTCAAACCAAGGGGTTGCTCCCAACAAGCCTATACCACCTTGTTATTGTTGATCCAACATGAGGGGGACCACCGATCGCTCAAGGTTCATACTATTATCATCGGTATGACGCGCACTCAAAGTATTCAAAATAAACTACTACCTTTGCAACAAGGATGACCCCAAGGTTTGAACTTAGGTATCTTCGTGGTAAGTGCCTAGCCAAACAACTACCAATCCACCTAGCTCGAATAAACTACTACCTTTGCAACAAGCATGTCCCCAACGTTTGAACCTAGGTATCTTCTTGGTAAGTGCCTAGCCACACAACTACGCTCTAATTCCTTATCGATAAGCTCAACTCTCATCTTATGAGAGGTTATGGTGGATGGGGATGCCCAACCCTAAACATGGGTAGTATGGGTTTCTCGCACTAACCAAATAATAATAATAAACCTAAATGTATTTTTTTTTATTTGGTTAGTGTGAGAAACCCTTGTGACCAATGCACAAGGTTGGACAGGTTCCTCCAACCATGACCCCTCCTAAAGCCGAGAGCTATGCTTATCAATAGGGAATTTAATACACAACCACCACACACCCACCTCTTCACACACTTGCCCACGTTGTGGTTTGAACCTTGGACCTTCCAAAGAAGAGCCAAAGCTCGAACCGTTGAGTTGTCCCATTTGGGACTTAAAATTTTAGGTTAGTGTGAGAAACCTATATGACCAACGCACAGGGTTGAGCAGTCTCCTCCCAACCATAACCCCTCGTAAATCCGAGAGCTATGCTTATCAATAGGGAATTTAATACACAACCTTTATGTCCCCCTTTGCATCACAAAGATTCGTATCGTGGACCTCCTGTTCAATAGGGCCAGACTCGCCATGTCCACTTGCACTACAAAGACTCGCCTTCTCCACTTGCACTACAAAGACGAACAAAACCTAAATATAATTTAATTACCGTTATAGCAAATGTATTATTTTATTATCCCCGTGAGTGTGATCTACCAGTAAGGATGCCACTTACATTATCGGTGATGTGATCCGGGTTCAATCCCCATGATGGATGTGTATTATAATGTGATCCGGGTTCAATCCTCATGATGGATTTGTATAAAAAGTATTATAAAAAAAAATGTATTATTGTATTATAATAAAGATGATCCAATAAATTATAGTGATTTTCTAAAAAAATCTATATATTTTATTATAAATAAATTTTCAAAAAATTTATATTATAAAACATACAAATCTTTATATTTATATAATAAAATTGAAATAAATATTGAATAGCAAAAATTATGGTGTTATTGATTTTTTTAGATTTAAAATAAATAAATAATAGATAAAAGTATAGGTTTGTTGATAGCCGCTAAGGACTTATTAAGGCTGTTATGGTTTCCATAAAAGATTGAAATCAACCATAAACATGGGTGGTAGGGGTTTCTCACGCTAACTAAATAATAATAATAAAAGCTAATTATAATTTAATTATTGTTTTATTATAATAACAAAAATATCCAATAAATTGTTAACTTCCTAAAAACATTTATATATTTTATTATATATAAAATTTCAAAAATTTTATATTATAAAACATAAATTTTTTTAAATTTATTTCGCGGGCCCTATCGATTAAAACCTCTTCAGCATACGCTTCGATTAGCGCGTTGAGCGCTGCCGGTTGGAATCGAACCCTCTATATTTTGAAAAATTCGCCTCGGCCAAAATCTTGAGCATTGCAGAACAGGAATACGGATGGTGCGCCAAATAATTTAGACTTCCCGTCTATATGAAAAATAAATGCGATAGTTTAGTATTGTGGAGGATTTTCAGAACCAATATGATTGAAGAGTTTAAATTCGAACGACAGGCGGAGCCGCAGAGACTCCTCCCACTCTGTTTGTGTTCTCAGAATTTGGCAAACCTCGTAAACCATTGACCATACCCGGCGAGCTTCTTCTTGTTCTTTATCCGCTTTACTGAGGTTTGATTGAAATAAACATTGAAAAACAAAAATTATGGTGTTATTGATCCCTGTATCAAATTTAAAATAAATAAATAATAGATAAAAGCATGGACTTATTAATAGG
Organism: Wollemia nobilis; assembly: GCA_028583015.1. Taxonomy (NCBI): domain Eukaryota; kingdom Viridiplantae; phylum Streptophyta; class Pinopsida; order Araucariales; family Araucariaceae; genus Wollemia; species Wollemia nobilis. Next base: position 686,880 of record JAQPPZ010001127.1, read on the forward strand.
CTGTTCGGGTTTCCATAAGAGATTGAAATCATATTTAGGTTTCTATATATATAATTTTTTCTTGTGAGATATTTTTTTATTTCCTTATATGCGTTCCTCTTCATTGGTGTAGCCCGGAAAAGCTAAAAAACGCTGCTTGCGCCTCTACCGGAATGAATAGGAAAGGTGCCCGCACTCCGATCTAATATCAATGTTCTTTGAATCGCCTCGCCCTTACCAATACGGAGGTTCAGTAAGCACCAGGTCGAGTCCCCCATGCTATTTCGGAACCACTTCAGATTCAGGAACTCAAATTCACTCCAAACCGCCGACCGGAAAAGCTTAGCCTTTATCATCGCATGAATCCCATTAAATTGCCCGCCCTATTCTCTATAGACGTTAGAGAAAGAGATTCCACCTTACCTTACACACTCAGAGAGACAGGGATAGAGATGGGAGGGCGGAAGCTGCGGAGCAACCCTTTGTTATGAATAAGAAAAGAAAGACTATTTTGATTACTGGAAGGAGGCATTACTACTTTTATAGAAGAAGAGAAGTAGAAGGCTAGTTTGACAGAAAGGGAGTGAACATGGCAAAGGAGTGGGGAAGTATGAAGGCAACGGACATTAATGGAGTTAAGATGTACACTGTTTCAGGGCAGCGTTCTGTGGCCTCTTGGATTCCGCCTAACAAGAAGAGAGCTCTTCGTAAAGAAGAAGGTCGGTCACTTCTTTCCCCTTCCCCTTTATTGAGTTTTTTTCATTTACGTGTTTACGTAGACATGTATTTTCTTAGTTCCTATATGTTAGAAGGGCAATTTATTTTTCTGGTTACTGGTTTTATTTTTGAAATTAGTTATATGCTATTTGCAAAAATTTGACGTTCCGGATTTCAACCCTTCGACCCTATTCTAGTAGCTCTTCCAATTCTACATTTGTCCCACAAACAAATGGAGCATGCTAAAGCTTCTTCCTTTGAATAGAATTCGGCAATTCTTCACACCAAAGTTCAGGATATTCTTCAATATCCACAAAGCATTTTCAAGGCTATTAATGAGGAACCTCGAGAACTTGATTTTTTTCCAAGTTGGTCATCTTTAGCTTCATTTGGACAAGCCCATGTCCCACAACCATGGCAATAAGGAGGCAATTTCAGTAACTCATCTTGATGATTACATTTCAGATTTTTAGCAATCCTTAGTGGATGATATTTGGCTCGATGTTTGGACTCGTACCAACGGCAAGAAGCAAAGCACTCTTTAGTTGATGGGCTGCAAAGTCAGTTTGCCAATGTGGACCACGCTGTCTCCATGTTAGCTCTTGTAGCGAAGTTGCCTCATCAATTGTAGAAGCTTTGGACAACTTCCACTAAGCACCGAGGAACTGATGAGATATACGATGATCTCTATTTTTAATCGTGTCCTTCCTTGTAATCATGTCCTTCTTCATTGTAATTATCTCAGTTAATCAGAATCCTAGTTTGCATGTCCAATTCATCGCTTTTACTAACTAGAGTTCTAGTTTGCATCTTGAGTTCAACACACTTGGACTGGATGAAATGTCCATGCACATGTACGGTTAGGGTTCCAGGGGTCCCTCGGTCCCTGCGTCCCCCAGCACGGGGACGGCATGGAGGACGTTTCCAGAGACGTCCCCGGGACGCCAGAGCGATCCCCTGTTTTGGGGTCCCCGGGACGCCAGAACGATCCCCTGTTTTGGGGGCGTCCGTGGGACAGCCAGCCTTCCCCAGGGACGGCTGGGTGCCTTTGGGGACGCTGGGGCCGTCCCCATGGACAGAGGCCTATGGCCTCCTGTAGCCGGGGCATCCCCTGTTTTGGGGGCGTCCGTGGGGACAGCCAGCCGTCCCCGGGGACGGCTGGGCGCCTTTGGGGATGCTGGGGCCGTCCCCAGGGACAGCTGGGCACATACCCAACTTAATAAAATAAAAAAAGACATGATGCCCCAGTCCTTCTCACTGGCAATTCTTGTATCTGCAAAGTATAGAGATGAAACGAGAAAAATAAGGAGCCGAATAAGAAAGTAACAGTCACTATAGCTGACAGGCTTAGTGTGTTACATAAAAATAAATTTTTCAATGTACACCAGAGAGAGTTACTTTATTCACAAATAATATGATTGGAAGAAAGCATTAGAAAGGATGTTTTAAAACATCATCACTACAGAAAGGAATGAATAGGAAATGCATTCAAAGAAACAGACATTGCTAACTTGAACATAGGAGATTAATGAAGTATGAAAATTCCAGCTACTTCATATGTACATCAATCAAAATAACATTAGTGCAATTTTTATTTCCTTCATTATATTCATATGAAACAGGACAAATCTATATTGAATTATTGAATTCATCCATAAGTGAACTGTCCGTCACATAATTTCAACTATCAAATTTTGTATATGGCCTAAAATACTCGTACAATTTTCCATTTAACTTGTAGATACATTGATGGATTGAATTGTGCTCATAAGTTTAAAATTGCAATACCATATCTGCCACAGACTATGACTAGCACTCAATTTTTCTGAGAAGTACATATTTAATTACATTAAAAAACAAAAAAAAATCATTACACTGACAACAAAATTACAAGGTAGATCTTCCTCTATACAAGCAAGCAAAGCTAGTGTCTCAGCATGGCCCCAAATGGGCATAGATTGCTGTCATATTTGAACAGTTAGTGACTGAAAAAAAATAAAAAAATGACAGTCTTTGCTTGAACATTGGTGGCTGAAAAAATGATGACTGTTATAACTTATACTTATTGTTTGAATGTTAAAACTTAAAAGCTGAACAATGTGGCATTCATTACTTGAGCAATAGCAACTAATTTGGTTAACTGTTAGAGATTGGCAGATTGCACTTGATATCCTTGGCTGAACCTTCAAGTTATATTTGTTGAAAGTTGAAACAATTAAATGGCTGCACTTAGTAACTAATATCAATATGAATATCCTAATATCATTTTTGTTGTGTGTAGAATTCTGAATGTGTAGATTATTCTAAATTTCTAAATTTTTTTATTTTTTCATAGCATCATACCGGCCATCCCCCCAGCCGTCCCCGAGCCATCCCCTAAAATTGGCCTGCCGTCCCCGCCGTCCCCGAAACCCATCCCCCTGACCCCCCGTCTCCTCTTACCCCAAGCTCATGGAACCTTGTGTACAGATCACTAATTAGACTAATTGAGGTGTCTATGCATGCCTAGTTCAAGGGCAGTTTGCAACCCTTCAACCTCATCTTTGTAAATCTATTTATATCTCACTAATAAAAAGTGTTCATCATCAGTTTTGAAAGCTATCTTCTCTCATTTACTTCTCAATTTGTGTTTTCCGCCATTTGAATTCCAGTTAGTGCAGTTTGCTATTATAATATTTAGTACAGGTTCATATTAGTACAAGTTGGAGGTGGAGGAATCTCTATGGTATACCCACGTAGTCCATTTATACATTGTTGGGGTCCCTTCTAAAGAAGACAAGGTTTTTGTGCTTTCTACAAGTGTTATGTAGTAGGAAGGAGGGGGCGTAGAATGTTATGTACCCATGCCATAAGGTTAGACAGCATCATAAAGTACTTCTTAAGGGAGGAATCATTCCACAAGATTTGCCAATGTGATAACCAACCGATTAGATGACTATTGGACTACAATATTTCAACATCTAAGTTCTTGATTACTTTGATCTTTGATAGGCGGTTAGATTAAACCCTAAATTGACTTAATATTCATACCAATTTGCCTTAATATGTGTAAGTGTTTGCATGCTAATTGTGCATTGCACCATTACCTCAATACACATCACAATATCATGGGCCTATGACTTTGCTAGGAGACTGAAGTTTGATGTATGATTATGAAGGAGACGTGTATGTAAGGCCCAATTACTTGAAAATTTGAAGCACAATATGGTGAAAAATGTTTTGCATTATAATTTTCTTACCTTGTCTATGGATAATTTACATATTGTTCTTGGATTTTCTTGATTAGAGTCTTTGGGAACTACTAATCTTAATGTGCAAAAGAAGTCCACAAAGCCTTAGTATAAGAAAAAAGAAGGTAACCTCGCAAGTTCTTCCTCATTTAGTACCCAATGATGAACCAATCAAGCTTGAAAATGACAATATTGTTTAAGCTTAAATTTTTGAATAAAAGTGCAAGGAAGAGGTTGAAGAGGGGCATAGCGAGAATCTCTAGAAGAACATATGGAAGAACATGAACGAAAGTAGGAGGGGAACTCAAATGATCACAGAAAAAGCTCAAACCCTAAACCCCATAAGAGATAAACGAATAGGTGGATAGTAAGGTTGAAGAGTTAAAGAGAAAAAAGAAGCTCGATAAAGGTTATGGTATATCAACATCCAAATTGCCTTTGAGAGGAAACAATTGTGGAAGCATGCAGTGGAGCACCAAAAGAGAAATAGATATAGTTATACTCAATATCAAAGGAGCAAGAAGTATGGGTACACTCATTTTCAAAGAAGCAACGATGATGGACATATATGGAACTAGAGGAACAACAACTATGCTTACACACATGGTCAAAGGAGTAGTAATTGTGGGTATAGATGGAATTAAATAGAGCATTGATTTCACAACATGGCAGTAACAAAGACCATAATCTATATGAATGGATTGATGTTCATGTTTATTTCCCCTAATTATTTCCAATGATTAGAAAATTGTATTATTTGATTTTATCATATGCTTTGAGGGCAAGGGATGCCAAAGGGGTGGAATTGTGTGTGCTAAGGGAGGAGGTGGAATTCCATGTACCAAGGTTCGTTGTATTGATGTATATTGGGGTTATGGAGTAGCCAACATATGGTGCATGTAACCTTTTTTTTTTTTTTTTTTTTTTAAGCGAAAAACCCCTTGCGGGGCCGCCTTGGTCTTAGAGACCATGAACAAGGGTTCTACACCGTCAAAGTCACTCGGGAGTCGTGCCTGGCCCTGCTCGCACGGACATTATCAATTGGATTTTAGGTACTGTTGGTTCGACTTTTATACACACCCTGTGAAGAATGAGCATAAAATACCGATAACACTTATACGGGATAAATCCCACTCACTTTAGGATCTTGTTGGATATCCAAGGTGTGAGTTACAGAGTTGGGTCAAATGTCTATTCACTCTTTTCCGCTTCGGAATAGTTTCAAGTGGACTCGTCTGTTACCTTACAACGGGCTCTGGACTTTGGTTCAGTAATGTTTTTGGAGTTGGTTATCTTTGTGGATAATCAGATTTACAATCAGTTCTTTGATCTAGCTCTTTATGCTTTAGCAGATTTAAATAAAAGACAAATTTAAAGAAAGATAAAAATGGATCATTTCACGGTGGAACAGAGAGAGTAGGGTAGGGCAGAAAAGAGAAGTTTATCTAACTTAGCTGCAAAACCAAAACTCACCAATTTTAGTTATACCGGTTAGCTTCACAATAGAACAAATCAAAGAGGAAAGTGTCCAACTTTCTAAGATCACTTTCAACTAAGAGCATAAGACAAAGATGAAACAGATCTAACAGAAAATTATAAACAGAAGGGAAGTCGGTTAAAATTGGTATCTCTCACCAGCAGCCTAGCTCGCACAGTGAGGACAGAGCAATTAGAACAGGCCCGAACCTTAAATCTGTAATTTTCCCTAACATACAATAAAGAAAATGAAGCCTAGCAAGCATATCCAATCCCGGTAACACGGATCTACAACATAATTTAAATAAACCTTAATGAAACGAAAACAAAAGAAGATGAACTTATCACAATCTGAAAGAGATTAGGCTCCCGGCCACGCTATCACAGAAAAAGAAAAATCACACCAACTCTAAGTCCAAAACAAAGCATTCAAACAAGATTTGCAGGAAATTGCTCCAATAGCTTCTATTTCTAAGTTTTCGCCTCTCGTGATTTACATTCAGAAGAAGTATTTATAGACTCAGGACAGACCCTGATCTTTTTAGAAATATCTTCTTCTCAAACCCTAAATTTTATCCTCTTAACCTTACTACCCGGGTTTTACAATATAAGGCCCTTTAAAAATAGAGTTTTTTATAAACCCTAACCACTCTGCAAATCTTAGTGCAGTTACTTGCCATAAATGGAGAAGGCATGATCTCGATGTTATTCTCATCCATCTCAGAATCGCAAGTAAATATCTTCATCTTTCTGGTGCATCTTGCCGAGAGGGTCTCATTAATTCCTCGGAGAAATTCGGATGAGTCACCGATTTCTCTGACATTTTATCTTCGTAGAGCCGCTTCGAGTTGAAATTCTCTGCATGCCATTACTTTCACCATAAATTCTTTCATTAAATGCATCCATCGGCAAATTTCGATAACCGTGTGTAGATATTTTCATTTTTCGATCAATTGTCGACATATTCCATTAAATGGGCAACTGCTTAGTCACCGTAAAGTCTCTTTGCGGCCAGATCTATAAAATCTGGATGAACCAACAATTCTCGGCATCTCCAATTTCCATCTGACGGCCTTCATTTAATCCGTGCTTATTTTGTCTTTTCCGCCATTACTTTCGCTAGTATGCAATTGCGATCGCTTTCACAAAAGAAAAGCAAGGGTTAGCATTTTAATATTATTAAATTAAAACCTTAATGTTCATTATATGTCGGCTTTATTTGCTTTTGACACGTGTCGTGATAACACGACGCTTTCCTCCAACTGTTTTTCATTTTGGCCTCTTTGTCTCTTTTGCCGTGAAACCGCGACATGTCACGATTTCGTGACATGTCACGAAATCGCGACGTCCCTACCGCTTCTTTTTTTTCTCCAAACCGCGACATGTCGTCGATTTCTGACATGTCGCAAATCGCGACATTCCCCACTTGGCACTTCTTTGTTCTTCGTGTCGCGATTTCGCGACACCTTTGGGACCTTGGCACTTCTTTGCATTTGTGTCGCGATTTCACGACACCTCTTTGCCTTTTCTTTCTGTCACGATTTCACGACACCTCATACCTTAGCTTTTTTTTTTTCGTCACGATTTCGCGACGCCTATCCTTGGCACTTTTTTGTTTCGTCACGATTTCACGACCTTCTATACCTTTGGCTTTCTTTCAACCTGTCACGATTTCGTGACACCTCCATGCCTTGCACTTTCTTTCAAAAACTTGTCATGATATCGCGACATTCTCACACTTGACTTTCTTTCCAAACACTGTCGCGATATCGCGACATTTCACTACTTGTTCTTTCCAAAATGTCACGATATCGCGACATTCTCAATCTTTTCTTTCCAAAATGTCACGATATCGCGACATTTTCACACTTCCAAATCTCGATATCACGACATTTCAAAAAATTCTGATATCGCGACTTTCCAAAAAACCCGTCGCGATATCGCGACGTTTCCAAAAATGAAAGTGTCGCGATATCGCGACGTTTCCAAAAATGGAAATGTCGCGATATCGCGCTACTTTTAACACTTAGCAAATTTTTCAGAAATTGTAGGTTGACTCTAATGAATTCATTCATCTGTATTTTGCATTTTTACATATCTGTGAAAGATCTTTTTTACTCGAAATGATTCTAACATTTTAAAAAAGTGAATTCTAAATTGAAATCAAAGCCACAGGCAAGCCTACTTGGATACTTTGGTATATGCAAAACTTGAAGAAGAAGGAGGCAAGCAAAATTTGGAATAAAAACCTGGAAAACATCAAGAGGGTCCCTACTGTAAAATGAAAGCTAAATATTTTCAAAGGATGGAAATTCATTTTTTCAGTGGGGGTGTGTTGCTTCTCAACAAATGGCGATATCTACGGGTAAAATAGTAGCACTATTTTAGAATCCAGGACTCTAGTTTCAAAACAATATAGACCATGTACCATGCCTTGCCACAAATATTCTTCAAAATAATTTAACTACTACCTGATAGTTGTTAAAATTTCCCAAGGACATACTAGGTTGAATCACTTAAGGAAGATTTCTGATGTGCAATTATAAGCGTATAAAACTTTCTTCAAGAATGACTGGGCCTTCGAATGTTGTACTCTAGATTGATCAACTTTTCTAGAAAGGGGAAACCGAGTTGTGAAAGGGGAAACCGAGTAGGGCTCTGTTTACTAGTTTAGCCTTTTACAGCCCCGACAGAGTTACTCTTTAGATTTTCACGACCCTGATCCACAACTGTGAGGTAGTATCTACAACTTGGTAAAAGAAAACATCTTCTGAAGCCTTGGCTATCTCTTTCATTACATAACTTTTTTTTTTTTTTTGTATAGAAAATAACAGAGTGCCAGTTTTATGCTGTCTTGCTCAACTTTCACCTTCTCTCTCTCTCCTTTGAAATATACCGAAATCTGAAAAGCCTTAAAAAAGAACAATTTTTTTTTTTTAATATTTCATCAATCTGGAACTGCTTCAGCCTGGGTACTGATAGCCTCTATGGATACTCAAATAATTTCACGAATCAGAGTCCCCTCTTATGACCAACTTTTCTTGGATTCCCTGGGAGTTTCTCCAGCCAAACAGTATAGCAGTTTCTTTATAATTAAAATAATTGTGGCAAGCAAGACACAAAATCCAATCATCTTTCTACTGTTGTTCTGAATAACAAAATAGTTCCACTGTTCAGTTTAAGCAGACTATCTCTTAATTAGAATAATGAACACTGGATTTTGAACTCAGAATAAAACAATTTTAGAAGGCTGACTTTTTCTTTGCTGCCCAGGCAAAACTAAAAAAAATAGAATTTTAAAAGCTAAAGAAATTTGTACAGACCCCAAAGGATAAAACACAGAACTTTAAAATCAAACAAAATAAAATAAAACAAACTACTTTGTACAGACCCCAAAGGATAAAATAAAATAAAACAAAACTACTTTGTACAGACCCCAAAGGATAAACAAAATAAAATAAAATAAAACTACTTGAAATAAAATAAAATAAAACTACTTCAAAGCTTATTTACAATGTATACACATGTTACAACGTCTTTGTGATTTATTCAATCGATGTATTGGATGGAAAAGCTGAGAAATAATGCTTTAGATATTGACCATTAACAGGAAGGTTCAGAAAATTACCCTCCAGGTCCTGTAGAAAAAATGCATTATTACCCAGGGTTTTGGCAATCTGGTATGGCCCTGTCCATAAAGGTTGCAGCTTGGTGTTTTTACGCTTCTTTTCATGGGCTTTGTCCCACAGAAACACCAGGTCCGCAAGTTTGAAAGCCTTCGAATTGGCCCTCTCGTCAAGCCAGTGCTTGACTGTCTCTTGGTGCCGACTAAAATGCTCCACGGCTTGAAGTCGTCCACCCTGCAAATCAAACAAGTCCAACATACGAGTTTTCGTATCTGCATGATCAAAGTAATGTAAAGCAAATTTTAATCCTGGTACTAATGCTTCATATTCTACCAAATTATTTGTGCAGGGAAACTGCAAGCGATAAGACATAAAATCGGTTTGATTTTTTGGTCTTTTAAGAACAACCCCTGTACCATAACCTTGCTCAGACTTAGCTGCATCAATATGAAGTATCCCAACTTCATTATCGTGATTAAGGTGAGCTTTAACCGGTTTCTCCTTTTGAGTAGTTGTCAAATTATAAACCCCGATATAACAGCCCTCAGCAAGATTAGCAGTCTCATTCTTGGCATTATACTCTGTAATCATGAGTTTATATCTTGGTTCTCTCTTGATTCTTAATTGATTTGCAAAACCATTCCAGGGTAACCACATATGCGAGAAATCAGTAGCCAAATACCCATTCAATGATTTTGACCAATCCTTGCTCAGAAGCATCCCGTATCCTACAGGAATATCCACCACCTGAATATCAATTCTGTGTTGCGCTCTTGGCTCAGATGCTAGCTGGATATGTATATTCTGAAGTTCACCTACCACTTTAACCTCAGACTTATCCAATTGGACGACTCTCATCTCGGAGTTCATGGGGGTCAAACCCAACTGCTGACAGATGGCTAAAGGCATAACATTGGTCGAAGCACCTGAATCTACCGGACAGCTTGTGTAAGTTTTTCCCAAATATTCGGACAGTCAATAGAAAAGGTGGAACTTCAGTCTTCTCTTTATACATGGCCACATTTGCATTTGCCATCTTCTTTCCCTTTTCCAAAGGTTTGGTAGTAGGTTCAGAATATGTTTTGATCAGATTATCCCTTTGTTCTGAAATTTGGGCCAACTCATGAAGAGTGATGTTGGCTTTGATCTTCTTCATGTCCTCCACTATATTATATCCCTTATTGAGTGGAGGGACAAATGCATCTGGTCCTCTCGGATTTCCTCCCTTGGGTGGGGATGGGTTATTGCTTGAAGATGGATCTGGAGGAACACTGTGGGAGTTGTCCGGAGGGGTAGATGTAGTGTTGGGCTCCGGATTTCTATTTTTGAGGTTGTAGTTGTCCCTCCTGTATTGTTGAAAAGCTTGTACTTCATCCATGGGTAGCTCCACAACATTCTCTGATTCTTCTGGGAAAGTGAAAGAATCTAAGACCATAGCTGCACTGTGGTTGGATGAACTTGGGGCATCCGCAGTCCTTTGTTGTTCAGGAGAAACCAACTCGCCAGAAAGAGCTTCAAAGGCATTACAGAATTCCAAACAATCCAACTCCCCGTGCTGAGACGTTCCATGAATCCTGCACCAGTTAGGCAAGGCTAAATCACAAATATTTACATCATGCCCTTTACCTTTATAATCCTTATTGGGCTCGTATGGGGGCCGAGTGAATCTATTCTGTTGATAAGAAAACCTGTTTGGGTTTTCGCCGATGGACACTTGCCTTTTGAAAGTCAAAAAGTCATTTGCCAACTTTTGGACTACCCTTGAAACTTCTTCAACTCTTGTGTTATCAGCTTCTTTACCTGGATTCTGTACATTTTCAACAGGTGCTACAACCAATGGATTTCTTGATGGTGGAGTTTGACATACTGGCAACATCATCTGATGTGGTATGGGATTGAAAATAGGGGTACCTTGTGTGACCAAAGGAATTTGATGAGCATTTAAAGGTTGGGGTCCCAACTGTCTTTCCAGAACCAAAGCTTCTTTGTAAGCCTCTGTTAAATTGGTAATAGAGGGATCTCTTTTCAAGAAAACAGAAGTCATTGGATCCAGAGAATTCCTAAAAATCTCTAATGCCAGGTCTGCATTTGGCACATAATAACCAGTCAGTCTACCATAAGCCTTCTGAAATCTGACATTGTAAGATCTGACAGATTCATTTATTTCTCTTTTAATACCAGAAAACTGCTGATATAATACACTGGGATCTATTACCTCACCAAACTGCGATACAAAAACCTTTTCCAAGTCATTCCAACTGGTAATAGAATCGTTAGTGAGATTTAGAAACCAGTCGTAAGCTCCCTCCTGGAGAGTGAACGGGAACAATCTGCAAGCCACATCTTCATGTTGTACATTTAACAATTTCAGAGCATTCTTGAATGCTACTAGATGTTCTTCTGCTGTCCTAGTTCCATCATGCTTGTATCTGGGAAGATATCTCTCAAGATTTCTGGGCAAGTCATGGGCTGCACCCGAGATATTTAAGGCAGTGGAACCTAACCAGTTTGCCATTATTACTTGATTGACAATGATATTTTCAGTTGCAGTTGGAGTAACTACAAGTGGTGACAAAACTATTTCAGACAAGGACTTGGCCCTTCTGAGGCTGCTTCTTCTGGGAGTTTCTAACTCAGGCACAAGGAGCTCTCCAGCTCTGGAGTGGGACCTTGTTACTCTATAATTAGAATCCAACTTTTCACCAATACTTACAACCTTACAATCCTTAACAGACTACTGAACTTCAGGTCCTCTTTTCTAGCAATTTTAAATATTGGTGTTGAGTTCCGCTGTTTAGGCAAAAACTCAAACAAACAAGTTTAAAAAGAGCTAAAGAGGAGGGAAAAGGATTCAAAAGATAAAACACCGTACTCTCACATACAACTTACAATACTGAACGGAGTTCATGGGCCCTCCTTCTAGCGCCAATTTTAAATGTTGGTTCGACTTTTATACACACCCTGTGAAGAATGAGCATAAAATACCGATAACACTTATACGGGATAAATCCCACTCACTTTAGGATCTTGCTTGGTTATCCAAGGTGTGAGTTACAGAGTTGGGTCGAATGTCTATTCACTCTTTTCCGCTTCTGGAATAGTTTCAAGTGGACTGTCTGTTACCTTACAACGGGCTCGGGACTTCAGTTCAGTAATGTTTTTGGAGTTGGTTATCTTTGTGGATAATCGGATTTACAATCAGTTCTTTGATCTAGCTCTTTATGCTTTAGCAGATTTAAATAAAAGACAAATTTAAAGAAAGATAAAAATGGATCATTTCACGGTGGAACAGAGAGAGTAGGGTAGGGCAGAAAAGAGAAGTTTATCTAACTTAGCTGCAAAACCAAAACCACCAATTTTAGTTATACCGGTTAGCTTCACAATAGAACAAATCAAAGAGGAAAGTGTCCAACTTTCTAAGATCACTTTCAACTAAGAGCATAAGACAAAGATGAAACAGATCTAACAGAAAATTATAAACAGAAGGGAAGTCGGTTAAAATTGGTATCTCTCACCAACAGCCTAGCTCGCACAAGTGAGGACAGAGCAATTAGAACAGGCCCGAACCTTAAATCTGTAATTTTCCTTAACATGCAATAAAGACAATGAATCCTAGCAGCATATCCAATCCTGGTAACACAGATCTACAACATAATTTAAATAAACCTTAATGAAACGAAAACAAAAGAAGATGAACTTATCACAATCTAAAAGAGATTAGGCTCCTGGCCACGCTATCACAGAAAAAGAAAAATCACACCAACTCTAAGTCCAGAACAAAGCATTCAAACAAGATTTGCAGGAAATTGCTCCAATAGCTTCTATTTCTAAGTTTTCGCCTCCCGTGATTTACATTCAAAAGAAGTATTTATAGACCCAGGACAGACCTTGATCTTTTTAGAAATATCTTCTTCTCAAACCCTAAATTTTATCCTCTTAACCTTACTACCCGGGTTTTACAATATAAGGCCTTTAAAAATAGAGTTTTGATAAACCCTAACCACTCTGCAAATCTCAGTGTAGTTACTTGCCATAAATGGAGAAGGCATGATCTGATATTATTCTCATCCATCTATAATCGCAAGTAAATATCTTCATCTTTCTGGTGCACTTGCGAGAGGGTCTCATTAATTCCTCAGAGAAATTCGGATGAGTCACCGGTTTCTCTGACATTTTATCTTCGTAGAGCCGCTTCTGAGTTGAAATTCTCCGCATGCCATTACTTTCACCATAAATTCTTCTATTAAATGCGTCCATCGGCAAATTCCGGTAATGTGTGTAGATATTTTCATTTTTCGGTCAATTGCCGACATACTCCATTAAATGGGCAGCTGCTTAGTCACCGTAAAGTCTCTTTGCGGCCAGATCTATAAAATCTGGATGAACCAACAATTCTCGACATCTCCAATTTCCATGCGACGGCCTTCATTTAATCCGTGCTTACTTTGTCTTTTTCGCCATTACTTCCGCTAGTATGCAACTCCGGATGGCTTTCTGCAAAAGACAAGCAAGGATTAGTACTTTAATATTATTAAATTAAAACCTTAATGTTCATTATATGTCGGCTTTATTTGCTTTTGACACGTGTCATGATAACACGACGCTTTCCTCAAGCTATTTTTCATTTTGGCCTCTTTGTCTTTTTTGTCGCGAAACCGCGACATGTCGCGAAATCGCGACGTCCCCTGCGCCTATCACTTCTTTGTTTTGCCTGCCGTGAAACCGCGACATGTCGCGAAATCGCGACATTCCCCCGACTGGGCACTTCTTTGTTCTTGTCGTGTCACGATTTCGCGACACCTATCTTTGCCTCGGCACTTCCTTTAAACCGTGTCGCGATTTCGCGACACCCCCTCGGCTTTGGCACTTCCTTGCTTTGCCGTGTCGCGATTTCGCGACACGGCCATACCTTAGGCCTTTCTTTTTTGTTTGCGTCGCGATTTCGCGACGCTCTATACCCTTGGCCTTTCTCTTTTGTTTGCGTCGCGATTTCGCGACGCTTTATACCTTTGGCCTTTCTTCTCGAACCGTGTCGCGATTTCGCGACACCTCCATGCCTTAGACTTTCTTTCAAAAACCTGTCGCGATATCACGACATTCTCACTACTTGGCACTTTCTTTCCAAAAATGTCGCGATATCGCGACATTTTCAATACTTGCACTTTCTTTCCAAATATGTCGCGATATCGCGACGTTTTCATTACTTGGTCTTTTCTTCCAAAACACGTCGCGATATCGCGACATTTTCATCAAGTTTGGCTTCCGACTCAAACCTGTCGCGATATCGCGACGTTTTCGAAACTTGGCTTGCTCTTCCAAAAAATGTCGCGATATCGCGACGTTTCCAAAACTGGAAATGTCGCGATATCGCGACATTTTCAAAAATGGAAATGTCGCGAAATCGCGACTTTTAACACTTAGCAAATTTTCCAAAAATTGTAGGTTGACTCTAATGAATTCATTCATCTGTATTTTGCATTTTTACATATCTCGTGAAAGATCTTTTTACTCAGAATGTTTCTAACTTTAAAGAAGTGAATTCTAAATTGAAATTAAAGTCACATGCAAGACTACTTAGATACTTTGATATATGCAAAACTTGAAGAAGAAGGAGGCAAGCAAAATTTGGAATAAAAACCTGGAAAACATCAAGAGGGTCCCTACTGCAAAATGAAAGCTAAATATTTTCAAAGGATGGAAATTCATTTTTTTAGTGGGGGTGTGTTGCTTCTCAACAGTACCCAATTCAACTTTTTGATAGTGTGGACATTCGAACCTGGGACCTCCCTTGGAGGATTACCCTCTCCTCTCCAATTCACCTACAACACCTGGTTATGGTGCATGTAACCTTAAGTTAGTTAGGTTGGGTCGAATGGATTAAATTCATACTTTAGGGATTAAGGTTTTACCCTACTCTTATGTTATTAGATTGGATAGCATATGTACAATACTCTTTTTTTAGCATTATATTCTCAATATGCTATGATATGTTGAGATATTGTAGTTGGGTTCGACTCTTATATTAGAAGATCTCTCGAGTTGATTTCTTTTTTAAGGAATATTGTGTGGAGTTGCCCTGCCTTGACGGTGACACACATTATATGTCTCTTGTTTGGTGTATTTGTGCGATACTGGCTCTTGTAAGATTGGGCTTTTACGAGGACTCTCATGCAACATGGTTCTCGTGGTCTACAATCAACGTTGTGCAAGGGCTAAAAAATGTTTTGCATTATAAATGTCATACTTTGTTTATGGATAATTTATATATTGTTCTTGGATTTTCTCAATTAGAGAGTTTGGGAACTATTAGTCTTAATTTGCAAAAGAAGTCCATGAAGCTTTGGTATGATTAAAAATAGGTAATGTGGCAAGGTAATCCTCATTTATTACAATGAAGAACCAATCAAGCTTGACAAGGACAAGGTTGTTCAAGCTTAAGTTTTTGAATAAAAGTGCAAGGAATAAGCTAAAGAGGGGCATAAGTGAGAATCTCTAGAAGAACACATGGAAGAACATGAATGTTAGCATGAGGGGAACTCAAGTGATCATGAAGAAAGCTCAAACCCTTCATCCACATAACAGATAAAGGAATAGGCAGATAGTAAGGTTGAAAAGTTAGAGAAGAACAAGAAGGTCTACAAAGGTTATGGTATATTGACATCTAAATTTCCTTTGAGAGGAAACAATCATGGAAGCATGGTGTGGAGCACCAAAGGAGAAATAGCTATAGGTATACTGGACATCAAAGGAGCAAGAAGTATGGGTATATACAGTGCCAAAAAAGCAATGACTACGGACATATATGGAACTAGAGGAGCAACAACTATGCTTGCACACATTGTCAAAAGAATAGTAATTGTGGGTATAGATGGAATCAAATAGAGTGTTGATTTTGTAGCATGGCAGTAACAAAGACCATCACCTACATGAATGGATTGATGATCATGTTTTGTTTCACCTAATTATTTGATTTTATTATATACATTAAGGTCAAGGTGTGCGAAGGGGGTGGAATTGTATGTGCAAAGGGAGGTGGAATTTATGTACCAAGGTCCATCTTATTGATGTATATTGTGGCTATGGTATAGTCAACATGTGTTGCATATTGGGTCAAATGGATCAAATAACTTAAGGATTAAAGTTTTACCCCCCTCTAATGTTATTATATTGGATAGTATATGTATAGTACTCTTCTTTTTATCACTGTATCCTCATCATGCTTGGTATCTTGAGATATTATAGTTGGGTTCAGTTCTCACATTAGAAGATCTCCCGCATTAATTTCCTTTTTAAGGAGTATTGTGTCGAGTTTCCCTGCCCTGAGGGTGTGTTTTTTGAAGTTATTTAGTATTAGGGTCAATTAACACACATCATGTCCCTTATTTGGTGTATTCGTGTGATACTAGGCTTTTGTGATATTGGGATTTTACGAGGGACTCTGATAGCACACAATTCTTTTGGGTCTGCCATTAATGTTGTCTAAGGGCTCCATTTGGCATATGCCAAAGCATATCGTTGATTAGAAATCTCTTCTTAGTTTGGGGTTTTATGAGGGACTCTCTTAGCACATAATTCTTATTTGTCTTCCATCAATGTACATGCAAGGGCTCGATGTGACATATACCAAAGCACATCATTGATCAGGAATCTCTTGTTAGCTTTTTTATCTAGTTGCGATAATGACCTCTTTCCTTTGTGCCTTCTTTGTTTCTTTGCACGTGAGGACTCTATTTTTATTTCTTTGTCCTTGAGGACTCCATGAAACTTACTTTAAAAGTGAGCATTTATTTCGAATTTTATTTTGATTCTTGGCTAGTGAGGCCCAGGGCTCAAAGCTAATTTGTCATATAAAGGGGGTTTAACCCCATGATGTGCCTATGTAAGTAATACCTTACCAAGTTAGCTACAATTGTTATAATAAGATGTTAATTGTCTTTCACTTCAAAGGCCTTGAATTATATCAGACAAGTGAAAGTTGAAAGACAGAAAATATATATTTGGCTAGTATCTCACTTTCCATGGTACTATTGGGTTTTGATCATGTATTATATGATGCTAAAATAATCTGAGTTTGTCAAGTTGCCTTAATGGTTATATTCACAATACTTGCTGCATGCTCCTTGCTTTGATTCAGTCAGGGGTTAAGTGACACACGTTTTATATTATAGTTTTCCCTGTTTTTCCCAGTTTTACTTATGTTGATCCAATTTGTTTGGGGTTTATTATTTAACACACATGGTAACTATATTAGATTTATCTGGTCCCATAGGTCGTTTGTTACCTTATGAATGTTGAAATGGTTATATATTTGGAGATAAGGCTTCCCATGATGAATTAAGACTGTTGAAAATTTGTTCAAAATTTTGAGCTGAGTGTTTAATAGCTAGATCAGTTGCATCTCTGACTAATTTTTTCATACATTTTCTCTTATTTTTGATGTCAAAGCAGAGTACTTGCATAGAATAGACTTGATTCAGGACCTGAATTTTAACACTGCATCTACTCGCATAAAGGTGACTCCTGACGGAGAGTATCTAATTGCATCAGGTTTGTCTGCTAAGCTTTTGTGAAGGCAATTCGTAATTTGGAGTGTCATGATAGATGGTTAGATTTAGATGGCATAATGTATGATTTATTTTGAAGACTTTGCAGGCTTGTAATGTAGTTCCTCTTTTACTGCAAATTTTCCTTTTCTATATTATCTGTTTACTATGCATTTTTCACTCTTGAGTAAATTAATATATTCTTAAAATTTTTCTTGAACATTTTGTTATTTGAAAGTGTGTTTTTTTTTACAACAAAAAAATCGTAATTTTATTTCAAGAATGAAAGAAAATTACACTTCTCAAGTGCCTTGGCACAAACAAAAACCCAGATAAAAACAGATTACTGGGAGTCAAAATATAATTACAGTCGAGCAGATCAGAGAGGAAAACCCTTCTTCCAAATAACATGGGGATAATAAGGATAAAATTCCTTATATATCAATACATAATCATGAAAATAACCTCCATGTCCATAACTGTTAAGAAAAATTACAGATTTTATATCTGCAAGAGGAAACACAATAACAGAAAAGAAAAACAGCAACACAAGTAACACAAAGATTTACGTGGAAACCTGCAATGTGCAGGAAAACCACGGGGCAATGGCAACTTCTCCTTTTATTATTTTCAGCAAACTTTACATTCACGTTTTACAACGTTTCAACATTCCTCCATTCAACATATGCAAGGGGGATCAAGTCCCTTTTATAGAGCGGAAGGAAGACTCCAAACTGTTCATTTCCTCTCCCAAAGGAAGCCTCCAAAAACTGTTCATTTCCGCTCCCAAGGAAGGCGCCTGAACCTGTTCGTCTTCCGCGGTTAGACGTCTATCCTGGACGTCTACTTGCCTAGACGTCTGGCCTAGACGTCTAGCAGCCTAGACGTCTGGCCTAGACCTCTGGTCTGCTGCCAGGACGTCTGGCCTAGACGTCTAGCAGCCCAGACATCTGGTCTGCTGCCTAGACGTCTGGTAGCCCAGACGTCTGACCTAGACATCTGGCAACCCAGACATCTAGTCTACTGCGTAGACGTTTGACCTAGACGTCTAGCAACCCAGACATTAGCTCCAGTATAGCATCTGTTGGCTGGATACTGTCTTCACTCCTAACAATAACCTGGATAGAAACCAGCGAAAAACAAACCAGCAGAAAGAAAAAGAAACAGTAAAAATCTGCCATAAAGCTCTAATCAAATGAACAGACCCACAGTGAAAACCTAGAGCTAGCACAAAAACTAGGGTATGATATGTGGGTGAAAGAAGAAACTCCATCCTTGATCTCTTCCATTTGCAAGAAACCTTTTGGAACCTGTTGACCTTCCTTTGATAACCTATCTGCTTCTTGATTTATTTCCCTATAAACATGAGTAAGAGATATTTTCAAAAAGGGAAATTGCCTTCAGCAGTTCATCTCCCACCGGTCTGAGCAGATTATTTTGTAATTGAGTAGATCCATTTATCCAGTTGATGACTAGAGTAGAATCTCCAAAAATTTGTAATTTTTTCACATTTCTCTCTTAAGCACACTTCATTAGCAATCTCAACGCTTGAAACTCAGCAAAATTGTTGGAACCTTATCGAAGACCTGCTTTAAATTTGATATACTGGGTATCCAAGAAGTACAGAATGCCTCCCGTGCTACTAAAAGCCGACTGTCTTTGACTGGCCCCATAAAAAAAACCCCATGGTTGAGACTTTTCAATGAACAAATTGTCTACTTGTTGAGGTTTCTTATGTTTGCAAGGCCCTTTGTTGATAGAGACCAAAGTGATTTTGAAAGTATGTTTATCAAAATGCAAAATCATATATCAACGGGCTAAGCAAATTATTTATGTTTTTCCAGAGCATAAAACTTGTTAGAAAAACTAAACTATCTGAAGAAGTTGTCATGATATTAGAGGTAATTGTAAATCTTCCAAGGTAAAACACAAACAAGGGGATTCAGCACGGGTAAACTAGTGCTTCAATGGTTCTTCGCCCATCCAAGCATATATTAGGGTTCAAACACTTGATCTTATTAAGATGTATTGTTACCATCCAAAATTAAGATCTAAGCACAATGATCAGAATGATATGCTTTTGCCTCACAAAGGCCACAACCTTCAGGCTTTGGCCA
Source organism: Wollemia nobilis (assembly GCA_028583015.1). NCBI lineage: Eukaryota > Viridiplantae > Streptophyta > Pinopsida > Araucariales > Araucariaceae > Wollemia > Wollemia nobilis. Next base: position 706,568 of record JAQPPZ010001127.1, read on the forward strand.
TATATTGACAAGAATGATTCCTATTGCCAATTCATCTATGCTTATAGTGCAGAAAATTGGCACAAAAGGAAACTATTTACTTGACCATGATCAGAATAATGTTTGACAATGTTTCTGGACCCTTATAGTGCAGAAAATTGGCACAAAAGGAAACTATTTACTTGACCATGATCAGAATAATGTTTGACAATGTTTCTGGACCCTGGTGCAAAAGAATTGGGGACATGTTCTGCAATTGCTGGAGAGACTCCATATACTTCAGGGAATGACACCAGGTATGCAGCCCTAAATCTCTCTTGACAGTCTTGAGCCTCTTTCAGGGGTATTATATAGGTTGAAGGAGCCATCCCCACTGTGGAGTACATGGAAGGAACATCCCACGGGTATCCTGAGCAGGAAATGACGTCCTTGGGTAGCTTCCCTTCCATTTCCTACATTTGAGAGCCAACCAAGATGTTTTTCCAGGGATCCCACTATCCAGGAAATGCATGAAACTTAGGGAATGTGTGCTGGACTGTTAGGGAAGAGTTCCCTGTGAAACATGGAAGGAAAATCCCCGGGGCAGTTTGAGCAAGGAATGGTGTCCTTGGGCTTTTAGCTCTGCGTTTATTACGTTTCAGGGACAGCCAGCGATGTTTTCAAGGAATCCACCCATCCATGAAATGCAGGAAATGTAAGGAATGCAGCTTGCACCCTTGGGGACAACTTACCTATGAAAATCTGGACCAAACTCTAACTTACCAAAGTTGAAGGATGGCTTTTACTGATAAACGAAAATGCTTTCCCTTTATATAAGGTAGTGGTTAAGATGGCTATACACCAGTTGACACAACCATATCAATAGTTAAAGAAATGCATTACCAAACCACTTTAGCTCTTCAACTGCAAAAGGGACATATTAGATGTTCTTTTCATTTGAGTTGGGTACACAAAACAATCACATAAGGTGCATAGAAATTTTGGCAGAAGTAGTTTATACTTTGCCGTTCGTTTCAGTTGCCTCAATTTTTTGTTCTATACAATAAGCCACTACATGGATTTATAAGACGCTCGAGTCTCTGTATTCTGGACATTTGTATGGTGCTGATGGACACTCATCTTCTTTAAAAAGTGATGCTGACACTGTTAACCGCTTCATGAAAGCAAAAATATGTAACCTTCCTATACAATGGAACATGTGGAAAAAGATGCATGTGATATATATATATATATATATATATATATTGATTTTTGTAATGTCCCCTTTCTAGACAGTCAGTGTTCAGTGGTGATTTAGCCTATTCCTGGGTTCCCATAGGCTAAATAGGGATGTTTGGGAACCCTAAGTGGGTTGTTCCCTTGCGATCAGTGATTCACCAGCTCTCCTCTGCCTCTTTCTAGAGGCAATTCGGAGCTTTCTTCCACCACTTATTATTTTTAGTAAGTTGGAGCTGAGACGTTCAGTGGTGATGAATTTTATGGGTTTTTGTTCAGAGTAGTGCTAAGGAGTTCTGAGTCCTTCCGAGGGCTCTGTTGGGTGATTCTGATGGAGTTACTATTTATAGTAACTGCTCATTTTGGCAGTGTCAGCTTTGGTCTGCTTCATTCCACATTTGCAGTGTTCAGGTTGCCTTATTTGATGAATTTATTCAGTTGCTAAGGTTGGGCGAAATATTTGGAAGTTATTAAAGTTACTTTTTAATTAAAAAGGGCCAAATGATATAAAAAAAAAAAAAAAAAAAAAGTAACTATGTTTTTTTTTAAAACAACGTTGTCCTAATAGGCCAAGGGGGTGGATGCACATCCCAAGGGGGGACGTAAGAGTTCTTAAGGCAATAAAATAATATTATTTTGAAATGTGTTTGGAGCCCAAAAAACCTAAAAATGAGGCATGGGGTTTATATTGGAGTTTTGGAGCTCATTTGCATCATCTTCTTTTTGGCAACATAACAGAACTCTGTCAAATTTGCTTAAGCAATTGCAGACTTTGGCTTTTGGAGACGAAAACCTCCATTGGTATCACTAGTTTCGGGGGTTAAAGGTCCTCCCTAGTCAGTTCTGGGTGTTTCTACTTCAGGGGACATAGATTTGAGCTTGATTTGCAGCGGTAGGGTTTGTGATTTCGACAACTTCAGTGAGTGTTTGAGGAGATCTTCTGGGTCTTCTAGTTTTTGGTCATTTTCATCTGGGTGTGCTTCAGTTTAGTGTTTTGTGGTGTGATTTGAGGGTTCTTGTAGCTGGCCATACCATTTAGGAGTGCATTGGAGAACGTGTGAAGCATTTATCTCTTAATCCGGGAAGTTTCTCATTTTGGGTTTCCTAGCATATGTTTTCCAAGTTTAGGCGATGAGAATAGAGGCAATTTGATGAGGGTTTGGAGTTGGAGTGAATTTATTTTGCTGGTCGTACCTTTTCTAGCCGGCCATACCATTACCTTGGGAAGTGTGAATAAATTCAGTCAACTTTCGGGTGTGTTTGCTGTCCAGACATTGGCGCCTAGCTTGTACAAGATTGTTGCATTTTACAGCATGTTGTTCGGAGCCCGTTTGATAAAGTTATGAGCATTTTGGTGTGTTTAGCTGTGTATGGTTTATTTCCAGAATTTTGTATCAGACCTGTACTTGCATTTCCAGGTCAGAAATTTGAATAATATAATGTTGTTTGGTGTTGGGTTTCAGTTTGTTTCATTCCAGTTTATGTTTATGCAATTTAGAGTTTTTCTTTATGCATATGTTCACACATTATAAAGCACAAAAACCCCAAAACAATTGCATATAATACCTATCAGCAAAACATAAGAAAAAACACAAAAAAAAAAATCAAACATTACAAAAACAGAAACAAAGAAAAAACCCTCAGATATTTCAGAGCAGCAAACAGGGGTGTCTATTACAATATTGTAGGTGATTCTTACCAAATGCGTTACCTAAACATAAACTGAAGTAAGATTTACACCAAGATATGCATTTAATAACTCTTGAAAAATGTTTTAGCTAATCATAAACTGAAATAAGCATCTTCCTGCTGGGTGTAATGATCATTCCAGTGTTGTTTCTCCCACCTTTTGGGGACGTGTACCTTGTGAAGCACTTGTACCAGTGGAAACTCCCAAAAGTAATAGAATGGCTTTTACTGATAACTCAAGATACATCTATAAGAAAGCTGTTAACAGAATTACATACTAGCCCATATGAATAGTTCACATATAAATGTATTAAGAAAGCACTTTTTCTCGCTCTAACATGTGAAGAACTGTATGACTCTATAAATACGTTATAAAAATCCAATAAAACAAGTGTCAAATGTACCTTGTACCTCTTCCAAATATTAATCCTTCCAGTTGAATCAACTCAACTCCCAAAAGTAATAGAATGGCTTTTACTGATGACTCAAGATACATCTATAAGAAAGCTGTTAACAGAATTACATACTAGCCCATATGAATAGTTCACATATAAATTTATTAAGAAAGCACTTTTTCTCACTCTAACATGTGAAGAACTGTATGACTTTATAAGTACGTTATAAAAATCCAATAAAACCAGTGTCAAATGTACCTTGTACCTCTTCCAAATATTAATCCTTCCAGTTGCACTATGATATAATCAACTCAACAACTAAAGTGATACTGGTAAATCACTAATGAAATTGAAGAGTGTTCACCTGACTTATGAAAGTTTCCCATGGAATAGTATGTATGGAAGGAAAAACGAAAATAGGGACTGAAAGAATAAGTATAACTGTGCCAAAAATTAAAGGAATGAGTGGACTAAAAGCAACTTAGGAAGTGCTCTTCCTTTGAGTAAAGGCTTTTTCAATTATCACCATAGGGGACAAGGGACTCATTGCTTTATTGAGCAAACCATTTCCCTAATCTAGTGCTCAATTTAGTGGCAGTTAAAATGATTTACTTTTCCATTTTGTTATTGTTGCTAGAGAACACTAAAATTATCAATAATGTCTAAGAAGGCTTGGAATATTATGGACAATTCCTGTCTCCTGATCCAAAGGAATCATAGGTTTATTCAACTTGTTCATTCACATAGTCATTTTTTCGTGACTAATCTATTTTAGTAAAGTTAATCTTAAATATTGTTAGTGTTTTAGCGAAAATGCCTTCCAGGGGGCACCTGCCCATGGGGCGGGGGGATGCAAGGAGCTTTACCCTTTATAGCTCTCACAGTCCATTTATTTGCTAAGACTTGTGCTTTAATGTTTGCAATCCCCAAACCAGCTTTTGTAAGAGAAGTACATGTTTGGAGCGACCCTAGAGAGTCCTCTCTCCCCCTTGCTTACCCTTAAAGAACGACAACCTTTTCCAACAGTTTACAGGTTGTTTGTGAATGAAAGAGTAAAGAGAAATTAAATGCTTCTTGTTGCTAATATCTTGTCATCAATTGTAACCTTTCTTGCAAGTGGCACATCAAGGTCAACCTATTATTACATTTCTTTTTTTATTTTTATTTTTTATTTTCTCAAGTTTAACCATAATCTGTTGCCTATTATTAGCAATGGATAAGTGGATGTTAAAGGGAATACCCAAATAACAAACAATTTATTTAGGTTTCATAATCTTCTATTTTTGGCTAAACCAATTTAGAGGAGCATACTAGCTTAAGACTGTGACTTTTGTCTTTTCCTCACTAACACCACCACCAGTAGCTTTTGTATAAGTGTTCAAGAACAACAATATTCCTACAAATGATTGCTGTCTAAGCTTTTGGATCAAGACTAACACATAAACAAAATGAACGTTTTATAATTGATAACCTTGAGTTAAAGACACTCCTGTTATTTGCCCTTGGATTTTGGCTTTCTCTAAAAGGTAACCAAGAGCATCTCCAAGAATCATGCATATAGGGATCCAAGGTACATCCTTCTCAAATGGATCGATATATTTAACAAATTGGATCGTATGAAACTCCATTGACATTGATCCTCACGGAATCATTCATAAAGAGTGTTGCTCTGACCTTGATAAAATAAACCTTTAAAGCCCAACTAATCCAGCATATTTAAAACAAATTCTCATTCTATCTTGTTACAAGCTTTTTGATAAACAATCTTTAAGATTAAGGCTTTTTTACCTGAGTCCATTCACTTGCTTCACCACCTATAGTAAGATTCTTAGGGGCAATTTGTGCAACAAGGAACTTAATTCTTCTAGCAAGTTTTTTTTGCATTTATTTTGCAGGTGACTTTATTCAGTGCAGTTAGTCCCAACCACCATTTCTCATTTTTTACTCTTAAAGATTAGTTTGATAAGACCTTCCCTGATTAGCTCACCCATAACTCCTTTTCTAATGGGTTCTTAGCTCATTTAAGAAGTATATGCTGGTTGCAAGAAAAATCTTCATATAGAATTGCATCGGGAGGCTGTTCAGCCTAGAGAATTTGTCTTTTTTCCATTTCCTTTACAAAGCCTCAAATTATTTGGCTTTAATTTACTATACAAATTGTACCCGTTTAAAGCATTCAATTTTTTGTTAGAACCCACTTGCTGGTGGCCATTTTGACTAGAAGGCTGTTTTGAGTAACACATGGCATTCTATGGATAATTTTATTCTTTTTGTGAGATGGGATTAAGTATGGATGAGCAGATCAATACTAATATCATACTGCCCCTTTCTCTATGACATGTTTCTTTCTTTTAAGTATGGAGAGTAAGATTGGAGAGATATTGCTTGAGTGCTCTCAGTGCTTCACGAGTCTTGTTGTCAATGTTAAGTGCAAAATGTACCTTTTTAGAAGACTGAATTACTGTATGCCAGGTTTCTTCCATGTTTTCTGCCTTTTGTTGTATGGTATGACTGAATCATTTTGTAAGGTATTGATAGGGTATACTTTTACAAATTCAATATACAATTCCACGTTTTCATTGGCATCCTTGGGTATTGAACCATGGTCCTCCCACTGCGAAACCATTGCTTATAACTGCTGGAGCTTTAACTTTGTGACAAATAATTTGTTTTGTTGTGAATATTAGTTTTACACATAGTCACAAGGAGCTGGGGATAGGGACAGGTACAAAGATGGGTATGGGAAGAGATGCCAATTTTCAGACAAGGGGTATGTGGGTACTTGGAGACATCTATAAATAAATAAATAAAAGAAATACAGTATTTAATTTTTTAAAACTAAAGTATGCTAGAAACATAAACAATAAATAAACTTTAGAAATAATCAAAGATATGAAATGTATCGAAATAAAGTAGCTTACATAAGATGTCAAGGATAGTGGAAATTCTACTCACAATTTAAAGTATAATCTCATAAAATGGTAGTGTTAGGAGTACATATTAATGTATGCCAACAAGTTGGGAAGCCAAAAAAAGAAAACTTGTATGCATATTAAAAGTATGAACAAAATTTATTCATTGACATTATCAAGTCTTGCAGTGGCTCTCTCCTCCATCTCCAACTCCTTTGATAGGATACTCTCTAGTTATCAGTCATTCCTGAACCACTGGTTCAACCACTACATCTTCCAGGGTCGCGGATTCTCCATCAAGTGGAAGTTGGTCCTATTTTGCTGAAGGACCATTTTGGTACCCTGGTTCTATACAAGACAAAGTCAAAGTGCACTATGAATGTGAATTAGGTTCTTCGGCTTCTTTGACCCAAGTCAGTTCCTCTTCGGTGAATGAATGTAATCAAAGTACTCCAATTCCTCTAACATGCTGAAGAACTGGCTACTTGTGAGAGTAGTTGCAAGGAAATGATCACAATTCAGGTGTTTCACTGCCATGGTTGTACCAACAATCTATTGGGTCTTTCTTTACATGCCTATTATACAAGGGTTCAACTAACACTAACAAAATATCGTCGTCCATGTGAAAAGTTTGACCAGTAGTCATGATAATAGTTGCCTCCCCTCTTTGGTTATAAATCTTCCTCACCTCGGCCCATAATCTTTTCATTACCTCTCTCTGGTTGCTAGGAGGCCTCTTCTTGCTAACTTCCACACCATACTACTTCATATTCAAAGCATAAGCAGCCATGTGTAGAGTATGTTTAGTTTGTTCCATCTTCTATGTATTTTGGCCTCTATCAATAACTATACATATGGATCTATCATGTCTAGTAATTTTAGTCTTTTTATTGCTAGGAGGCCTCTTCTTGCTAACTTCCACACCATACTACTTCAGATTCAAAGCATAAGCAGCCATGTGTAGAAGTGTGTTTAGTTTGTTCCATCTTCTATGTATTTTGGCCTTACCAATAAATATACATATGGATCTTTCATGTCTAATATTTTTAGTCTTTTAACATAGAATCAATATTCCCACAATTTTCCCCTAAGCATGGCTTGTTAGAATCTACAAAGTGAATCATCTTACAAATAGGCTTAATGAAGTCAACAACAAATTTAACATTAGTACAAAAGTAAATCATCGAGGACCATCCGTCTTACCAGAATTGCTATGTCTGTTGATGATTGCTTCTAAGCTATCCATGCACCACTCACCAAAGTGGAGCATAATATCCTGTTGACTGAATGAATAAGCTCAAGAAGTAAGAATAAAGAGGCAAAACATTTATCAGCTGGTTCGAGGATTTCCTCTTTCACAAATGGGTTGCAAATGGCGATGATTTCTTATAGACATTTGCATTTTTATGCCATGTCAATGAGCTGCACAATTCCATCAAACTTGCCAATGCTCTTTGAAATGAACCTAACAACTATCTTATCATATCATATCTCCTTTATATACAATGTATATTGAATCCTTTGTGGTTCAACTTCTAGTTAGTGACTATATTTTTTTGGGCTTCTAGTCTCTACACGTTTTGGCTTGTGGCCAAGACAATTTTTGCCTATGATGTGAAAGGGTGAAACCCAAGATACCAAAGGTTGTAACCTAATATACCAAAAGGCGTGATTGAAGATATCAAATGGTGCGACTTGAGAGCAAAAGGGTGCAACCTGAGATACGAAAGGGGGTGATTCAAGATAGAAAAAGGTGTGACCTAAGATACCAAAAGGTGTGATTGGAGATATCAAAGGGTGCTACTTGAGAACAAAAGGGTGGAACCTGAGATACAAAAGGATGCGACCTGAGATACCAAAAGGGTGCGACTTAAGATACGAAAAGATATAACCAGATAATGAAAGGGTGCGACCAAGATACAAAAAGTGTGCAATCTGTGACATGAAAGGGTGTGGCCCAAGATACGTAAGAGTGTGGCTTAATAACAAAAGGGTGCAAACCAAAATACAAAAGGTTGTGGCCCAAGATATGAAAGGGTGCAAACCAAGATACAAAAGTGTGTGACCCGAAAAAAAGTGGTATGATCCATTATATAAAATGGTGTGATTAAAGATCCAAAAAGCGTGCAACCCAATATCCAAAATCTAAAACAAATTAAAAAATTAGAATATAATGGCTTATACTCCTGCCTTTTCAGAGAAGGAGGATGCTGAGCCTTGGTTGAATACCTCTAAAGAAAGTCATTCATTGATGGGCATCTTTATGGAGTTTTGTTTCACAAATGAAGCAAAAGAATGGTGGAAAAATGTCGAATTAACACTAACAAAAATAATATTTAACTTTGGGTGAGTTTGGAAATATTTCCTTAGGCAAATGGTCAAAGAATGTATCAAAGAAAGCAAAAATCCCAGTTAAAAGAAAAAAATAATGAGATCCATAGATTGAAAGGATCAAAACAAAACCTTATCAAGGCAAACGACTTCCACAAAAGAAAATGGAACTCATTAAAATCAAATATAATATTTTTTTAAGATTTTGTTTGATAAGGATAAAGAAATTGATCTATTGAAGACTCGCAGTCAAGTTTTGCTTAAAGAAGTAAAAGATCTAAAGAATAATAGGAAGTGGCATTCTAACCAAAACCTGCATTCTATTGATAAAGAAACATCTACAAGTAATATTAAGCACGTTGATAAGTTTGATGCTACTAATGATGTAATCACATATTCACAACCATTATGAAAAGACCCAACAACGATACACCTAAAATAAGGTCGGATTCACAAATTATTTCATTAAAGCATCTTAAAATTGAACCTTATAGACATGCTAATCATGACATATCTATCATCATCAAAAATCTATTTATCAACATCCATATCATCTTTAAAGACAAAAAGGTTTTGGTTCTTATAAAAAATACTCATATATTTCAAAGTTTCAAAGACATTTATGGATTCTAGATCGAAGGAAATTGTTACATGATCCCAACTCAAAAACAATGCCTCTTAAGGTCGATCTAGGATGGATTAGTCCTGATTATATTCCAAAGTTTCAAAGACATTTATGGATTTTAGATTGAAGGAAATTATTACATGATCCCAACTCAAAAACAATGCCTCTTAAGGTCGATCTAGGATGGATTAGTCCCGATTCAGTTTGATGATATTCTCAGTATTTGCAGAATTCATACCATCACATGTCTTCTCCTGCTTTAGGAAAAAGCCAATCTATTTTGAGTAATGTCTCGAGGGAACCTGCAAGGAATCAAATTAAGAAAAGAAGATGTTCATTGATGTTTGGAAATATCTGATGATGCTTTGAGGTCAAAGCTTTTTGGAGAAGGGGAGACATGAAATGAACCTAACCACTACCTTATTGTATCTCTTCTTCTTGTTCATTTCTCCTTTATATACAGCAATGTATATTGAATCCTTTATGGATTTCATGTAATAGACCTATTGGTCCATTACATCCTTCAGTGCATTATTCAATGTGAGCAAACAACAGGGCATCCAAAATATGTGCCATCATATTGTTTGTACCAAAAAGCCAGCTGCTTTACAAATTGGGGCAGCATTAACAACTTGGACAACATGTGACGCCCCCATATACTCAATGGTCTCACATAGCTGGTTGTTTATAAACCTTGGACTTTTCTTTCGCCCCAAATAATCAATCGCCCCCAAGAAATAAGGCCTTGCAGTGGAAGTTAACATCAGGTTTAAAAGTGGATGGTTTGAAACTTTGAGGTATTGCTCCAAATGTCCATCTCAATGTTACACCCCATTTGACCAAGCTGTTTTGATTGGTGCGATTTGTTACTGTAACTTTATTTTATCCATTGTTGATCTGAACTATGCTGAGTATTTTAGATCCAACTGGTTTATATCCTTCTGGCGCATTGCTTATAGCATGATCAATCTCCTCATAGTAAGGTGAGTGAACAATATTAAATGATATGCAGTAGCTCCATCAACCGCATCTTGACCCTTCACATCATAAAGGTCTCCAGTCGGGTTTGACTTAATACTATAGTGTGTTCTTTTGAGAGAAGAACCCGCATCTTGGACCTCCTCCACTGTAAACAGAGGTACAGGTAGGGTCTAGGAAATTTTAGGTTTCAGGGTAAGGCCTATGCAATAATAGTTTGTTTTTTTCCCGGTCTCTAGATCTCTAGACATCATCTTCACCTTCTTGGAGGATATTTCTTATCATGTCCTTTGATGTTGCCATTGTCCTGGCTAAGCGGTAGAAATCCTGGTGATATCCTCAGTATCCTAAGGATGCAGGGGGACCGTTTGTCCCTCCTGGGTTCATGTAACTTGGCAACCCTCTCCATTAGTCCTACTTTATTCTCTATGAAGTATTAAGAAGGGTTTTTAAAATATTTAACTTGACTTTAAGGTAGTTTTCTCTTACTTTAATTTCTAATGTATTATTCTTATGTTTATTCATTCTTTTATAGACTGACATGGAGGGTAGTAGTAGTTTGGATAATGTCCCAGCAAATAGTGAAGATGAACTTCATAATAAACAAAGTTGTCAATCAAATTTGGCATTATGAATTGGATTATGTAAGCTCTCCCCTGTTATGATATTCAATAACCTTGTTATTGATGGGTATGGCATTGCATAAACTTGTTTTGGTTTCTGGTTACCCTCTTTGCCAGGGTTGTTTTGTAGGGGAGCTGTAGGCACAGCTGTTCGATTTGATTCTGTACTAACTAATTCTTGGAGCATTTGGTTTGTTCATTAACTTAATCAGTACATTTTCTCATGATATTTTGCAGGCACCTATCCACCTCAAGTAAAAGTATATGAATTGCGCCACTTGTCATTAAAGTTTGAGCGACATTTTGTGGCAGAAATTATCGATTTCCAGGTTTTTGTCCAAAACTCTTTTTTTACCCATATTTGTAATGTAGAGGGTGCCCTACTGGGGCAATTCTTGGGCAATTCCCTGCACCAAGTAAAAGAAAAAATATAAATACTATAACTGAAATTGATTATATTGTAATAAAAAACAAGATTACTTTGTTTTCCATATAGGATAGTGGGTCCGTGGTCATTAGGGTTAGCTTTTGTTACTTTATTAGGGAGTGATGTGATGTCGTTGATCATCATTTGTTCTTCCAACTTCGATCGCCTTTGATGCACATGAGAGACTTTGCCCTCTATGAGTGGCTTGGATTGTTTATGAGACTTGGAAGTTGGATTTGTGATACTTTATCGGATTTGCTGTTTTGGAATCTGATTCCGTTTGCGAATATGTTGGCATACACTGTTCCTATTGCTGTAATTTTGAAATTTATTGTTGCAATTGCTGTTTTCTAGAAGTTGTTTTGTTACATAGTGGGTAAGTTTGGGCATGGGAGGAAGAGAATCCTGAATCTTGAGAGGGAGAAGAGAGAAAAGCTGAGGAGAAAGTCAGCATTACATGATCAGCCAAGGGAAGTTGATTAGGGAGTTGAAAGTTATGGATTTCAGAAAGCAAGGCCTTGTTGGCAGGAATGTAGTCAATCACAGTTGCAACTCCGTGCAAAACAGGTGAACCTGTTAGAGTCTGGGAATTGAGGGAGCCATTAAGCAACAAGAGTCCATGTGATTTGCACAAATGAAGCAAACATTTCCTGTTATCAGTAATAGGATGCTTCTCATCTGCAGAGGTTCTATCAAATGCAAGATCCGTGGGGTCAAGTTCCAAAAGACAAAACTCATCTTCCGTGAGATCTTGAAAGGGTGTCTAGCATTTTTCAGTGTGGGCATTAAGATCACCCAAAAAGAATGATGTCATCCAAAGATGAATGTGTAGAGATCTTGAGATAAAGATCTAAGTACAAGTTACAATTGGAGGAAAGTAGCAAACGACTCTAAAGATGCTTGAAGAGGAAGTGGGCCATTTTGAATCTGGCACCACATATATCTGGAGTACTCATTTGATGTAACCAAAGATGCCTGTTGATGAAGGCAGTGTCGAACGAGTCAAGGCACACCACACTAACTGTAAACACTCTCTGATTGGAGTGTTTCATGCCTGAAAGCAGAAACTCAGTGGTGACTGTTGACAGGTGGGAGAGCCTTTTCAAGGCTCTCATGAGTCTTTGTGATAAAAACAAGGTCTTGCACAGAAACAGTTTAGAAAGTACTCAAAGAAGACCATATTGCCCCATTAAAATTCCAACAGGTGATAGAGAGGTCACTTCTACTCATTGGTCCCCAACGAGATCTCTGTGTTGCAGGCTAGGGATGAGACCACCATGGAGGAGGTTAATCCCAAATCACTGTTTTGTGGTTCTAGATTGCTGCCCACTTGTGCATGTGTTTTCTGCAATTCCTCCATATGAAGACGCATGAGATCCTCATCCAAATAAGTTTTGGTGGAAATACTAGAGTTTCATCTTGGCCCATAAACCCCTAAAACATTCTTTAATGGATCAAACCAAAATGAGAAGAGTTACTGTCTAAAGTAACACCATCCTGATCAAAGGTTGTATCCTCAAGATCTAATGTGTTGTGAAGGACATCATGGCCTGCCTTCAAGGGATAAGTAGCTTTTGGGAGGCCTTGTACTCTAAGGTCTTGTGATTGGCACTGGCATTGGTGCTAGTGATTGACATTGGCACTTAAGTCTGAGTTGATGCAAGACCAACGTTTGGTGCCAAGGTAGTATGAAGGATTTGCACTTCTTGGCATGAGGCTGTAGTGTTGTGTTGCATTGTGGCACTTGGTGCCATGACATTTTGCACTACCATTTGTTGAGGATTGGCATTAGTAACCATGAAGACTTGAGCCACCCTTACACCACTGGATTTAGTTCTGAACCCAGATATTGCTTGCAACAGTCCATTTTAGGAACTCGCTTCTTGATCAGTTGTATATTGACACGTACTTTTTTGAGCTTTTTCCTACACATACAAGGTTATCGTCCTTTTCCGGAACAAGATTTTTTATTCTAGAGGAAGTAATTGAAGGTATGTACTCATTTAACACCATTCTGTTTCATGCTTTTGGGGAAGAAGGGGTTATCCTCTGCCCAGTAATCAGAGATTCTTTTTACATATCTTGCTCTTAGCAGGGGCTCCAAGACCCTGATTTGATCCTCTAGACTGACCCTTCTTGACCCTTGCAATGAATGTTACAAAATTCAGTTCTGCTTTCTGTTAATTTTATTCCATGATAATCTTATGGTAATGTCCTCAAGCTCCATATTGCAAGCCTTTGGGCACATATTGAGAGGTTTGAAGATGAGATACAACTCTTAGAGGAGGGACTGAAAGAAATATATTTCAGCCTTTACAATGCATTCAGGGTCCTCCAAAAGCTGCTGATCATGAGGTATGCTTGTTATCTTGGAGTAGTGATGCCTGAATTTTTCTGAATGTTTAAACTGAAAACAAATCCCATTTTAATGTTTATTTCTAGTAATTTGGACAAATTGTTTCTTCATTGGTTAAGTCTGAATTCATCTTCACTCCTGAATGTACAATGTTGTTAGGTTAATTGAGATGTGTTGTCCTCAAGACATAGTTACCATGTTCTAAAAGTTAGGTCCAAATGGAAAGCAAACAAAGTTTGAAAGTCCGGATTTTCGAAAAAAGTTCTATCTACCTACCTACATATCTATCTATCTATCTATCTATCTATATAATATGTGCCACAAATTATTCAACAACTTAATGTTTTCCTTCATAAATATAAATTTCCAACATTATTAGGGATACATGTGCCAGATAACTTGTATAAAATTAAAAAATTGCAATTTGTTTAACATAAAATAATAATTAAAAAAATGGCCAAATTGAACCAGATTTGGATAAACCTAGTAACCATGCCCGACAGTGTACATAATATTTTCCTATTAAGTGGACATGTGTAGGCAATAATATCAGGATGGTGAGATTCACTTTAGAGATTGTGGAAGCTAGTCTATGAGAGAAATTAGACTTTCTTCCAAAATTGGGGATGGGCTATAGTTGAGAAAAGCAGACTTCCAACAGACTAAATAAGGTCAATTTTGACTCAGGACTTGGATCTTGGCAAAAACCTTGGCCAGAAAAACCAAAAATATGCAAATTTTTCATTTAAAAAAAGGTTTTTTTCATTCATGTCACAATTAATTAACATTACATGCATCCAAGATTAGTCACTGAAGCTATAAGATAATAAAATACACATGAAACACACATCAATTAAATAAATTTTAATGTCAAGTAATAATTTTATATTGAATATCATTAAAAGAGTTACAAAATTTCTCGAAATGCCTCGTTAGCCCACTACAACTCATCTATGTAGCGTCAAGAAATGGTTTTTCCCTTTCCCTTAGCTTTGGTCTTCTCTCCTTGTGCTTGTTATTTTTCATGTTCCTATACCATTGCCTCTAGCTCTAGTTGTTCAAACACACCCCATGTATAGAGAGGTTCCTCCTAGCGCTGCTCCGAGTCTGTGATCCAGTTAGACGATGGATGAATCTCATCTAAATCAATCGCCTCAAATCTGATTTCATTTTTTGTTTATGGTGTAGACGAAGGTTGTAGTGGAAAAACATGAGGTCATTCAACTTTTGCTGCATGAGTCTGTTGTGCTTCTTGGAGGGAATGCGCTCAAACATACTCCTGTTGTGCTCACAACTTGAAGCTTTGCATCACTGATATAAGACTTTGATGGCAAAGCGCTGGAGATTGAGTGTATAGGGACCAAAGTCCTCCCACCATAAATCTATAAAACACAACAAAAAGAAGAAAAAAAAGTTATGTAAACTATAATTATTATTTTTACAATAAAATCACAATTAATAATAACTGATGATTCTTGAAATCGATTCATATGACTTACTTGTGTTGAGAAATGTAGCTCGGACAGGAACTTCTTGCACAGGCTTCAGTATGAACGTGCTAGAAGTGATTTTCTATTTTTAAGTTCACTTAAGTGATTCTATTTTGTAATTCACTTAAGTGATTCTATTTTGAAATTCACTTAAGTGATTTTCTATTTTTAACCTTACATCTCAAGATGAGATGAGATCTAATCTTAGGGTTAGAGAGATTAGGGTTACCTTTTTCAAGGATAAAAGGAGAAGATCAAGAGTGTTTTAGACACACAACAAGGAGAAAGAGAACAAATTTTAGAAGGAGAATTGCAAGCGTAGGAGGAGAAGAACAGTGAAATTGCTGTCCAGAACGGCAGCAAGAGAGCAGTGTGCTTTGCTGTAGCTGTAGCCTCTTTTAACTGTAATATTGCAGGTTCAAAAATATATTTAACTTCCGCTGTTCACGCTGTTTATTTTTCCAACCATCTGTGTGACTGTTGCATGTTTGAATAAATTATTCTCAGATCTGATTTATTTTAAAATAACATAGGACAGCAGTTAGCTAGGGCTTGAAAATTTACATGGTATCAGAGCTAGGTTTTGTGATTGATATCCTCAAGGGTTTACAGTAGTAGATCACTGCTGAATAAAAAAAAAAAAAGAGCAGTTAGAGGGTCTCATAACTTTTTTTTTGCTTAAAGGACTAAGCTTATTTGCAGGACTGTTTTTTTTAGTCATTCATATCATATTTGAAAGTTTGTACAATAGATCTCAGAAATGGCAGCAACTAGCCTCATATTTGAGGATAGATTGGAAGGTGCCTCCAATTTCTTGCCCTGGAAAGTTAGGGTAATGTTCTTATTGGAAGAGAATGATCTTTGGGATATTTTCAAGGATGATGTGACTTTGCCTACAGATCCGCAGCAATTGGCAGCTCACAAAAAGAAGGAAGTGAAGGCCAAGCGGATGATCTTGGATGCAATGAAGGATCACTTGATTCCTCACATATTCGAGAAGACTAAGGCAAAGGAGATGTTTGATGCCCCGGTTAGTCTCTACCGAGCGAGAACATAAACGAGAAGATGATATTGCGGAACAAACTCAGATCTATGGAGATGACCAGATCTGACACAGTTACCAGTTACTTGATGAAGATCACGCAGATTCGTGATCAATTGGCAGCAGTTGGGGAGATAGTTGAAGACACAGAGTTGGTGAATGTGACACTTAATGGTTTCTTAGCTTCATGGGAACCATTTGTCAAAGGCATTTGTGCTCGTGAGAACCTTCCCAAAATTTGAGAAACTGTGGGATGATTTCATCCAGGCGGAGACTCGGATGGAGTCAAAGGATAGCAAGAAAGGTGGTGACGATAACCGAGCTCTTTTTGGGAAAACCAAGAAGGGCAAAGGTAAAGGACCCAACAAGGGTAAGGTAAAGAATGAAGAGTCAACCTCACAGTAAGGGAAGAAGGACTTGAGCAAGATCAAGTGCTTCATTTGTCATAAGCATGACCATTATGTATCACAGTGTCCAGACAAGAGGGGCAAAGGGAAGCAGCAGCAGATGCAAGTAGCAGCCTTTGCAGAAACTCAGATGAGTGAGTTTGCTGTCAAATTCAAGAAGGATTTCTCATCAGTCTCTTGCCTTTCTACCATCACGGTTCCAAGAAATGCTTGGCATGTGGATAGTGGGGCATCTCGGCACATGACATCAGCCCGACAATGTTTTACCAGTCTACAAGAGTAGGATTCAGGGGTTCAGGTTGAGCTTGGTGATGATACCAAATATCCAGTTGTAGGAATTGGTACCATTCCTTTGGACTCCATTCAGGGAACTCTTTAGACTTTGGTGATGTTTTGTTTGTTCCAGGTCTCAGGAAGAACTTGCTTTTAGTTTCATTTATGGAGGATAAGGGTTATGTAGTGGAGTTCAAGAACCAACATGTCCTTATTAGACCAAAAGAATCTATCCCGAAAACAACACAAGTGATAGGGGTTAGAGAAGGCAGTCTATACAAGTTGTAGGGTGAACCTGTTCGAGCCCTAGTTCATAGCAAGAATAACTTGTGTGAGTTGTGGCACAAGAGGATGGGACACCTGCATCATAGAGCGTTGCCTATTCTGAGGGAGATAGTAACAGGTCTTCCAGAGTTCAGCATTGAGCAACAGGGAGTATGCAGAGGGTGCACGCTTGGCAAGCATGCCAAGACTGTTTTCCCAAATAGCGAGCATAGGTCTAAGAAGATACTAGATCTAGTACATTCGGATGTTTGTGGACCGATGTCAGTAGCATCAATTTCAGGTAGCATGTACTATGTTTCCTTTATTGATGATTTCTCTCGCAAGACATGGATCTACTTCTTAAAGACCAAGGATGAAGTCTTTAGCAAGTTTCAGGAGTTCAAAGCTCTAGTTGAGAACCAGACAGAGAAGAAGATCAAGGTCTTGAGATCAGATAATGGGGGTGAATATACCTCCAAGGAGTTCGATGGTTTCTACAAGTAGGCAAGAATCAAGAGGGAGCTGACTATTCCATACAACCCACAACAGAATGGGGTTGTAGAGAGAAATAATTGATCCATCATAGGGGCTGCTAGGGCCATGATTCATGACCAGGGCTTGCCGATGTTTCTTTGGGCAGAAGCATGCAACATAGCTGTCTACATCCAGAACAGGTGTCCTCACAGGATCTTGGAGGACAAGACACCAGAGGAGGCACTCACTGGTGTGAAACCAGAGGTGAGTAATTTCCGCATCTTTGGATGTCCAGTTTATATCCATGTTCCAGTAGAGAAGAGGACCAAGTTGGAGCCCTCCTGTAGGAAGGGTTTATTTGTAGGATATAGTGAAACTTCAAAAGCTTACAGGGTATATATTCCAGAGAAGAGGAAGACAATAGTGAGCAGGGATGTAATGTTTGAGGAGGACGTTGCATCCAGGAATTCCCATGAGCCTATTCCAGTGATAGAGAATGAGGAGCAAGAAGCTCCGAAGGTTGAGCCAGGGTCACCAAAGACACCAAGTGGTTTCCAGTTCAGAACAACAACCTTCAAGTGAGGAGGTGGAGACATTAGCCCCTTCCAGTTCTATCAGGAGACCTCAATGGCTTACACAGACATTGAGGGATGCTGAGGAGTATGTTGAGGCTCCTAGCAACATGATTATGGAGAGCAGACCTCCAAGGAAGTTTTCAAGCTACATGGCATTGATGAGTAACATCATAAATTCAGAGTCTACTAGTTTTCAGGAGGCACCAAACCAGCAGGAGTACACCTCCATCATGAAGAATGATGTTTGGGACATAATGCCAAGACTGGAGGGGAAGTCAGTTGTGAGTTCCAAGTGGATCTACAAAATTAAGCATGCTGCAGATGGCAGCATCGAGAAGTTCAAGGCAAGGTTTGTGGCAAGAGGGTTATCCCAGAAAGAGGGAGTGGACTATGAGGAGACTTTTGCTCCAGTCTCCAGATACACTTCCATTAGAGCAGTTATGATTTTAGCTTCATCTATGGGATGGCGGATTCATCAAATGGATGTGAAGACAACTTTCTTTAATGGGATAATTGAGGAAGAAGTGTACATAGAGCAACCTCAGTGCTTTGAGGTAAATGGAAAGGAGTCCCATGTTTGTAGGCTGAAGAAAGCCTTATATGGACTCAAACAGGCACCGAGAGCATGGTATTCCAGGATAGATGGATACTAGCAAAGTGTGGGCTTCGCCAAAAGTGATGCAGATCCTAATCTATATTACATATTTGTTGGGACTGATCTACTCATTTTGGTGCTATATGTAGATGACTTGTTTCTTACAGGTGCAGAAAAGCTCATTGCAGGGTGCAAAGTAGATATGGTAGCTGAGTTTGAGATGAAGGACATTGGCATGATGCATTACTTCTTGGGTTTGGAGGATTGGCAGAGACCAGGGAAGATATTCCTTGGGCAGGGTAAGTATGCAGTTGAGATCCTGAAGAGGTTTCGGATGGAGGACTGCAAACCTATGGCCACACCCATGATCACTAATTTGAAGAAGGTGACAACTCCAGATTCAAAATTGGTGGACCCTACGTTGTACAGGCAGGTGATAGGATCCTTGATGTATTTGGTCAACACTCGACCAAATATATGTTTTGCAGTGAACACCTTGAGTTAGTTCATGGTGGAGCCAAGGTAGGAGCATTGGGTAGCAACAAAACATGTGCTTAGATACTTGAGGGGCACGGTGGAGTATGGTCTAAGATATCTTGGAGATGGTGAAGTGAGGTTGCAGGGGTATACAGACTTAGATTGGGCAGGCAATGTAGCAGATAGGAAGAGCACCTCAGGGTGCTGCTTTAGCTTGGGATCATGCATGATATCCTGGTTCAAGCAGAAGTAGACTTCGTGGCACTTAGCTCAATAGAGGCCAAATACATGGCAACTAGTATTGCTAGTTGTGAGGCCATCCGGCTCGCAAGTTGCTTACGATATTGATTGATCAGGAGTTGGATCCCATGGTGATATACTGTGATATTCAGAGTTGTATCAAACTCTCTGAGAAGCCATTATTTCATGACAAGTCCAAACACATAGACATCAAATATCACTTCATACGAGACATGATTTAGAAGGGAGCCGTAAAGTTCCAGTATATTCCCACAGGTCAACAGGTCGCTGATATTTTGACCAAGCCCTTAGTGAAAGGGAAGTTTGAAGCATTTAGAGACAAACTTGGATTGGTGCAGAATTCCTTCCTTGCTAAGAGGGAGTGTTGAAAAATGTAGCTCAGACAGGAACTTGTTGCACAGGCTTTAGTATGAACGTGCTAGAAGTGGTTCGAGACATTTCTAATTCTATTTTGAAATTCACTTAAGTGATTTTCTATTTTTAAGTTCACTTAAGTGACTCTATTTTGAAATTCACTTAAGTGATTTTCTATTTTTAACCTTACATCTCTAGATGAGATGAGATCTAATCATAGGGTTAGAGAGATTAGGGTTACATTTTTCAAGAATAAAAGGAGAAGATCAAGAGTGTTTTAGACACACAAAAAGGAGAAAGAGAACAGATTTCAGAAGGAGAATTGCAAGCTTAGGAGGAGAAGAACAGTGAAATTGCTGGCCAGAACGGCAGCAAGAGAGCAGTGTGCTCTGTTGTAGCTGTAGCCTCTTTTAACTGTAATATTGCAGGTTCAGAAATATATTTAACTTCCGCTGTTCACGCTGTTTATTTTTCCAGCCATCTGTGTGACTGTTGCATGTTTGAATAAATTATTCTCAGATCTGATTTATTTTAAAATAACATAGGACATCAGTTATCTAGGGCTGGAAAATTTACAACCTGGCCCTTGAGTTTTCCTTCCTTGCATGCACTATGAGGCCTTGAAAAGGTAGCCCTGTAAGACCTTTTAACTTTGCAACTTGTCCAATATCAAATTGCAAATGCCATTATCAGGCACCATCTGTTCACGCTGTTCACGCTGTTTATTTTTCCAGCCATCTGTGTGACTGTTGCATGTTTGAATAAATTATTCTCAGATCTGATTTATTTTAAAATAACATAGGACAGCAGTTATCTAGGGCTGGAAAATTTACAACCTGGCCCTTGAGTTTTCCTTCCTTGCATGCACTATGAGGCCTTGAAAAGGTAGCCCTGTAAGACCTTTTAACTTTGCAACTTGTCCAATATCAAATTGCAAATGCCATTATCAGGCACCATCCTGGTAAAGGCACTATTGAAGGCCTGCCATCACACCATATTCAGTGTCAATTGAATTGCTATAAAAGAATTTGGGGTTGAGATGATAACTCGTTGCATGTGGTAGCCTATGGAGATGAGAAGGCCATCGACAATCAATTATGTCCCAAATGGGACAGTATTTGGACTCCACATACTTCTAAAATCTAGTCATCTTCATCATTAAGAACAATTGCATGCTTCAAGAATTATTTCAAACATCTAGGGTATCAATAATCCAAATTAACAAAATTAGATTAATACTCTGACTAATAGAAAAAGAAATCCTTTCCAAGCATACATTTAGACATGAATCATTCCAATTTGCTCTAAGCTAGCAATCCAAATTAACAGAATACACTAACCATAGCAGCAGTAGTAGAAATGACTTCAAGGGTTTATGATCCAAAGAAGAGAAGATACAAGTATGAGGCAAACATCCAAGGAATGCTCTTTCTATTAATTTGCAGAGAGTGTACAACAGTAGCGCAAGCAAACACTTTAGAGCTGACCCAACTTCAGTCGTTTGACTAATTTGACTGTGGCGTAGAGCAAGGGTGCGCTTATCCGGGATCGTGATATGAATCTTTGTTCTGGGTCATGCGGGATAGAACCTTGTTTTGGGCCGGGTTTTGAATTTCCCTTCTTGCGCTTTGACCGACTTTGACCGTGGCAGAGAACCATGTGTTGGGCCGGGTTTTGAATTGCCCTTCTTGTGCTCTGACCAACTTTGACCGTGGCAAAGAACCATGTGCTGGGCCGGGCGGTGTGGAGCAATGCACTGAGTTGCGCTTCGGGTCGCCGCGATGACAAGTTTGACTGTGCTAACTGTGGCTTGGAACAATGCGCTGAGCCGCACGGTATAGAACATGGTCCCGGGTCGGGGCATCCTACTTTGCTTTGATCCGCGATTTAAAATGCGTCGAAGGCCTGTTTGACCTTGCTGACTGCGGAATAGAAAATATTTCTGGAGAATGATCGCTGTCCGGGGCACCTTTCAACACTTAGCCAATTTTTGAAAATTTGATAGTCTCATCCAGTAGTGGAGCCACCTCTTATCAGCATTTCCTCTCATCCGACAACGTGGTCAAAACTTGACCTACAGGCCTATGCTGCTAGCCTCCATATTAGGAGGTTGAGGAGGAGGAGAAGCCATTGCTTTGTTTGTTCTTTTCCTCTCATCGTTTTTCTCTTGATACTCTTCTATATGGGCATTGCATTCCCTCAAATATTTTTCTTCCACTTTCTCACACGATGAGACATAATGGTCCCTGAGCCTTATGCCTTTGTAAATCCTTGCACCACAATAGGTATAGACATCTTCCCCCTTCTTTTCACTCTATCTCGTATGCTTCCAAGCTGGGTCTCTCTTCCTAGTCATTTTCGCTGCAGCTACACATGGAGATAAACATCAAGTATTCAGAAACTAACTTAAAAAAGAAAAAACAGAAAAGAATAAAAACTAGGGTTTTAGCATGGACAGCTGAAACTTCATTTTTTATCTCAATTCTAAACACTGGGTGGCTGTTAAATTCTTGAAAACTGCAAAAGATTCATGTTTGGGAATGTAAATGAGTGTTTGCTGTGGTTGTCTTCACCTCCTTTCGCCTTTTTCTGTCACTGGAAACAACATAATTGTTCCTAAAGAAAAAGAAAGAAAGATTTATGCACCTTTCTACATGCATGGTGACATGCCTGAGCTTTTTTGTTGGGGACCCTCAGTCTGACGAGTTTTAAGAAAAAGAAAAAACTCAACGAGTCTCAGTGAAACTGGTGAGTTGATCCTAAACGATCTGATTGTGTCAACTTGGACTTGGTGTCGGCGAATTTTTCAAAAATTAATTGAGTTTTGTAACAATGGGATGGGCATCTTTATATTGAATTCAGAGAGTATTATAACAACTACAGTTATTATATCTAGGAAAGCTACTGTGAGATCACAAAGATATTGGACAGGAAACATTCAACATTTCTGCAACCTCACCTAGGGGATTGTTGCATAAGACACTGTCCTTTTTTTTTTTTTGGTAATTATAATAATAGATTAATTGTGGGTTTTTATAAAGGATCCCAAAACCTTATGTACAAAATCAGCCTTGCTAAAAGATATTTCATGCCGGATGGTCGGTAAATAGAGCAGTTCAGTAAAAAGACAGGGAAATACAAAATGCCCGAGGGCCCAGAAGATGCGGACAATCCTGGAAATCTTGATCTTGAAATACATTAAAACAGAATAATAGCCGAAGACAATATATCAACAAACTTTGGGAGAAGACCTATGATACAAATTCTTCATCATGAGGGAATATCCCGCCTTGGCCAAACCGTCCACCTCGGTTGGGAAATGAGAACGTCAAACAACCGGGCACATGGTCATCAATCCTTTGTTGGCCAAGTGATCCGCCACCCGGTTACCTTCTCTCGTAGATGTGCCCCGCCTCCCACCTGGCGCGCCGAGAGAGGAGCATCCTAGCCTCGAGGATGATATTCAGGACCCGCCACGACGGGTCTTTGGAGCCACGAAGGTAGTTGATAATGTTTAGAGAATCGCCTTCAATAATTAAAGGCCTAGGATCATTCGATATGACCTGCAACCCTTTCAACACACCACGGGCTTCGGCAAAATGATTGGTCTGAGGGCCCAGATTTTCACAGTAGGCCAAGATCAACTTCCCATTATGGTCCCTGACAAGCCCCCCGGAACCAGCGGGCCCCGGGTTGCCTTTAGCAGCCCCGTCAAAATTAAGTTTGATCCACCCCAAAGGAGGTTTGGTCCAAGTGACCTCCCTGCGGCCATTCACCGAGTCAACTCTGGAAGAGGAGCCAAGGTCCAGTATTTTGAAAATAATTGCCTCCCAAGGATTGTGAGGGCGGGAGCTGGGAATAGTTTTTGAATTCTCGACAACAAAGGATAAGGCCCGCTGGGCAACAGAGGGAGCCATTCTAGGGATCTTGCCGAAGACTCTAGCATTACGCTCCAGCCAAATTTGCCAGATGGAATGGTGAAAGGCAGCCTCACAAAGGAATCGGAGCTTAGAATTCTTAAAGGGCTTGGGCCATTGGAGGAAGGCGTCTTTAAGGGAGCGAGGGGAGCACCAGAGTACTTGGAAGGAAGACAACACACAGCTTAGGACCGAATGGGAAAAGGGGCAATGCAAAAATAAGTGATCGGATGTTTCACAGTCAGCTAAGCAAAGATAGCACCTGTTGGGAATTGCAAGGCCTCTCTTGTGGAGATTGTCTATGGTAAGGGCTTTGTTATAAAAGGCAATCCAAGCAAAGTAATTTATCTTAGGAATAATCCCTTTCCTCCAAATTGCTTTCCACCGGGGTCCACAAGCAGCCTCACACGACGTAAGATCATAAGCGGACTTAACATAAAACCGCCCATCCTGCGTGTTGCTCCAAATAATTCTGTCGTCTCTTATGACCGAAGGAATTAACACCGATTGGAGGACACTGTACAAGAAATTCACCTCATTATCAAACCCATCCACCATCGAAAGTTTCCACCGAGGGGGAAGGGAACTCCGGTCAATGCAATCCGAAACCTTGAGATGACCTGTTTGGATCAACTGGGCCCTCAAGCCGCCCAAGTTCGATTTACAACGATAGCTTCATCTGTAGCCCACCTATCTCTCCAAAAAAGGATTGTGGATCCATCCCCCAAGATCCAACGAGCACCCCTGTTAATCACCGAACGGCCCTGAAGCACCGTCTTCCAAAAAGCCGAAGCTTCATGAGGAGACTCGGCTTCCAGGAGAGAATTTTCCCCAAGATACTTTCTTTTAACTATATTGACCCATTTCGCCGGTGCATTAATAAGAATTCTCCAAGCATGTTTGGCAATTAAGGCAGTGTTCATGAGCCTGGATCTTCTCAATCCCATGCCCCCTTGGTCCTTTCGAAGGCAAACCTTATCCCACGCCACCAGAGGAATTCTCGGATTTTTCTTCGCTGCCAGACCGCAGAAAATTCCTTTGAATCTGCTCGATTTTGGAATGGATAAACACAGGAAGCATGAAAACAGACATGAAATAGGTGGGAATTCCTTGAAGACAAGCTTTGGTGAGGGTTGCCTTCCCAGCTTGAGATAGCAATTTGCCTTTCCAAGTGCTGAGTTTCTTATGAAGCCGTTCCAAAATCGAATTCCAGATGTTCCCACCGCCTCGCCCATTGCAAACTAGCGGCAACCCCAAATAAGTTGCAGGAGGGAATCAATAGTGCATTCGAGGATTCTGGCAATGCGAATTTGCCTACGCAGAGGGGTATTAACAAAATAAATTTTGCTCTTCAAATAATTAACTTTTTGGCCAGAAGCCTTCTCATACCGGGACATAATGCGCTTGATAGATTTGGCCTGAGTGACAGACGCTCCAGTGGATATGAGCGTGTCATCCACAAACTGTTGGTGAGTGACAGGATCAACTCTGGAAGTAGGCAGAATGCCAAAAATCTTGCTTCGACGGAGGGCTTCATTCAAAGACCAGCTAAGGACCTCTGCCAAAAGAATGAATAAAATAGGAGACAGAGGATCACCTTGTCTGAGGCCGCGAGCACTCTGGAAGAATCCAACGGGGGACCCGTTGATCAAGCACAGAAAAGGACGGAGTGGAAATGCAACTGTTCACAAGGTCAATCCAAGTGATGATGGAAGCCCAACTTGCAAAGGACAAGCACAGAGGAACCTCCCTGTCCACTCTGTCAAAAGCTTTATTCATGTCTAGTTTAAGGAAAAGCGCAGCATTCTTGGAACATTGGGCAGTATGGAGGGTTTCGTGAATAGTAATGACGCCGTCAAGGATGTTTCTACCCTTAACGGTGCTCCCCTGAGCTGAACCTACCAAAGAGGGGAGGAGGGATCTCAGACGATTGGCAATGGTCTTGGTAAGAATCTTGTAGAAAACATTGCAGAGGCTTATGGGACGATAGTCAGAAAAACTTTTGCAGGCGGGCGACTTAGGAATGAGAGCTAGGAAGGTAGAGTTGAGCTTCGGATGGATGGATCTTGATGCTTGGATTTCTAAGATAGCCTCGCAGACATCAGGCCCCACAACATCCCACATAACTTGAAAGAATCGGGGGAACCCATCAGGCCCGGGGGCCTTATCTGGTTGCATGGAAAAAAGAGCATCCTTAATCTCGAAATGGGAAAAAGGTTCCAGGAGTTTAATACTTGCCTCATGGGGGACTTTGGTAGGGAAATTAGCAAGCAAGGATTTCTGAACTTGGAGGACGCTATCAGGAGGAGCACCCAAGAAATCCTGGAAGAAATCGACTGCTTCGCTTCGAATTTCCTCAATCTCCCTGGTAGTGCGCCCATCCTTACACAACACCTGTCTGATCTTGTTGGCCCCCATGGTAGACGCATGGAAAAACTTTGAATTTGAATCACCGCTCTTCAGCCAGAGATCCCTGGACTTCTGACGCCAAAACGTTTCCTCACTGGCAAGAATGGAATGATAGTCCACCAGGAGGCTCCGTTCCTCCTCTCTGAGGCCTTCAGAATACCCTTCGACCTCCATATTTTCCTCTAAACTCTTCAAGCGCTCAGAGATGGACCTTTTAGACTCAAAAATGTTGCCAAAAACCTCCTTATTCCATGCCTTTAAGTTCTTTTTAATCATCTTAAGTTTTAGGGCCACTCTTTGGACGCTGAACCAACCACCGTCACCTGCCACCATTCCGAAACCAACTGTTTGAAATCCTTGTGGGAAATCCACATGGACTCAAATCTGAAAGGGATCTTAAACCTAGGCCCGCCAATGGCCTCTAACATAATGGGATTATGGTCCGACCCGATTCTTGGCAAAGCTGAGAGAGTTGCAGCGCCGAGGAAGGGAATAGCTTCATGGGAAATGAGGAACCGGTCGAGCTTGACCTGGATGAGATTGCTCCCAATCCTCCTATTGCTCCAGGTGAAGGACGCCCCTTAAGTTCAATGTCTAGCAGATTATTGTACGAAACAAAATCTCCGAAATCCTCCATGCTACGGCTGCCACTCCGCCTCCCTTCTTTTCGGAGGGATGAAGAGGGCAATTGAAATCCCCTCCCACAACCCACGGGAAGTCACTAAAACTTTCCCTCATCGAGAGATGGTTTTCCACAACTCACCTCGCTCCGGAGCAGTTCGAGGCGTAAACATTGGTCAAAATCCATGAAAAATTATCAACCTTGGAGTGAAACAGACATTGATAGTCCCGCTGGAAGCCGATAGAAGACTACCCTCGACCTTGTCGAGTCCCACAAGACCATGAGACCGCCCGCGTAACCTATTGCGTGGCTGGAAAGGAATTTGGCCTTGGCCCAAATGGCCCTGGCAACCTTGACAGAGGCAGAGGCATCAGACTTAGTCTCCTGCAAAATGAGGATGGATGGGTTAGACTTCTTTCGGAGATCGGCCACCACCCTACGTTTGGCCGCTCCGTTAAGACCTCTCACATTCCATGAGAGGATTTTCATCTAGACATTTTAAAGACTTTCTTGCCTCCCTTTCCCCGCTGGATGGGAGGTTTTGGGACAGGCGAATCACCCACCAGGGAGTCGAAATCTTCTTGAAAAAGCAACCGCTGGGATCCATTTGCAATGTCTGCTGCCGTTTCCTTATCCCTTCTTTCTTTGTTAGGAGGTCGCCCCTATTTTCTTTCACAGCCGAAATCCACCCCTTGCTTCCGGCTTCTAGTGTTTCGCGGACTAATGTTGCCATGTTGTTCGTCCCTCTTGCCCAGCAGATACTCTTCCAGCAGGGACTCGGGAGGTTTCTGGTTTTGACAAATAGGGGAATCAGCCTGAGCAGACATACGGGAAGGAGACTGATCCTTTTCCACTTGAGGTTCTGGTTGGGAACTTGCATTGCACAGAACGACGTCCGACTCGAGGAGAACCCCAGAAGGATCTGGAGACTCAGGCACTGTCGCTACAGGGTGTTTCGGTTGTTTTCCTTCTTGCTCCGGGGGTTGCTGAAGCCCCACCCTTCATCCCCGACTTTTGAAGAGGACAATTTGACCGAAGATGCCCCCGGGAACCGCACCGGGGCAAAAGGCCGGTCTATTTTCGTAGTTAATGACTTGCTTATGAAGAACGGAGCCTCCAGACCGAAGAGTGATGGAGGATGGAAGGTTCGCCTCCAAATCCGCCAGACACGAAGCGAGCTTGGACAAATCTGGTTCGGGCCCGAGTGGGAGGGTCAATGGTGACCAACTCACCAATGGAACGGGCGATACCCCTGATAACATTTTCATGCCAGCAAAAAAGGGGAAGGTTCGGCAGCCTAACCCATATTGGGGCAATATTAATACTCTGGGTTTCGGGGTTAAAATCCATCCCCCACTTCCTGAGAAAGAGACTCCTGCGTCCCGTAAACCAAGGGCCCCCAGCCAAAATTTTACAAGTAATCCTCCGCATTATTCAGCCTAATTGCGAAAAACCCCCAGGATAGGGCAGCCAGCTCCATATGACCCGAGGTCCGCCATTTTCCCGCCGCCCACCTGCGGATGGTCTCCATATCGGGACGCCCTCCAATAAACTTCCCGATTAGGGTAAATTTTTCAAATTCGACGAAACTTGATAGGATTTCCTCCGGGATGTCCAGTTCATCCCCGGACGGAAAGAGGTCCTTAGTGAAAATACCATTTGGGGTTTCAGAAGCCGCTGTCTCGCATACGATTTCGTTGGCGTCTCTCCCTTTGTGGCGGATCCTTCCCGCGTCCGCCTCCATCTTCGGGTAACTCCGTCGAGCCTCCATTCTCTGACTGCCCTCCCTCCGCCTTGCTGTGGCCCTCCAACTTGCCGGTGCCCAGGTTCACAGTGCTGGCGCTCCCGCTCCCGTGCCCTCCCGCCGCTACCTTCCCGCTCATCGTTGCTCCACCCTTGTGTTCAATAAGACACTGTCCTTTAAGCTACATAACATGGAAGGTTTTAGGCAAGCCTCCATTCTCTAAAATAATTTTGAAATTTTCTTATCTAGATTTCTGATTTTTACATGTAATTTCATTCATGCATTCTTCCTTTCATTATAATTGGCTCTCTTAATTATCAGAGTAAATTTGTGGATATCAGAGAGAGTAGTTACTTTACATGTTTGTGCATATCACAGCTTTGCAATATTTCCAGAGTTTTGCATCTCATTCTTCCTTGTGGTTAAAGCTTTAAAGGGAACTGTTCCTCAGGGTTTCTGGTTCATGTTATCTTAATGATTCATTATTAGCTCCATTACTTAGGCCTCGACTGTCAGGAGAGTTTAGTTTCTGGGGGTCCTTGGAGCTTGCCCCTCCTAGGCTGCTCCCTCCCCCCTCCTTCTCTCTTTCCGTTCTTCTTGGCGTGCACTTCTCTCTTCTGGACTACAGCCCTCCTGTCTTGTATTTATCTTAGTCTTGTATTTATCTTAGTTGGGCTTTTTAGCCTGCTAGCTGGCAGTCATTATTGTCTTTCTTATAGTCCCTTGGGTCTTATTTTGGCCCACCGCGGACATTAATAATATTTCATTTCATTTCATTATTAATGCATTGACACATCATTTAGTTATTTCAAATAATTTATTATTAATGCTTTCAATCATCACTTCATTTTTTTACATTGGTTAGTTGGCATGGAACAATACAATTATTTTTTTAGCAAACATTAGAGTTGTGTTACACAGTTTAGAAAATTTGATTTAGCTGATTTTTACGTGTTATAATATGGAGTTAGTCTGTACTTTTTTGTGATGGTTTGATATTGTATATATTGGCTGAGTTTATATGATGAAGGATTTTGAATTCACTTTCTTAATTTATTACAAGAGGCAATATGTTGTGTAGATCATAGTTGAGAAAATCTGCAAAAAATCCCGATTTTGCCGATTTTTTCCCGAAAAATTCTGATATGCATGAAAAAAGCTTTTTTTCAATGAAAAATTACATTTTCTTCGGTTTTTTCAATAAAAAATGCCGATTTTTTGCCGATTTTTTCCCCGATTCCGATTCTTTGCCGATTTTTAAACCAGCCGATTTACTATCCGATTCCGATTTTCTCAACTATGGTGTAGATGTTTAGACTGCATTGTTTTCATTTCTTTTTGTGTTTTAGATGGGACCAATCACCCATGCAAGGGCAGGAATCACTGAAATATCTAAATATAGATTTCTGCATACGATTTCCTGCATTCAATGCAAAAACTTACAGCTCCTTCTATACATGACAATGCATTATTTATTTGTTTGGGGCCTGTTTGGGCACTTGGAGATGACTACTCAAAATTAGCTTTTCGATGTGCTAATTGTTCTGTTTCTCTTCATGCTTCATATGTACGATATTGTTGTCTTGATTGTTCCTTGTCTGTGTAGGTGTTGGGAGATGACTATTCAAAATTGGCTTTTCTTTGTGCTGATCGTTCTGTTTGCCTCCATGCTAAGTACGGGAGTCACTACAGCCTCCGAATTCCAAGGTTGTCTCTTCTCTGACTGCTTGATTTGAAACGCTATCATTTGGTTTTCAATCACTTCGATGTTGACTGCATTATCCAAATCAACAAAATGAAGACCCTTTCTGTCCAAATTTGTGTCGAAAGTTTGAAGCCCAGGTCATAATAAGACCCTTGCTTTAGTAATAATGACTGAACCAGTGCAAAATTATACTACTTGTATAATATCAAAGAGTTGATTTTGCTTGGTACTGAATTTCAGGCTTCCACCTAATTTTTCCTTTTTAATACTTTTGTTAATTGAGATGTTTCAAGATGTTTTAGATTATTGATTCTCTTTTGTAAATTCCAAGGATCTTGTTGATAATGGTCCCAAGACAGCTATCCTGTTTCATTCTTTCACTTCCTTGCATTTTTGTTTTCATATAAATTGGTGTCTTATTTGCCACTAACATCTTGTCCTTTGCTTAAGACTTATTTGATGATTGGCCCTCCCAGCATAGACTGTGATGAAAAAATATATGGTGATTAAGATGAAAGCTGGATGCATTTAAAGGTGGTCTGACAGAAATTTAAAAAATAGATGCAAAGGAGGTTTGACAACCATAGTCAAAATTGGTGTTTTGGAACCTTGGCCTCATCAAATCTTGGTTCTTCAAACTTATGAATGTCCTCCATCACTCTTCATGTGTCTAAAGTTGTGCACATTTGGAAAGGATCCAAATATTCTCTTGAAATTTGTTTACAAAAAACATGGGTCTACTCTACTCTCTCTACAAACAGAAACGGTTGAAAGATTGTGATTGAGGAGAACATTGGCCATTAGACACTAAGAATGTAACAAGTTACTTTTGAAAGAAATTAGTAGCATGAAGTTTTGTAGATTGACCACCTACTTCTTATCCTCAAAGGGCATCTATTTGGACAACTCTTCCCATCCTGCCTCCAAGAATTGATCTGTCTTAAGCAGAATTGTGGATTGTCTCTTTATTCCTTTTTCCTTGAAAAGCATTGTTGTCCTCTTTGCATCTATGTTCCCTATTTTTAGTGGGTCGTAAGGAGCATCTTATTGTAGGACGCATAAAGAGTTTTTTGGTGGTATCATGTCAGGCCATTGCCAACTTGCTGTCATGCAATATTGACAATTAAAATGTCGCTGAAGACACTTGTTTGCATAGAAACAAAATCCAGGATTAGAACTGTTGGTTACGAATCTGCCATGAGGAAAGGATTTTGGGTTAATGCGCCCAGATTCGCCCACCAGCATGAAAGGCCGGAAGGAAGAGATGCCTTCCGTGCCAATCTCCGGAGAAGGCCGGCTCCTTTTGGGGGGTTTTATGTTCAAGCTAAGAGTGCAGGAAAGAGATAAATGAACAGAAAGAATATACAAATATACTTGGAGTTGGTGGGGGGAACTAACAGTACGGCAACCAAGAATCACCAATACTTACTGCATTATAAATACAAAGCATGACTAAGAACTGCAAAATCTATGTGTACTTCCGATACCTAAGCAATGTACGCACAACTACAATGGTCCCCTAGCAAACATTCTCCCTACAAGGAGAACTAACAGCACGGCAACGCATCAATCACCACTACGGACACTAACATAAGTAGAAAGCAACCTAGAGATATCAGAGCCAAGTATATGTGTCATGCAGAGATTTTAACCGCACAGCTACAATGGCCCCCTAGCAAACATTCTCCCTACAAGGAGAACTAACAGCACGGCAGCGCATCAATCACCACTACGGACAACAACGTAACACACAACCGATGGAACCGCTACCACATCTAGTCTATGAAATTTAAAAGCATGACACAAACAATGCTAAAGGCGCCTGATCATCAAATGCTAAACGAATCAACGAGCCATGACACAGGGAAGCGTAAAGCATAAAGCGTAAAGAAATAAAAGCAGCAGAATAGAACCATGCATACAAATTATATTTATAAGGTAAGCAAGGTTACATTGGTTCCCTAACGTACATTCCCCTTCCACCCTTTACAATGAATTCATGGTGGGTTTTTATAGCCCGAGTCCCTCCCGTTACATTAATGGGCACAAGGTCCCACCAAACATTAGCCGACAAAAGCGGCGAAGGAGCCGCAAATGCTGACCTTTTGTCGGACCGGACCGTACCCGCAACATGGTCTTCCTGGAAGCTGGACAGCTACGTGGCGGTGTGTTGGGCGTAACTTCTCCTTGGCAGGAATGCGGGTAGTCGGAGCAGGTAGAACCTCCAATCGGCTTTAAATGAGGTCACTGGCACAGTTAATGCAGCCCATGCTCGTCCTTTTGCTCGGCACGTCTTGGCTCAAATCCCGAGCCGGACACTTGTCGATGATGGATGATGTCGTTTGACACGTGTCCGCCTTGAAAGGCGCTTTGTCCAACTTCGCTTGGGATCGTAGCGTCTCGGGTTGCGCGGGCAGAAAACAAGCAATGGGAAGGCCTTCATGCCTTAGGTGTATTTCCGAGTTTGTTTCCCATCGCGCACTCGTCAAGGGCGCACTCCGACTTCGCCGCGAAGTCGGATCGCGCAGAGTGAAAACCGGTATCTCGCCGCCGTACGGACTTTGCCCCAAGACTTATCACTCTTTTGTCACCGCAAACAACGCCAGCTACAAGGTGCGCCGTAAGAGGGGCGAAGTCGGACTTCGCACCAAAATCGGGCGAAGTGCGAACTTCGCACCAACACTTAGCCATTTTTCAGCTAACTTGCTGGAAAGCTTAAAATTCAACTGAGGGGCTCCAAGAAAGGGGGGAAGAAAGAGAATGTGGGAAAGAAAGAGGAAGGGAGAGAAGAAGGAAGGAAAATAGAGGAAGAGGGAAAAAGAAGAGCAAGGACTGTTACAAAATTGAAAACATTGCACCCCGTGCAAAATGTGACAACATTTCTGGCGGCTCGCGGGGTGTCGAGCTCGCCTCGGCGCAAAGAATCCATGCCTTCATCCATTGGGTGCAGAGGAACTTGCCTCCCCGCCTTTTGCTGCTCTAGCCGTTCTCCTCGCGGCAACTGTTCTTCAGATTCACTTTTGTCAGTTGCCCCCTCAGAATCACCTTCCGAAGGCTCTCCAGCTTTTGCTTCTGCTTCACAGATGCGAGTCGTATGCGGCCTGGGCTTGGCCCCAGGCTTCTGCTTCGAATGGCCGGCGGTCAGCAACTTCTTCTAATGCTGCGTGGAAAGCAGAGACCGCGTGCAGGTCGATGGTGTAGTATCTTTTTCCTAGCTCCTGGAAGTAGGAGCTGATCTTGCAACATTTGGACACCATCTGAGTGACCTGACTCTCCTGAATTGGCTCACCCACCTATCAATCTCAGCCGTGTCCGCTTCAAAGGACTGCCAATTCTTTTTCACCTGATCTAGGGTGAGAAACTCGCCATTCTCAACAAAACCTCGGGCACCCTAGTTCGTAAAGAGCGCGAAAGGGAGCCATACAAATGTCTCTTTCATGTTCGAATGCGTCTAACATTCGTCTGGCAACTCTCACCTCTTCTAATTTTTTGAAATATTTATGCAAGGTTACCCTTGCATCTGCCCATTCTGCAGCCAATGAGGACATGGGGGAGAATTGGAGGCCATCGCGCTCGCGCTCCCGAAGATTTATTGCCGTGTCCAGCCATTGCTTCGCCTCGGCGTTCGGCCTCCTCTACCACAAGCTTTCCCGGGCGTAAACTTCTTGAATTCCGGATGCGAAATCCAGTAACCGACATCGCCTTATAGGTGTGGGGCTTGCATCCCCGCAAGCAAACCAGCCCGCATCTCCTTAACTTTCTTCTTCGAAAAGACCGTCGCTTGAGATGCTCTCTCGCAGATTGCGATCGCGCTCGTTTCAAAGACTCTTGAGCCGAGAAATCTGCTCCAAGGCTGCCTCGCTTCGGTTGCGGCTTGTTGCCGAGAAGCGGCCAGCCGGGCTTTAAGTTCATCTATTTCTTGCCGCGCCGCTTCCAGCCGCTCACGGACCCGGACAGTCCTCTTCAAGCTGTCTTGTCTTATCCCGCAACCCGAAAAGCTCTTCCCCGCTCCTCCGTACTTTTGACAAGGAGATTGTCGCCTTTACGAATGATTCCCTCGAATCTCGTATCGCTTGTCAATATCATCAAAGCTCTTCTCCTTCGTCTGGAGCTCGTAGTCCGCCCCGGTCATTTCCCGGAGAGGCTTCTTCACTTTCGGGATTATCTTCTCTGTTGTAAGCACTCTCCTCTCGAAATTATACTTGGTGCGCTTTACCGGGGCGGCTATCTCTTCAGGTCTCCTCCGCTTCAAGTTCTGGAGGAAAGAGATAGAGTACTCTACAGCTCTCGTTGCCAGGGGCAAGTCGTCTGTATTCTGGAGGTCGTCCATGAAGTCTGGTTCCCCAACCTAGGGTTCTGCTGAGACGTCTCTCCTGCGGGAATGGGATCAGGAGGAACCGGATGGACCTCGGAAGGATCGGCCGCTTCTGGGGGCGACCGGGAAGTGGAGATGGGAGCGGCTGACGCTGAAAGGGTTTGAAGCGGCTGAGGCGGTGGATGTAACGGTGAATGCATGGCTTCAGCACTAACTTCAGGCGAAGGGTTTGGAGTTTGACTCAGAGATAGGGAAACGTTGGGGTTCTGAGCAACCGATCAAAAGAATGGGGGCCGCTAGAAGGGCGTGGAGACGGGGAGGAAGATGCGGCCATGGCTTGCTCGGATTGAGCGGGAGATGGAGTAGGAGTAGGACTAGATGAGACCAAAGAGACTGGGGCAGCAAACGTACCTGCGGGCTCCGCCTGAGCCGATGCTGGGTGGATGTCTGCGCTTCTGATTCCGGCGGCTGGCTTGGGACTGCCCAGAGAAACTGTCTCTGGAGCAGCTGAACGCGGCCGCGGCTCGCGACCGGTCGCCGCACCGTCGAGCTAGGTCGCCTGATTTTCTCAACTCTCTTCCTTTTCTTCTCTTCTGGAACAATGGTCGGATCCGGGGAAGGAGATGAAGCAGGTGCAGCAGGCGCTGATGCTCCCACGGTAAACTTGTACCGGGTTTGACTTGCAGAAGGTCTGCCGCAACCGGTCCGCTCTCCGGCGGCGCCGGCGTCTTTTGTGCCCGAGGGATCACCTCGGCGTTGCCTTGACTAATTTCTTCGCCTTCTCGAGCGCCGCCTTGGAAGCCACGGGCTGCATTGGATCCACCTGGATGTCTGTCGGGCCCACGCTGGCAGTTGCCGAAGTGTACAACTGTTGGGAGGAAGACCCTCCTTTATAATCCTCAAAGGGACCTCTGGGAACGTAACCTTGATATGCGAACGGCCGCCACCTGTCATGATGCTGGTCATAGAGAACCGAAAAGTCGTCATCTACGGCCGGATTTCTCCTCGTGGATTTGTCGTGTCGCGTGCGGCATCTCATCTTCCAAAGATTCAATAATCTTTTCTTTTGGCCGCTTAAGGCCAGCTATCTTGGATAGGAATTTTTTAAACCCCGGAGATGAGAAGTGGTGGTCCGGGTTTCGCTTGGGGTCATATGTCACCTCCTCGCAGAAAAAATCCTGCCAGGGAGGAGAAGCTTCCATCAATTCAATTTCCCACCAAGGTCCACATGGACCACATCGCATCTATCTTCGGCTATATCCGCCCGGGGCGTAGATGTGTGAACTTTCCCCTTATCCCGTACGGGTCGTACTTCCAGCGCCGCGGCAACGAACCATGCCAATCCGGGAAAACTCTGCTCGAGGTAGACATGCCGTCCTACCTCAATAATCTCAACGTTTGCCCAGGAAAGAGGATATTGAAAAATCTGTCCTCTTTTCTTTCCTAGGCCGAACTCCTCCTCAACATAGTCCATCCGACGGGCAACCTCCATCCCAAACAGATGCTCCGAGCACCAGTAGGGCAGCAAATGGGGTTTGCCCTTGAATCCGTAGATTCCGACCACAATTCCTCGCGTCGCCTGAAAACGTCCCCGAGCTTCCGATTCAAAGAAAGAGTTCGTCATTTCTCTCGGGGCGGGGGATTTCGCTCGCCGAAGACCGACATGACCAATCCCGTAAAGTTGAAGTTGAACTTGTAGTAGGACCCTTTCCAGTATAGGTCATCCGTCCGACTATAGACGGGCCGTGGCTCTCCCTTCTCGTTGACCTTCTTCGGGTTCGGGATCGGCATCCGGGAGTGCAAATGGTACAAACAAAGCCAAGCTAGAACAGAACTGAAACGAAATTCGGTGGATTGCTTCTTCTGGATCTTGACCAGGCCGGAGTGGATGGCGTATGCCACCACCGCCCACCGAAAAAGATGGGACGCTTTCCACTTCTCTGCGCCGCTGGTTCGTAGGATTCTCCACACAGAGACATTCTCGCACGCTAGCTGGTACGGCCGTACTCACCATCGTAGTCGCAGCCGAGAATCCATGCCAAAATGGTGTACAAATATTTGCTCTGAAACCTCGCCAAGGGCATGGGGCCGGTTGGCCACTGTCCAGCTGCAAGCGGGGCGTTCAACTCTGAATTGAGGAAATCCCTCATCCTTTTTGTTTGCGTGAAACGTCCCGCTTGCTCGCCCAGATTTATCTTTCTGACAATGGTGCTGGAGTCATACTCCAACCCTGGGGCGAAAGCTGGTCGGGATAGCCTCCCGCGTAGCCGCGAACAAGGGTTTACCGCTGGAGCTGCAAATCGCCGGTAACTGGTCTGTAGTGTCTGACAATGATGTCTACCAGCTCCGGGCATTGATGGACAGGAGGGCACAAGAATCGAAAAGGTTGGACTTGTACGCCGCTCCGAAATGGTGAGAGGGCGAAACCTTGTCAGCCCAGCTCTCCACATTTGTCCGCAGCTTAGTCAAGCTCATAGAAAACGAGCCGTCCACGTATCCCGCCAAGTAATTTACCGGAGGTGGTGGGGCTTGCCCACGCTGTACTTTTTTAGGCCGGGACTTTGACTTTGGCTCCGGCGGTGTTTCACTTCTGAAAACACCCGGCCGTGGTAAATCCTTGTGCTCGCTACTTTCGCTGGATTGCGCTGACATTGGCATCTTTCCTCTGTCCATCTCTCCGAATCAGCAATAATTACAAGTTCAGGGCGTCTGCAGAAGATTTCGCTGTCACAGGAATAATCGCACAGCTCAAGGAATAATCGCGCATCCGGCATGTTTGAATGCATCTGACCCCCTTTTCTAGACAACGACAACGTCATTAATGCCGCGCAGGAGGGGGTAGGTCGGCTGGAGATAAGTTTCTTGGGTGGTCATGCAGGAGAATGCTTGGAAAAAGGTACCCCGACAGACGTGCCATGCTCTTTTTATTGCACTTTTCCTTGAGGACTGTGCAATCATTAACTTTGTCTTGAACGCTGCGCCATGGCTGACGTCACTGCCGCAATCCGGGCACACTGCTCAAGAAAGAACCCTTGGTGCGGAAACCCACTTTGAAACGGTCACAATGCGCCTTGGGCCCAGCTTGGAACCTTTTGAATATTTTATTCATTTTTTAAACCATTGTCCAAACTGGCCCAAAACGAGGCGCAGTGGACTTCGCCCGAAGTTGGCGCGATCCGACTTCGCCGACTTCCCAATTCGGCGAGTTCGAACTTCGCGCGAAGTTCGCATTGAAACTGTTCTTGCTTTCTTTTTTTTTCTTGCCGCGCCAAGGGTTGAGCGCAGTCCGGTCCCTTACAACCTTCGGAGGAGGCGAACACTTAGCATCTTAACTGCCTCCTTTGAGCCGGACTGTTCGAGCTGCGCTTTGAAATGCAGTGCGTTCGGACTTCGCCCGGTTCGGCGAAGTTCGCACTTCGCGCGGAGGTTGTGCGCAGTTCGAACTTCGCGCGCAAGCCGCCGAGTCGGACTTCCGCGTCGGACTTCGCCCAAAGTTGAGCGCAGTCCGTTCTTCTTCGTGCCTTGCGCTCTTCCTCGTTCAAGCTTCGCACTTGGCCGGCGCGCAGCCCGACTTCGCTACGAAGTCGGGCTTCGGCCAACACTTAGCCATTTTTTTGCCTTTTTCTTTTTTCTTCACTTAACCAAGCAGCCCGAACTTCGCCCCTCCTGAGGGGCGACGACGTACTTCGCCGCGAAGTCCTGTTTTCTCTCCCATGCCGCAGCTTAAGCTCAAAAATAAATTAAAAGTAAAGTCGGAAACCGTACATGCCGGAAAACAAAATGCATAAGGGAAATTTTTACAAAGAAGGGCCACCTCGGCACCTTCAGAGTAAATTTTTAAGTGGAACCCGTTAACAGGGATAGGCAGGAGCTGACCCTCCATATCCCGAAGTACATAGGCATTAAACTGGTTCACCCGGGCAATCTGATAAGGGCCCTCCCAGAGGGCATCAAACTTCCCGTGATTGCCCGGCTTTGCCTTATATGAGTCCCACTTCAGCACCATGTCCCCGATTTCAAAACTCGGCAAGGTGCCTTTGGCAAACCAGCCTTGAGTGGCAGCAATATGATCGTGAAGGCCTCGGTATGCACTTTCTCTTGTCTTCTTCCAACTGCAGGAGTTGGCACAGTCTGTCGTCCACCGGGTCTCCGCTGCTCCTGTCTTCGTCCAACATCCATAGGGCAGGGATCTCAATGTGGGATGGCATGACAGCCTCTTTGCCATAGACGAGCGCATAGGGGGACGTTCTGATGGATTTCTTGAACGCAACTCTGTCCGCCCACAGCGCCCGGTTCAGGAGTAAGTGCCAAGTCCGCTTGTTTCTGTCAATGGTCCTCCGGATGATCTTCAGGGAGGTTCTTGTTAGTAGACTCGGCAAGGCCATTCCCTCGCGGGTAGTAATTAGAAGACATCTTGTGATAGATGCCAAGTCTCGCAGCTGTACTCCGTGAGTACAGCGCCCGCGAATCCCGGACCGTTGTCTCGTCACAATTGACTCTGGAACCCCGAAGCGGGTAATCGGGCTCTCAATGAACCTGAAGACCGTTTCTTGGTCTGCGTTCTTGGTCGGGATTGCCTCTGCCCACCGTGTGAAATAATCGGTGGCTGTAAGAATAAACTTGTGTCCGGCAGAGGAATTAGGCGAAATCACCCCAATGAAGTCTAGACCCCATTGCTGGAACGGAGTCTCGGCCTGAATCGGCTGAAGGGGCAGGGGTGCTTTTCTGTTTCTGCCAAAGAAACCTCTGGCATTGATCACATTTAGAACAGACCGCATGAGCGTCTGCAAATAGAGTGGGCCAATAGTACCCAGCTCTAATTATTTTTAAGGCCGTTGGCCTTGAAGAATGGTGACCCCTGGGCATCCCGGAATGAAAATCTCCGAGGACCCTAGGCTGGTCCGATTTTCTGACGCACCGCAACAGGATGCCATCGACGTTTTTCAAGTAAAGCCCCTCGAGGCAAAGAGTGTACTTAAGTGCACCTAGCCGAAATCTCCTTCGTTGTGAGGCGTTCAGTGATCGGGACATCTTCCGGTGCGTAAAAATCTCACCGCTCATCCGTCCAATCACTCCCCTCCGATAAGGAGTCGACTAGGTAGATGCGTATCGCTGTGTCCTCCCACTTACAAGCGGAGATGCCGGCTACAGCGCTTCGGGCCAATTCCTGACACAAGGCTCGGCCTCTGATAAGCTTGGTGGGCCGCACTTCGATGTCGAACTCCTGGATTTTTGCAATCCATCCCGCTCTCTTGTGACCCGGTTCTCCTTGTAAGATGAAGCTTCGAACGTCCGGTGAATCACAAAGACAGTAGTTTTGCTCTGGGAGACAAAATGCCTGAACTTTCGGAGGGATTTCATAACAGCGTGAACCTGCCGCTCTATAAAGTTGTACTTTTCCTCATGCGGCAGAATCACCTGGCTCAGGAACGCTATGGGGCGCTCCTCACCATCGTCTCCCTTCTGAGTCAGGACTGCAGCGTAACTTTCGGGTTCTCCCACTGCATACAGGATGAAGTCCTTGGAGTAGTCCGGGTTTGTCAACACCGGAGCTTGCGCAATTCGAGCCTTGATTTCCTCGAAGGCTTGCTCTCTCTCATCAGCCATTCGTAATTTGTATCTTTTTTCAGCAGCTCGGCCATAGGCTTGATCACTCGTGCGAAGTCCGGAATGAACTTCCGCACGAAGTTAATCCGACCGAAGAAGGACCGCAGCCCTTTTTATCGATGGGGCCGGCAAGCGAACGAGGGCTTCGCTCTCGTCGTGGTCAATGGCGAGGCCTTCCTCGGAGATGACATGTCCCAGCAGTTTTCCTTCCTTTACCGCGAAGACAGACTTCTTCGGGTTTATAGAAATGCCGAATTCTCGACACCTCTCAAATATTTGCCGTAGGTGCGAAACATGATCCCCTCGTTGGTGAGAGAAAACAGTCATGTCATCAAGGTAGATGACAATAATCTTATTGAGCAGCTTTCGGAAGGCCAGGTCCATGGCCCTTTGGAACGTGGCACCAGCATTGGATAAGCCAAACGGCATGCGCTGATAGGCGAACGTCCCCCACTTGGTGGTAAACGCCGTCTTATGCTGGTCCTCGTCTTTGACCCAAATCTGGTTGTAGCCGGAAAATCCATCTAAAAGTGAAAATCTCTCGGGCTCCAAAGAACGATATGTAGAATCCGGTCGATTTGGGGAAGCGGATAGTGGTCCCCGAGGGAAGCCCGATTTAGGTTTCGAAGTCGACACAGAGACGAATGTCGCCATTCTTTTTCCTCACGGGCACCAAATTCGCGACCCAGGATGAATGTTTGATGGGGTAGATGATCTTGGCCTCCAACATCTTCAAGAGCTCGGCCTTCATCATGGCCTCAATCTTCGGATTCACGGCCCTCTGCTTCTGTCGGAATGGCTTGGCGCCATCCTCTAGCTCAATAGTATGCCGGATGACAGCTCTATCATACCCCTTCAAATCCTCGTAGCACCAGGCCACGATGTCTGGGAACTCCCGGCACGGTGATCCGATCTCGCTCAGTTCCTCCGACGTGCACCTGTTCCGACCTTGATAGTTTTACCGGGTTCAAGTTCCAGTGTCAGGATACCGCCTCGGGTCTACTTTGATCCCGTGAGATATTGCTCGTCATTCCGATCAAAGAGACTCTCCAATGTAATCAGTCCTTTTGGGACATGATTATTCCTTAACCGTATCAACCCCTCATATTGCTCGTCATCGTGGTCTCTACCTTCGATTACACACACTTCGTTAACTAGGAATGTGACGATCTCCTCGTCACAACCGAACACCGCCTTGGTGTCCTTATCAGCACGTAAGGCTCGTAAATAGTGCGAACCGGCTTCGGTTTTCGGACAACGTCGTCACCTGAACGTACTGCTCCAACAGACGCCAGAATATCAGCGTGTTTGTTTTTCTCACGCGATATTGCCTTGACATTCAATGAGTCGAATGACTCCATCAGTTCCCACACCCGGTTGCGGTACGCTCTAAGATAGTGCTGTTTGGATGCGCACTTCTTCGTAACTTGGTGACACACCAGCTCTGAATCTCCAAAAAATCTGCAGATGTTTGATTCCGAGGCTCTGCGCCTTTCGCAAACCCAAGCACAGCTTCGTATTCCGCCGAGTTGTTAGTGCAGCCCAGAGCCAACCTCGTAGGTATAGTCCTTCCTGGATTCCGGTTGGAGAAACCAGAAGACT
Source organism: Wollemia nobilis (assembly GCA_028583015.1). NCBI lineage: Eukaryota > Viridiplantae > Streptophyta > Pinopsida > Araucariales > Araucariaceae > Wollemia > Wollemia nobilis. The sequence goes on from JAQPPZ010001127.1 coordinate 748,231, forward strand.
CTCGCACCGGCGCCATTCTTGCATCGCGCGCCGTCAAAGAAAAGCTTCCACAGCCTTCTCGGTGCAGGTCCTACTTCCTTCGCACTGACATGTCAAGCCTCTCGGGCTGTACAATGGAGTAAAAGCCCTGCTTTGTCTCGATTACGGCATTGAAGTCCCGCAACGAGAACTCATCTTCAAGCTGTAGCACTTCGAAGGCTTGCTCAGTCAGCTCCACTGTCACCAGCTCTTCCTCTGACAACTGGACCATGCAGTCCAACTCTCCTCCGGTTATCTTCTCTACTAGGAAGGTGGAAGGCTTCTCATTGAAAATTTTCGGTCTCCTTCCTTTGAAGGGCACTTCCATGTGTGAGTAGTCTAGAGACAGTACCCGCCCAACTTCGCAGTGAACTCCCGAGAGAGACACATGCCGAAGTAAGGTTCCAGGTCAACAACCACGACCTCTTGGATGACCACGATGTCGAGAGCCTTGTGCAGCCGGATAGGGATGTCCTTTATGACACCAACTGTCTTGACAGGGGTGCCGTCTAATTGCAGCACGCCTTGGCTGCTCCGTGTGTATTCCATCCCGATCTCATCGCAGACGGCCTTCGGCATCACACCGAGGAAGCACCGTAATCCACCATGCAGCTGAGAACTATGTGCCCTTGCATCCGTAAAGACAGATAAAAGGGTGGCGGTCCTGCTCTTCCCAGTGGCCGAGACTCTCAAAGGTTGGAACCAGGACAGCGGGCAGTATCTGCTTGCCGCTCTTCATGTTCTTCTGTGATTCTTGCAGCAGATCCACCCGGCTCGGGAGCGTAAGAGCATCGTACATGCCGATTCTAGCAGTGTTCTTTTCAACTCGTCTACAATGTCGTAGCCCGAGGTACTAGCTCCTTCGCTTGTTTTGCCGGCTCATACTTCGTCCGATACGCTCGGGTAGCCTCAACTCGCCGTCTCTTGGTCGAGACGGGTACTTCAGCCTTCTCCCCGGGCTTGTTCTTTGGTTTCACTGGAGGCCGAGGTACCGGGAGCTTTAGCCGGAGTTGGGGCCTTTGCCGGAGGCTTGGCCGGAACAGGGCAGCCTTTGCCTGAGAAGGCTTGGCCGGAGCTTTATCTTTGGATGCCTTCTCCCGGGCTGTGTAGGGCCACAGCCGCTTGTACGGTGGCAGCCCACCGGGCTGCGGTTTTTCTCTTCTTGCGTAGACTTGCAAAGGCTTGGCCGCATCTGCAGCTTTCTTTTCTTCCTTGGCAGGCGGCACTAGATTCTCTTCTGGGAGGGCAAAGTTAGCTTCGCCGTCCAAGATCATGTACAGTTCATCGTCCTCTATGGCGCTGCCGGCCAAGGTCTGGATGTAGTGCTGGTGCAAAGTGCAGTCTTCCTCCGAATGCGGGTCATTGCACGTAGTGCACCGGCTAACCCGGTCGGGAGGACCAGCGGGTCTTCTATAGCAAGATTTCTCGGAGGCGGACGCCTCGCGGCCGGTGCTCCGGGGCTTGTCTTTCGTCGCCGCCGGTGGCGCATATGGCCTCCTAGGAGCAAGGTCCATCTCGGGCCTCGTTTCTTCTTCGTAGCGGTCATGTCATTGGACATGGCATGATATCCCGAGGCCAAAGCCCGCACCTCCCGGAGAATTGTGTTCGAATGCTACTGTCAGGAGGCGGCAACTGTGCCGGTGGAGGCAATGCGGCTAATGGAGGAGGGTTAGAATAAGGTGCGTATCGTGGGGGAGCAGGAAGTGCCGGAAAATGCGGAGCAGGAGGCGGCGGGTGAGGGTAATGCAACTGAGGCGGGCCGTAAGGAGTTACGACCGGCGCCGGATTCCACTGCTGCTGGGGTTGCTGCCCTGACGTGGACGGCGCACCACCAGAAGCAGAAGGATACTGGGATCTGGGGAAGTCGGGATGAATGGGCTCCCGCACCCGGACGGGAGTCCGCCGATGGAAATAATGTCGCCTTCAGCTTGCTGCGCAGCCTCGTACAGAGCAGGAAACTCGTCTATTCTGGCAATCTTCAGCAGGAGGCATATGTCTGAGTTGAAGGATCTCAGGTAGTAGTGGGCAGCCATGCCAGCCGAAGGCCGAAGTTCGCGAGGTACCCGTTTCCAGGATCTCGCAAACCTGGATGTTAAAATCGACACCTCCTCTTGAGGATGTCTCTCGATAGCTTGGAACTGATGCAACAGAGAAGTAGGGTCAGCAGACTCGTTGCATCCTTTCACGAGCCTTCTGGCAAGCTGGGGCCACCCTGTGATGGATCCCTCTGGCAGCGATCTCCACCAGTAGAGAAGCTTTCCCCTTAGGGAAAGGGCCAGCAGACGGGTCTTCACACTCTCATCGGTAATAGTATGCAATGCGGCCAGGGCAAGGATGTCCTGGATGTGCTCGTACGCCGTCTTACCGTAGCCGTCGTATGTGGGAATAGACTTTAAAGCAGCAGGGGGCACAGCTTGCTGTCCGACCAGGGCCAAGGGCCCCGTAGAGTCCACCGCCGGGAAGAGATCATCGTCATTCTGCTGTTGAGCAGCCATTTCTTCTTCTTCTCCTCCGTCGGTTGTGTACTCGTGTCGGTACTTTCCGAGGATGCAGTATCTTCTTCTTCCTCGGCCTCTTCTATTTCGTACTCCTCCTCCGACTTCGCCTTCGGCTTCTTCTTGATTTCAGCCTCGGCTTCGTCGACACGAGCTCGCGGATCAGCCACCCTGGGAACTTCGCCTCGAGCGTTGATGTCCGAGTCGTAAAGTGGCGGGCTTCTCGGATCCCTTGCTTGCCACCTTCTTGTGTGCATGAAGGTGCTGGGACCGGTCTTTCGGACTCGGAGGATTTGTTCGTGCAGAGTCGCAAGGTGTTCAGATTTGGAACAGCAATGAAGCGAACACCGGTGCTTCAATCCGTCTGGGGGTGAGAAACTTCCTTGTCTCACCAAGTGCTCGTAAACCACCGTCGCCGCCGGTGGAGACCGATCAGAAAATCTCTTCAAATGTGGGACCCGTGTCCCACCGGCGTGCTAGAAACCGTTGGTTACGAATCTGCCATGAGGAAAGGATTTTGGGTTAATGCGCCCGCATTCGCCCACCAAAGATGAAAGGCCGGAAGGAAGAGATGCCTTCCGTGCCAATCTCCGGAGAAGGCCGGCTCCTTTTGGGGGGTTTTATGTTCAAGCTAAGAGTGCAGGAAAGAGATAAATGAACAAAAGAATATACAAATATACTTGGAGTTGGTGGGGGGAACTAACAAGACGGCAACCAAGAATCACCAATACTTACTGCATTATAAATACAAAGCATGACTGAGAACTGCAAAATCTAAGTGTACTTCCGATACCTAAGCAATGTACGCACAGCTACAATGGTCCCCTAGCAAACATTCTCCCTACAAGGAGAACTAACAGCACGGCAATGCATCAATCACCACTACGGACACTAACATAAGCAGAAAGCAACCAAGAGATATCAGAACCATGTATATGTGTCATGCAGAGATTTTAACCGCACAGCTACAATGGCCCCCTAGCAAACATTCTCCCTACAAGGAGAACTAACAGCACGGCAACGCATCAATCACCACTACGGACAACAACGTAACACACAACTGATGGAACTGCTACCACATCTAGTCTATAAAGTACAAACAATGCTAAAGGCGCCTGATCATCAAATGCTGAAACGAATCAACGAGCCATGACACAGGGAAGCGTAAAGCATAAAGCGAAAGAAATAAAAGCAGCAGAACATAACCTGCATACAAATTATATTTATAAGCAGAGGCACGGTTACATTGGTTCCCTAACAGACATTCCCCTTCCACCCTTTACAATGAATTCATGGTGGGTTTTTATAGCCCGAGTCCCTCCCGTTACATTAATGGGCACAAAGTCCCAGCCAAACATTAGCTGACAAAAGCGGCGAAAGAGCTGCAAATGCTGACCTTTGTCGGACCGGACTGTACCCGCAGCATGGTCTTCCTGGAAGCTGGACAGCTACGTGGCAGTGTGTTGGGCAGAACTTCTCTCTGGCAGTGATGCGGGTAGCTGGAGCAGGTAGAACCTCAGATCAGCTTTAAATGAGGTCACTGGCACAGGTAATGCAGCCCATGCTCGTCCTTTTGCTCGGCACGTCTTGGCTCAAATCCCGAAGCTGGACACTTGTCAGATGATGGATGATGCCGTGTGACACGTGTCTGCCTTGAAAGGCAATTTGTCCAACTTCGCTTGGGATCAGAGCGTCTCGGGTTGCGCGGGCAGAAAACAACGCAATGGGAAGGCCTTCATGCCTTAGGTGTATTTCCGAGTTTGTTTCCCATCGCGCACTCGTCAAGGGCGCACTCCGCTTCGCTGCGAAGTCGGATCGCGCACAGTGAAAACCGTATCCGCCGCCGTACGGACTTTGCTCCAAGACTTATCACTCTTTTGTCACCGCCACCGCCGCTACAAGGTGCGCCTAAGAGGGGCGAAGTCGGACTTCGCACCAAAACTGGGCGAAGTGCGCACTTCGCACCAAAACTGGGCGAAGTGCGAACTTCGCACCAACACTTAGCCATTTTTCAGGTAACTTGCTGGAAAGTTTAAAATTCAACTGAGGGGCTCCAAGAAAGGGGGGAAGAAAGAGAATGTGGGAAAGAAAGAGGAAGGGAGAGAAGAAGGAAGGAAAATAGAGGAAGAGGGAAAAAGAAGAGCAGCACTGTTACAAAATTGAAAACATTGCACCCCGTGCAAAATGTGACAACAAGAACAACTTTGCCATAGTACATTATGAATGATACACCTCATTGTTATGACGTAGGCTTACATATAACCCTCTTGATCTTTATGTCAATCTCTCATACACTTGTACCTAAGGTATGTGCTTTTGCTATACTGCATTATGAAAGATACAAGTCATTATTCTGAGGTAGGCTTACATATAATCCTCTTGATCTGTATGTCAATCTGTCATACACTTGTATCTAAGATATGTGGTAATGATATCCTTTAAACAGAGTATTTGTTAACCAACCAACTTATATGTTTACTTTGTCACATGCTAACTCTAACTGTCATATGTAGCATTAAAAGTTTTAAAGTATAAAGGTATACTAATATTTTTGGAGTGCCAAAAATAAGTTTTCAAGTTATATTTGTGTTCAAAACTTGCTCTTCAAATTTCTCTTGAAGCATGCTGACTCAAGCTCTGATTCTGTCTATAAGCCATTCCCATCTGGATTACAGCACCCAAAAATATGACTGTTAATCCAGAATGCAGTGTGGCAACCTATTTTTGACAGTCCTCGGAAAACATAAGCTGCTTGATCAAATCATGTGCAGATACACCTGTCACTGTTGCATTGGATCTGTGCAGATATGCCTTTAATTACTGCATCAGGTTTTTGTAGCTAATCTCAATGACACAATGCAATCTCTACATATGTCTGAATCGTTAATAACTGACCTTCATGTATGGTTGAAGCTGGATCACAAGCAAATGTATCTGAAGTATGATATGTTCTCACAAGCTCTGGGCATAGTTGGGATGGATGTAGACTAGTTGCTCCACTTGATAGTACCAGACCTATTTGAAGGGAAACTCCTGTCATGTGTGAAAGCAAGCTATCAAACAGGTGAAACAACTTGCTTTTACCAACTGTAAAAGCTGAGAAATATTATACCAATATTATCATAAATCTGTTTTTTGCAAACTCCTTAAATTAGACTCTTTATGGGTCAAACCAGCACAGACTTCTAGATCATCTCTAGTTCTTTATGTTTATAAAATTTTATAGTCTGCCTGTTAAGGTAAAAGGCAAATGCCCTTGGGCTATAATCTTATTGATGACTGTCATGCTCCCAAGAACAGGGAGATCATGATTAGTCCTATTTTCTCATTTTGTTTCTAATTTGGCCATGATCCAGTACTATTGGTTGGATAAAGAGAGATAATAACAAAAGAAATGCCCAAATAGGAAACAACTTCACTTGGCTTGATAAGTTTCCAACTTTTGAATCTAGTATAGAGGACAATATTGATCAGTAATACTTGTTTTTTTCTTTGGTTACAACTGTATCGTTGATCTTTCATCTGTTTCCATAGGCTTTATCTTTCTCCTTGGAGATTGATTTCTCATACATGGCTATTTGTACATTATTTGTACTACATGATTTTTTGCGTTATACTATATGATGTTACATGTGATGATATGGTTTATCCCCTATTAGAATTTTGTAATTTATAATCTGTAGCTATGATGTTGGAACTCTCCTCTTTGTTTGCCCCATGTTGTTGTGACAACTTGTACATTTTAGTCTGATTGACCCACTCAGGTAACTTGCAGACATCAATAGAATTTCGTTCTTTGTTTCTAGAATATGCATTATACCATCAATTGAATGCTGAGTAAGTTTAGTGTTAAAGCAGAATCATCTGCAGAGTGCATGTTAAGGAATTGGCAATCCCTTTGCAAAGACATCCCCTTGATCTGGCCCTGTGCTTGAGCCGCGTCGTACAGGATTCCAGAGTATCTGTGACAGATGTAAGGTCCTAAGGGGCATCCTTGTTTGATGGGCCTCTGCAATTGACTAGGTTCTGTGTGGGTAAATTTCAAGCTGTGTCTTTCATGTGGTATACCTCTATCATTTTCTCATACCAAATATGTTTGCATGACTTCTTGTCTACAGCAAGCCACATAACCTTCTGGATAATTCCTGCACTAAAAAACAAGTTGTTATGTTCCTGGCTGTGATTGTCGAAACAGTTTTCTATTGTTTCCCACAAGTGCATAATGTGTTTTTATTCTTGTCCAACGGTAGATGTGAACTGAAATTTTCAATTGTGGATAGAAAATTGATTTTTTCTATAGTTGTTTTCTGATTTTCTTTATTCAAATTTCAAAATTTCTCTAGTTTTCTTCTCTAGGATTATGAAGACCATTACAGGCATAATCTATAGAAGGAAACTGATGCATTAAACAACCAGAGAAAACGGAGTCTTTAGAAGGAAAATGATGTATCAAATAATCAGAGAAAAATGAGGAAGGGAAAATCTGACTCTGAAGATTGAGAGGAAGCTACTGAACAACAATATTCTGCATGGAAGAGGGAAAAGTGGTTTGGTATGCTCTCTATTTGCTTTCTAGGATTGATATTGTTCTGGATCATTGCACTAGGATAACTACACGCACCAGTAGACTATTGAATACAGTAGTACCTCCAGGCAAACCAGCCAATGTTAGTGAATAAACACAGTAGGTCTAAAGGTGAAGGAAGATTAGAGGATTGTAATGCTTATTAGTAAGCTCTTGGTGATAGTTGCTTCTATGTGCAATTGTGCATCTTCCTTCAGGGAAGATGTCTGTGAAACCTCTGTGGCAAATGGGTACTCTGCAGCAGTAAGCACTCACATTTCTTGAGGAGCTATACAGTAAACATATCCATTTTTATGGAGGATCTGGAAGCGAGAAATGCATGATGATAAAAGATCCCAAAAAGGGGTATAGAACACTCTTTGAATCCTCAGATGCCTGAATGTGAGTTTTCCTGGAATAGGGTACAGGATGCATCCTAAATGGATCTAGTAAGGTAAAGCCCAATGACTCGAAATTAGTATGTTATGAGAAGATAAGACACATGGTTATGGTAAATGAAAGTGTTTGGAATAGATATACCTTGTTCATAATTAAATAATGATCAACAGGAACATTACAGGCAATATAGTTGATCTTTAGATATATATTTTTTTTTCAAAGGGTTGCTTAGAAATTTCACTTTTCTGCTTAAACTTTTTATGCTTTACTCATACATATAACAATTTGGATTTGATTGCAGGATGGGAAGGGATATTGCCTATGATCGATGGTCTTGTGATTTGCTTTGTGCAGCTTCTTCGCCGGATTTGTATCGCATTAATTTAGAACAGGTATGTCGGATTGAATCTTGGGATTCAATTCAAATTTATTTCTACAAGCTTTCTTGCAATGTACTCTTAAGCTGTCTATTCAAAATGGGCAGAATTATCATTTTTGAGAAAATGTGGTAATTCATGTCTTCGAGTATATGGAATTTCATCTCATCATTGCATATTGACCATAGATTATTGTTTTATTGTTTGATCAACAAATGGACGAATTGGGTAGCAATGTAATCATATGTTTATGGTATTATATTTATAAAATAGTGTCATAAGAGTTGAATAAGTTCATTAGGTAAAATCCTTGTGAATTTCATGATCAAATGTTAGTTAAAGCATATGGTTTGGGAAGTTCGAACTAGGAGTATGTGATTCTGATCTCATTTATTTGGTCCAAGGTTAAGTAGATATTGGTCTGAATGGTTTTTTTTCATTTTTATTTTATTTTAAATTGGTTATGCGCGATTGAAACGTGGCTCACCTGTTTACATCTTGACCACATTATGGGGGTATTTCAACGAACCATCTTATTGTGATATTACGAGAAACTCTATCAACATTATCATGGAAATTTCCATCGCAATGTGGGGATTTGAACTTGGGCTGCGCTTATTCAATCGCTTCACATTTACCTTTTGCTCCACAGTTCCTTGGACAAAGTTGGTCTGAGTGATTATTGTAAACACATTTTTGTTTTTTTGGGAAAGATATACTGTATATTTCTTAAAAAGAGTGAATTGATTTACAGCAGATATTCAATAACATTACGAGACTCTCTTCTTATAAAAGCAAGAGAAGAAAACAACCAGTAGCACTGACAGATAGAGAGTCTAACATCTTTACTAAACGTAGTAAAATCTCGTCTTCAGAAGATTAGTGTTTTGGCATGGGAGACACTTATACGTTAATGATGCGCTTGGTGTAAGTACAAAATCAAATTCAAATAAGATTTCTTTCATTTATTTTCCATCATTTGTATAAAAACTGAATTCAGTCCTAAGATCTGCTTTGAGTTACATGAAAATTATGGGAAGATAAACTGAGGAAGACCTGAAACAGAGTCAAGCGCAGACCAGAAAGAAAACTCACACACATTAGCCTGTTATTTAGAGAACTAAAGGGAACAAGTTTGATAAGGTTATTGGAATATGCAGTGTCCAAGATATTTTTGAATAGACAGGCATTTATGAGCTGAGAAAGACTGTATGACATTGTAGTTTGAAACTCCAATTCAGCAAAATACATACAAATTGAATGCCTCTGATCAACCTCCAGTCAATAATTTTTGAAAAGGGCAAAATTGATTTTGTCCAAGGGATGGCAGACCAAATTAAGTAAAATGTTTCTTGACGCCCATGGCATTAGCGCAGATATGAATTTCAAAGACATCCAGTTATGTTTCCTCCCAGTTGAAGAGGAACATAGGTAAAAACATCAGCAGAAGAATTTTAGCATAATTCCTGGACATTATGACCATGAAACGAAGCAGAGATTACTACGTTGTTTGATGAGATTGGTGACATCATCTCAAGGACTCTTTGATTAAATCAACAGCAGATCACATTGTAGCCATGGAAGGCACACAATGTATCTAAACAAACACACTCGAAACATTGAATCTCTCAAAAGGAGAACAGAGCTCCAGTGGAAGTTTGTGCAATTACTCCTGATGGAACTATTATACAAAGTTTGAGCAAGGATTGAAGAAACAAGGGACTCTAACCCACTTATAAGATAAGTTAATTCTATTAATGTCCATGAATGAGCGAAGTAGGCTAATGGGAGTCACTGGACGTAATCTGTTAAAAGACTGTAGCAATAAAAAAAAAAGTACTACCAAGATAAATCACACTACAGAAAATAAAGTTTAAACTAAAGAACACTGCAGAAAGTGAAACTACTGTACAATGCTAGATCTCAGCATCATGTGCTGGATCCAAAAATGGGTAAACTGTAAATAATTTGTGAGGCATGTGGGAGTATTCCAGTGACACAAAGAGATAAAATAGGACATAGTATAATTCCATTATATGATTAGAGATGCATAATGGGAAGAACTCACAAATACATGTAAATATACAACACACACGCATGTATCCTTAATATTCCAATCATTTGCAATAGATCATGGTCTGGTCAAACCACACAAGCAATGAACATAAACAACAAACCAACATCGTTAACCAACATACTTCAACCAATGTAGTTGGTATATATGTAGGTATGTCAGGAGTGCCATCTAGTTGCATGCAAGAAGAAGAAGGCAATGCCCATTGCCAACTATGGTGTCATGCAACTGGCTGCATGTCCAATAGGCAGTGCTTGTAGCCAGCTGTTTCGAGGGTCGAGGGGCAATGCCCTTCATGTGCTCAATGGCCTAATCACTGAAATCTTATTTGGGTTGTTCGAATTTTCCCTGCAGTTGGCATTTTGGTGACTATTTGTGATGGCATTCCCCCAAGTGATGACAAGCCTTGTATAGTGTTCTCCTTGTTATAAACAGCTCTCACTTTCTCAGGTACAACATCCAGGATGGGGATGACACACCCTTAGGCACAATTTCTTTCCCCATTTGCTATGACGATAGAGTCTGGGACGACATACATAAGCCAATGATGACAACCTTGATGTGGTGCAAGATGGTATTATGGACAACATCCTTGACACCTCCTTGTTGGAAGACATGCTACAAGATGAAGATGAGGATGGTAGTGTGTATGATATAGTGAACAATATCTATATAACATATAGCATGTCAATTTCAGTGGCATTCCTTGTAGGATAAAGGTATATGTTAGGATATTTGTAATGTGTATGGTGATTCAACTTACATGTCATCTTCTGTGGCAGTGGAAAACATTCCCTGTTTCTTGTGTGTAATTAGCTACAATGAATGTGTGATACTGAGTTTAGTAGAAATGGGTTTAAGATATGGTTGCTTATTTGCAGCTCTAGCAACAATAGGGCAGTAAGATCATTACAACCATCCATATTCTGATGCCGATACTCTACCCATGCCTCCGTATATAGACTCAAATACTTGATATATTATAAGCATGGTAGGTAGAGTATGTAAGTGAAGACAATGAGTCGGTAGGGTATTAAGTGGAGACAATGAGTCATCTATAACATCCTAGGAACTACTAGAGATTAACAATGGTTGGTGAACAGCCTTATCCAATGTACTGGAAAGTCAAGATACATGAGACACATTTGGACGTAGATATGTACATACAACATGTGACTAACTACATGAACCAAATTGTTCTTACTTAATACCTACCACTTATTCATGACTCTTAATGATTGTACCTACACATGTAGTGACAAAACATGTAGACTTATACATGTCTAAACACATGTTCTAATAACTTAATGAAGATTATGCAAATTGATGTATGCTAATGGAGTTGAGATGAAATAAGACGAACTTATGGGCCTTTGGGACAAATTGGTCTGTGGGCCCTATTAGATTGTATTTGTTTAGAAGATTTCCCCCCATGTGCATCTAGTTTTATATATATTGTCCAACCTTTTGTTGGATTGTGTTAATTTAAAATTTCATGTATTGTGTAGCAACTGCAGATAATATCATAATATGGATGACAGTTTAGAGGAGCTCTTTTCCATTCTATACTTCATTTATGTCTCACATCGTATAGATTCTTTGTTCTGTGGGTTCATCTAGTGGTTTGACTATGTAGTTAATGTGTATTAATAATTTAATTCTAAGTTTGCAATCATGATTTTATTTTTGAGGTTTATTACCTTATGGGGCAATAGGGGTGCCTCAGTTTGCCGTCATGTTAAATGAATGATGAAGCAAAGAATTTTTTTGTTGGAAAGTGATTAGGTGACATTTGTTTAGGGGTGCTGGAGGATTACCCATTTTATCAGTATGGTATTTTTCTTACATTGCATACTGCATAGACAACATAATGATGTGGCAAGCAAAATAGTGCTTATACTGTTGAATGGAGTAATATTGGCATCATGTAATTCATTTGTTGTCACTAGTGTAGTCCATCATTATATTGAAGACAATCTTTTGAAGTTACATGCATTAGGATATCCTATTTTAGTTGAATGATGTAAATTTATGCTTCTTGGTAGAATTTAGTGACTAGAGCTTATAATGCTTTCGGTTGCTGTGATTGTTACAAGCAGTTTATCAATTTACGAAAACCAAAGATTCAGAGAAACATGTTTTATGAGATGTCTGGCTTTTATGTATTTTTCTTATTGCCAGTGAAGTTCTTAACAACTAATGTCAGGATTTTCTGTGATTCTGGATGTAGGGCCGTTTTCTTTCTCCTCTAAAGACTTGCTCTCCAACAATCAATGTAGTTTGTCGAAGGTTTGTAAGACATTTTGTTAGTCTTCCTCATATCAATTGAAAGGAAGCTTTTTTTGATCTATAGTTGGGATGATAATTTTTTTTAATAGGTTAAATGGGATTGAAATGGGCCCCACCCATATTACATCATGACCACATAGTGTTATTAAAACAGTTTGACAAATATGCATGTATCGATTGGCAAGATTTGAACTTGGGTCTTCTCCTTGAAAATTGAGGAATATAACCAGTTAAACTAGTACTATTTGACTGGGATGAGAATTTTTATAAATATTTCTGATTATCTTTTTCCTAGAATGGTTTTGGCAGGACTTACGAGTTGTTCACATTTGATGACATTTCAGCCCAGTCCATGGATTAGTAGCTGGTGGGGGAGAAGATGGTGCTTTAGAATGCTTTGATTTGCGACAGAAGACTGCTGTTGGGAGAATCAATGTTGTTTTGTCAACAGGTGATGCTGATCAGGTATCTTTATAAATATGGCTGCATATGTTACAATGACAAATTTCTTTCTTTTCATGTAGGCCTCTTTAGAAGGTTTATCCATTGCATTTTTTTCCTCTGGTGAATATTTGTTGCTATGTCAGGTGCTAGTCTAAATCTAATGCTTGACGTTAAATTTTAATTTTATTCATAAACTGATTGATACATTTCAGGAAATTACGGCAATACGATTTGATGAAACTGAAGGGTTTCATGTAGCAGTTGGAACTAGTTCAGGACAGGCAAGCTAAACTCATTGGCTTCCACCCAAGCTTGGTTGTTTTCCTTATTATTTATTTTCATGGTATTCATAGCTTCTAATATGATATTCATCTGTAATAGAACACATAATTCTTGTGTATATGCAATAACTAAAAGGGAGATAGCTTTGAGATCTGATATATAAGGTTTGAGTTCATGTTTAGCAACTGTGGTGTCCTACTCTCCCAACTGCTGATGATAGATATAGTCCAAGGCAGCACACTATATTAGAGTATAAATAAACACATTAAATGCAGTGAATTTTAATAAATAGAATAGTAAATGAAAACCAGAGGAGTATAGATGCACATAAGTAGTCATGGCAAATAAGAGGATTGCTATGTGTTTATATGTAATTTATGTGCACTTAATATGGACATTTTGAGCTTGTCAAATTTTGTTTGTGATGCAAACCTGATGTGGTACCTAATTTCTTTAAACTTTGATTCTGATGCAAACCTGATGTGTGTATTGAATTCTTAGGAAATTAATTCACCATGACCTATCATGTAGAGTTAATTGGTCTATATCTTCATTATTCTGCGATGATTTTATTGTAGTGTTTGGAGGCTTATGTACTTGTTGACTACATTTATGTTAGAATTCTTTCATTAGCACCCATGAGGTTAAAATGCTGAAAAGTGTAGGGCATGTATGTGTTTAGCAGCAAAAGAATTTTAGAGTGTGCCATTTGTCCTAGGGGCCTGACCAAAGAGTCCAACTAGTTCAGAAGAACTTACAAGGTCTCCAAGGCCAAGGGAGGAAATTCGATCAGTTGTTGCATGTTCAACAATCAGACGATAAAGATTTACATCTGTTCAGCTCTAATGGTTTTGGTTGTTTGACTTGGTTCCATTTTGTGGAGTGCATGTGAGCACTTACATATGTGTGTTTCAGAAATCTGCATGAAACACATTAAATAACATTCTGAGTGTTGTGTGCACTTAAACCCACTGGGGATGATGGAATTGTCATTCATATCCATCTAATAACGATAGCATTATTATGAACCCATACAAAGTGATAAAAAAGTAAAGATGTGTAATTTTTTTGTTTGTTTTTGTTTTAATTTTCTAGTAATCATGTGTCTTAAATAGCATGGTAATTGATAGAAGAATTAGTTGAGACATAAAGAAATAAATGAAGAAACTTAATAAATGTTCATGAGTGACCAAAGTATGGCAATGCAACTCAAATGTTACTCTTGATTACAATATCTCAGGGGAAGCTAAAATGGGGCTTGAAACAACACACAATTAAAAGAAAAATGCAGAAAACATCTCATTGGTCTTGATGCCATAAAAGAATTACGCAAACCCTTGATGATGGGAAACATATGGCAAATGCTTGACGCAGACAGATTTTGGTCCCAAACAAACATTGGATGCCACATATGTAGACAGATTCAGGACTCTGAAATGCCATTGTGAAGAGAACTATGGGTTAATTGAGATAGAGTGAAGGTCAAAACATAGGGTGCAGGCTGAAACGCAGACTGTGCACTCTGGTGAATTGAACCAGTTTCAGCGAACTGGATGCAGTTTTATTATATGTATTGTGTAATATGAAAAGTGGCATAGTCAGTTCCGTGAAACTATAATACATAATGTTTTACTATCTTATACCACAAAATATAATATATAATATTATATCATATATGTATAATATAATACTACAAATTTAAACCATGATATAATTTAAATGAAGTAAAAATAATTTGAACACTGACCTATTTTTATATATTTCATCATTTGTTTTATACCACATAATATAATATTTATAATTTATTATATTACAAATGTAGATCATTATATAATTCAAATTAAGTAAAAATAATTTGAACACTGACCTATTTTTATATATTTCATCATTTGTTTTATACCACATAATATAATATATAATATGTATAATTTATTATATTACAAATGTAGACTATTATATAATTCAAATTAAGTAAAAATAATTTGGACACTGACCTATTTTTATATATTTCATCATTTGTTTATATTTTTATTGTATATATATATATATAGTTTCTAACCGAGCTGAACTTTTTTCAAATTCCTTATGTTCCAAACTTTTTGCAAAATTGCAAACTTTTTAAACCTTTTGCCCCTTTGCTTGGACCGAACTCTCTAAACATTATAAATTTATAACTATGGTAGAACATGCATCTCTGTGTGGTGACATGATGTGAAATATATACATGACAAATATGTTAAAGGTACAATACACAGATTACAATGGGGGCTTGAACTGCCATAGAGAATCCACATTCAAGAAGAGATGGATCATGAATGAGGGTACAACGATCCACTTCATTGGTGTATGTCCCATCATTGTTGGACCATTGTCGACTATGGTGGAGGATTCAATGTAAGATCTGGTGATGTTTGAAGAAGAATGAGTTAGACTAAATCAGATCCTAGGAGTGTTCATACCATCCAAGGCTAAAGGTCCTCTAGATGCTAAGAGTGATGCTGATTATCTTGATTGATTATTGAAGGAGGTCCCTAGTTATCTGCTCTTTAGTGGAGGCATTGTTCAATGGTTCTAACCATAGTTGAGAAAATCTTTAAAAAATCCCGATTCAAGCCGATTTTTCCCAATTCACACCCCGGCCGATTTTTTGCCAAAAAATTGTGATATGCATGATTTTTTTTTTTTTTTAATGAAAAATTGCATTTTCTTCAGTTTTTCAATGAAAAATTGTCGATTTTTTCCCGATTTTTTCCAAGCCGATTCCGATACAATTTCGTTTTCTCAACTATGGTTCTAACCCCATCTGTGCAAGTTTAATCATATATTTGGAAGGGCACTTAATGCCAGCTGTTGCTGGAAGATGGTGAAAGGAACTGGTCAATTCCTCTCAAGGCTTGTGTGTGTGTGTGTATATATATATATATATATATATATTTATGTGTTTTGTTTATTGAATATGTTAATCTTTTTCTTCGTTTAGATTGACAAATTGGTATAATTTCACTTAACAATCAATATGGATGATGTTGGTTGTACTATATGGTTGTTTCGTATGGACTAGCAACAC
Source organism: Wollemia nobilis (assembly GCA_028583015.1). Classification (NCBI taxonomy): domain Eukaryota; kingdom Viridiplantae; phylum Streptophyta; class Pinopsida; order Araucariales; family Araucariaceae; genus Wollemia; species Wollemia nobilis. Next base: position 764,240 of record JAQPPZ010001127.1, read on the forward strand.
ATCAAAATAAAAAAAGAGATAAATAGAGAGGATTCATAAACATTTAATCACAAGGAGATTCTAGTAAAAGCTTTAGTTCCATATGAAATATTTTAATAGAAACACGCTATGATTTTTCTTCTAGGCTTTGCATCTCTACTTGATGATCGATATCCTTGACACCTACACTAGTATCTCTTCCTCTACCAACATAGATGCATATATATAGGTATTATGAAAACTGCCTAACAACCACTGAACTACCCATATACATAAAACATTAAGATACCCCATAATATGTTATGTTATATTTACTACAAACACCTATAGCCATGTATATACTCAAGAACACTATGCAACATTACATACAACTCTATTTACACAACATTGACATGTTGCGCGTGTCCATACTTGCATATGCTCATCCACTCATGCATCCATGGAAATGTGCACTCATGCAAACTTGTTCATTCCTATGTTAGATCATTTGCCTCCATCTACTCTTGTAGACTTATTGGTGTCCACTTAGACAAACTTGAAACAATCATTGGGATAGAAGCACTAAACGTGCTACATGAATCAATTGTCATGCTCCTTCCATTTTTTCGGGTTTTTTACATTTATAGTCCTCCTAGCCTATAGACATGGGTGATGCACGAATGATAGAGGTGTACCCTTGGACATAAATGACATGCACAATGCAAGGAGGATGGATGTCGTGCATGGTGCACAATCGACAGATGGCATGCATAGTGTAGGGATGACAGACAACTTGCTTTGGTTGGTAGACTCAAATAGCAATGGCTTGGACATAGTTGCAGATAGCATGCACATTGTACAACCTAAAGGATGTGGTGAAACTATTAGATCAAATCAACTCTTCATAGGATTGGATGATTGCTCACTTTTCCATTCTAACGACATCTTTCATTTAGACGACAACCACTTCCATTTGGACGATACCCACGTCCACTTAGATAGTAGCCCTCATGTCTTATAAAGCATGCACAAGGGTATGGGTGACTGTGAAATTTCTCTATATGACAACTGTTCTCTCTAGAGAATGTGGACAAGTAAGACTACCCTCTTCATGCTATAGTGGGTTTGCAATTACCCTCTTGTGGTTTAGGGGATTGTGAAGAAACCTTTATACTGGTTGGGATTGTCCTTCGTTGTCTTGATTGACTACGTATTCTTCTTTGATGTCATCCTCCACAAAATATTAAAAACCTTGAACTCCTTTACCTATCCAAGTGACATCCTACATTGTTCAGATGATATTCATCCTCATCTACACATCACTGATTTCCCTCTACACATCATCTGTTTGCCTTGACTTGTAGCATTGACATTCTCGTGTGAACTGCCTCCAAAGATGACATCTATGGCACTAAACAATGATTTGTCCTCAAAATCATCTTGAATGTGTCTTCTTTGATTGCCTTGGTAATTGTCACAAAACCCACCATTTGTGGAACCTCTCATTGGAGTAGTATCCCTCTATGTTGTACAATGTCCCTTTGAGCCTCATGCACTTGTCGAGCATCCTTCAAATTCAAGGGGCACTCCTTTATCAAATGTCCTCTATTGTCACAATTATTGTAGACTGGTGATGTTCTTGCTTCCTCACACTTATTCTTCGTGTCACGTTTGTTCTTGGAGTTATTGCTTTTGCTGCTTTTATCTTTAGAGTCACCTTCATCACTGACTTTGACTCCATCATTTGGATGATATCCACATATCATCCTCCTAGCTGCTTTTGTCCTCAAAGTCAATACTCTTGACTTCCTTGTCACCCTTGTGGTTTGAGTAACTCTCATATATGGAGTCATTGACTTGGCAACCCCAACATCGAGATGATGTCTTTGCATAGCTTTCCAAGTTCATGGTCCATTCAAAGGCCTCTTGATATGATGTTGGAGGGACCATTGTGATCATTTGTAGCAATGTTGTCATTGTGGAACAACTTGAATTCCTTTGTGAAGGCTTCTTGCAACTCCTCCTAGGTCTTGTACTTGCCCTCTAGCAATTCCGTGTAAGAGTGGATTGTTGTTCCACATAGTGTTGTAGGGAATAGCCTTATTCAATTTGCTTCAATCATTTGCCTATTGGACTTCCACATCAAAAGGTAGATTTTCCAATGCTTGATTGGGTCCTTTGTTCCATCATCGTGCAATGCGGGACAATTGTATGCCATGTCAATGTTGGTTATTGCCATGACCTGTTGATTCGACATAGGGAATCGTTTTTCACATAACTCATTCTCGTCACATGCATTGTGGGACCCACCATAATGCAGTTGTTCCCACGTTGGACTTCTATCTTGCGCACTATTAGATATGCAAACCTACGTTTGCTTCAATGTCAGGCTCTCATTTTGGTCACCATCTAACATGCAAACTTGCAATTGCTTTACTGCTAGATTCCCTTCTTATGCACCATCCAATATATAACCTACTTTTATCACTATCAGACTTTCTTGGTGAACTAGTTTTTCTTTATTGTGAGACTCGTCACTTGGCCCTTCATTGTGCCTTGTATCGTCAAACACCTCTTTGTCATGCCTTGTGTAGTCATGTACGCCTTCACACCTTCCATCAACATGCATAGCTTTGTGCCTTGTTTTATCATGCATGCCTTCCTGCCTCTGTCACTTGGATCATTGTCGGTGTCAACGAACAAGTCTACATCACTTTATTTGCAAACTCCAATCTTCCCTCCTCCCAAGTGGGAAAGGGCACACTTGAAATATGCCGCTTTTCGGCCACACTATAATCATCACAATTCCATGTCACCAAATTTAACCCAATTTGTATAGGCAAAAGTGCCAAAATGTAGAAATAGACTGCAACACGCTACAACACAATTCCATTATATATAAACTGCAAATACATGTGGATGAACTGCAAATACACATATATCTTCAACAACATAATTATCTGCAATTCATTATCATCCAGTCAAGTGTATAACACATAAACTTGCCTTTGCTAGCATCAACCAATATCATACTTCAAAGAACAACCACATCTCTACCTGATGATCTACATCACTTGCACCTCCACTCGTATTTGTACCTCTACCAACATAGACGCATGCATATAGGTATTATGTGACCTGTAGGCAGTTAGCAACTCCCTAACTACCTTTGAAATATTTGTGTATAAAAAATGTTGAAATAACCCATCACATATCACATTATATTAATTACAATCACATCTCACCATATACACACAAGACAATACTATGTGACGATACATGCGACAACTCTATTTACACATATCACCAACATGATGCAAATACATCCATGCTTGCATGTGCTCATACACTTGTGTAGATGTGACATTCATTCATGTGTCAGATCATCTGCCTAAATGTGTTGTACTTAGTTTAACTCAAAATGAAATTTGATAGTTTTAAGAATTGTATAATGGAATAAAATATTATCAATCATCTTCTTCGATGGGATTGCTAGATGCGTCTTCATAATCACTAGTCTCAATTAATTGATAAGGGTTAGGAATGTGTTTGTGTATTTCTTGCAACTTGTTTTTTTTTTTTTTTTGTTGGGATTTTTTTCTTCCTTTTAAAACTCCAAAGGGTTCGATACCTTTCGAGACGACAAGCGTAACAATTGCAATGTAAGACTCACATTTTTTTCTTCCTTTTAAAAATTCAAATGGCTAGTTACCATTTGAGATCCCAAGCGTAACAATTGCAATGCAAGACAGAGATATTTCAAATAGACGTTGAATGAATCTATGTAGGCTCCCAACAAAATATTCAGTAAAATTGATCTTGTCACCAATAAAATAGTATCTATACCAAGAGCTGAATGTACCGAGGTGACTGAATTTAACAGGATGTGCTCTACCTCCATCTATTTATGGACAACAAATTGAAATGTCACAAAGTTCTATCTTCTATCAACTCAAATTTCTAGATGAAAGTTCAGTAACAATGTTTTTCGATATGTTTGCTTGCCAAGTTCATCATATTCACAATATCTCCACACGAACAACCATCCATTACCTCAAATAAAACACATGACTAGCTCAAAACTCGACATTCAATGGAATTTTATGTCTAAAGCTTATTAGTTGTGATTGAAATTGAACCTACCTTATCTGTGGATGGCTACTAAACTTCTGTCTAGAAATTTTACTTCATAGTTAGATAGAGCTTTGGAACATATCAATTTGTTGTTCATATGTATACCGAGGCAGGGTACAGCTTGGTAAATTTAGTCAACATCTAGGCAAGTTAGATAGGGTATTTGTTACAGACGCTATTCAAGATGGGTGACAAGATTAATTGCACTGAACGTTTTGTTGTGTGCACATATAAGATTCATTCAATATCTATTTGAAATATGCGAATTTTGCATTGCAATTGTTACATCTTTCATCCTTCGATGGTTATCAACTTTTCATTGGCTGGTAATAAAGTAGCAAGAAGTATGTCATTAATATACCTTAAGTTTTGTTTTTCCTTTTGGTGTAGTTTCATACCAAGGTGCTGTCTCATTTACTTGATTATGCTTGTAGTGGCTAGTAGTTAGAGGGAAATATGCTTTGAACTGTCCATTGTGCCAGGTGCAGTTTCAACATGCATTTAAATTGAGTGAAGGTTGCATCTTAGAATTCTTTCTAATCATGAGGAGACTACTGTTTTAAGTGATTACTATCTTGATTCTTCAATTAATAGTTTTATGTACATCGTTTGATTTTTTTTATCAGTCATGTTGTCATGGATATTTTATTCCATATAATATTTTTTATTGGAAGTGGATAGTTAGCAATGCATAGGATTGTGACTTGTTTTAGTTTTCATTTAAGTTGTGTACACAAAAATTGGGCATTTATTAACATATAATTTTGTGGTGTAATCAGTGAATCTGCTAGAAAAGACAAAAATGTAGATTACATTCATTAGATTGTCAATCTTTTTTAATACCTCAGTGTTCTACAATGTATGTATCGGCTAAATATTTTAAATCCTATGTGAGGTTTGCTTTTTGATATAAATGAAAAATAAATTTATATTCCAGTGGGAGAATGGAGTCAATGGATTCCAATTTGCAACACTTATTTTCAGTTTGGAATAAAAGGGTATAGGTTGTGGAAGTCGTTTTCCACCTCCAGGAACACTATTTATTATAAATAGAGATGAATACTCTTTTAGTTAATTAGTCAAATTTGCTTGGACTTTGGTGGGTAAAATAATTATTCATGGTTACCGTATCCAACAACTATCTTGCTTGGACACCTGTATCTGCATATCAGATATGGATATAAAATTATAAATACAATACTTCTTGGATACCGTATCCAGACATATCCAAACACATGGGTACTATATCTAGACATATCCAAATACATGGGCACTGTTCCCAATACAGCCTAAGTGGGCCTAACGATGAAGGCTTGCATACTTCAAATAGGAGGTCCAAGGTTTGAATCTAAAGGGGCATAGGGTATGTATGCCTTATAGGAAGATCGCACAACCCGAGTGTCTCCCATGCATAGTGACCTGAGGAGTACAGAGTAATCTTATATGCATAGTAGTCTTATATGCATAACACTCATGGACCTTAAAAATTACTTAACTTATTAATTTAGTACACAGGTACCGTATCTAGATATATCCAAGTACATGTCCCCATTTGGTCCGTATCTAATATATCCTGGTATTGTCTAGGCACATTTAATGTTTTATTCACAACGAGATTAAAAGAATATGCTATTTAAAAAATTAATAAATTTTAAATAAAAAAATTAATGGCAATCATCTTCTTGGTTAATGAAAATATCCTATTCAAAACTTATCCGTGGGTAAACATTGTTGTATTATATCTTTTTTCTTTTCTTTAATAAACATATATGCTTTTTATAATGTCATATCCAGCAGTAACCATATTAGATTGCCGCATCCATATCAGACATTGTATCTGTTTTTAAGCAACATAGTAATAGTTGCTTCCATGGTGCATTGTTGAAGAACTGGTAGCATAGCTACAACTGTTTTAAGCTCTGGTTTGTCTGGATTTTTTCAAGCAACGCGTTTGACTTGGTTGGCATTGACTTAATATAAGTTAATAGAATTTGATTGTTCAACCCAATTTTCTCCTGTCATCACACATGAAGATTTCCATTTAAAGATAGTCTTGTTTGTGATTCACAACGGTTGGTTGTATCATGGGAGACACACTACATTATGGAGGGTATTATTGTTGGTGTTCATTATTCAATGCCAGATTTTAAGAATGGAAACAAACAACTAAAATAGATATGCATATTTTCTGGAGGATTGTTGGTTGTGGATATGAAGAGAGTTTCTATGAGGCGTACCATACTCCATCTTAGGTTCTTCATCTAGGCCTACTTAGCACAAACCATTATTCGATAAACATAATTGGGTCTTGTTTTGTGTTGGAAATTGTTTCAATCCACACTCATATCTCACAAATGGCCGATGGATCAATGATTGAAGTGTTTGCTAGGAGATCCTTGTTCTAAATCCTAGCTCATATACACCTCGTCTACATGGTATCAAAGCTAGGTTGTCTAAGTGAACCCCTTGATTGTCTAATTTTTTCTTTACTAATTTTTCTTTTGTAGGGATGTGGGAAGTATTTGAAATTTTTACAATACTCACTCATTGCTTATCCCAGAAATGGTTGGTAACTCACTGTTAGAGCACCTAGAGTGCTTGCTAGGAGGTCGTAGCTGGTCATGCTTGTTTAACATGGTATCAAGGCGAAGCTAGGTGAAGGTGCAGGTGTTGGAAATTGTGTTGATCCACACTCATCATTTGTCCCATGAACAACTAGTAGCTTAGTGGCAGTGAAACTAAAGCACTTGCTAGAAGGTACTAGTTGGTGCATGCTTTTTCAACATCGTATCAAATTTAAGTGTGCTAGGAGAACCCTTTAATTGTGGATTTGTAGTATGGGATGATGGTATTGGGAATCATGTCAATCCACATTCATTGCATGTCCCACAAAAGGCCAAGCTTAGTGTTCTAGCACCTACAATGCCTACTAGGAGGTTGTAGGTTTGAGCCCTAACTAGTTCATGCTTCAATTTATTGGCTGTCACAGTGATTGACAAGGATTTTGGTCCTTCTACATCATGGTCTATTTAGTTTAGAGCTACCATTTGGGTCTAGCTTTGGTTGCATCTGCCCGCTTCTTTTTGGTGAAGGATCTTCCTTAGAGTTATTTGTATTATCTTGCTTTCTACTTTTTTTGACTTGTTAGAGTTTACCTTATTTGGGATCTCCCTTCTAGGTAGGATCTTTTTGGTTTTAATTTTAGTTACTTTTCAATTGTTGGAGTTGTTCTCAACACTACTTGCTATTGTTAGGTCATAACTTCTTGTACTTTTGAGTCCCATTGACTTATTTTGGTCTTTCGTGAACATTGTTATAATTTATTTATTTTCTTTTTTAACTTATCCATCATAATTGATTACTAATTCTTTTCAATGTTATAGGGATTTGATATGGCTAGTTTGCAAATAACCTTCACAATGTCATACAAATTCAACACAGGGCAAGTTACAAAAAGTAAACAAAAAAATTAGTCATGGTCTGACAGAATTGTGTTATATATATGAGGTTTGATAGTATCACTGAAGATATAAATAACTAAATCTTGAATTACAATAAATATAGATTCATATTCCAGTTTGTAGAAAGAAAGAAGAACAATTATATTAATGTTCATGAGTGACCAAAGTAGGTTATTGGGACACAAAAAGTATGCTTGGTTACAATAGCAGGGAGGGGCTAAACAAAGTGCTCGAAAGTCGAGAATATGAAATTACAAAATCCAAGCCTTTTAGTGGGTGAATTATGTCATATCATATTATATGAAGCGGAACACGTACACCATAAATATAGTACAAATATAATACAGCAATAGGACATTTGTGGCTAAAATATCTTAAGAGATAGTCCTTCTCAATGAGAGGCAGCTAATGTTGAAAGGAGTTCATGGGCCGAACTGTAGTTGTCATTGGTGTGTATTGATAGGGGAAGGATCAACGTAATCGTCAATCATGTAAAAGGACCAATGCAAGAACTGACTGTATCCAAAGTTGGATTGTATGGACTCATAGGACCGGGTCAGGAGGATGTCCCCCAAATGCCCTCCTAACATTGATGGGTGAAAATCCTCCAAGTGCAAAGAGGAATCTGGAAATTGTGTATGTGAGTGAAGCTGAGGGATGGGTGTCTGCCTAGTCTGATGTATGGATGAGGTCCTCTGGTAGCTGCTCCATGAGGAAGGCATCATCTCATGGATTGAGCACCATCTGTGGAGGTAGCTATATCATTTAACAAGTCTTTAGCACCTACTAGTAGATGAGGATGGCAAAAAGAAGTAATCAACCTACTAGTCTGCTAAGGCCATTGGGTCCCCTTTAGGGCTTGCATTTGTGGGTGATCACTTCTTGAAGGTAAAGAACCAAATACCTTTGTTTGGGGACAAAAGGAGGTAGAAATAAACAGTAATACCTGCTCGACTCTCTGTATAAGCAATAAACAGTAATACCTCCACCTAATCTTATGGCACATAGGGCACCTAAAACTGAAGTGTTTTGATTTTACCTCCTGAAGAGAAATTATTTTGGGTCTATTAAATTTATGAAATTTATTTAAGTTTTTAAATCTGATGTTGATTTGAAACGAATCTATGATTGCTATGACTTTGCTATTTATATTCTTTGATTTTTGTGCCTCTGTACTGTGAAATGTTGGTATGTGTTCTTTGTTTTGGGGCATGATAATTATTGACCCTTGTAGAAATGGTGGAAATATTTCTGAAAACTAGTGATATTCATGTTGAACTTATAGTCAAAGAATGCTAACGTGAATTTACAATCTTAGATTTAATGATATTCTCTTGAAAGCACAAGAACATACTATATGAAAGGTGACACTCTATATTCTTGATGCTTGTTATTATTAACATGTGATAAATTTAATTCAGAGATAAATGATGAAAATCATATTTGCATAAGGAGTGTCTATGATGAACCTATGTTGCAGCTTCCAAAGAACTTGGATTGCACTAAAATAAGAAAAAAGGAAATTGAGTGTTGTGGAGCAACTTCCATGCCCAGTATTTGCTTGTTTGCTACCTTACATATGTGTTGTTTCTAAAGTAGTAAATCCCTAAGAGGGAGTCCTTAAAGTTGATACTCAGTTAACGCACATTCCTATGGAAATCAATCAACTTAAAGAGCCTACAACGTGGTTTGTGTAGAAACTCTTAATTCTTGAATACAGATTTTTAAATCGTATTCCTATCCTTCACAAAAATCTTTGTTCTTGCAGTCAGTTCATCAGATTAAGAATTTTCTGCATACATCATGTCATAAAGAATATTCATTTGATTTATCGTCCAAGATATTAGTTATTCTTTTTTCGGAGGGAAGGAGGGGAGGGGATTTGAAAACCATGATGCAGAGTTCCCTGGTTTAGTGCTGCTGCACTGCTGTTAGTATATAGAAATATGAAGGAAGTGTACTAGCTTATGTATTTGCAAAATTATGAGGACATACTTGACTTTGATGGAAGTTAGAGCATAATACAATTACAAAGAATGGGAGACCTGAATGTTTCATTGGACATTAAGGTCATATTCGGCATAGTAGTACTATAAGTATGGGTAGACATTATACCTGGACAATACTAATATCTAGCCATTGGATACTTTATTCAAGTTAATCTACCGACTCTCTAGACACTATAAGAAGTAAATAATACAGAAACTTTTAAGCTCGGAAGAGGCAGGACCAGTATATGTAAATTAATGGTCAAGGGAGACTTCTTACCTCCTACATTTGTTGATATAGAAAACACTGGGAAATCAAATGTGAATAAAGCCTCTCTAAAGTGCTACATTTAGTGAAACATGTCATTGAAAGGTTCTTCAGTTTGTGCAGTCTCAAAGAGGATTGATCATTGTGAAACACACCTTTAACTTGCATTTTCCACAGAAAAATTTTAAAAACAGTGCTGCAAGTTTAAACAATTGCCAGTGTCTTTTGACAGTATTTGTGATCATCAATGTATCTCCAAGCACCATTCATTGCGTAGAACGGGGTGTAGAAAAGAAAGCACTATATTCCACTTGAAATGATGCCCAAAATGTTTTAGAAACTGGGTTACAGTCGATTCCTCTCTTTTGCACATGACACGATTTGAATCTGAAACCCTAATTTTATGTCAGTGGGCTTTGAATGCTTACCCACGATGTATCAAACTATCACTTACTGGTCCATGATGTGGTGCTTGCAGGAAGATTTCAGCTTCCTTGTCTCATTGCAGTGGCATTGCCATGTTACTTCAGGATCGTTTGTCCCGTCATGCATATTCAAGTGTTGACCTTTTAGGAATGAGAGTCTCGATTGGGCATACCAATCCTTTCATGACATAATTAAAGAGGTTTTTGTTGTCAGACACTTTGATGGGAACATCATTAATTTTGACTCGTAATGATTATATAAACTCACATGCTAATTTCCAACACTTGGCTGAGAAGGAAGCACAAATGACTGCTGTTTCTGATTAGCTGGCAAGTATTTTAAATGCATTGCATTTATGTACTGTCTGGACATATTTATTTGCTCTTCTGCTTCCTGTTAATACATCATGCACAGTAGAGGCAAAACATGAATCTATCTTGACAAGGTTTTATACTTTATAAACCCCCATATGACATTTCACTATCATTTTCATTACCCCATTGTTATGTCAAGGCAACATTTTACGCTCTTTTTCCAAATTAGGTAAAATTTTACTATTATTTTCATTTTTCATTGCCCCATTGTTATGTCAAGGCAACATTTGACACTGTTTTTCGAAGTGATGCAACATTTTACGACCATTTTCGTGACCTCATTATATTTAATGATGCATGCAGTGATTGTACCATGCAATGTGATGAAATTTTTGTTTGGACACCTTTGTTTCTTCTTCAATGACAAAGTCAGGCTTATCAGAATATATATCATTCTGTCTTATTTGTAAATTTGGTCATTACATATGCAGGTGCTAATATATGATTTGCGTTCATCAAACCCTCTTCGAGTTAAAGATCACATGTAAGTTTTTCTAACAGTACTTATAAGTGATGCATTATATTTATCAAATAATGTTTAGTGTAATTTATAATATCTCATGGGAAAGATGTATAGAGAAACCTTTATGTGAGTTGATGGTTGTTTGATGCATCAAGATTTATAGAATGTGATATTTGGACTGATAAGACACTGATATTTTGCATTTTGACTATTGTGATGATTTACAGGTATGGGAGTCCCATTTTGGATATTAAATGGCATGCGACTATAAATTCTACAAGACCAAAAATGATCACTGCTGATAACCGAGTTGTCAGGGTTTGGGATCCCGAGACGGTAAGGACTTTTGTTTTTTATTGAAATTTGATTTTGGGCATCAAAAAGTAGGAAACCAAAAATTAGCCTCTAAATATGTGTCATTGATATGTTGCTGTGCCTGGTTTAATACAGGCTTGGATATCAGAAAATTATATAGGTTATTGGATTCACTATTGGCTGCTAAAGTAAGCAGAGATGCTTCCATTGTCATGTACTTGAGATGATCAAAGCAAAATGGTTTCTGTTATTGTTCATTATTCTAGTGTGACAAGTAAATTACCTGAAAAAAGGTCATCTTCATTTGTGTTCATTCTGGAGTGACTTCCATTTCATTTTTATTTTACTTCAATACTTTCTGTTCACATAGTAAAAGGAAAGAAAAGGAAACCTTTCAGAATGGGTTTGTTTTGGACTAGCAGAAAGACATTGAGAGAATGAATTATATAGTAAAATTATTGTCAATCAGGTACAATGCTGCATGTGGGCATAGTGAAGGTGTTTCACTGAATGCTAAGTTTTGATGTGGGAAGTCTTTGGGGTTAAACTCTAATCATCATTTTGCCTAATCTTACTATGCATTCACCTTACCCGTTTTGGAAGACATCATGAGGTTGCATAAGGCATCCGTAACTCTTCTTATGTATTGAAAATATTCTAATTTGTTGTAGCTATTCATCCTAGCATCTATAAACTGGATCTAAATTGTGTAGAGATTAGCATTTTAAATAATAATGCCAAAAGAATTCCTACAACAATATTAGGTGAGCTGTAAGTTGAAGGGAGTAGTTTATGAGATGGCAGTATGTATTTTTTACTTGGGATCCTAGCCTGTGAAATATCTGTTATCATGACTGATCCACTATTAAACAGCATCGTTGGCGGCTAGAATTCTAAAAGATTGCAAGCCGCTAAATTCCTCTTTCACTTTTTGCCTTTTAGAATTCCCTTGCCAGGAGAGCTGTTATTACCATAATTACAAATAACATTTTGTACTTGTGAGTCATTGAGACGAGCATCGACACAAAGCCAGCTTGTTCCATAAGGATTAGCTATGCCTTGTCAAAATTAATCTTATTTTGGATCTTGCTTCTGGTATGCATTGAGTGATTATTACTTGTCGGCATTTTTGTAAATCATTGGGAGAGCATCAACGGAGAGATGGGTCCATGAGGATTACCTGTGTCCTGTCACAATTAATTCGATTTTGGAGCTGGCTGCTTTGATTTATTGGGTGATCATTAATTGTTTGCAGAGTTGCATAGAAAGTGGAAACAGTATGGTATTGGATTCGGATACTACAGATTTCAAGATCCCTTAATATGGATGTGGCTGGATATGTTGTTCATGAAATAAAATAATTAAATTTTAAAAATAAATGTGCTAGGAAATATAGAATTTAAAAGTATAATAAAAATAAAATTTATAAAATTACAATGAAGTATCAATTAAGAAACAATTTATAAATATATTAGCTTAATAATAATTAGATAATTAATGTGCAACACTTTGTGCAGTAATGGTAAGTGGGATGCAATACTATGAGTGCAACCCAAATTCAAATCCCCACATTGTGATGGACTTTCCTGTGATAAGGGGATAGTACAGTTTGCTGTAATACCACAAGAATATGAGAGGGACTCTTTTCAATGCCATATAACCGTTATAAAAATAATCAAATAAATAACAAATCATAATTGAAGAAAGTTCGGTTTATATTGTTTTGGAAAACTACAAATAAATAAATAGCTTCAAAATTATAATTTATTATGATTTATGACAAAATGTATATAATTTATAAATTATTTTATTTAAAATTTAAAATTAATGTATTTATTTGAGGTCTAATAATTAAATGATAAGTTATAATTTAAACCTTTTATTAATTCAATAATGCAATTATTTAAATTTAATTCAATGGTTTCATTTGAGAGACTTCAAACTAAATCTGATGCGGTAGAATTCGAATAGTTATAAATAGACCAGTATATCCAAATAATTTTCATACCTCATTTTAAATAAGGGATGCAGGGAGGTATGTTGAGCACAGTTGACGTAACCATTGGCCAACGCTATCAAAGTTTGGAGTGATGAATTAGATTCAATTTTTCTGGTTTTTTTTTGAAAGATTTTGCTATGAATAAGTTCATTTTTTTGAGGATTTGTATGTAGATTTTGAAGGTAAAGGGATTTCAAGTTTCAATGAAGGAAATATCTGTATCTTCTAGGTTCTGCATAGACAGTGTTATTAAACATATATGTTCATTCCATGCACAATTGCAGGTCATTTTTGATGTGTTGTCGGAGATGGATATTAGTTTTTATAAATTTACATTAATTTTAAAGGTTTTTATGTGTTCTCTCTCTCTCTCTCTATATATATATATATATATATGTCCGTGTGTGTATTTTCTAATTTTTATTATATATATATTTGTGTGTGTGTGTTTCTAATTTTTATTTAGTTGCGCATATGACTCAAATGATCCAAATACCATATCTGGCCTCATTTGATATGCCTCTATTTAAAATCATACTCAGATACAGTATTCAGGTCATATAAACAGCATATTGTATCTATATCTGTTTCAGATATGATGATAAGCCGATCGTGGCAGGGGATAGGCATATCTGGTGTCTCTGGTTCTTTGTAATAGTTTTAACAATAACTGGAAAAGTTGCATCTCGGGAGAAACGTGACAAGAGCCTTGGGGGGAAACATTGAAGAAATCAATTTAACTCACAAAAAAATATAATTAAAACAAAAATTAGAGAGCCAAGAAGTTGATTTTCCCTTAGATTTTCTTAAAAAAGAGTACAATTAGTAATTTCAATTCATGATCATGAATGATCATCAAAAACCAACAAAATACAACATAGTAAAGCAGTTTTAAACTGCTCTTAGTTTTCCCTTCTTTGCCTTTTTCTCTTTGTCGTCCAGCCAAGCCTTGATGTTGGTTTTGACGGTATCTGCGACTGCTGGGCACAACATTACATCATGTTTTTGGATCCCAGCAGGATGGAAGTTGAGGTGATAGATGCCTCCTCTCATGTCTTTGCTGCAATATTTGCAGATGACCTGATTCGACAAAGTCTCTTTTATGTAATTTTTCCAATTCGGGTCTATGGCTCATTGTTGCTGGTTCCTTGATCCTCACCCAAAGAAGCCATCTATTTTTCCAAGAAAAGGTGTGTTAAAAGTCTAAGACATGGCCTTAGAGGCATTAAGATCATGTCTTAGACTCTTAAAGAAGAGAAAACAACAACAACAACACAACCCTAAAAATTGCATAAAAATGCAAAAATCCTACCTCTGAAATTTTGTCCCAAGGTGTGAAGTCTTCAAAAACAGGTTAAATCCTTGTCCAAATGTGTTCAAGAATGTGTGGTTAGCCTCTTGAAATTTGCAGTCAGGATCAGAAGAGGAAAAAAAAGAAAAAAAAAAGAGCTATTGCCCTTTTAAAACCGTTTTCAGTGTTTGCTATATGTGCATGAGTTTTTGCGATATTTTGGTGAGAAATTGGCGATTTTCTTGCCAAAAAAATTTCAATTTCTTGGCAACGAGAAAACAACACGATTTTATCGCAGACCCTAATAAATCGTGAGAAAACTGATAAATCATGAGAAATTGGTGATTTTTCTATGGTTTTAATGTCCTCTATCTTATATAATTTCTTTGTTCTGATTCTTCATCTGAAAACTTTCATTATCAAATTTTGTGCCATGCTGCAATGAGATAGGAGCAATTTGCTACCCATTGGCGTTTAGTAATGAACCTTTTTGAGTGCATTATCAAATCCGCAATCCTCTTATGGATTTGAGATTTGTTGCCCAAGCCTACAACATAAAGAGGGCACATATTGAGAGGGTCCAAACATGTCTATTTTAGCATATAATCCATTATTAAAGAACTTTTCTACAATGTATTGCCTAGGCTAAGTTTGCTGCATAGTGTCTATCCTAAGAGCATCAATAGGATTGATTTCCACATCCACATATGCAAGTTCATGGGTGATTGTGCATTGGATTGGGAGAGATATCACATCAATATTTTTGCTTCCAAGTGCCCTCTAGGGCAACAAAGTTAGTACATAGAGATCTATTGGTTTATCCCTAGGTTAACAAATTTTCAAATACTCCTTCAATGCCCCTCTTTATAATTTTCTTGGTAAGGAAAAGATTAGTAAAACATTTGCAAAGGACATGTATCTATAATTTGTTTGAGTCACTTTGTCCTCCCTCCTAGCCTCTCAAATTATATTGACATAATTTCTTTCCTTACTTATATTGAATGACATTGGACTTGACCTCAAATTTCCTCTTTGCTTAATTTAAAGTTCATTCTCACTAGTTGCAGGTTAAGTTTGAGGACTATATTTCCTAATGTGGTTGGATTTGCCATTGTTGCTCTCAAGAATGGACACACAATAGTATTTTATCTTTAGATACCCATTTATTATGAGATTCAAGGGAATTAATATTTGCTTTTATAGAGATTTAAGGGGATCACGCAATGCCTTATTTTCCCACAATTATGACTAGAGGTACCTGGCTTTGTATCATCAAAAAGGGATTAGTCATAGACATTGGACCTAGCAAAAGAGCCCAAAGATGACTAGATTAATGATCAAATTTTTCTATTCTATTCTTGGTGATGAGGGGGCACTAAGCAGCCAATGGAGGCTACAACTACTCAAGCTTATGATGTTAGATGAATGGGACCATGCTTCCCAATGTGTGCTATTATGAGTGTTTCTACCATAGTTGAGAAAATCAGAATCGGGAGTGAATTTGCAGTTTTAAAAATCAGCAAAAAAATCGGAATCTGCAAAAAATCGGGGAAAAAATCAGCAATGAATCGGCAAAAAAGAAAATGAAGAAAACGATTTTTTTTTTTTTGAATTTTTTTTCATGTATATTACAATGAATTAACATTATGCAAATCAAATATTGCAATAAAAACAACAATTCAAGTCAAGACATCATACAAGGCTCAAGCTTTAAGTACACATGAAAGTGACAAAACACATCCTGTATTGCTTATAATATAAAAAGGTACAAATTACAAAATGTGTCAAAATGCCTCAATAGGCCCACTATCTATTGTCTTCCTGTGCCCCTTGTCCTAGCATAAGCCCTAGTCTCTCTTGGTTGCTGTGTGCTTGTAGTTGCTTGTGCCGCTTCTTGTGCTAAGGCCTCTTCTTGGTCCCTTGCTGCCATCTCCTCCGCTAGGTTCTCATAGTTTTGTAATTCTTCTATGGTGAATAGAGGCTCTTGTCGTACCTATTGCTCGTGTGCTGCATCTGTGATCCATTCAGATGATGGATCAATGTCACTTAGGTCAATGGGCTCATTATTTGTTTTTTCAAAACCTTTTGGTGGAGACGAAGGTTGTAATGCACAAACACAAGATCATTTAATTTTTCTTATGTAAGTTTGTTGTGCTTCTTGGAGTGTATGTGCTCAACAAAATCCAATTGTAATCACAAGCTGAAGAGCAACATGGTTGAGATAAGATTCTAACCGCCATGTGTTGCAAATTGGGCGTATAATCACCAAAGTCCTCCCACCATAAATCTAGAAACAAAAAAAAAATTAATATTTCACATGTAACAACTTAAAAGTTTAAATTTTAAAACAAAATCAAAAGACAATAAATAATAATTCGATGAGGTTTACCTGGCCTCAATATCTCAATAGCATTTTTGCATTGCTCAGATGGGAATTGGCGACCACGACATGCCTTATAATCTTGTATCTCTGCACGTTTTTTAACGCGCAATTGTCTACTCATGGAGAACACTCGGTCAATGCAATCTTGAAGGCCAATCTTGACCTCATAATCAACACGAAATGTAGGGGTATAAAAGAATTTTGGGTTCAAATAGTAACCCGTTGCATGAAGAGGGCTATGGAGTTGTGATGTCCATCTGTTATCAATGATAGTCCAAATGACATCATATTTGGCACGGGCATGTTCATAGAATTCAACAATTGGCTCTTTTGCCCTATCCATAGCCTATACAAATCCCATTGGAAATTCTTCTCCATCAACAAGATGAAGAATCTTCACCAATGGCTCTGAGACCTAAAAAAAAAAGTAAAAATAATTTAAAAAAAAATATTTTACAACATAAAAAAAATTAAATAAATTAATAGGCGTAGTCTTGTACATTGATGGCCTCATCCATGGCCATCCGGAAATCCTCCTCAAACAAATAATTATTAACATTTTGCCCCTCAGGTGATGTTCGGTATCTTGTAGCTACTTCAGAATTCCACTCATCACACAAACATTTGCTTTAGTGATCCTCTTGTATCATAAATGCTCTGCAATGTCACAAAGTTTGTGACTAAGCGTGTAATGCCAAGCCGCACTAACTCCCTCCTATTGGTAAATCGCCTCATGAGGCTAAGGACCTATGCATGGTTGTAAATGAATCTTGGCTCTCCTTACAACCTTTGCCACCCAAGGTAATTTCCCAATGTTATCGAGGAGCAAATCAAGACAATGGGTTGCACATGGGGTCCAAAAAATGGTGGGGAATCTCTCCTCCAAATCCTCTCGGCTGCCTTATATGCTGCTGTGTTGTCCATGATGATTTGGACAACATTCTCCTCCCCAACCTCCAAGACAACCTCCTCCAACAACTTTGCAAGCATTTCGACACTCTTAACATGTGCCGATGCATCTACTGACCTAAGGAATGCAGTTCCTTCTATAGATGCAAACAAAAAATTAAGCAGGGTTCTTCCCTACCCATCTGTCCAACCATCAGACATTATAGTGCAACCATTGGTCCTCCACACCCTACGCTGGTTGTCAAGCACAACCTGAAGTATAAAAAAAAATTTAGTCATGCACATTGCATATTGATTTTATCATATTAATATATATAAAAAAAATTTAGTCATGCCATATATATATATAAATTTAGTCAAGCACAATGACACAACCTGAATGTTGTCCACAAATCGTCGAAGGAGAGGGCCCCTAAGGTTATCACAAGTTGGCGCCTTAAATCCTGTGCCACAGCTTGCAATGGCATCTATCATGCACCGCCAGTATGGAGACCTTGCTACATTGAAGGGAATGTCATAATAGTACCAAAAAGTGGCAATGGCTGTCCTCGTTGCATTGTGCTTTTCTTGGTTCTATGCGGCCATACCCTCAAGCATGGATTGTGCCCCTGACACAAAACGGTCTACAAAATAGGACACTCCTGTCCCACTAGCTGCTTGTGCACTTGAAGGACTCGAACTACTCTGTTGAAAGTACCGCTTAAGGTTGTCACTAGTACGAGCACCTCGGGAGTGTGGGAATGAAATGGCATCGCTATGACTTCTTTTGTGACTGGCGTTTTCATCTAGCGTAGTGATCATGGTGTTTACTTTGTTTTTAATATCTTCTAGCACCTTATCATATATTGCTATATTATTTTTAGATATCTATGCCAAATGGAATTTGAGGTGATAAACGCCTCCAGTATAACTTTTGCCACAAAAATTGCATTTAAAATCCCCTCTTCTTGGCCCTTGCGTTGCATACGCCCATGCTGGATCCAATGGTTTCATTTTTTATATGCTTGCACATGGAAACAAGTTAGTAACAACAAATTTACAATCACTTGAAAAAAACAGAAAAAAAAACTAAACCCTAAACCAATAGGCAGCATAAAAAATAGGCTTGCATACATAGTTATTAGGCAGCAATATTTACTTATGAGAGAAGAAAATTGAAACATTGAGTCATTGACCGCTTAAAAATAGGCTTGCATACATAGTTATTAGGCAGCAATATTTACTTATAAAGAGAAGAAAAAAAATCCTAAACCCTAAAAAAAAAACCCTAAACCTAGACTAGGGTTTAGGGTTAAATGGTAATGTTTAAGTTTACCATAAAAAAAATTACAAATATTGATAGGCAGCAATATTTACTTAAAAAGAGAAGAAAAAAATCCTAAACCCCCAAAAAAACCCTAAACCCTAGACTAGGGTTTAGGGTTTAATGTTTAATGTTTAACATAAATAAAATTACAAATATTGATAGGCAGCAATATTTACTTAAAAGAGAAGAAAAAAACCCTAAACCCTAGACTAGGGTTTAGGGTTTAATGTTTAACATATATTGATAGGCATCAATATTTACTAAGTACTTAAAAGTTAAAAGAGAGAAAAAAAAATCCTAAGGACCTAAACCCTTACAAAAAAACCCTAAACCCGTTTAATGTTTAACAAATATTGATAGGATAGCTAATAATTTGGCTTGCATATATCAATTTAGTATCTATTTAAAAGGAGGAAAAAAAACCCCAAACGCAAAATCCTAGACTAGGGTTTTGGGTTTTAAATTTGAGAATAGCTCTAACCTAAATTCAAACAGCTCTAACCTAAATTCAAACAGCCCTAATCTAATTTCAAACAAGCCCTAATCTATTTAAAAAAGAGTTTTCAAAAAATTTCTGACCTTGAATGAATCTTTTGGGTGGATGTTGTTGGTTGCCGGATTCCTTCACACCGCAATCGCTCGCGCTCCTAGGATGCCTTGGCGTAGTTGGTCGGGGTGGTAGCAAGGTGGGAGTGTCTTTTTCTATTTGCAAGAGCTCAGCTGAAGAAATAAGAAAGAAAAAGTAACTTTTTCTTTTAATCGGCTGCAGCCTCTACCCGTGTGGCTGCGGCCGATTTTTTCAAAAAATCGGCAATGAATCGTCGGAATCGCAATACTTTGCCAAATGAATCGCCCAGTGAAAAAATCGGCAAAACATAGCGAGTCCGTCAATTTTCTCAACTATGGTTTCTACATTCCCCACCTATTCTTATTGCTTTTCAATGTTCATTGTCGGTTACTTTTTGGGCACACCCAAGAGGTCCAAATAGACACATTGTTGGTTTCTTGCTGTGTTCCATGAGGCCATGTCTCAGGTTTCGAGACCTATCTTGGACATGTTTTGAGGTCGTGTCTGAAATATGTCTCATTGTCTGTAAACACATCCCAATGTCTCATATCGTCTCTGTCCCAAAAACGTCATGGAAGAATGTTTCCTTGTCTTCTTCTACAAGCTTGTCTATTGTGGATAGGAGTGTTTGTGAGAAGATGTTCTCTACATCTTCCTAGAATTATCCAGATAGATCAGCTCAACCATAGTCACTCTTCCATAAGTGCCTTCAGATTCAAGAAGGTTGATGCTTACAATGGCCCCTCAACCATTCGACATTTATTATCAAAGCAGTTTTTTCATTTGGTTGTGGTCATTCCTAGACTTGGATTCTTAGTCTGCATAGTTTCTTGTATTGGTATGCCTGCTGCCACACAATGCTTATACCTCTTAACATTTTTAAAGCTTACCCATTGTTGGGTTTACTTGCTTAGTTCCAATATTTTACTGCCAAACCCTTCTCTAATTCCTAATGAATTGGCACCAGTAACTTAGTGAGAAGGATATGAAAGCTTCACTATTTTTAACTTGGTTATGTGTGGTTGAAACTGGCCTCACCTGTATTATGTCATGACCACATTGTCATGGTATTTCAACCAACTAGATTAATATGGTATTACAGGAAACCATATTATTACAGGCTGCATTATTGCCGAAAGTTTCACTATTTTTACAAGAAAATAATTGTTGGATACCCATTTGAATGAGTGAGTAAAACTTCTTGAGGGGATGTAGTGAACATATGATAATAATTTCATTATTGGCTAGGTACTGTTCATCATAGATTAATTGTGAAACTACATATATTCATAACCATTTCATCTGAGTGTCATTACTGTAATTAATTCATCTTTAACTATTGTCATTGAAGCAACCAAAATGCATAAGAAGTGCCATGAATGATTGAAAATACTAGTATCATTATTACGTTCATGTTCACAACACGTGTCGTGTCACTTTACCAATAAGATTGCAGTTTTACCTTGCTTTAGCTTGTTAGTACTGCATTGATTTATAAAAAGGTTCTACGAGCCTGGGGGACGGGTTTCCGGGGACGGGGGGGACGGGTTTCCTGGGACGACAGGGGATGAAAAGCCGATTTTAGGGGACGGCTGGTATAATACTATAAAAATTGAAATTTTTTAGAAATTTAGAATAATCTACACATTCAGAATTCTACACCCAACAAAAATGATATTTCATATTAGTAATCAATTATGTAAGCGCAGCCATTCATATTCATATTAGTTACTAACACATAAGTGGTATTAGGATATTCATATTAGTTACTAAGTGCAGCCATTTAATTGTTTCAAGTTCAACAACTATAACTTGAAGGTTCAGCCAAGGATATCAAGTGCAAACAATGTTCAAACAGTCATCATTTTAAGTAATAACAGTCATCACTTTTTCAGCCACCAATGTTCAAACAAAGACTGTCTCACCCCTCCCATTGTTTGAGGGACTAATCGCAAAGCTGGTGATGTATAATGCTGAATTAATCTCTGCTAGTTCTTGATGTGCCTACAATAAGCACTAGGCAGCGTACCAAGCTGAATTAATCTCTTATAATTATTGATTTGCCCAGAATCCACTTTAAACAATAACAGTGGGTAATATGCTGAATTTTAGCATATGAATACTTCTGAGGAACGTCTTAAATATTTTCATACTTAAAAGCAACTGATCGTTTGATACAAATAGTTCAATCTACTACATAAAGCCAGATGGTGAAATTGAAAATAACAACTTACCATATAATTGGCCCCAAAAAGTGATTTACTGGAAACATCCACAATTAGGGTAAAGTTGCATGTACTTAAATTTATGTATTTCACTAACAGTTTCAAGAGGGGATAAAAGCAATGACCCCTTACCTTTTTTTTTATTAAATTTTTTTTTTTTTTTTTTTTGGGTGAGGACACCCAGCTGTGGGGGACGGCTGGGTCCCATTGGGGACGCTCAGACCGTCCCTAGGGACGGCTGGGCACCACTAAAAGATGCCCAGCCGTCCCCGGGGACGGTCTGAGCGTCCCCAATGGGGCCCAGCCGTCCCCGGGGACGCCCCAAAAAAGGGGACGTCCCGGGGACGGGAGGCCATAGGCCTCAGCCGTCCCGGGGACGTTTCCCAGCCGTCCCCCAAAAAGGGGGACGGGGGGGAAACGTCCCCCTTGCCGTCCCCCGTGCTGGGGGACGTAGGAAACGGGGGGACGCGTCCCCGTGGAACATTGATTTATAACATTTTTTTCCCCTTCTTTTGGTTTAAATCCTTGGAGTCCCATTGACCTGCCTTGGTCATCTAGGGACATGAATAGAATTACCTTGTCTTAGTACAACATCTTGAAGTACAACATGACATAATCGACTATGATAGAGATGGAAGAAGACACTTGCATGCAGGGCAGTCCACTTGTACAACAGATTCAATTGGTTCCTCTAAAGAATAAGGCCGGTTATCTTCCTTGGGTTTGAGGTTGTAGTGGAACATAAATCAAAGTGGAGACAACTGATTCTACCCAAAGAAAGGAAAAGCAAAAGAAAAGGGGAGTAGTGGTCTATTGTTGTGCAGAAAAAGAGTGACATGCAAAAGTTTGGGTAGGTCTTGTGGTCGTAAAATAATTCTCTATTGGATTCAAAAAAAATTATTTGTTAAAAAAATGTACATTGGAAGAGAGTCCGTTCTTAACCCAAGTCCATCAACCAACATGTATTGGGGCTCACCCTTGCCAATCATCAACCTTCCATAGGAAACAAGACAGGAAAACTATCTCGTGTTCTTTCACAGCTCAATCCCCCAGGAAAAACAACCAATATGCTCACAATATCAATTAAATTATCAAAAGGAAGTTCTTATGACTTCTTGAGAGTCTTGGATTCATTTCAAATTTATACAAACTTTAGGCCATGATAAATGCAAGGTAACAACAACCTACAATGCCAAAGATATCCATCAACATAGAATGTACTGCTATTAGGAAGTAAGCATAAAGGCCATGATCAAATGGTTGGTAACAAAGCTACAATAAGATCCGAGCCAAGAGAAGTATCTAGTTACTCTATGCCAGAAGTCCATGCACAGAGTCAACCATAGCAAGGGACTTTTGCATGTGCTTATATGCCCTCACAACCAATATGACAGTAGAGAGAGAACTATCAATCTCAGAGGGCATTAATGATAATATCTATGCTCCCTTTGACGGAAGCTTTGTTGCACTGATATGATCCCAAATATAAAATGAAACATAAGAAGTTTCTTCATCACACAATAAGACATCCTTGCAAGAAGTCCTTGAACAAATACCACCAATGCAAATAGCTCAAAAAGCCATGTAATTTGAAAAAAGGGCTCAAAATGCTTATGTATGCAAAAGTTATGGCTTCTAGAAGTTTGCCTCCGAAACAGCCCTAGAGTGACATTTTTATAAAGCACCGAAATGGAGGAACAAAAAGAAATATTGATCTAGGACTCCCCATAACTTTTTCAAAGAATCCAAAAGTGTTGATAGCTCATTCAAAATTTTCACGATTGGTCCTATGGTCCTATGCAATCATTTTCTAAAATGAGACACATCAACTGATCCTCCATTGTTGAAGCACCATGAAAATCAGTAGAACCAACTATTGACTTTTCTCTGGTCTTGGTTATTGGAGGTCTTTGCCATGCGTTGAATTCTGCACAAGGATCCTTTGGCAATTTGGGATGATTGCAAAGTGATCAACATCTTCTTTGATTTGTCTTAAAACCATTGCAGCCAACAATTTGCTTTTCTCTAGTGTTGGTAATTGGAATGTTAGCAATGCATTGAAATCTGCCCAAGAATCCTTTGACATTTGGGGATGATAGCAAAATGATTAACATCTTCTTTGATCTTTTGGGTGTTAGGTAAATCATCCTCTCATCTTCTTTTATCTTTTGGGATGATGGCAAATTGATCAACATCTTCTTTGATTTGTCAGAAAACCATTGCAGCCAACTATTGACTTTTCTCTAGTGTTGTTAACTGGAATATTAGCAATGCATTGAAATCTAGTTGGAGATGATTGCAAAATGATTAACATCTTCTTTGATCTTTTGGGGTAACTCGTCCTCTCATCCGTTATTCTTTGACGCCAAAAAATAAAAAAAAGTAAAGGATATGGAAGTTTTATAAAAATCCTAAAAACCAATCAAGATTTCTAAAAAGACCTCAAAGGATCCTATCTATTATCTTGCTGCATAGCTACACCTTCAAAGGAGAGTTTTACTAGAACAAGCCATCATAAGAAAAATTAAAAGTGGACACATTTTCATTGGAACAAGCCATCACAAGAAAAATAAACGGTAGACTGAATATCCAAGAATGAGAGGGAGAAGATGGAACTTGTCAATGAATATTTCCTCTGATCTAGATGCCCCCAACTATAGAAGTTTACCGAGGCAAAACAAAATATTGTTGCGATCCAAGCTCCAACTAGGCTATTCATAAAACCCTAAAAAAACAATGATGGAACCTGTTGGTCAATATTCCTCGTAAACAAGTCTCCATGACTATAGAATTTCACTAAGGCAAAGTAGAATATCGTCACGTACCAAGCCCCAACTAGGGTTTTTGAAAACCCTAACAACTACTACGAAAACACACCTTTTTGTAATCATCATAAGGGATTAAATGATCGGACTTCTAGATCAAGTGTTGAAGACTCAAACTGCTTTGATACCTTGTTGGAATTTGCAATATATTCAAGAATGAATAGAATCAACACATTACCCAGATCTTAGCATAGAAAGAGAGGGAGATTGAAAGAACGAGAAAACACAGGGTGGATGCCCTTGTGCACTCACCCACTAATGCAAACAAATGTTCATACACCAATACATTGGATCAATTTAGGAGGTGTATATATACCTCAATAAATTACATTAGTTATAGAACCCTTAAACGACATAGTATAATGGTTAGGGTACAAGGTTAACATTATAAAGTTAACCATATTGACCCATAGGCTTTCGGTAACCAAGAAAGCACTATGCAAGGGTCAACAAGATACTACCATCATCAATGTGCTCCAGAAGACGGTACTAGAGTCATAGCTTCTCTATAAACATGCTTTGCAAGGCACTTAACCCTAAATTTCTTTTACAAGTGTCAGAGAAGTGCCCGCCCTAATAGGGATGGCATACAAGTAGTAAGATAGGTAATGCTGTCATTTAATGTTTTTACCACAATCGAATTTCACTGCAGGCATGTTCTATCAATAGATCTGAATCAACCTTGCACAGTTGAAGTATTAGTCCCAAGTACAACCACTAACAACAATGGGCTGACTTAAAAGCTAAGGGTAAAGAACATGTGAATGGGTTCATTCATGATCATATGGGCAGAGCAGCTGCAGTTAGTACAGACAATGATCCAAGCTACAAATTCACCAGGTTTAAGTTTTCCCATGGACGAAATGCAAACTTAAACAAAGGAATGATCACCTACAGAAGTAAAGCATTGGTGGAGGGATCCCTTTCAAAGTTACCCTGCTAAAGAACATTCTAAGCAAAATATGTCCTAGATGGCCATGCCCTAGAAGGGTTCTTGAACTTTGGAGAGAAAAAACTAAACATTGATGCTTCAGAAGTATCTGCAGGTCACAAGCTTTGCCTTACATTGGGCAACCTGTTAGATGGATATCTGCCCTAGAGGGGTCTTTCAAAAACAAGTTAAACCTTTTTAAGAACAAAACAACTTGACTGCCGGCAGCCATGAAATTCCTAGTGGCTTACTTTTCTGACAAAATGGAAGACAAATGCATGGATGCAAAGTGATACATAAAGGAATTTCCAGAATCCAATACAAGGGATGCTCCAAAGGGCTCAAATATCAGCAACTCCCATACATACTGGTCATTGGTAGCCGAGGGGCCCGGGCCGTTTTTTTTTTGGCGTCCGTACAACCATAGTTCTGGGCATCCATACATCCTTAATGCTTTTGGCATCCGTACGTTGTGAGAGGAAGCAAACAGTTTATTTTTGGAAGAGGAAGCGAACAGTTTTTTGGAGTTTTCCTTTTTTTTTTTTCTATAAAAGGGGAATGACCCCTTGCATGTAAAAGTTGATTGAATGTAATTTTTCCGAAATCAATAAAAGATCAAGCTGCCATTGCCCCGTGGTTTTTCCTGCACATTGCAGGTTTTCCACGTAAAATCTGTGTTACTGTTTTTTCTGCGTTATTGTGTTTTCTGCTTGCACATAATTTTGATATTTTCTAACACAAATCCCATTGGCATAATCCAAGCCATTGTTGAATGAATTTGCATGATGATATTTCACTCTTTTTTCAACAAGTAAAACCTGCTACTCTCTATGGTACTTTTGTCTACAGTATTATACCTCCTTTTACCATGTGTCTGAATGTTTCAGTGTTACATATATTGGGCGGTTTGATATGCATGGTGATGGATACATGCTACTTCTAAGGTTATAGAATCAGTAATACTTTAAACGAAAACTAATTCACAAGTTATTACTCAACTAAAAAATTGCCAAGAGGGCTTAAAACTGATTTAAGAAAAGGCCATTAACATTGGATATGATCTCATTTATTCCATAGCATTTTTCTCGATATGTTTTAGCAAGAAATATCAATAAATCGCTACTAGGATTCTTCCTTCTAGGTAAAACATCAAATGCTTTTTATATGTCATTTTGACTGACATATACCAGTTTGCTGGATAATCAAAGTTTATGCATTGTCTGGGTTACTAATTCTAGTTGTCTACTTTGATATGCAGGGAGATGGGATGACTAGCATTGAACCAGCAACTGGGAATATCAATGATATTTGTGTAGTTCGCAACAGTGGACTAATACTTATGGCACTAGAGTCTACTCAAATTCCATCCTATTTTATTCCTTCTTTGGGACCTGCTCCAAAGTGGTGTTCTTATTTGGAGAACTTAACAGTATGTTGACTAATAGAAGTATATATTAGCCACAGATTAAATGCTTCCTTTGTAGTACTTCCTAATAGTTGCTAGTAATAGTGCAGCTTTTTTTTTGGGTTACTAGATCAAGTTCCAGAGCAAAATGTCCATTTGTGAAGAAGGTTATATTATACGTACTTTTCTATTTTTTAACAGGAAGAACTTGAGGAAGGAGCACAGGCTACTATTTACGATCATTTTAAATTTGTTACAAAAGACGATATTGAGCGCTTGAATTTGACAAATCTGATTGGCACCAATCTTTTAAGAGCTTATATGCATGGATACTTTATAGATTATCGTCTCTACATGAAGGTTTGTTTTTAGATATATCAGGAAATCATCTTGGAGGATGGTTTATCTGGAGTTTGTAGCAATTTTTGTACCTGTTACTCTTAAGACATCTCATTACATGTTCATCACTTATTTTACTTAAAATAAAAGCCAGAAGATTTTCATTTATTTATTATTTTTTTGAATCTCATCTCCATGGTTTGCACTGAATTAATTTTATAGTCACAGACGGCATCCTGTATTTCAATGTCAATCTATATATGCTTCTGCTAGTGTTTCTGCTTGACTTGTATTATGTGCTTCATTGCTTATATCATTTAACCGAAATGCTGGAATGTTTGGTTTTGTCAGGCAAAAGAGCAGGCTGATCCATTTGCATATGAAGCTTATAGGCAAAAGTCCATCCAAGAGAAGATCGAAGCTGAGCGTGCTGCTCGCATAACGGTAGATGTTATATTGTTATTCTTTATCGAATTGCATTTTTCAATTGTAAATATAACTTTGAGTAATGCTGTCATGAATTGCATTTTCTATGGTCATCAAATGATGCCATTATGTTCTTTTTCAATTAGGAATTTTCTTATTATGTTTCATGTTCAAATTTTCATTCTTTAGATTTCAGGCTCTCTGTTTCTTTACGTTTGCCTTTCCTAAAAAATTGATGGAATATTCCCTAAGAAAAAGACAACTAGGTCATGATTCAGGTTATCAAGGATATGCTTTTTGACCTGTAAGTAAACCATGTACTAGGCAGGCCTACTGAGTAAGTGGTCAATCACTCCTATACACCCTGCACAAGATCCACTTTGCTGGGCAACTAACATGATTTTATGTCATGATATTGCTTGAGACCTTTCCTTTTCCCATGATGTTATCTTGTTTACTGATTGGTGAACAGTGCAAACAATAATATTTGTCTACCTGATGACCTGCTTGATACAAGCATACAGGCTTGCCTATATGCCGACACATAAAGGTGGAAAAAAGGATTGATATAGATAAGTAGATAAAATGTAGATTTATCGCATGGTAAATAGATGGTTGAATGCTCAAATGGATAGACTAGTGTGGGTACTCATTTTGGGTTTTAGAATATGCCTTTGTATACATGCAGCCTCTTGTTTTAACCAAGGTATTTGAAATTAGAGGCATGTTGCTGTGATATGAAATCATTAGCAGTTGCAATCTTGAGCATTGATGAGATTCAAAGAAGACAAAAATTGCCAATTTATCAAAACTAGCGGCCAATTACTGATCGATGTTTGTTGGTTTGCTTATTTTGAAGCATCTTTGCTTGGTTGTTTTTTAACTTCCTGTTTGATTTATTGCACGAGGTGTACAAAGGGATAGTAAACATGACCATATGTTATAAACATATGACTGAATAAAGCATGTACAAATGTGTGCAAATAGAAGTTTACACATGTGCCATTACTGATCTGTGTGCCTCTCTTGGAACATACAGGCATACCAAAACAAACTTTTTATGGTAAGATTATTTATACATGTGCTATTGTGGATATGTTCAATAATATGAACCCTCCATATAAAGCAGGGATGGCAATGGTTGATGGAGGCGCTTCCGATTTCAAATAAATTGAATAATCTATCAAAGATCTAGCTTAAAGAAACTTCTTTACTACATGATAATGAAATAAAGAAAGCTCACATAAAGCAAATGTAATTGCATGATGAGAAAAGTGAACAAAATATATATGTATTATGATAGAGCAATACAATGTATGTAATTTTTTAGGTTAAATCAAGGGGAAAGGTGGTCCTATGTAGATTAAATTAGGGATGGCTGGGGTCAACATCCATATAAGTTGACATAGGCACAACCACAGACAATTAATCTAAATATGTGGGACATCTGCACCACAATTAAACAATAAACCTAATATCCATCAATGTTTATCTGGGTAAGGAGGAGAATCAGCACGCCAAAGTACATCGTGAGAAAAAAAATGAGAAAAGGACTAAGAGAGAGAGTAATATATAAATTATACTAAATATCTGCTAGTAACCAAAATATGGGAATGCTACTCAAAAGGTACACTTGTTTATAGTAGCATGGGGGGATCCCAAGGAACTGCTTCCAAAAAAATACAAAATTACAAAATCCAATCTGTACTGAGTGAACCAAGCCGGCATGTGTAAGATTTGATACATCATAGAAATGATACAAATACTATATTATGTGGTACAAGTACAGTAGAAATATAGTCCAAATTCCACATATTATACACACATTGTAAAGCTAAGGCCGAAGTAGCCATGAAAGATTTCCACCTTAAATGAGAGGCAGCTAATGCTGGTGGAGATGATGGAGTTGTAGTTGTCACTTGTCTATGTTGATAGGTGAAGGATCAACATCATTAGTGATCACATCAAAGTAGTCAATGCAAGAGTGGATGATATTTGGAAGAGAGTGGTCTGAACTAGGGGGGCCAGGCTGGAGTCTATGAGGATGTTTCCAGCCTGCTCTCCTACCATACAAGGATGAAGATGCTCTAGGTACAGATACCCTTCTACCATCCAAAGATAATTAGAATAATTCTATAAATGTCCATGGATGACCAAAGCATGCCAATGGGACTCATTGAATAGTATTTACAATGCACTGTAATAATCAAGAAAGTAATACTAGGATAAACTAAACTAGAGTAAACTAGACTAAAATAACTGTATGGCCTGTGATTCCCACGGGTTGGACCCAAAAATGGGTGAACCCTAATATGCTAAAAATAACAATGAAGAGGAAGAGAGAACCGACAGTCAAGGTAAAAGAGAGAGACATATAAAAGACCTCAAGTGGATCCAAGTGCCGACTCTAATCTGCAGCGGAATGTAAGGTAGCAACAGAGTTGTCATCACCAACTATCCCTAAAAGGCCAACATAGGATGAAATGTAATGTAGAAACAGACTTGTCATCATCATCAACTATCCAGAAAGGCCCTAGTTGGATAATCCTGGGAGGATAAAAATTCTGACGCTTTAGCACTCTCCTAGAATCCCTCATTGAGGAACCAATTGAAGATATGAAACCGATCAGCTGCATCTGTCTGCAACTTCTGGGTATCCATGGGTTGGACCCAAAAATGGGAAAACCTTAAAATACTAAAAATAATGATGAAGAGAAGAGAGAACCGACAGTTAAGGTAAAAGAGAGCGACATAGAAAAGACCTCAAGTGGATCCAAGCGCCGACTCTAATCTGCAGAAAAATGTAAGGTAGAAACAGAGTTGTCATCATCAACTATCCCAAAAGGACCAACATAGGATGAAATCTAACGTAGAAACAGACTTGTCATCATCATCAACTATCTAGAAAGGCCCTGGTTGGATAATCCTGGGAGGACAAAAATTCTGACCCTTTAGCACTCTTCTAGCATCCCTCATTGAGGAACCAATTGAAGATATGAAACTGATCAGCAGCATCTGTCTGCAACTTCTGGGTATGTGAGGGTGGTGAAACCTGGTGCGGTAGAGCTGTAGTTCTGTCCTCTTGCATGTTGTATGCAAGAAGGCAGCAGTGTCAAAGCCTTAGTAGCCACTCTCATATGAGGACAAGGGTGCACAAATATTTCCTTAATACTCTAGAGAGCTGTAGCTGCGGATGACTGCTTGTGACTCTTGGCAACAAAGATAAGGTGAAAGAATGAGGTGATTAGTTGAGTGGTAGTCAATTGCTCTCTTAATACGTGATTCTGTAGAGTGATAGCTTCCCAATGGTATGGAGCCAAACATTCTTGTTAGGATAGCAGGAAAAAGTGGTGAGAGATCTGCTCGAGTCTCTTTACAAGCAAGTTTATTCAAGCAGTGTAAGTGAAGAGTCTTTTGGGGCTCATAAGAAATGAAATATTATTAATGTCCGCGGTGGGCCAAAATAAGACCCAAGGGACTATAAGAAGTACAATAATGATTGCCAGCTAGCAGGCTAAAAAGCCCAACAAAGAAAAGAACTAAGAAAAATACAAGATCAAACCCGACAAACGGGCCAAAGAGAAAGGGAAAAGAAAAGAAAAGGGAGAGCGAAGGGGGGGAGGGCTGCAGTCCAACAGAGAGAAGTGCATGCCAAGAAGAACGGAGAGAGAGAAGGAGGGGGGAGGGAGCAGCCCAGGATGGGCAAGCTCCGAGAATCCCCCAAAAACTAATCTGTCCTAACAGTCAAGGCTGAAGTACCGGAGCTGAAGAAGTCCATGATATGTCTCTGCCCATTGCTAGTTTAGAACCCTGACAAACTGTTGGTGCGCTGTCTAGTGACCTTGCTTCTATTCAAATTGGATGGTGTGGGGCGTTTCCGGTCGAAGTCACTTGGTCCATCGGAGTTGGTGAAGTATGTTGTGATGAGCCGATGTTGAGGAGGGTGAGATCCATTTGGAGAACTTTTATGTCGTCGAAGCTGAGTTATCTCCCTAAGAAAGAGTGCGAGACAACGCTGGTCCGGGTATCTGAAGAAGGTAGAAACACATCGAGAGTTGTCCCTGAAAAGGCAATGGAACCTACCTCGGATCTCATAATAAATGGGACAACAAAAAATGAAGTGATGCAGGGTCTCAACTTCACCCAAGGAGCAAAACAAGCAAATCCGCTCCTCCATTGGAAGATGGTGATCTGACTCAATCCGGAGTTGGTGAGAACACACCCTGAGTTGCCCAATAGTGATCCGAAGACTATGCATTGTGTGCTGTTGAAGGTATTGTGGAGGAACTATTCTGCCCCCTTGTATCTGTAAGAAGTGCTCATGGGAGAAAGACAACTTGGGGGAAAGAGGGGCAACAAGAGAGATCCATGTGCATCTGGTGTACTGGAGACTAACATCCTTCCGAATCTCATGGAGCATCTTCTCCTTAGTAAGCCGAGAGGGGGAGAGAACCCCCAAAGAATAAGGGGGCAGCCTGTCTATCTATATCTGAATGTTGGCCAGGAGAGTAGAAACCTGAAAATACCAGCTCCTTTGGCCTCCTCAAGAACTTGGAGAGAGTTCCATCGAGGAGCGAAGGGCGAGGTAAGGGTACCGCCTGCAACCCTCAGGGGTATCTCCGAAAGTACGAATCCTGTGAAGATAACCGATAATCAGGAAGATAATCTCAAGTCGGAGAGGAGAAGCCCCACAATCTGCCAGAATAATAGAACGAGGGATTGTTCCCTTGCAACGAATGAATCGTCGAAGAAAGAGTGTCTGCACTCGTTCAACCCGTGACCACTCAGTCGGGCCAAGACTAGGGCCCCAAACCACTGACCCATAAGTAATAGTTGGCTTGACCAAATCGTCAAAGATCCTCATCTTCACAGGTATATCCTGAAAAGAACTTTAATAAAGAACTTTCTTACTAAAAAGGAAGGATGAAAACAATTGCAACACCTAAGAATTATGTCCCACTCATTTGCATGAAGCCAGTTCTATTGAAGTAAATGAGTTAACCATTCTTCCAATAAGAACAACAAAGAATCACCTAAAGATGGAACATCAACATCTGAATTTGGATCATTGCTATTAGGAACACGTTAACTAGTTGGAACAACATTAACGTATGTAGGAATGATCATTTGTGAAGCTCCATTAACGTATGTAGGAATGATCATTTGTGAAGCTACAATTGTGGGTTAACGCCAGCAAACTTCTGAAGAATGATTGTCTGCATTTGACATTGACCACAATCCTGTTTGAAGCAACCTCACTGAAGAGAATGATTCTTCTTTCCACAGTACTTATGACCGACTATGTACAAACAAGCATGTGAAGCACGATTACATTCACTAAAATGAGTTCATGGTTCTCAAAAGCTAGAAGTCTTCCTGGAAGGGGAGTCCATTAAGATAGTGTTCTAGTTTCTAAGCTTCACATTCAACTTTTTGGAAATAGAATTCTCAAAAGTCAAATTTGAAGTTATGCCATCAGATTGTTCACTTCATTCTTCAAATTAACTGATCTATTCATAAAGAAAACATTTAAGTGGCATCATCATCATGGCAAAGACCTTCATCCACAATATCATGAAGGCATTCACTTGTACGAGAATCCTTTAGTACATGTTCTAGGAGAATGAAGAACATCTTGGCTAATGCTTGAAGATTCAGTGGTCTTTCTAACCAAGGAGGTATTTAGGCCTCATGGTTAGCTATAATTTCATTCATTGTCATATGAGAAACAAAACATTTAAGTTTTAAACATATGAGATTCTTACTTTCATATTCATCTTAATGTTCTTGTCCTTGAGCCCCTGCACCTCCAATGACAGTGAAATCAAAACTTCAATGGAGCTTCTAAAGGGAGCCCCAGAACTTCCAGTGCAGGGGGCTTTATAAGATATAATAGGCTTGTTGTTATGGGCCTACATGCCACACTAATGATGAGGCAGAAGCCCTGTGTTAAGTTCCATGTCTAACACTAGATCAGAGTAAAACCTGAGAACCTTAACTGTAGAAGGTGGTTCTATGATTATAATCCACACATTAGAAAATGTAGTGGATAAAAGGAAGCTTCAGCACATCTTAGAAGAAGATTTCATCTTACTTCTTCATCCAAGAAGGTTTCCTTGACCCACATTTATAGGGAGGTCAACAAACCAACTGGTATGTTGCGCTTGCCTATAACATTGCACCAGTAGATCAAATTAGAGTTTTGAAACTCTAGTAAGTACAACATTGGACACTGAAGGTGCTGAAGAATTTCTTATTAAAAGATATTTGAGAAATTTGATATTTATTTAAGGTCCATTATTAATTTGGCATGAACTCAAGAACCCCTCACCTTGCTAGCTGTTGTCAAAAATGAGAAAATTGTCAAAAGGATAAGACAAATCATGTCATTGACATGTCATGAATCAAATTATTGCATTTGGAGGTGGATTTATTCTGTGTAAGTTAACCACTCTTCTCCTGAATTTACTTCTAACTTGCACTTAGTGTCTTTTGTATCACCATTCTGTTGCTATGGCCACATCATTTGCAAGCATGTGAAGAGGGTCTAGGTCAGGCTGGGGAAGTAGGATTTGCAGAAGGAAAGGGAAAATAGAAGCGGGCACTTTGACAAGAGGCTGTAATGCACATCCTTTTTAGGGAAATTCAGCAAAATGGTAACAGAGATTTGCTTCAGGTATTTGTCTGAAATTTGATGGGGCCCTATGAATTATCAAACATTTACTAGACACAAAAAAAATTGGTTTGAGGATAAAATTCCTAAAGAATTCCACAAGAATCTCCAAGAGGTTGCTGGAGAATAACATACTGATAAAGAAATTGGGAAGTTCGTGGCTGCAACACTTAGTTGAAAGACCAAGATAAGTGGGGAACAGATTTGTACTGGAGGACATGATGATGTCAGAACTCTCCAACTGGTGGACAAGATGAAGAAATTGCAAGATCATATTTCTAAGCTGGACAAAGTTATCATTAATGGTAGTCTGAGAGGATAGGCAGCTCACATATCAGAGGATTTGATTAGCAGATATAAGCAGATAGGGAGGAAGCCGGAACTGAGTACCAGGACAAACAAGCTGGACACAGTGTGAGTTTGCCACCATGAATTGAATCCCACCTATCCAGATTCCAGACAGAGGCAAGGTTTTGAGATGGGCTGTTCTATGAGCACAAGTGGGAACAATGTTACCTTGAAAACAGGCACTTGGCCTTCACATGTGCCCAGGACATGGAGAGAGCCCAAGTCCTGGAAGATGGAGTGATGCCAGCAGGTGCTTCCATGTTTTTTTGTGTTCCTCAGATGGCTTCCTTGATTCCTGCAATCTTCACAAGTTTTTTTTTGATGTTCACAGACTCAGTTTTCTTGCTGAGCTTTGCCGATAGAATGTTTATCATTGTTTGTAATATATGTTAGTTTAGACAATTTCGTTATTTATGCCTATGAGTTGGCTTTTATGAGGGTATATTCAAATCCAACCCTCGGGTCGTGAACTGCAATAATAAGTTATTGTATACTATAGTGTATTGGACTATACAATTTTTTTTTTTTTTTAAACGTAGGGTTTTGAAAGGGTTGCCCTTTTCCCTTTTACATCAACTAGTCACATTGAGCTTTTTGGTGCCACTGGGATTTGAACCTTGGTGTGAGCTATGTCACCCATATGTCTCAACCATTGAACCATGACCCCATTGGCTATTGGACTATACAATGTTATAATAAAAAAAATACTTATTTTTTTAATTTTGCTTGGATGATCACTCTTAGGACTACTTTTTTCTGAAATTTCGGGATGGAGAACCACAATAACTTTCTTTTATCTAGCAGAAAAAATGATATTCTTGTTTTTGAGGATTAAGATCTGTATCATGAGAATCATTAGTAGTAGCTGCAGCACCACTTAGGTCAATAGTATAAATTAAAGGAGATGCATGTCTTCCTTTTATTTTGACATGTTTACCAAGTTCAATTTCTTCGGTTGAAGATTGTACATTCTATTAGCCTTAGCCTCTTTAGCACTTGCATAGAAAATTTAAATTTGCTACTACTATTGTGATGTCATTTCCCCTTATCATCAATTTGAGGGAAGGAATACAACTAGATACTCAAGATTGCTTGTTTTTACATATTAACAGTATTTCTAGTCGAGTCAGGAATATCTTTAAAGAGGAATGATCTCTGACCATATTCTGTAAGGAAACAACTTCCAGCAACAGTAAATGCAGCAGTAAATCTCAGAAATACAGTAAGAGAAAAGCATGCACGAGATATAGAATTAAAATTCCACAACAGTTAATCATGAATGAGGTAACAGATCCAGTTTCCAAGTCTCATAACAATCCTAACCATTGGGAGAGGGTAAAGTCTCTTATCCACTTAGAGAGGGTGAACTCTCTTACGTGCACCAAGAGGGACATAAAGATTACAAGTATGAATGATGATCCAACTACAACAACTCATCTATTTATAGTCTAAACAATTAACAAATCCTAACCCTAATACTCAAGGGCCGACTAACCTAACCTAGGGCCGACTAACCTAACCTAGGCTCATAACAATAAAGATAGCCAACGTGGCTATATTGGAGCTATGACATGGCTTCCTCCTTAAAAAAGCTTTGTCCTCAAAGTAGGAAAAGATTAGAGAATGCTTGTCAGTCCCGACATCGTATCTAGATCCGTAAGATCTTGCCACTTGATGAGGAACTCCTGTACTTTGTGAGATAGCAGATTATGGACCTGAACTAAAAGACTTCCTCCGACTATAGGTCAACCTGTCCCTCTTCATCTAGTGTTGAAAACTCTATTTGGGACTCTACCTTCTGATCAATCACCTGCGTAAGAAAGAAACATGAAATTCAAGTTGGATTTGGGCTGTAGGAGGAAGCTCCAACTGGTATGCCACCTCCCCAATTTGGCGAAGCACCTTGTAAGGACCATAGAACCTAGGTGCCAATTTTTTATTGGACTTGGTCTTTAGGGATAATTGCTTATCTTCATGGAGCCGCAAAAAGACCATATCCTCCTCCTCAATTGCCGCTTTGAGTGATATAAATCCTGTTGTGCTTCATATGATTTCAGGCTAACAAAGATAATCTTTAAGGAGCTGGAGGATAATCTGATGTTGTTGGAGGAAATCGTCTACCTATTCCAATTGAAAAGAGCCTGGACATTTAACACACCAATACTGTTTGTCTTGGGTAAAGCATAGGAGGTATGTACCTTGACACTTGTTCACAATTTTAGTTTGGGCATTCAACTGAGGGTGATAAGAAGAGGTCATGTTAAGCTTTGTACCATTGAGAGTGAAAAACTCCCTCCAAAGGTTGCTAGTAAAAATAGGATCTTGATCACAAACCATAGACTTGGGCATACCATTTAGTTTGAAAACACAGTCAAGGAATACCTTGGCTACCTTGCTAGTAGTCTATGGGTGTTGCAAGGCACAAAAGTGGACATACTTTGAAAGGCGATCCACCATAACAAAAATCATTGTTTTTCCCTCTGACTTGGCAAGACCCTCCATGACATTCATGGAGATGTGCTTCCATTGGCGATTTGGGATAGTAAGGGGCTACAAAAAGGCCGTAGATTCAATTGTTTCCATCTAATTCATTTGGCATGCCTCACATGGAGTCTTAAAGGATCGAACTCCATGTTCTCCTAGGATTATCCAACCAGGCCTTCTTAGTCTTGGCCATTCTCTTGGGAGCATGATCATGTGTTGGTTCTTTTGGGATAGTTGGTGATGACAATGACTGTGCTTCTACTTTACATCCCACAACAGAATTATATTGGCACTTGGATACATTGGAGCTCCTTTTTATCTTTGTTGTACGTCAACTTAAAGATCTCTCTCAATCATTTCTTTTAGCATGTCTTGTTTTATCCATTTTGGGTAACCCTCAAGGCTGTAAATTTTATGCCATACAGTTGTTCCACTTTAGAGTAGTTTACTCTAGATTATTTACTCTAGCTTATTTTTGTAGTACATTGTGGTTATTAACTTATTACAATGCATTGTAATTACTAATTTGTAACATATCCTTTCAATGAGTCCCATTGGCCTACTTTGGTTATTTGTGGACACTAATATAATTATCTTATCTCTCCAAGAAAAGGACTGCTTCACCCATTGATTGTTTTTAAGAAACCCAAAATGCATCACCAACAATGAAGCATGTAATTTTTGAAGGATGTTGTCTTTAACCATGGAATACTAAATGAGATAAATGCAATGTTTCTTCTTAAGAATCCCGTTAACCTAAGAGAGTAAGGGAGTGGGCGAGTTACCAGTCTCGACATCATGAATCACATGAACAGATTCAAATGCCATTCATCTTGAAGCTAGGAAAGTCACTCAAGAAGGGGGCTGGGAATAGCATTGGTAGTGACAAAATCCTCATATTTGTGAGAAAGGGCATCTGCCACCACATTCTTCTTCCCTTGTATTTAATTGTAAAGTCATAAGACCAACTACTTGGTCAACCATTTCTTCTAATTCTGACAAGAGAGACATTCCAAGAAGTGCTTGAGACTACTATGATCTGTCTTGATAATGAAGCTACGATGTAGCAAATAAGGCTTCCATTTCTCTATTGCATGCAAGATGGCTAACATCTCATAAGTGGAACGACCCATATTCTTGATAGAGAGTTGCTTGCTTTCAAAAGCCAGTGGTGTCTTTCCTACATCAAAACAACACTCAATGACAAATGGCTTGCTGAGTCAGGAGTAGCTAAAATGGGGGTGGTGCACATAGCATTTTTTAATTTATTGAAGGCTCTAGTAGCCTCATCAAACCAAACAAAGGCATCCTTCATGGTGAGAGCTGTTAGGGGAGCTGCAATTTTCCCATAATCTTGACAAATTTCCTATACTTTCTTGTAAGACTTGTTGGTTACGAATCTGCCATGAGGAAAGGATTTGGTATAATGCGCCCAAATTCGCCCACCAGATTGAAAGGCCGGAAGGAAGGAATGCCTTCCGTGCCAATCTCCGGAGAAGGCCGGCTTCCTGTGGGTTTTTAGTGTTTTAAGCTAAGAGTGCAGGGAAAGAGATACAAGTGCGGAAAGAGAATCCAAATGTGATTGGAGTTGGGTGGGGGGAATAAGCAGCACGACAACGATCAATCACCACTACTAACAACAATTAAACACAAAACACACCATAGAAACTACAGCTATCATTCATCCTATGTATCCTCTATCTATGCATTCCAGGAATACTTAATCACCAAATACTGGAGTCCAGAGTTCAGTACAACAGTAAGCAATGAAATAAGAAACATGAGGCAGAAATGACAAGGAGAGGCAGCATACAAAATGAAGACAGTAAGCAGAGCCAAGTATGTATCTTGTATTTAGAAGCAAACGCATAGCTACAATGGTTCCCTAGCAGTATATTCCCCTTCCACCCTTTTACAATGAAATGATCTGGCTATTTATAGCCCAAGTTCCCCCGATTACATTCACGGGCACAAAGTCCCAGACCAGACAATAGCTGACAAAAGCGGCTGAAAAGCTATTGATGCTGACTCCTGTCGGCGAGGACTGTACTTGCAGCAAGGTCTCCCTGAAAGCTGTACAGCTACGTGGCAGTGTGTCGGGTCAAACCCCTGGTCAGCAGGAATGCGGGTAGCTGTGGTAGATGGAACTTTACATCAGCTTAAATGGGGCAGTAGGCGTAGGCAATGCGGCCCATGCTTGTCCTTTATCCCGTCATATCTCGGCTCGAATCCCGAGGCTGGACACTTGTCGGATTCTGATGAGTGACACATGTCTGCCTTGAAAGGCAGTTTGTCCAACTTCGCCCGGAATCAGAGCGCTGTCGGGTAGCGCAGGCG
This sequence comes from Wollemia nobilis, assembly GCA_028583015.1. Classification (NCBI taxonomy): domain Eukaryota; kingdom Viridiplantae; phylum Streptophyta; class Pinopsida; order Araucariales; family Araucariaceae; genus Wollemia; species Wollemia nobilis. The sequence goes on from JAQPPZ010001127.1 coordinate 804,076, forward strand.
GGAAACAGCGCAGTTGGGGAGGCCTCCGTGCCTTAGCCAATTTCTGGCTTGCTTGATGAATCTTGCCCAACTGCGCACCGGTCAAAGGGCGCACCCCGACTTCGCTGCGAAGTCGGGTTGCGCACCGGTACTTAGCTGATTTTGCCGCTGTTCGGACTGCGCACCAAAAGGGGAGCGCACCCCGACTTCGCTGCGAAGTCGGGTTGCGCTCCAGCACTTAGCCGATTTTCTGCACACTGCTTTCCCAAGTGCGCACAGGAAGAAGAGCGCACCCCGACTTCGCTGCGAAGTCGGGTTGCGCTCCCACACTTAGTCAAATTCTGCTCCGTTTCAGCCTGCCTTCGCACTTCGCATCCCCTACTGCGCTCAGACTTGAGGGCGCACCCCGACTTCGCTGCGAAGTCGGGTTGCTCCTGACACTTAGAATTTTGGGGAAGGGGGAACGGGGGGCCCGACACTAGAATTTTCAGGGGACACTTGCTCGGTTTGGGAACTTGGCGGGGGAAGTACAAGGGAAAAAAGGGAGGAATGAAAACTGCAGGAAAGGGGAAAAGGAAAGATGGAGAAAGGGAGAAAGAGGAGGAGGGAAGGAAGAGCAGCACACTTACAGATTTTTGAAAACATGGCACCCCGTGCAAAATGTGGCAACATTCCTGGCGGCTCGCGGGGTGTCGAGCTCGCCTCGACGCAAAGAACCAGGCCTTCATCCATTGGGTGCAGAGGAACTTCCTTCCCCTGCTTTCCGCTGCTCTGATGGCTTCTCCCGGAGCAACCGTTCTTCTTCAGGATCACTTTCGGCAGTTGCCTCTTCTGTTTCTCCCTCCGAACTTGAAGGTTCTTCGCTGTCAGCTTCCCGCTCGCGGATGCGTTCATATGCAGCCTTGGCTTGGTCCCAGACTGCTGCTTGGAAGGGCCCTAGGTCGATGACCTCTCTTAGTGTTGCGTGGAATGCAGCAACTGCATGCAGGTCGATGGTGTTATATCTTTTTCCCAACTCCTTAAGGGAGGAGTTGATTTTGCGATATTTCGACACCATCTGGGTGACTTGAGCTTCTTGGATCGGTTCTGCCCAGCTATCAATTTCTGCTGTGTCTGCCTCGAAAGACAACCAATTCTGCTTTACCTGCTCAAGGGTCAGAAACTCGCCATCCTTGACGTAGCTCGGGCACCCGTGTTCGGACAGAGTTTGAAAGGGGGCCAGGCAAATGCTCATTTCATGTTCTAATGCGTCCAACATTTTCCTGGCAGTTCTTATCTTCTCTGTCTTATCAAAATAAATATGCAAGGTTACCCTTGCATCTGCCCACTCTGAGGCAAGTTGGGACATCGGGGGAAATTGGAGGCCTTTGCGCTCAAACTCCTCAAGTTTCATAGCCAGGTCTAGCCATTGCCTCGCCTGGTGTTCGGCCTCCTCTACCACAGGCTTTCCCTGGGCAGATACTTCTTCGATCCTGGACGCGAAATCTAGGACCGATAGGGATTTGACAACGTTGGGCTTGCAACCTTGCAGCAGACCAGCCCGCATCTCCTTAACTCTGTTCTTTGAAAAGGCCGTCGTCTGTGATGTTTTCTCCTCAAGCTACGACTGCGCCTGTTTCAACGAATCCTGGAGCTGAGAAACCTGCTCCAGCGCTGCCTTTTTCTCCTCTGACAGCTGCTCGGCTGTCTGTTTCTGCGCTGCGGCCTCCTGCTGAGAGGCGGCCAGCTGGGCTTTCAGTTCATCTATCTCCTGCTGTGCAGATCCCAGCTGCGCGGTGGCCCTAGCCAGATCTTCCTCCAGCTGCCTTGCGCTATTCTGCAGCTGAAACAGCGCCTCCTGGGTCTCAAGCCGCTTGACAAGGAGATTATTGGTTCTGCGGCGAATGCCGTTGATTTCCTGCTCCTCGTTTATGTCATCGAAGCTCTTCTCCTTGACTTGGTGCTCATAGTCCGCCTCGGTCATTTCCCGGAGAGGCTTCTTCACTTTTGGGATCAATTTCTCAGTCGTAAGCACTCTCCTGTCCAAGTCATACTTGGTACGCTTTACCGGGGCAGCTATCTCCTCGGCTCTCCTCCGTTTGACGCCCTGGAGGAATGAGGCGGAACATCCTGCGGCTCTTGCTGCCAAAGGTTGGTCATCTGCGATCTGCATGAAGTCGAGATCTTCCAGCATCTGGTCCTGTTGCGGCATCTTTCCTGCAAACAGCGAAGTAGGAGGGATTCCAGAAGGAGTGGCCGCTTTTAAGGGCGACCGGGTCCTAGGGGAGGCGAGCGGCTGAGTGGACGGTGTTGGCGGGGTTTTGAACGGATGAGGTGAGTGGCGCGGCGATGTATGTGCAGTTTCGACACTGGCCGCGGGCGAGGGTTCCAGGGTTTGGCTCAGGGACTGGAAGGCGTTAGGGTCCTGAGCGAACTGGTCGAAAGAATGGGGGCTTGGATGGTTGGGCTGGTTGGGAAGAAGAAGATGGAGCTACGGCTTGCCCTGATGAAATGGGGGACGGCGTTACGACAGGGCCGACTGAGACTTTGGGGAGCGGGGAAGTGGACGTACCTGCGGGCTCCGCCTGAGCCGTTGTTTGAGGGACGCTTGTAGCCCGAGTTTTTGCTTCAGCCTCAGGGCTGTCCAGTGAGACAATTTCTGGCGCAGCTGTCTCTGTCTGAGCCACGGCTGGCTGTTGCACAGGTTCCTTAGGCCGCTTGGCCTTTTCACCCCTCTTCTTCTTCTTATCTTCGGCGTTGTGGTTGCTTCGAAAGCAGGAGATGAGGTTGGGGCGGCAGGCAGTGATGTCCCCACGGTAAACTTGTACCTGGGTCTAGCTGGAAGAATGCCTGCCGCGACCGGTTTGCTAGCTGGTAGCGCAGGCGCTTTTTCTGCTTGAGGGGCCACCTCAGGGGTTGACCTTTCTGACCCTTGTGCCCTTTCGGGTGCTGCTTCTGGAGCTGAAGGCTGCATTGGGCCCACTTGACTGCTCGTTGGCGTTGCGCTGGAAGTTGCGGGAGTTGACGATTGCTGGGATGGGGGCCTCCTTGTATACCTTTTCCTAGCGCCTTGGGGAACGCAATTTCGAAATTCGAAGGGCCGCCACGTGTCAGCGTATTGATCATATAGCGCCGAAAACTCATCATCAACGGCCAGCGTTTTTCGGTTGGATTTGTCGTGCTGCGTGCGGCATCTCATCTTCCAGCATTCGACGATTTTGTCCTTTTGCCAGTTGAGGGGCGCCACCTTGGCGAGGAATTTTTTGAAGCCCGCAGAATCCAACCGATGATCCGGGTTTCGCTCTGGGTCGTATGCCACCTCCTCGCAGTAAAAATCATGCCATGGAGGCCACGATTGCATCTGCTCGATGTGCCATTCCAGGTCTGCACCTGTTCTGTTGCCTCTTTCCTGCATAATCTCTGCTCGGGGGCAGATATGCGTGAATTTACCCCTGACCCCAATTGGGTCGTACTTCCAGCGCTGCGGCAGCATTATTAGACCCATGTCGATGAGTTCTCGCTCGAGGTAGACGTGTTGTCCGATCTCGTACACTTGGGTATTCGCCCAGGTGATGGGATACTGAAAGATATGGCCTCTCTTTTTGCCCTGGCCGAACTCTTCTTCGACATAGTCCATCTGTCGCGCAATCTCCATCCCGAACTGGTGGTCAGTGCAGAAGTAGGGCAGCAGGAACGGCTTCCCCTTGAATCCATAGATTCTAACTATGATGCCCTGCGTCAGCCGGAAGGTATCCCCGTACTCGTTCTTCCTCAGGTATCTTGTCATGACTTCTGGCGGGCGGGATGCCTTACGGTTGAACAGCCCCAGGACCATGCACAAAAATTTAAGATTAAACTCATAGAATGACCCTTTTCTGTACAGGATCTCGGTCCATTCGTATACGGGCAGCGGCTCCCCTTTTTCGCTTACTTTCTTCAAGTCAGGAACGTTCATCCGGTAGTGCATGTGATACAGGCACAACCATGCGAGGAAGGAGCAAAACCGGAATTCCGTTGACTGCTTCTGCTGCAGCCTGACTAGGTTAGAATGAATGGCGTACGCCAGCCAGTCTGCCCAGTCGAAGAAAATGGGGCGCTTCCCACTCTTTTGCGCTGTGGAGTCGTAAAACTCCCCATGCAGGATACATTCTGCCAGTGCCAGCTGGTACGGGCGTACCACTTTGTCAGAATCACAGCCGAGTACCCAGGCCAGGATGATGTAAACGTACTTGTTCTCGAATCTGTCCAGTGGTATGGGGCCTGTCGGCCACTGTCCGGCTGCCAGCGGAGTCTTCAGCTCTGAGTTGAGGAAATCTCTCATCCGCTTGGTCTGCGTGAATCTGCCGGTTTGCTCATCCAGATTAACCCTTCTGACAATTGCGCCGGGTTCGTACTGAAGCCCCGGGGCGAACGCTGGCTGGACGCTCTCCCTGAAGAGTGTGAACAGTACTTTTCCCTTGTTGTCGCAGACTTGCCGGGCGGCTGGCTTGTAATATTCTACAATCGCTTCAATCAGCTCCGGGCACTGGTGAGTAGGAGGGCACAAGAACCAGTACAGGTTCGATTTATACGCAGCCCCGACATGGTGTGAAGGCGAAACCTTGTCTGCCCACTTTGCGATATTCGGCCGCAGCTTGGTGAGGCTGATGGAGAAAGAGCCGTCTTTGTACCCGGCCAGGTGATTGACGGGCGGCGGCGGAATTTGCCCAACTACGCACCTCTTCGTCCGGGTTCTTCTTTTCTGCTCTTGCGGCACTTCGCTCTCATGAGCGCTTGATTCAGTATGCTCCTCAGCTTCGGGCTCTGCGTCACTGGATTGCGCCTGTACGGGCGCTTTCCCCTTGTCCATTTTCTCCGTTAGAATTGGCGACAGAGAATTACGGCTTCTGGTTTCTCAGTTCTGCGCTTTGCAGTCTCGGAGTCAGCTTGATAATCTGAATTTTCTGAGTATGCCAGGGTCCTTTTTCTAGGCAAGGGTTGCAGCTTTAATGGCGCTAGGGGGGAAGTTAAGGCGGTTAACTCGAAGTTGGTGGAAGCGTTATAATATTTTGGTGGCCGTGCATGGGTTTAATCTTGAAAAGCGCACCCAAGTTGCAGTTGGTCCAAATGCGCCTTGCTTTCTTAATGACGTCGTTCTTGAAAGTCGTGCAATCATTAAACATTCTTTGGACTTCGTGCCTTTGATGACGTCATCGCCGCCGTCTGGGCACACTTTCCAAGGGAGAATTTATGGCCCATGATTTTAAAACGGGACGCGACCCAACTTCGCATTGTGCCGTACTGCGCTCTGGGCCCACACTTAGAGATTTTTCATGTTTTCCGTGATGGGTCATTCAGGGTGAGCCCAGAATTGAGGGCGCACTCGGACTTCGCCCAGAAAAAGAGCGCACTCCGACTTCGCCCATGTTTGACTGCTCGTCAGACTTCGCCCCAAAAGTTGCGCAGTCTGATTTGACACTTAGCCATTTTTTTCTTCCCGCGACAGATCACCCAGGGTGCGCCCGAAAATGGGAGCGCACTCGGACTTCGCCCCAAAAATGGGCGCAATCCGACTTCGCTCAGATTTGCTTGCGCAGTCTGATTTTGACACTTAGCCGTTTTCAGCCTTGCCTTTCCCAACTGCGCTCCCAAGACGGTGCGCAGCCCGACTTCGCTGCGAAGTCGGGTTGCGCACCCAGACTTAGCCAAATTACTGCCCCTTTGGTCAGCTGCTTTTCTTTCGAACTTCGCACAATCCAAGGAGCGACACCCGACTTCGCTGCGAAGTCGGGGTTTGCTTTAAGTTCTACTTGGGCTCTTGAAAACTGAAAAAACTGAATGCTTAATATGTACATTCTGAAAATTAAAAATACAGAAAGGAAAACTGTACAAGGAAGGACCCATTGGGCGCCTTCAGTGGTGATAAATTTTGAGGTGGAACCCATTGACGGGAATGGGGAGAAGTTGTCCCTCCATATCCCGGAGCACGAATGCGTTAAACTGATTCACCCGGGCAATCTGATAAGGACCCTCCCAGAGGGCGTCAAATTTGCCGTGATTGCCCGGCTTTGCCTTCAGCGAGTCCCACTTCAGCACCAGGTCCCCGATTTTGAAAACTCGGGCGGTGGTGCCTTTTGCAAACCAGCCTTGGGTTGCTTCAGCATGTTTGGTGAAGGCCTGGTATGCTTTCTCTCTGTCTTCCTCTAACTGCAGCAGCTGGCACAGTCTGGCGTCCATCGGATCCCCGTTGCCTCTCTCCTCATCCAACATCCAGAGAGCGGGAATTTCAATGTGGGTTGGCAGGACTGCCTCCTTGCCGTACACGAGCGCGTAGGGGGACGTCTTGATAGACTTTTTGAATGCTATTCTGTCCGCCCACAGCGCCCGGTTCAGGAGTAGGTGCCAAGTCCTCTTGTTTTTCTCTACTGTCCTTCTGATGATTTTCAGTAGATTCTTGTTGGTGGACTCGGCCAGGCCATTCCCCTGCGGGTAGTAGTTAGAAGACATTTTGTGATAAATGCCGTACTTGCTGGTGTACTCCGTGAGTACAGCGCCTGCGAACCCCGGACCATTGTCTGTCACTATTGACTCAGGGACCCCGAAACGGGTAATCAGGCTCTCGAGGAACCCGATGACCGTTTCCTGGTCCGCATTCTTGGTGGGGATCGCCTCTGCCCACCGCGTAAAGTAGTCGGTGGCGGTAAGAATGAACTTGTGCCCCGCTGCAGAGTTAGGCGTAATGACCCCGATGAAGTCCAGACCCCATTGCTGAAACGGAGTCTCGGCTTGGATTGGTTGGAGGGGCAGGGGTGCTTTTCCTGTTCTGCCGACAAATCTCTGGCATTTGTCACATTTTACACAGACCGCATGTGCGTCTGTGAATAGAGTGGGCCAATAGTACCCAGCTTTGATGATTTTCAAGGCCGTAGGCCTTCCAGAATGGTGACCCCCAGGCATCCCGGAGTGAAATTCTCCGAGGATCCTGGGTTGGTCGGTTTTCTTGACGCACCGCAACAGGATGCCGTCAATGTTCTTGAAGTAAAGCCCCTCGGGGCGAAGAGTGTATTTCAATGCACCTAGCCGAAACCTCCTTCTTTGTGAGGCATTTAGGTGATCTGGGCATCTCCCGGTGCTGAAATACTGCACTAGGTCATCTGTCCAGTCACTTCCCTCTGATAAGGAGTTGGCTAGGTTGGTGGTTGCTGTCGGATCTTCCCACTCACAGGCGGATATCTCGGCTGCAGCGCTTCGGGCCAGCTCCTGGCACAAGGCTCGGCCTCTGATAAGCTTTGTTGGCCGCACCTCGATGTCGAACTCCTGGATCTTGGCAATCCATCCTGCTCTCTTGTGACCCGGCTCCCCTTGTATGATGAAGTTTCGGACGTCTGGGTGTATCACGAAGACAGTTGTCCGGCTCTGGGAGACGAAGTGTCTGAACTTTCGGAGAGACTTCATGACCGCGTGAACCTGCCGCTCAATAAAATTGTACTTCTCTTCGTGCGGCTGAATCACCTGGCTTAAGAACGCTATGGGGCGCTCTTCGCCATCGTCTCCCTTCTGTGTCAGGACTGCGGCGTAACTCTCGGGTTCTCCCACCGCGTACAGGATGAAGTCCTTGGAGTAATCCGGGTTTATCAACACCGGAGCTTGTGCAATTCGGGCCTTGATTTCCTCGAAGGCCTGTCTCCTCTCGTCAGTCCATAAGAATTCAGCGTTCTTTTTCAGCAGTTCGGCCATGGGTTTGATCACTTGTGCGAAGTCCGGTATGAACTTCCTTACGAAGTTGATCTGGCCGAAGGACTGTAGCCCCTTCTTGTCGACTGGGGCGGGCAAGCGGAGGAGGGCTTCGGCTCTGTCAGGATCCACTGCAAGGCCTTTCTCGGAGATGACATGTCCCAGCAGCTTACCTTCTCTTACCGCGAAGACTGATTTCTTCGGGTTTATGGAAATGCCGAATTCACGACATCTCTCAAATATCTGCCGTAGGTGGGAAGCATGGTCCTCTCTTCTGTGAGAGAATACAGTCATGTCATCCAAATAGATGACGATGATCTTGTTAAGCAGCTCTCGGAAGGCCAGGTCCATGGCTCTCTGGAATGTGGCGCCAGCATTGGATAAGCCGAAGGGCATGCGTTGATAGGCGAACGTCCCCCATTTGGTGGTGAACGTTGTCTTATGCTGGTCCTCATCTTTAACCCAGATCTGGTTGTACCCAGAAAAGCCATCTAGGAGGGAGAATCTCTGCGCTCCAGCAACTATATGGAGGATCTGATCGATCTGGGGAAGCGGATAATGGTCCTTGAGTGAGGCCTGGTTAAGATTTCTGAAGTCTACACAGAGACGAATGTCTCCGTTCTTCTTCCTCACGGGGACCAAGTTCGCAACCCAGGATGAATGCTTGATGGGGTAGATGATCTTGGCTTCCGGCATCTTCAGGAGCTCGGCTTTCATCATGGCTTCGATCTTCGGATTTACTGACCCTTTGCTTCGCCGGAATGGTTTTGCACCATCTTCTAGCTCAATGGTATCCTTGGATTATCTGTCTGTCATACCCCTTCAAGTCCTGGTAGCACCAGGCTACTATATCGGGGAACTCTCCGCACAATGATCTGATCTGCTCGAGTTCCTCTTTGGTGCAGTCCGTTCCGACCTTGATTGTTTTTCCAGGTTCAAGCTCCAGGTCGACGTACTGCTTGGGGTCTACTTTGATCCTGTGTGATATCGCTCTGTCATTCTGATCAAAGAGACTCTCTAGTGTAATCAGTCCTTTCGGGACATGATTATTTTTTAACTGTATCAACCCCTCATATTGCTCGTCATCAGGGTCTCTACCTTCGATTGAACACGCTTCGGTAACCAAAAATGTGACGATCTCCTCGTCACAATCAAACACCTACCAGTGGGTGTCTTTATCAGGCACAGAAGGCCTGTAGATGGTACGGACCGGCTTCGGCTTCTGGACGGTGTCATCAGCCGGAACGTACATGGCTCCAACAGACGCCAGAATGTCAGCGTGCTTGTTTTTCTCACGTGATATGGCTCTGACATTCAATGAGTCGAATGACTCCATCAGGTCCCAGACCCGATTACGGTACGCCTTGAGATAGTGCTTCTTGGAGGCGCACTTGTTCGTAATCTGGTTGCACACCAGCTACGAGTCGCCAAAGATCTGCGGATGCTTTATCCCCAATCTCTCCGCTTTTCTCAAACCCAAGCACGGGGCTTCGTACTCCGCCGCGTTGTTGGTACGGCTCCGAGGCCAGCCTGTAGGTGTAGTCCTTATGGATCCCGGTCGGGGAAACCAAGAGTACACCCGCACCGGCGCCATTTTTGCATCGGGCGCCATCAAAGAAAAGCTGCCATAGCTTTTCCGGTGCAGGTCCTACCTCTTTCTTGGCTGACTTGTCAAGCCTCTCAAGCTGAATGACGGTGTAGCAGCCTTGCTCGGTCTCAATTATAGTGTTGAAGTCTCGCAAGGAGAACTCATCCTCCGTTTGCAGCTCACGAGCTTGCTCCGTCATGTCTACCACCACCAGTTCCTCCTCCGTCAGCTGAACCATGCAGTCCTGCAACTCTTCTCCGGGTATCTTCTCCACTAGAAATGTGGAAGGCTTCTCGTTGTAGATCTTCAGTCTCCTTCCTTTGAAGGGCACTTCCATATGCGAGTAATCCAGGGACAGATACCCTCCCAGCTTCGCAGTGAACTCCCTGGAGAGACACATGCCGAAGTAGGGTTCCAAGTCGACAACCACGACTTCTTGAATGACCACTATGTCGAGAGCTTTGTGCAGCCGGATCGGGATGTCTTTGATGACACCGGTTGTCTTGACGGGGGTGCCGTCTAGTTGCAGCACACCTTGGCTGCTCCTTGTATACTCCATCCCAATTTCGTCGCGAGACGGCTCTCGGCATTACGGTCGTGGAGGCGCCAGAATCCACCATACAGTTGTGTACTATGTACCCTTGCATCCGTAATGACAGATAGAAGGGAGGTGGTCTGTTCTTCCCAGTGGCAGAGACTGTCAGGGGTTGAACCGAAACAGCAGGCTGTATCTGCTTGCCACACTTTATGCTCTTCAGAGATTCCTGCAGCAGATCAACTTGCCCCGGGAGCAGGAGAGCATCATACATGCTTATCCTTGCGGGGGTCCTCTTCAGCTCATCCACTATGCTGTAGCCTGAAGTGCTAGCTCCTTCCGTTTCCTTCGCAGGCTCATACTTGGTGCGGTATTGCTGCGTGGCCTCGACTCTCTGTCTCTTTGTCAGAGACGGGTACCTCAGCTTCTCCTGAGCTTGTTCTTTTGTTTCAGCTGGAGGCTGAGCAGTGGGAGCTTTGGCTGGAGAAGGAGCTGCTTTTGTTGCGGGAGGCTTGGCTGTGGGGGCCTTTTCCTTGGCTGTGTAAGGCCACAGCCTCTTGTCAGGTGGCAGCCCAGCAGGTTGCGCCTTGTCTCTTCTGGCGTATACCTTCAAGGGCTTTGCAGCAACTTCAGCGGACTTCCTATCTTCTTTGGCAGGGGGCAACACCAGATCTTCTTCTGGGACGGCGAAGTTGCCTTCATCGTCCAGGATCATGTAAAGCTCTTCGTCTTCTATGGCGCTGCCCGCCAGAGTCTGGAGGTAATGGTGGTGCAGTGTGCAGTCTTCTTCCGAATGCGGGTCGTTGCACGTGGTGCACCAGTTATCTTGGCCAGAAGTGCCAGGTTGGTCTTCAATGGCAGCATTTCTTGCAGGAGGCCGCCTCTGATCTCGCCGTTCTGGGGCTTGATCTTTTGTCAGTGCCGGAGGAGGATATGGCCTCCTTGGAACAAGGTCCATCTGGGCCTGTTTCTTCTTGAGTATAGTCATGTCGTTGGACATGGTGTGATATCCAGAGGCCAAAGCCCGTACCTCCTGGAGGATTTTGTTCTGAATATCATTGTCCGAAGGCGGCAACTGAGCTGGCGGAGGTAATGCGGCCAATGGAGGAGGTGCAGAATCTTGCGCATACTAAGGGGGAGCTGGGAGTGTTGGATAATGCGGAGGAGGCGGCGGGTTAGGATAATGTATTTGTGGCGGGCCGTAGGGATTTACGACCGGCGTCGGATTCCATTGCTGTTGGGGGTGCTGTCCTGAAGTAGACGGCATCACACCAGAGGCTGATGGGTACTGGGATTGAGGAAAGTCAGGGTAAATGGGTGGCTGTACCCTATGCGGGAGCCTGCCTATGGAGATGATATCCATTTCAGCTTGCTGGGCAGCCTCGTACAGGGCAGGGAATGAGTCAATTCGGGCTATCTTCAGCAGCAGGCAGATGTCTGAGTTGAAAGACCTCAGGTAGTAGTGAGCAGCCTGACCTGCTGAAGGTCGCAGTTCGCGAGGTACTCGTTTCCAAGACCTCGCAAACCGTATGTTGAAGTCCGACACCTCCTCTTGGGGGTGTCGCTGGATACTTTGGAACTGATGCAACAAGGAAGAGGGGTCAGCAGACTCGTTGCATCCTTTCACGAGCCTGTCGGCTAGCTGGCGCCACCCCGTAATAGATCCCTCTGGCAGTGATCTCCACCAGTAGAGAAGCTTTCCCCTTAGGGAAAGGGCCAACAGACGGGTCTTCACACCTTCATCAGTGATGGAATGTAGTGCAGCCAGGGCCAGAATGTCCTGGATGTGTTCGTACGCCGTCTTGCCGTAGCCGTCATATGTAGGGATAGACTTTAAGGCAGCGGGGGGCACAGCTTGTTGTCCGACTAGGGCCAAGGGCCCCGTAGAGTCTACCGCCGGGAAGAGATCATCATCGTTCTGCTGGGCAGCCATGTCTTCTTCTCCTCCGGTAGTGTACTCGGTATCGGTACCGTCCGAGGATGTAGATTGCTCTTCACCCTCAGCCTCTTCGATTTCGGTTTCAGGCTCTTCTATGCGAGCTTGGTGATCGGCCAGCCTGACGCGCTCTCCTGGAGCGGCAATGTCGATTTCGTAAAGGTCAGGCTGGTTTCCCGGATTCCTTGCTCGCCACCTTCTCGTTTGCATGAAGGCGTTCGGACCGGTCTTCACGGACTCGAGAGAGTATTCGGGTACTTGCGAGTCGCCGGGTGCTACGATTTTTAACGACAATGAAGCAATGAAGCGAACACCAGTGCTTCGATTCTGTCTTGGGGTGGGAAACTTCCATGTCCCACCGGGCGTGCCAGAGAAACTGTTGGTTACGAATCTGCCATGAGGAAAGGATTTGGTATAATGCGCCCAGATTCGCCCACCAGATTGAAAGGCCGGAAGGAAGGAATGCCTTCCGTGCCAATCTCCGGAGAAGGCCGGCTTCCTGTGGGTTTTTAGTGTTTTAAGCTAAGAGTGCGGGGAAAGAGATACAAGTGCGGAAAGAGAATCCAAATGTGATTGGAGTTGGGTGGGGGGAATAAGCAGCACGACAACGATCAATCACCACTACTAACAACAATTAAACACAAAACACACCATAGAAACTACAGCTATCATTCATCCTATGTATCCTCTATCTATGCATTCCAGGAATACTTAATCACCAAATACTGGAGTCCAGAGTTCAGTACAACAGTAAGCAATGAAATAAGAAACATGAGGCAGAAATGACAAGGAGAGGCAGCATACAAAATGAAGACAGTAAGCAGAGCCAAGTATGTATCTTGTATTTAGAAGCAAACGCACAGCTACAATGGTTCCCTAGCAGTATATTCCCCTTCCACCCCTTTACAATGAAATGATGTGGCTATTTATAGCCCAAGTTCCCCCGATTACAATTACGGGCACAAAGTCCCAGACCAGACAATAGCTGACAAAAGCGGGCGAAGAAGCTAGCGATGCCGACTCTTGTCGGCGAGGGCTGTACTTGCAGCAAGGTCTCCCGAAAAGCTGTACAGCTACGTGGCAGTGTGTCGGGTCAAACCCCTGGTCAGTAGGAATGCGGGTAGCTGTGGTAGATGGAACTTTACATCAGCTTAAATGGGGGCAGCAGGCGTAGGCAATGCGGCCCATGCTTGTCCTTTATCCCGTCATATCTCGGCTCGAATCCCGAGGCTGGACACTTGTCGGATTTTGATGAGTGACACATGTCTGCCTTGAAAGGCAGTTTGTCCAACTTCGCCCGGAATCAGAGCGCTGTCGGGTAGCGCAGGCGGGAAACAGCGCAGTTGGGGAGGCCTTCGTGCCTTAGCCAATTTTTGGCTTGCTTGATGAATTTTGCCCAACTGCGCACCGGTCAAAGGGCGCACCCCGACTCATTGCGAAGTCGGGTTGCGCACCGGCTAGATTTTGCCGCTGTTCGGACTGCGCACCAAAAGGGAGCGCACCCCGACTTCGCTGCGAAGTCGGGTTGCGCTCCGACACTTAGCCGATTTTCTGCTCCTTTGCTTTCCCAAGTGCGCACAGGAAGAAGAGCGCACCCCGACTTCGCTGCGAAGTCGGGTTGCGCTCCCACACTTAGTCAAATTTTGCTCCGTTTCAGCCTGCCTTCGCACTTCGCATCCCCTACTGCGCTCAGACTTGAGGGCGCACCCCGACTTCGCTGCGAAGTCGGGTTGCGCCCTGACACTTAGAATTTTTCAGGGGACACTTGCTCAGTTTTGGGAACTTGACTGGGGGAAGTACAAGGGAAAAAAGGGAGGAATGAAACTGCAGGAAAGGGGAAAAGGAAAGATGGAGAAAGGGAGAAAGAGGAGGAGGGAAGGAAGAGCAGCACACTTACAGATTTTTGAAAACATGGCACCCCGTGCAAAATGTGGCAACAAGACCTAAAAACCCTTGAAGAGTCTTGAGAGATTTAGCTTGGGGCTAGTCTTGCATGGGCTTGATGTTTTTAGGATCTACTTTGACACCTTCATGAGATACAATGTGACCAAGTAGTCCACTTCAGACTCCCCAAAGGAACATTTGGACCGTTTGACATATATTGTTCCTTCTATAAAAGGTGGAGCACCTGTTCGATATGAAGCAAATGAGCTGATCAAGAATTTACTATAAACTAGGATGTCATCAATAAATACCAAACAAATTTACGAAAAAGGGGATGAAAGACATAATTCATTGAACTTTGGAAAGTAGAAGGTGCATTAGTAAGGCCAAAGGGCATGACCAAAAACTCATAATGACCCTTGTGTACAGAAAACAGTTTTGGGAATATCCCCCTCTCTAACCCTAATTTGATGAAATGCAAAATGCAAGTCAAGCTTGGTAATAAAGTTTGCACCATGCAGTCCATCCAACAAATCATCAATAACAGGAGTCAAAAACTTATCTTTAATTGTAATCTTGTTGAGTGGGCAGAAATCGGGGCACATTCACCAAAAATTGTCCTTGCACTTGAGCATGACCATTGGAGATGAATAAGGACTAGTAATACCTTGCTCCAACATCGCTTGAACTAGCTTCTTTATTTCAGACTTATGGGGATGCGGATAGCGGTAAGGACGAACGTTGGGTAGTTGACTTCTTGCAACAAGGTGAATGGCATGATCATGAGTCCTCTAAGGTGGAAGACCTTTGGGTTCATCGAAGATTGGAGTATATTTATCAACAAGAGATTGCATGTCAGAAGGAAGATCCGAAGATAAGTGCTTGGTGGCCTTGAATTCCATGCAACAAATATGGGCAAAGAAGATAAGCCTTTGCTGCCCTTTTTCAATATATTTTTTTTCCACCTAGTGGAAGTTGATGACTTGGAAGGCGAGGGTTGTATGCCCTGGAGACGAATGACCTTGCCATTTTCTGCCCATTGTACACAAAATTGTTGTAGGTTCAAAGTAACATCCCATGATTGAGACAATCATTAAGCTCCTAGGATTACATTAACTCTACCCAAATCCATTGCATAGAGGTTGTTGACCCAAGTATAGGGGCCCATCTGGATGCAAAAATTAACAATACAACCTATACTTTGAGGCTTATCCCCATCAACAATTAACACATGAAATGAGTCCTAGTCCAAATTGTTGATATACAAACCTAGGGCTTTGGTTGTCTTACTGTCAATAAAAATGAGTATTATCCAAATCAATCAGTAGGTTGACTTGTCTTTTGATGAAGCCCTAAACCTTGATAGTATGATGAGCTTACAGACCCATGAGGTCAAATACTGAGAGGGCCATAGTATATGTATCTTGCTCAGGGTCCTTAGTTTTTGCCAATACCTCTTGCTTTGGTAAGGCAAAAACTTCCTTCGAGACATCTTCCTTTGCTTCCAAGTAGAAGTTACACCGCTCCTCACATGCTTGCTTTTGAGGACGGTATGGTCGACATTTGAAACAGAAGAACCATTGTGGTCATTCGTCATTGTAGTTATTGAAGGTCGATGAGGATTGAAATTGTGCCATTGTTGGAGTTGAGGCAATTGGAGTTGCTTTTCAGAAACATGGGCCAAATGCTCAACATCATAAAGGTGCAAGGATAATGCATATCTACTTCCCACCTAATGTCGTCATTGAGGCCATGACAAAATGCTGAAACTACCACGGCCAAATCCAAATGATATGTATATATGAGGAGACCCATTAACTCGGTACAATACCCCTCGACTGTGCCAATTTGTTTTGTCTGCATCAACCGAACCACATAAGAGGTAGAGAAAACCTTATCAAACTTAAGCAAGATCATTTTCTTGAATTTTGGCCAAGAAAGATAATAACCGCGACGCCTCAGTTCCCAAAGAAGCCATTGATGAGCATGGGTACCCAACTTAGAAGCGGCCAAAGTGACTCTATCGTGTTTTGGAACTCAGTGCAAGTGTATGAGGCAATCCATATTGGATATCCAACAAGTATCACTGCCCTCAAAGGCTGAGATATTGATTATTGGAATCGGAATATCATGAGGCCAATCAAACAAAAATGCAATGCCACCTATCATGGAATCAATATCAATTGCAAGCTCTAAATTAAGCTCACACATACTTGAAGGAGCTCCCTTGGCAGGTTGAGTATGCATGTGGGTAGTAAGAGAGCAATTGAGATCTTGCCCAAAAGGTGGTTGTTGGAAGCATCTAGGACCCTGCCCCATGGTTGTGAATTGTTAATACCCTGTGTCTTGATGCTGGAAGGGCCATGGATCATGCTCGTTTACAATGGCTGTTGGAATTGCCCTGGATCGTGAATTCTCGACAGGTGGAGGGTTGTTCGAAGGAATCTTAGTTCCCTTCTGCTTATCTTTTTGCTGCTCAAAGGATACCCATTGGAATTCACTCTCCAGTGAGTGTTCAATGTAGGGAAAGTCCTTGTCACACTGCTCAATAAACAGATTGAATGTTGTTTTGATGTGGAGTGTCTCGGAGCAGCTTTGTCGAGCAACACTGAGAGTATGGATGTGTTTATTCAATGGCTCAGCCAACAAATAGTGATGTAGCCTAGAGTGGAAGGTCTGAGGGAGATTTGAGGAAGCAATGACGTTTCTTAGGAGGAATAGGAGCGATACACATGGTGCCAACAGTAAAATGAGAGGGTCAAAGCTATTGATGCGCTTCGACATATTGTGGTGCTTACTTGGATTTCTTGGCAGACGCTTCTTTTGGCTCATATAAACATCATTATGTGGATTTGTGTGCTACAAACGACAGTTGACCCTTTTTGAACAAGTGGAAGCCGAAGGGTCACACATACTTTTAACCGATGACGAAATCCAAAGATTTTGTCAACCACCTGAAAAAAAGGTGTAACCAGAGATCGATCTTGTTTTGACCAGCTTGATGAGATGATCAGGATGAGATGGGTCTCTCACAAGGGTCTGGATGCCTTTGATATTGTTTTGGCCTTTTTGTTTGTTTGTTTGTTTTTGTTTCTAAGTTTGGGAAACACAAATGGTTCTGCCTTAATCACAATATTACTTGAGAAAATTGCATCAGAAGTAGGTGGCAGGAATTTTTTTGAAATAAATTACCCAATTTGGAATACGCAGCGCTGGTCAGAAGAGGTTCTTGAACAGTTTGCTCAACCCTCTGCCCTTTTTCGCACTGTCACAGGGAGACAAAATCGTTGCTTTGATACCACTTGTAACGAAACAACTTCCAGAAATAGTAAATACAGCAGTAAGTCTCAGAAATGCAGTAATAGAAAGCATGCACCAGAAATAGAATTCAGATTCAACAACAGTAAATCACAAATGAAGTAACAGATCTAGATTCCAGGTCTCAGAACAGTCCTAGCCACTCGAAGAGGGCAAAGTCACTTACACACACCAGAGGCAATAGAAGATTACAAGTATGAATGATGATCCAATTACAACACAACTCCTATTTATAATCTAAACAATTAACAAATTCTAACTCTAATGCTCAAGGGACGGCTAACCTAACCTAGTGCCCTAGTTAATAAAAATAAAGATAGTCGATGTGGTTATATTGAAGTCGTTACCTATTCATCTTGACCCCCTGAGGATACATATAGAATAAAGCAGAAGTAAGAAAGCTTGAGGATATCTCCTTTTTGGTGAAAACTTTAGAGCTGAATGACGGACATGTTTGGAAATTATATCTCCCCAATTGAAGCTAGTTATTATAGTCATAGTTGAGAAAATCTGCAAAAAGACCCCGATTTTTGCCGATTCCTGCCCTTGCTGATAAAACCCCGATCTTTTGCCGAAAAAATCTGCTGTGGCAGCATGGGTAGAGGAAATGGCATAAATAGCTTGTTTTTTCATTTTGCCTCATTTTGCTTGTTCCAAAATGGAGAAAGAGGTCTACCTACCTGCTACCACACCAAACAAAACACTAAAACATTTTGTTTTTTGTTTGTCAATAAAAAATTGCATTTTCTTCATTTTTTGGGGCCAATATTTTGCCAATTCCCAATTTTTTCCAATTCTTTTGCCTTGACGATTTTTTGCTGATTCCGATTTTCTCAACTATGATTATAATTATTAAGTCAATAATAATTTGAACCATTGTCTGAAAAACTTGAAGAGAATCGAGGTTTGGCCATCTTGTGTGGTGGTTTCATCATTAGTAGGTAGGTGGGTCTCCTTGTCTTTTTTCTTTTTGGTGGAATTCTCCTAGTTGTGCCTGGCAACACCTTTTCGTCCAGTTGAAACTAATCACCAGCTTGTGCGGAGACAATTTGAGTATTTGCTTGATAGCTGCAGTAGTAACATAACAGATTACTGGGTCATTGTGCAACTTGAAGCATCCAGTCGAGTTGCATGCCACTTGCTAGGTCTGGGCATGGGTAAAATTGAGATATCAATGTTACTAGTGCCAATTTCAAACTTAGGGGACTTGTATTGTTTCTCGTCAGTGATGGACCCCGATTCTGCAGATGGAGCTAGGTATGTAGGTCTGTCAGTTAGTACAATGTCTTCTAGATATACACGATTAGCCTATTACAAATGGATTGATAAGTGTCTGCTACTCTTCTCTAGGCATTCTATGTGCATGCATTAGCTATACCTTACCTTTTCCAGGAATGCATGAACTTTGGTCAATTTTTTAAGTGCTTACTGCCTAGGGCATGAAGATTGGGAGTTGCATCTTGCAATTTTTCACCTGAAATATTCTGAAGATTAGATGTATGTTTGGTTTCTCTTGCCTTCAGTTGGCACTCATAATTCAAAAATTGAAGTTTCCATTGTCTGTCCTTTCTTGCTTACTTCATGGGGTTACTGGGGCTCAGGTTTTGGTTTTGCTTTCGAGTTCCAAAAATCTAGGTGACTTGCTTTATTTATCAGGTACTTAGACTTGGTGCTTAGGTTATCTTCTCTGCTTTTGGTTTACCAGGCTTGCAGAACTGCAAGGTTCCAAAATTGGGGTGAGTCCTTATAGTTGCATTTTACGGTCCCTTCTATAATGCTAAGTGGTGGTTTCTGAGCATATGGTTACCAGTTGCAAACGATTCACCTATATCACCCATACAAAATATTCATTAAAAAATATAAACATATGCAAATAAAACATAGACAAATTCAGATTCTTCCATATTTTCTACATTCAACTATATTTTATACTTCGTAAATGTGTACATTATATTTTATAAGCTGTATCTTTTTCTTTTTAATATATACAAATTGCAAACTAAAAAACAAAGCAGGAGTGAACTGAACCGACCTGGTTCGGTCCAATCCGAACTGGACCGAACCTGGTAACTATGGTTCTGGGTGTATTGAAGATCAAAAACTGAATTAGACTATTGCAAGTCTTTATGTGACATCCCCCATTTATGAATGAAATCATGTACTTTCTGGCAGTGCATGCAGGATAATCCTTTTTTAACTCACCTGATTATGAATCTTCTGCTGCTTGTTCATCCAGAGATCAGAACAATAAGGTGTTAATACTGCAGTAAAGATTTGAACCACACTCAGGGTCCTGAATTTGGTTTTCCTTTTAGCTGGTAGATGCTCTACACTTTGTACAACATTTATTGAACTTCATAGTGAGCTTTATTCGTATATGATATATACTTCTGGCTGTCCAGGCTCAATACTAGGACTGCAAACTGTGCACACCCAAGCATTACAGGGGAATCATAACAAAGGATCCTAGATTATAAAGCAATGTTCCTTAATGTGTTATACAATTCACCACTGTGGCATCAGTGGAATCTATGTGATGTGCTTTATAGTAATTAGAGTAGATGTTAAATGTTACCTTGGTTTATTCGGTCCAAGAATGTTGCTTTTACTTGTGTATTAGATATGTTGTCACATTATTGGCAAGTACTACCATAATTACAGTAAAAAATCATATTGGAGACAGATAATTTCTTTCTATTTTTACTTCCATAGATGAATATTGAGAAAACTGACTATATATATGTTTTCCTTGTTTTGATTAATACTCCAGAAACAGACAATTACTGGATGTGAGATAAACTTCCATCTTTTACCTATTTATTCATCATCTTTTGTAGGCAATATTGCCAAGGGACAATTCCTCTATAGTTTTGGATGGAATATTCATGAAACTAACAATGCAGCATCACTTGTTACAACCAAACCAATCCAGCATTATATTCAATTGCTATTTTTGGCTTGATAAATGCATTGCTAATTCCCATCATGAGGATACCAAATATCTGGGGAATTTTTAACTGCTGACCATCTTTTTGTATTTTGTATCTGCCATATTTTTCCAAATCTATCATGGATGTTTGTCATTATTTGTCAGTAATTGTGTGTGCCCTGGAAAATTGAATTGTACTACTTTTACTATTACCAATATTATCACTTTTATGATTAATTATCGAAGACAAAAACATACTAATTTGCAATAAAATGTTTTGATAAATTTTACAATTTCATTTAGTGACAACGTTATTCCAATTTTGTCTTTTATTATTTTTCCCTTTATGATTTAGCTATGTGATATGCTTTTGGAGGACATAGAGGTCTAACATGTGAAGTTTTGATATGAAGATTAAGAAGAAGCTACCAAAGGTGAACAAGGATATGGCCGCACGTCTCCTTGCAACTGACGATGATGAAGATGGTAAAAACTATGCATCAAAGAAGAAGAAAAGAATGGGAGGAAGTGCATTGTTGAAAGATAAGCGTTTTGAAGCCCTGTTTAAGGATAAGGTGCCATACTCCTAACCAAAACTACTCAGAGAATATGAACCTACAATAAGTATATTCAGTTGCTTTGATCATCGAAATGTAGTGTGAAATAGTATTAGATTCTACATACAACAGTCAAATTTTTCCCCTTATTTCAATTTGTCTACAATTAAAACAATACAGAGAACAAATATTGAAAAAATGAAACCTGTAGCTCTTATAAATGAAACTATGCCTGTTGTTAAGTAGCTTTATGTCTGGAAGTGTCTAATTCCTGTCCATGCTTATTGGTTTCAGGAATTTGAAGTCGATGAATTCTCCCAGGAGTTTTTGGCTCTGCATCCAAATGGACCAAACAAGAAAGCCTCTTTAGTAGAAGAACACTTTGAGCCAGTTGACAACGATAGTGAAGAAGAAGCTGATAACAGCATTGGTACAGATGATTCATCTTCTGAGGGAGAATCGAAATTAAAGGACACGTTCATGAAACAAAAACAGAAAGATAAGAAAGAAATTATATCTGCGAAGGGCCCCAGGTAAATTTTCTGGTATGACGTATAAGTTTTGTTGGCTTATTTCAATATTTTTTATTTTTATGCCATATTAATTTTGTATGGCAGGCTTTATGAAGTTAAAGATGAAGGCCATGCAGAAGCTTTTCGGAATCGAGTATCTTTTGCTGAGGAACGCTCTTTGCCACTGGAGGAGAGAATAGCTGCTATGGACAAGAAGGGAAATTCTAATGACTTATTGAAAGGTCAGGGAGGATCTCGAGAAATATCCTTCATTTCTCATAGCCTTCCAGAGGGCAAAACTAAAAGTAGATTTGGTCAAAAGCGAGGGATTGAATCTCTGAGGCTAAAACCAGAAAGGAAACACTTTAAAGTGGGAGGTCGAGGGCGAGGTAGAGGGAGGTCTTCACATAAGGGACGATAATGCCACTCAAAAATTGATTTCAACATTTGTTGATATTTAGAGTAGTCCGTTAGCAAACAACACAGAATTCCAATGTTTGCCTTTGTACGGTTAGTATTATATATATATTTCGCTATCTTATATTTATTTGCGGCTGAGTTTTCAAATTGTATGAGTTGGCTTTGTAGTAACTATTATGGGCACTTAGATTTGAGTCGTATGTTATCACCAAATCAAGTATATATCTTTTTTTGACTGTATCAAATTGCCTAATCATTATGGCATGCATGGTAAAATCCTTTTTGAGGAATTCAATTCTGTCTAATGATTCTGAGAGCATAAATGGTTATATTATTCTGAAAGTAAGGGTGTTACTTTATTGTCATGAAAAATGTCAAAGGTAACTTGAAATAGGAGGTAAATCTAGATGTTACCATTCTATGCTTCTTTAATTTAAGTTAGCTTTATGTTGCTGTTTTTTACATGATGAAAGGAAAATGTCATACTAATAACCACAAATGACCAAAGTAGGTGAAAAGAAGCCCAAAGGAAAATGAGGTCACTAAATAAAACTTCAAAAACAATGGAAAAAGAAAAAGAAAAAGAATAGATCAAAATTGGAAATAAACAAGAAAGGAAAGAAATATATTAAATTAATGTGTGTGGGAGTGGTTAAAATAAGTTCATTGAGAGTTAAAAATAGTCCATAGTGCTAGAAGGGCAAGGAGTCAAAATGTAGAGCTCCAAAAATATTTAACTAAAATTGCAACATAAAATGTACCTATATTTAAATAAAAAATGTTAATTAAAAATAATTTCACTTAGAATAATATTTTCTAGGTCTGTGTCTAAAGTAGCTCAAAGAATGGAAGAAATGGGCCACAATCTTTCTGCTATGTAAATTGGTATTTGTGAAGGTTATTTTTGAGTATGTGTAAGGGTTAACTTCAATTACCTTAATGAGAGATAAATATTTGTGAAATGGGTCATGGTATATAGACCATGGTCCATCATTATACATTAAACTAAAGTTATTTTTATTCTATGGGACATTAAAAAATTAATTACTTTTGCTTTGATCTTAATGATATTAAGATGTTATTTAAGGCAATAGGCAACACTATAGGAGAATCCTTGAGATTTCAAATACGACGAAAGATGGATTCTTGGCTATTTATGCTCGAATATTGGTCATGATTGGTATAAGTAAAACTTTAGCAGAATCAATTATTTTTGAAGTATGGGGATAAGATGTGGATGTAAACTATAGATTATGAAAACATATATTTTAGATGTAGAAGATGTTGAGCAAGGTGTAGCAACAATATTGTCATTCTTGTCAACACACTCAGATGGATAGGTTGATGCAGTGGATAGTTGTTCAGAGGTTGTTCGGAGTATGTACAGTGATGATCAATGTTTATGAGGATGTTTCTGATGTTCGGGTGAAGTTGTTACAGGTTGTTCGTGCAAATTTACAAAAGTTGAAAAAATCATCAGGAAGTTGTCAAAAAATTGCAAAAGTCGTCACGGGCGCAATTGGACAGGATGGATCAGTTTGGAACATGCCAACTTGTCAGGAAACAGTCCAAAACAGCGTTGGAGGTGTTAGCACAGTGTTTGGATTGAATGGTGACGTTTTCGGTATCTTGGCGGATGATTTGGCAAGTGGTTGTACAAGCCAAAAAAGGGCAGTTTTGTCACAAGCACTGCGAGCAAATCAAGAAGAATTTGATAGCGAAATTCGAATTGGAGGTGGTCATCTTCAAGAACATGTGTTCCAAATTTCCACCAAAACGGAGAAACGAGGCAAATGTTACAAGCGTTGCAAGATTGTCACAAAAATGTTTTTTTTGGAAAAAGTGTGTCAGCAGCAGTTTTCGTGGAGGTGGTACATGCGAACCGTAAGGAGTTATGCAGCGAGATTCAGACTGGATGTAGTTAGCATTGCAGAGATTCTATGTTTCAAATTTCAGAGAAAACAAAGTTACAAGGTGAGAGTTATGGTTGTTGCAAAAACGGTACAGGTCACTTTTATGTCAATTTGTTCCACTTGTGCAAAATCTTTTAGTTGGCCGTTTCGACCTTGCAGATTCTCCAGAGTTTTGGTTTCAGTGTTGTTACACCTTCAAGGCATCAAAGAGAGCATCTTTCATTTTTGGTTTGAGGTGTCACGTGGCTTCGAAGTAAGAGAACGAGTAAGGCGTCAATTCTTTGCATGTGACATGTTTGACAAAATGCCTTCTCAAAATAAAAAAAGGAAGTTATATTGTTTTAAGAAGCTTCATTAAAAAAAATATTTTTTTAAATTGAAAAGGGAAAAAGAATGCAAGTGTGCTTTTTAAGTGACAAGGGATTTTATTGAAAAGTGGGGACTTCATTTTGTGAAGAGAGAAGTGTGTGTGGAGAAAAATAAAGAGTGAAAATCCATGATTTTTGGAAAGTGGTGAAAAACGTCACTTCAGTATTTTGGGCATAACTTTCTCATATGATATCCATTTTGGCTAAAATTTTGAGAGTTCGCAGACAAAGTGTTGCACAATACCCAAAAAGCGTTTAGCAATTGGCAGAATGAGCTAAGAGAACAATCAATTTTTTTTTTTTGTGAGAAGAGAAGATTCAAATTCTGAGTAATGCAAAGAGAGGGATGTTATACTGGGTGAAATAGAAAATTTTAGATTTTGTGCTTACAGACCATAAAGGGTTCTGGTTTCAGTGAAGACATTCATATGTCATTTTATTATCAATATCAAAATCAAGTGGGTGCTTGGTAGAGGGGTTGGTGCTCTTTTATGTTGGTGTAGATAAATCAGGGGTTGGTGCTCCTTTCTGTTGGTGCAGATAAATCAGGGGTTGGTGCTCCTTCCAGTTGGTGCTGGTAAATTGATTGTAAAGTTGGTGGTTTGCAAAGGTTGGATTTGGATGGGAATCCAAACAGTCATTTTCGAAGATGTAGCAAAATCGGTGAACCTTAATACATCTTGTGTTGTGTGATGTTCTATTGTTATACTTGCTTTATTTGGTTTTATGTTTTCATTTTTTTGGCTTTGAGAGTTGAAGATTTAAGTTTTAAAGAGCTACACTGATTCACCCCCCTCTCAGTGTCATTGTGAGACTAACATAAGATGTCATGAGGTGGGGCATATTGAGAGATCATGCCCTAAGAAGAGCCTAGTAGAATCATATGTAGAAAATCGCAAGAGAAACTTACAAATGGTTATGGATGAAGATGGTTTTCAACTTCCAAAAAATAGATCTAGAAAATAAAAAGAAAATAAATAGTGGAGATCAGTAAAGAAGGATATTGAAAGAAATATTGACTCTTTTGAGGCTTTAGCCTATGAAGAAAAAGTACATCAAAACGTAGAGGACACAATACAACATTTTCAACATATTATTAAGGAATCGTCTATTCAGTATGATCCTGATTTAAGGAAAAACATTCTTGATGAACCTAAGGAATGTGTCTCATCAGATTTTGAAGTCTCTCTTGAAGTACCATGCCATTGGAGAAAAAAATTGGTAAAAAAAATGCAATTTTAGAAGTTAATACCTTTGCCATTAATAAGGAAATACCAGAAACTCAACAAAAAAAATTAAAAGCATCTATAATAGAGCTAGGAGAGGATAAATATGATGAAAAAACAAAATTGTGAAAGAATATTGAGGAATAGAATAATAAGACCAACTGATATAGACAAGCAAAAAGAGGAAAACCTTCAAATTATCAAGCAAGATCCAGGAAAGCAAGAGCAAACATAGAGAAAGGAACACAAACTAAGTTGGTTGAACTTCTTTTTACCAAACAAAAAAATGATATTGGTAACATGCAAGCGGGGCCAAAAGCCTGGACTGAGACATGATTATCATCTCATGGAATATAAGGGGTTCTAATACCCCATCAAAGTAGAGGTGTATTAGGGACTTATGTTTAAGTAATAAACTTGATATTCTTTTTATCTAGGAAACTAAAATGACAAAAGAAGTTTCAAAAGCAATGAAAGCAGAATGGACAAGATGTGAATGGGATGTTATGGATTCGAAGGAGCAGCAGGGGGAATTCTAACTTGTTGGAATCCTTCTAGAACCTCTTGTATAACCATTCATAAAACTAGGCATTGGATAACCTCTTTAGTCACTTGCTACTTTGCATATATTTGTTTCATCCTTATCAATGTCTATGGACCTACAACTTAGTCAGGTAGATTAGAAGTTTGGAGTGGGATTGAAGCCTTTATGAGAAGTAAAGACCAAGAAACCCGATTCATGATCATTGAAGATTTTAATGTCATAACCAAGCTAGATGAAAAATTTGGGGGAGTTAGGAAATTGACCCAAAGCATGAAAGATTTCTCAACTGTTATTCAAAACAATAATCTATGAGAAGTTGAGTTTGAAGAAGACAACTATACTTGGACCAACAATAGGAGATGCCAAAACCTAATAGCAAAAAAATTAGACAAATGCATTCTCTCAAATCATTGGCTAGATGAAGAAACTTGTGCTAAAATTAATACCTTAACAAGGATTGGTTCAGATCATTGGCCAATAAGAGTTAAAATGGTGGTAAGTGAATTTAAAAAAAGATCATATTTTAAATATGAGCAAATTTGGGAAAACCATCCTCAATTTGTTGATATAATTGCTCAAACATGGAATTCTTTAGGTAATGGTGGGTTGTATGCTCTTCCATATCAAAATAAATCTATGACATCTAGATTAAAATAATGGAATAAGAACACCTTTGGAAACATTTTTGAGAAGAAAGAACTAAAAGATAAACTTTCAAAATTCCAAAAAGGTGATCATAATAATCCAAGCTCGAAGGAAAGGGAGTTGCTTAGTGAATATCATAATATTTTGAGTAAGGAAGAGAAATTCCGGAGATTAAAATCAAGACAGACTTGGTTAAAAGGAAATAAAAATACAAATTTTTTTCATAGGATGGCTATAGTACATATATCAACTTCTAGAATTAGTAGAATTAAATAAGGGGTTTGAATTTAAGATCAGAGTGAAATTAGAAAAGAGGCAAAGTCTTTTTATCAGAATATTCTAGGTTTAGAGAAGACATAAGTTCTTAATAATAAACTTCTTTAAGATGTTCCTTTAGTTATAACGAATGAAGACAATAGGAAATTGATGGAGCCTATTACTCTAGAAGAACTTCATTTAACTATTTTTTTCTTTTAATAAGGATAAATCCCCAGATCCAGATGGGCTTTCTGCAACTTTTTACCAACATAATTGGGATATAGTGAAGGATTCCTTATTGGTGGCAGTGGAACGGTCTAGGGTAAAAAAATATATACCTTATAAAATAAAAGCAACATATCTTACCCTAATCCAAAAAATGAAGGATGTTGAATTTTTTGATTCTTTTAGACCCATAAGCCTATGTAATATGGCATATAAGATTATTTCCAAAGTGATGGTGAATAGATTAAGGCCATTGTTAGACAAAATCATTTCAGAAGAGAAGGAGGATTTGTGAAAGGGAGACAAAATATGGATGAGATCATAGTAGCTCATGAAGTTATACATTCAACAACTTCAAGAAAAGAAAAAACAACGATCTTAAAACTTGATATGAGTAAAGCCTATGATAGGGTTAAATGGGATTTTCTTTTTGCAGTTTTAAAATAGTTTGATTTTGGAAAGAAATGGGTTAGATAGATTAAAACTTTTGTCTCTTTAGTTTCTTATTTAGTGTTGGTCAATGGGTTAGTGATTTAATTTTTTAAAGCTAAGAGAGGCCTTAGACAAGGAGATCCTCTATATCCTTATTTGTTCATTATTATGGCAAAGGTTTTGAGTAGGAACTTAAAGAAGGCTTACAAAGATGGGCTTATAAGTGGACTTAAGGTTAGTAATAACATCAATAACATCACCCATCAATAGTTTGTAGATGATACAACCCTTTTTGGAAGGGCAATGATAAATGAGGCCAGAGATTTGAATAACTTTTTAAAAGAGTATGAAAGAGCTTCAGGGAAAAAAGTTAATAGGACTAAATCCAAAATTTACTTCCTTAACACTCCTGCTAATATCAAAGCAAGAATTTGCAGGTTGCTTCAAATGGAGGAGGCAGATTTACCAACAACTTATCTAGGGATGCCTTTATTTGAGGGGAGAACGAGGATAGATTTATGGAATCCAGTTATTAGTAAAGTTTAGAATAAACTTCCAACTTGGAAAGGTAGATGGTTATTGTTAGCAGGAAGAGTGCAGTTAATTAAACCAGTCTTATTATGCATTCCTTTTTATGGTTAGGTTTACATGATAAAAAGAAATTTTCTTTGGTGAAATGGAGCAAGTTATGTGATGATAAAACTAGGGGAGGTCTTGAGAGTTCTTATAGATACAAACTTAGCTCTTAGGGGTAAAGTAATATGGAGATTGTACAAAGACAGTCAAAGACAATGGGTAAGAACTCTTCTAAGCATGTTGATCCCAATGGCCCAAGTTTAATATTTATTGCATTCTCTCTACCAAATGGTTATGCTCTTTGGAATGGTTTAAAAAATCTATTGATATTATGATTAAAGGTTTAAGATGGGTGGTGGGAACTGGAGAAATTTTTTTTATTTGGATGGATACTTGGTGTGATAAAAAACCACTCAATTTAGATCCAATTTTGAAACCTTGGATGAGATTGCTTCAAGACAAACATGGTGATAGGGTTTCAAACATTTTCTACAAGGATCAAGAAGAAAGATACAAATGGAAAGAAGATTTTTTTACAAGTATACAAGACATTGATGTTAGGAGGTAATTGAGTAGAAAGATAACTGCGATTATTTTGAGGGGAGCCAATAATAAATTGATTTAGGAGTTGAATAGCTCAAGAGAATACACAACAATGAGTGGATATAATGTACAACACCAACAAAATAATAATATCACTAGAATATGGAGAGATATTTGGGATAGCCCAAGCATTCCTAAAGTTAAAATGTTTGTTTGGCTAGTAGGTCATAGAAAATTTTTATCCTAGGATAACCTTATGAAAAGGGGTTTTCATGGCCCCTCTCAATGTGTTATTTGTAAAAAGGAGAGTATAAACCATATCTTGGGATATTGCTCAATAATCTGGAATATATGGCAATGGGTTTTTAATATGTTTGGGAAATGCATGGTGATGAATAGCAGAATTGAAGATTGGTTAAAGCAATGGTAGAGCACTTATAAAAGTGAGGCTTTATAGACAATATGGGATATATCAAAAGATACAATACTTTGGATTATATGGCTAGAAAGAAATAGAATAATATTTAAAGGAAAGGAAAGTAGTTTAGAGGTAATGAGAAAGAAGATATGTTTAACCATAGAGGAATATAAACCAACTCTATCAACTCACCCAGTCCTTAATTTGGAAGTAGAGAGCCTTGATAGATGGAGTCAAGTCATTAAATGGAATTATGATGTTGGGTACATGAGAAGCAAAAATAAGACAAAGAATATAAAGTGGAAACCACAATATGTGGAGTGGTTTAAGTTGAATTTTGATGGATCATCTAAAGGAAATGCAAGACCAATAGGAGGAATAATTAGAAATAATAGAGAGATTTTGTCTCATTATGCTTTTAATAGTGGATTTAAGATAAATAATGAAGCTGAAACTTGGACAACTTTAGAAGGGTTAAAAATATGTAAACAAATGAAATGGAATAGAGTATGGATGGAAGGTGATTCTCTCATAGTAATAAATACAATTTTGAGGAAAGCAAAGGTTGTATGGAACATACAAGAGATAACTATGAAAATTCAAGATCTTGCTAAAGAGTTTAAAGAAATAAGGTTTACACATATATTAAGGGAAAGAAACAAATGTGCAGATAAGCTACCCAATAGAGGGGTTTTGCTTGAGGATCGTGAAATTAAATTCTCATTTTCATGTTAGAGGAAGTAGAAAGTTTAGTTGAAGCTGACAAAAAAATGTTGATTACCTGAATCAATTAATGATTAAGATTTACTTTAATATTTTCCATTGGTAATATCTACTTTATTTTGTAACAATAATGTGTTTTCATTTAAACTATTTATTATAATTTTTGTGGTTGCACTTGTGTTTCAGGAAGGAAACTAGTAATCCATATTTGGTAAAGTGGACTATGATAGTGCGATGTTTTGGAAATATTACTCTACTAAGATGCAAGGCATAGATAATAGAGGTGAAGTTTTGGCATTGTGAAGGCTTCTATAAAAAAATACTAAGAAAAATGCTAAATTCTGGATTAATTGTATTTATAAAAAATATTGAAAAGATCCAGAAAATGAAAATCAAGAATTCAGACATTTTATGTAAAATTATGTAGGTTTCTAGCTATAGCATCTCAATTGAGATGAGAAGTATATCTATTTGTAAACTCTCAAGCTCTAAAGAAGAGAGATGTAATTTGTCAAGGGTGGGGGACCCGAGTACAACCCCTTATTATCCAACAAAAAAAAATGATATTAAGATGTTGTTGTTAGTTTACAACATTTACCTAAGATGTACAATATATAAAGTATGCGATCCTTTTAATATTACAAGCAAAGTTAAATTGATATTTTAATGCCATTTATTCCAATTATTTTATACTTTTTTAAACAATATTGGTGATAATGTGGTGGGAATTTTCTTGGGATAATCCACTAAATATTGCAATAAATATTGGTATTGATCAACTTAATGAATGACTAACTTTCAGGTTAATTTGCTTAAAATTTGTAATTTAATTAAATTTGATTTTTTTGCTTAAAATCTATAGTTTAACTGAAATTTGATTTTTTTTTAATAAGCTATGTGTGGCTTCTATTGGGGCTACTTCCATTACAAAAACAAAATATTATATTGCTTTCATTACATTTCTATAAAATTAATTAAATTATATCCAACCTACCTTTCTATCAAAAATATTCTTCATCTGCCTTTTTTATCAAAGAGATTTCCATCTTCTTCACTTATAAGTTTCCACAATCAACTCTTTTTTATCATTTCATACATATGGCTTCTGAAATTGACATTTTGTCAAGATAAAATTCAACACCATAAATGGCTAAAATATTTGTTGCCCATTTTTCATATCTATAAATATAAATATATTGTCTATAACAATATAAAAGTTTCTTAATATATTTTTTAGGATTCTTGTTCATTCCCTTAATATTCCAAGATATTATCTTCATTGTTAGTTTTTTTTTTTATTTGTGGGTTTAGCCCCACTTGTTAACACTTTCGATATTTGCTTTTGTTTTCTTATATCAATATCCCTTTGGTTTTGCTTCTTGGGTCTTCCTCTCTATTTTTATTTCCACCAATACTTTCATCTTTATCCGTATCTTCAATCTTCTCACATTGCTCAAAGTAAGACTTATCATCCATAGGTTTGTCTTATTGTGCAGGATTTGTAGAGCAAGGAATAACTTCAAAAGCACATTTTTCTCTATATTTCCTTGGAGACCCTAAAGTGCAAGGGCACTCTTCCAAAGCAATTACCTTCTTGTTTTACCCTAAAACCTCTAAATTGTTACAAACTTCCTTCATCCTTATTTCATTATAATGTGGTTTTGAAAGTCTAAAGTGCAAGGGATAAATTTTATACCACTTTTACTTTTATTACGAGGAGAGGATTCTATACTACTTGAGGAAAATGAAGATGATTTACCTAGAAAGATCTTAACCTCTTTTGTCATATTTGTGTTTGGGTTTTCCTCCACATTTACCTTTGCAACTTTAATTCCTTTTGAACTTGAACTTATATATTGTACTTTCTCATCCCTTATATCCTTCTTTGTTTCTTCTAACAGTTGATCCAAGTGAGTTATGGTTGCCTTTTTCATAAGATGTTGTAGATAGGTTTTCTTTACCCCTTCTTTATGAGTGGAATATCCTTGATCTCATCTACCTTCTATTAATGTATGATTTTCTTGCTTCGCCTTGAATTTTTCTTATGACCAAAATTTTCTCTTTCTTCATAGTTTGCAAACTCTTGTCAAGTGGCCAGTCTCAAAATAATTGCAACAATAAAATGTGACGTTTTCATAATCCATTTGTTGATCCCATTCTCTTGATTCAAATTTAACCTTAATGGATTGTGGAAAAGGTTTTGAAATATCCATAGCAACACATATTCTAGTATATATAGCATGCTTCTGCTCCTTAATAGTTAGTCCTTCCTTGATGAATTCTCCTAGGGTATTTTCAATATTCTTCAAAACATCCTTATTGATAAGCTGATATGAAAGTTTGAAAAGCCTAACCCAAATCGAAAGCTTCTTAATAGTTTCTATCTCAAAAGAAAAAATTTCATTCCATTGTCTTAAATAAAGGGTATCTCTCCCTCTAAACCATGAGCCACCACTCAATATTTTATCCTTGATTTTTGAATTAGAAAATATGAGAAGGAAAAAACATTTAGGAAGAAAACTCATAAAGTAATTTGAATTCAATCCCCACTTCCACTTGATCCAATATTGAATCTCCAAAAACCTTGGCCAGGATTTATAGAACTTACATATTAACCCCCTGCTTTTCAAAACCATTATATCATGCTCAATCATCTCATCCTTGATGGTCACTTTTGGTGCAACATCTACTACTTGGATCAAACTTTCCATATATTTGCTCTTCCACTTATCTTCAACTTGGGCATTCATACTTTCAGCTAGGGTATCCTCACTTCCCATTAGGGCTTTCAAATATAACTTTACTTCCAAAATAACTAGTGGGGTTGGGGCTAGGGATCTCTCCTTGCTTGCACTCCCTCTCGACTCACACTCACTCTTGGATCGCACTCACTCCTAGCTTGCATTACCTCCCAACTTGCACTCCCTCCTGGTTCATACTCACTCATGTATCTTTTTTCTTCTGATGTTATTTTGCTTTGATAATTTTTTGAAAATAATATTCGTAGTATTCATGGTAAGGGTTTGAATCATTAATATATTTTGAATGAATTTATTGCTCTTCCACCATATATGAAGATCTCAATATTGGCTCACATTCCCTCCTGCTTGCACTTGATCTCGAATCTCACTTCCTCCTGGCTCACACTCTCTCTTGTCTCTTCTTTATTTTGGCATTCCTTTGCTTTGACAATTTTTTGAAAATAATACTTGTTGCATTCATGGTAAGGATTTGAAACATTGATCCACTCCAAATGAATTTGCTGCTCCTACAATTGACATTTGACTTTTATAATTCATGACCAAATGTTTAGTTACAATATAATTTAACTAAGTGAATATTAATTTTATATAGTTCAACATGTTGATAGGAGGTGGGGTTCACTTATAGGGAAGGTTTGAGGAATCAAACTAGGGTTTCAGAGGCTAGGGCAGAGGCATGGAGAATAATTTTGTATTAAAAACACCATCAAAGAGGATCAATCTTGTTGGAGGGTCTTTCAATAATAAGGATCATGGTTAAGAATGGGGGATATGGGTACTTCGATATCGGATCCTCAAAAATAAGGAATCTCATACCGGGATAAGTTATGTGGAACCCAAGATAGCTTCAATGATTTTCAAGCACATGCAAGGACAATCATAAATATCATGGGGAAGCGACAAAAAGAGGATTCTTTTCTTGGAAGAGTGAACGAATGTTTACCACAAGAAAAATAAATACCAGTATTGGAAATAGTTGAGAATTGAATAGCTGAGGATATAGTTTATAAGACAAACCACAATCTAATAGGTAAATTCATGGGTTTCAGATCGTCCATGCAATTCCTCCACACATGGATAAGGAAACAATGGCATCTAGAAGGAGAATACAAAATTCTAACTCATACAAATGGGTATTTTTCTATAGAGTTCACATCAATGGCATACCGACAAAAAGTATTTGAGGGAGGGCTATATCATCATCGGCCAATGAGACTATTCCTGCAACCATGGAAGATGGGATTCGAACCTAGGGTGGAATCGAATGTAGTACCAATATGGGTAAGATTATTTGCCATTCCCCTTGAATTTTGGAAAGAGGAGGTACTCGAGGTAATAGGCAACTTACTAGGTCATTATCAAGGTAGATCAAGAGAAACAGTTTTAGGAGGATCAATAATGTTTGCTAGGGTTTGTGTAGAAATGGACCTCAATAAACCTCTTCCAATAGAGATAGACCTAAAAATAGGGGATTTTTTCTAGCATCAACAATTGGATTATGAGGCTATTCCATTCAGATGTTGGGTGTACCACACTCATGGACATTTGGCTAGAATGTGCCCAATAGTTAAGGATCATCAATTTGAACAAGAGGGGACAAAATAAAATATTAACATGGTGGGCCAATCTCTCCAGAAAAAGGTAAATCAAAAGGAAGGGAAATGCCCAAAAGACTTTGAGGGCTTCCAAAAAGTAATCAAAAGGTCAAACAAAAGAAATCATCATAGTAACCAAAGACAAGGAGAAAAAGCGATAACAAACAATAGATATGATATATTCAAACAACTGGGAAGATTGGAAACAAAAGGGGATTTTCAAATGGAAGTATTAGAGGAGGATACTCAACAAGTCACACTAGTTTATCAGGAACAATACTCCAATCTAGTGTCAGGGAACAAGCAAGGAGTAGAACCAGACACAACCTCTCTCATGGAAGAGGAGATTCAACCCACGAGGGAGATCATAGGAGGGGAAATAGAGCAGGGGATAGTTTTAACTAAGGAAATAGATATGAAATACATAAATAAGAACAAATATAGAAGAAAAAAGACGAACCGATATGTAGGGAGGAAGTCAAACAAGGAAAAGATGGAGGAACAAGGAAAAATATTGAGCTAGAATGGAAAGGTAAAATTGATGGTTGATTTGTCTCTCCTAATTCTCAATTATATTAATTAATTGGAATGTGAGAGGTTTAGGCAACCGCACCAGACAAAAGGTAGTCAAAAAAATTATCATAGATATGAGTCCAGATATAATTTTGTTATAGGAAACCAAAATGCAAGGAGAAGAATTATAAAAAATAAACAGGAGGATATGGCAAAAAGGAGAGATTCTTACTCAATCAACACAAGGGAAATTAGGTGGATTGACCACTATGTGAAATCACCAACTATTCCTAGAGATAGGGGGGCTCTACAAGAGGGGTGTTGATGGTTCGGTTACAAAATAGGGAAAATGGGAAAAAATGAACTATAGTTAATTTTTATGGAGCATAGACAATCAGATTACAAAGGGATCAGTGGGCAACCATCTAGAATTTTAGAGACAACTACTTGGAGGACAAATAATGCAAATATTAGAATAGAGGAACAAGAAGGTATAGCCATTTTGGAGGAAACAGATAGGTTCTTTTCAGCAATAACATGTCAAATGAATCTAATAGATATCCCAACTATGGATAGCTCCATGACCTGGACAAATAGAAAAAAGGAAGGGGAGACAATCAAATATTGCTTAGATCATTTCTTCATGGGGGGGGAATTATACCTGCATACCAAGCATCAAGAGAGGGTCATGGATAGGTTTTATTCAAATTATTTTCTAGTAATCCTTACGATAGAAGAAGATAATCATAAAGTTACAAGAAAATTTAAATTGATCTATGGTGACTAAAATATGAGAAGTTGGGGGACCACATAAAGGAATGGTGGGAATTAGGGAGACCAAGATTTGGGAAAACCCAATTCAAACTCCACAAAAATTAAAATATTTAAGGACCCAACTAAAGGAGTGGAGTAAACACAAGAAGGAACCCACTAGAATCCAAAAGAACAAAATCAAGGATTAGAAGGAGGAGATTGCTAAAGAGATAAGACAAGAAACTATTACGAAATATCTGTTGCAACATGAGGTAGAAATTATTAGGAGAGAGGAAGATTTGGAGGAACAAGAAGAGATCTATTGGAGGCAAAGAGCCATATTTACATGGTTAAAGGAGGTGGATCAAAACATAGCTTTCTTTCATAATATAACATCTAGAAGACAATATAATAGAATTATAGGTCTTACAGATATGATGGGTAAGGTAAAAACTAGTGGAAGTGAAATGAAAACTATAGCAAATTAGTACTTCCATACTCTTTTTAGTAGTAATAAAAATTTGAATGCAATATGGTAGGAGAAGATACTAGAGGCAATTTCGCAATTAGTCAAACCTGAACACAATAAATTATTAATGGAGAAAATTTCTTTGGAAGAAACATCATAGATCATACAAAAAATACAAAAAAGAAAGACCTTAAGATCAGATGGATTCCCCATTAAATTTTATCAATTTTTTTAGAAAATTTTGGGTCAAGCAATGGTGGAGGCACTGGAGAAAATCAGATAGAGTAAGCAAATATTAAAAGCCTTGAATCATACTTTTATCACTTTAATTCCTAAGGGCCCACCTAGTGAGATAATTAATAATTATAGGCTTATTTCACTATGTAATGTAATATACAAGATATTAACAAAGCTTATGGTAGAGAGGTTAAAACCTTTTTTACCAAATATGATTTCAAGTGAGCAAGGTGGTTTTATTGAAGGCAAACAAATTCTAGATGGAATAGTAGTGGCCCAGGAGGTGATACACAATATCCAAGCAAAAGGACCCAAGTATATTTATTAAATTAGATATTTCTAAAGCCTATGATAGAGTAGACTAGTCCTTTATGCAAAGTATTTTAGAAAAAAATGGACTTTGTAGAGGTGTGTAGATACTGGGTAAAATCCTGTACGCAGACTACATCATTCTCAATTCTGGTAAATGGTAGTCCCTCTATCATATTCATAGCCAAAATGGGATTGAGGCAATGGGATAATATTTCCCATTACCTTTTTATCTTTTATGCAGAGGGTCTAAGGAGGCTGTTAAAAAAAAGAGACAAGAGGGGAGGCTAAGGGGTCTGAAAATAAGTTCTTAGATTGAGATAAATCACCTCCAATGTATGGATGATACTGCTCTTATTAGTCAAGCCAATATCCTATTAGCAAAAAATATAAAATAATTTTTATATGGGTATACTCAAGCTACTGGGAAAACTTTTAACAAAAAAAGTCTCAAATAGTTTTTCAATACAATGAAGAGGGTGAGAGATAAAATTATACAATTGTTGAACTTCATGAAAACTCCTTCACCCATACAGTATTTAGGAGTACCTTTATCTACAAAGAAAATAAAAATCAAGGAGTGGGAAGGGTTGATTGACAGACTTCAAGCTAAGTTGAGCAACTGGACACACAAATGACTAAGCCTGGGAGGAAGGCTTACAATGATTAAAGTTGTGCTACAAGCTCTCTCAGTTTATAAATTCTCCATACTTTAGACTTCAAAGAAAATTCTAAAAGATATTGATAAACACACAAGAAAGTTTTTGTGGTCAGGTGCAAAGGAATAACAAAAATTAGCACTAGTTGGGTGGGAGATGATATGCCAACCAAAAAAACAAGGAGGATTGAGGATAATATTAGCATCCCAAAGCAACATATGGGGATAAGATTATAGCTTCAATCTTCTTAGGATCTGCTAAAATTAAATGAAGATTACAACGAGCTTGAGTAGTAAGTCACATGGTAGAAATGAGATAAACAGTAACCTCACAATCCAAGATATTAACCATAGTGGGTCCGACCATTACAATAACCAACCAACACCCTCATGGCATGACTCAGTAGAGAATGAAGTAGATGCTACAATGTAAAGTCAACACCATCATTCTACTTACTACATTATCACTAAAAGGATAAAAAAATGAATATGCAGCTTAGGTTTTATGAGAAAAATAGCATCCAACGGAGTGCAAACCAACCCTTGGCTAGCCATTAAAGTATGCCTATAGGATAGGATATTCCAACCACATAGCAACAATGATATATCAATAGGGTTGGATGTAAACTAAGGAAAACCTACTACTTAAGCCACTATGTACGCTAGAAGGATAAATGGGCATTCATCCCAATGGTTCTAAGATATAGGGTGAAGGGTATCAACTTCACAACCTAAGCAAGGCCCATAACAATGCAGGGAAACTAGTGGGAGCATGTGAACAACAACCCGACCAACAATAGAGATAACAACTAGCTAGCAGTTTCATGAGTTCAAAGATAGACTTAGCATGATAGCTTAAACCAACTTGGTTAATCCAGAGATGTTCATTGATTACCTCTAAATGCTATTTCACGTTGGAGAGTCTGAGTTCCCTCTTCATTTTTTCCTCCTATTTTTTTTGATCACCTCTTCTTGCTACGTTTGCCTCTCTTGCTATGTTCCTCCTTTCACTATGGTTTCCTCCTTTTGCTACATTTGCATCTCTCTCTCTTCTATAGGTTTACACCTCCTATCCTTTCTGTCATATTTGTGTTCTTCCTAAGGCCTCTGAAGTCTTCTTCCATCACCCACTTCTTGAAGAACTCATAACTTCTTATCCGTCAACTTTTAATTCATGCCCATCCAAAAGGTCATCAGTAAGATATTCATTTTATTTCAAATCTTATTTTCTAGATTGGTCATAAATGGGGCTTCTCTCCTTCCAAGGTTGGTAGAAGCTTCACCACATTCAAAAGAAAGGTCTAACTTCTAAAGGACATATTAAAACAATAAATGCCTTAATATTCTTCAAACAAAGGTCCATTATCATTTTAAAAATAAAAACACTTTATAATTTAAAAGCAAGTCTATTATCCTTTTAAAAATAAAACACTCATTATTTTAAAATAGATTTACACCTATAAAATTTGATTATTTTGAAATGAACTTCGTTTATCATTTGAAACAATTACTTATTAATTAAAATAAATTTACTTGATCATTTAGAATAATACCAATTTATTTAAAATAATTTAACTATTATTTGAAATGAAATTACCTTTATCATTTAAAATAATTTAACTATTATTTGAAATGAAATTACATTTATCATTTAAAATAATTTAACTATTATTTAAAATGAAATTACATTTATCATTTAAAATAATTTAACTATTATTTGAAATGAAATTACACTTATCATTTAAAATAGTAACTTGCTCTCTCTCTCTCTCTCTCTCTCTCTATATATATATATATATATATATATATATAACACAGAATAGAAGGTTTTCTTATCAAATGCTAACATCATTTTTTAGTTTTCTTTAATAGCATACAAGAATTTTTGAAAAGCAACATCTTATGCACATTTTCCTCAAAAACTATTGATGCAACAAGTGATAAAGTAAAAGACAATCAAATATATGCATAGACAAAGAGGGAATATTTCCATCAACCCAATCATCTATCTCAGCTGAAGAATTTATGATAGCTACTAGGCTATCAACTGAGGCTCAATGTGGTTAGCTATTGATGATTATCTCTACTGATAATGCATGCCTATATGAAGGTATCCATCCATGTTATCCCGGAGTTGCCTTAATCATCACTTCCCCAACCTCAAGTACCCCACTTATGGTGGAGGATTCTACTTCTTCAACCCACGAGTATACCTGATCTTGCACATTGGCAATATGTCAATAGTACTATGTTTCTCAAAAGCAGACTAAACATCGTATAGTTGTTCAATTGCACAAAACTAAGTATTAAAGCATCATCAATTAATACATAATTTTACATACCACAAATTTTACTAGGGAGGGTCATGACATCCTACCCCGCTAGGACTAAACACTATCCCGAGTGTTTCCAGTTTACAAAATAAACAAAAAAAAAGAAAATTATTACATTATAAATTTTCAAACATGAAGGGAAAATATTTTTTCATATCCTCCACTTTCTCCCAAGTGATATTCCTTTCAATAAAAATGTCCCACTGGACCTTGCATTGCTCAAGAGTCCAATTTCACATAGTCTTAGAACGAAACTCAAGAATCCTCATTGGTTTTACTTCAATTGTCTCTGGATTTGCCATCTATAATTTAGAAAAATCCCACACATGTTCAAGGTCAGCAACATATTTCCTAAGCAAGGATATGTGGAAGATGTCATGGATATTTGATAGGTTAGGAGGTAAAGCAAGTCGGTATGCAACCATGATGATATTTTTAGTGATATAGAAGGGTCCCACAAATCGAGGATCCAACTTTATAGATTTTATAGAATTTTTTATTAGTTTAACCCTTAATAACACTTTATCTCCTATCGAGTACTCTCTTGGAGTCCTCTTTAGGTTAGCATAACTTTTCTACCTATGGATAACTTCTTTAAATATTCACTTGATTAACTTTAACTGATCTTCTATCTCTATGACCATATCTATCCCAATAACAACTTGATATTCTAGGTTGTACCAAGACAATGACGTCCTACACTTTCATCCATACAAGGTATTGAAAGGAGCCATTCCTAGAGAGAAATAATGTCCATTATTTTAGGTAAAATCTAAAAGATGTAAGTAGTCTTCCCAATGAGACTTATGATCCATGTAGTACATGTAGAGCATATATTATAGTACTTGGTTTACCTATTCTATTTGACCATCTATATTAGGGTGGTATGCCAAACTCATATTCAGTTTTGTGCCAATTGCACTATGAAGGGATTTCCAAAATTTGGAAGTGAATTTGGAGTCCCTATCTGAAATGATTACCTTAGGAAACCCATGCAATCAGAATGCCTCTTTAGTAAATTTGTTAACCACCACTTGAGCATTATCCTTGATATTCCTGGGTATAAAATGTGCAACCTTAGTCAATCTATCAACTACTACCAGGATTACATCATGTTGATACTAGGTTTTGGATAAACCTACTATAAAATCCATAGATATGACCTACCATTTCTGTGTGGGCACATCATGTGGATACAACTGTCCTGTAGTATGTTTACGTTCAACCTTAACTTTATGATATTTGAGGTATCGAGTGACAAAATCGATGATATCCTTCTTCATTCCTACCTAGAAGAAGGTTCTCTTCATGTTTTCCCTCATTTTAGCCCCTTTAGGGTGAGTAGAATAAGGAGATCTATGGGCTTCTTGCATTATTAGATTCCTTAAATCACCCATTTTTGGTATGATGATCCTACCTTTGTAACATAAAATATCATCTATTATTTCAAATTCCTTATTACCTTCAGGGTCTTGGTTCATTCTAGCTTGAATTTCCTGGCAATACTCATCTCAAGATTTTTCTTGTCTCACCTGATCCATAAAACTCATGCGAATTTTGGTTATGGCTATTATGTGTCTCATTTTGCTTAAGGCATCAAAAACCTTATTCTATTTTCCTTTTATGTACTCGATTTTAAAGTCATACTCAATGAGAAACTCGAACCATCTTCTCTGTCTCACATTGAGTATCAGTTGGGTAAATATATACCTTAAACTTTTATGATCAAATTTTAATCCAAAAGGCCTCCCCACCAAGTAGTGGTGCCAAACCTTTAGAGCGTGCACCACAACATCTAGCTCTAAATCATGGGTAACATTATTAACTTCATGATTTTTAAAATTTATTGAAGTATATGCTACTATCAACTCTTCTTACATGAGTAATCCTCCTATCCCCTCCAGTGATGCATCCATACATATTGAAAAATCCCCTTGAGTGTTCAGAATTTTCAATATTGGTGCAACAATGAGTTTATGTTTTAGCATGGCAAAGGTAACTTCACACTTTTACATCCATTTAAATTCCTTTCCTTTCTTCTGAAGGTTAGTTATTACCATTGCAATCTTATAAAAATCTTTTATATAACGTCTATAGTAGCTTGTTAACCCCATGAAGCTTCATACTTCAATTACATTAGTAAGGAATGGCCAGTTTAGTATTTCTTCAATTTTCTTTGGATCCACAATAATTCATTTTTCTAATATGATATGCCCTAGATATCACACCTCTAAAACATAGAAATCACTTTTGGATAGATTTCCATAGAGTTTGTTCTCATGTTCTTACTTGTTTTGAGAGTATATTATGATATCATCTAGAAATACAAGGACAAACTGGTCCAGGTGTCTTTTAAATACACTATTCATTAAATTCATGAATGTAATTGAGATGTTAGTTAGTCCAAAGGGTAGGACTATGAACTCATAGTACTTATACCTAGTCTTGAATGTTGTCTTGTGAGTGTCCTCCTAACGTATTCTTAATTGGTGATATCCTAATCTCATATTAATCTTAGTAAACACCATGGCATATCTCAGTTGATCAAATAAATATTTGATTCTAGGTAGAGGATATTGGTCCTTGATTGTAGATTTATTTAGCATCTTGTAGTTAATACACAATATTAAAGAACCATGTTTATTTTTCACAAATAAAATCGATGCACCCCAAGGTGACACACTTGGTTTTATCAACCTTTTTTCTAATAGCCATTGTAGTTGTACTTTCAACTCTTGGATATCAGTACGGGTAATCCTATACGAAAATCTATGTATAGGTTTCGCTCCTAGCATAAGATCGATAGTAAAATCAAATTCTCGCACAGGAGAGAGTCTAGGTAAATCCTCAAGAAATACATCCTTGAAATCCTGCACAATTGGATGTTTTTCCAACACCTCTTTCCTTTTATCTTCTCCAACTTAATTTAACTTAATCACATAGACTATCCATCCTTTCTTGAGGGATTTCTTTAATTGCATAGCTGGAAACATCTAGAGTTTGAATACCCCCTACTCGCTATGAATTCTTAATCTTCCCTTACCTTCCTTTGAATACTCGATCCATCTATCTTGGAAATTGATTAAGGCTTTATGGGCTTGTAACCAATCCATCCCTAGGATCATATCGAAGGCATGAAGTGGAGCTACATACAAATAACCTTTCGTGGTGCCACTAGCTAAAGCAATTTCTACCATAGGAAAACACTAGTTTATCGAGTAGGTTTGCATAAAACATACTCAACTTTCTATCCATGGGCCAAATATCTTGATCTTTTTGTCATATCCCTTGCTAAATTATAAGAAATGAAACTATCGGTGGCTCCACTATCAATTTAAAATATTTACTTGTTTATTAAAAATATTACCTTACACAATAAATGGGGTGACTTGCCCCTCAATATTTTGACTTCTAGTAGATCTAATGTGCAAATTCCTTCCCTTTGGCATTGGATGTACTAGGCCTTGGTCGATGCGAACACTGATTAGCAAAATGATGCTCTTGGAAATTATAGCATCCATCCTTGGGTCCCTACCACTTTTTTGGTTTTTTCTCCTCTGCCTTGATTGTTGGAACTAAATTTTACAATTTTTGAGGTTGAGGTTTAGCGTTAATAGGGTTGTTGTTGCCTTTCTTGTAAAAGTTCTTCTTGAACTTATTTTGATTTTCACTATTTTTCTACTTAGAATTTGGGAAATTCTTGGTCTTCTAACCCTATTTACTTTCCCATTTTACAAACCCATCACCATTTCTCTTCCTTAGTGCCTACCAATATTGCTCAGATAATGTGGAATAGTTGTATTAGAAGTGCAACTTCACTTTCTTTGCCAAGTCTTACACCTTCTATAGTGATTTAGGCTCATGCATGTTTACATCATACTTTACTCTAGATTCCAATCCATGAATAAACATATGAACCCTCATCTTCTCATCATAGGTAGGTACATACTTACGTAACCTTACCAAATATTTGTAGTATATATCTACCGTTTTGATTCCTTGGCTTAAACTAGCAAACTCCTCAAATTTTAGGGTATAGAAATGCTCTGTAAAGAACCTCTTTTGAAGATGACTATAACTTATTTCTAAGGAATATCTATAGGTTCAATATTATTATTTTCATAATAGGTTTCCCACCAATCTAGAGTGACCCCTTATAAGTAGATTTTGACCCAAACTATCTGGGTCCATGGGGAATAGCCCTTTACCATGAAGTAAACTTCAAATTCTCTCAACCAGGATTCAACTGCATCCCCTTCTCCTTCTCCACTAAACTTGGAGATGAACACATGCTTACAATTGTTCAATAGTTAGTCCATTAACTTGGCTAACTTTGAGTCCCTAGCTTACGAATTTTGATTATGTTAGAAATAGAGTCTATTCCATCATTTGGGTTATATAAATGTATCTTCCAAGGTACATACTTAGATTAATTTAGGGGCAATTTATCTAGATACTTCATGAAATGTAATAAATTCACAAGTATCAATGTGCAAGTAGTTGTACATGTGAAAGCTATCCCTTGCATAGCTAGATAGAGTGTTGGTCAAGTATCCTATTTTGCCTATAAGGATGGCCTCATATATATATATATATATATATTTAGAAATAGAGATTTGGGGGACATAGTTTAGCTTAGTTCTATGTGTGACACCATACATTGGTGATGGATGTAAT
This sequence comes from Wollemia nobilis, assembly GCA_028583015.1. Lineage (NCBI taxonomy): Eukaryota > Viridiplantae > Streptophyta > Pinopsida > Araucariales > Araucariaceae > Wollemia > Wollemia nobilis. The sequence goes on from JAQPPZ010001127.1 coordinate 847,603, forward strand.
GTAGTTCAGTAGCTTTATATTGGAGTGTTCATTTCCTCCATAGCTACATTGTAATATTTTGTATCATTTATATTTATTGCATATTTTAGTCATCTAGCAGATTTACTTTCTTTCATATTGTTTTACATCTTGTGACTGTTATCTTTCCATACTTGTTATATTAAAAGCTAATAGTGGTATCAAATCTATGGTATATCTAGTCTATGTAGGTCTATAGGAAAGCCACCATTATCATTGAGCCTAAGCATTTTGACAAAATGATGTGCTGCTAGACCAAACACTATCAAAATATCTTAGAAGAATCTAGGTGGTAGAATTAGAGAGAGTCACAAGTGAGGACTGAAAGAAATCTCAGTTTTAAGAAATACTAAGATTGCATTTGACTAGAGTCTTTCCACAAGAGTTTCAAGAAAAACTCGTGAAGACTAGGAATCAAAATTCAAACCACTAGATTGATAAATTATTCAGTGAAGATTATCCAGGATATATAGAATTTTCTAACTAGTGGCTAAAGTTTCTTTTATTTATAGAAAACTAATTCTCAGAGGATTGGGGCTCCTCCTATGACAAAAATCTAGGAGACTCCAAATTTGTTTCTCAAAGGTCACTGTGCCCTCATAGTGCAGATATTTTTTCCTTGTACAAGAGAAGAATACTGTAGAAGAAGAATTATTTTTAAGAGTTGTGGTAAATTCAGGAGAATGAATATCTCCATTGTTGAATCAAATAACTTCACAAGTTGAAGAATAAGGTATAGAAGCCTTGACATAGAAAGGCAATAGAAGCATTCAAAAAATACCATAGATGCCTTGGATAAAAGGCCATAGGAGCCTTGAAGGAAAATCCATAGAAGTATTGATACCAAAAGGCCATAAGAGCCTTGGTACTAAAAAAGGCCATAGAAGCCTTGATATTGAAAAAGGCCATAGAAGCCTTGATTCTAAATTTGAAGAGAACATCTGATTCAGAAGCAGATTAAATATTTTAGTACTAATAATTTATTGTAGGGAAAGAAGACTCAACGAGTTGAAAAACTTCCTACAATAAAGTTAGGAAGGGTACCTTCTTCAGAATCAATTCAAAACCTAAATCTAAATCAAAGAGATCAGGAGAAGATCTCATTGTAGAACTTCTAATAAAGGAAGGAGAAGGAGAATAAGTACTAGGTGAATCTTTATTAAATCCATAAGTAGTAAAATTAGATATCCAAAAGTAGATATCATCACCAACACTTCTAGGAGCAGAAGGTTGAAGAAAAGGTCTCAAGGAAGACCATAAGAAGTTGTTAGATCAAAGACCTTAGGAAGGTCTTATTGAGCATCCAAAAAAAATCTAGGAAAATCTTACTGAAGATATTATCAAAGGAGAACTCATTGGAGAAATCCACTACCAAGGAAAAGCCTCTGGTAGTGAAGAATTTGGAATAATTATCGTCATCCAACAACAAGACCAAGAGAAGAATAATTTGGCAAGGAGTTCCAAATCAGTGAAGAAGAATTTTGCAAGGAGTGCCAAATCCCAGGAGAAGAATTTGGCAAGGAGTTCCAAATCCTAGAAGAAAAATTTGGTAAGGAGTACCAAATTCTAGAAGAATAATTTGGCAAGCAATGCCAAATCTCAGAAGAAGATCCTTCTTGAAGTTAGAAATCAAAAAGACAACTTGAAGATAGAAGAAGTTCACCAAATATTGAATATTTGAAGATTGCCTCCCACAACTATAAGGCATCACTTCAAAGATAAAGACTTCTCCAAATATATAGCAGGAGGAGAACAAAATATGAGAACAAACCATCAAATCCTAGGCTCGTAAAATAAATATCAAGACCATCATTTGGTGAAGAAGGAGCTATTCAAGATAGTCTACAAAGAGCTATAATGACATTCTCGTAGAAGCAACTTGGTGATTCTAGAAACCAATATCTACATTCTCTACATAAGTGATAAAATAGCTACTACAAAAAAAAAGGTATGCAAATTTCTAGTGCAAGTAGGTTTATTAATTATTTTACCTATCATATTTGTTAGAAGCACCTGAATTTGTATTAAAGTTGCAAATAGAAAATTGAATTATAGTCTTCAAAAGTGTAAAAATAAAAAGTTCTTTTTAAGGTTCATTTGCACTTTAATTAGGAGTTGATTAGATTTCAAAATTCCTTCTATCAACTACCTATTATCTACTTTGGAAAAAGAAAAAGAAGACTAAGTCCTACAATATTAGTTGTAGTGAAATTGCAAAATAAATCTTAAAGGTTCATTTTAGGTTATTATTGATTAGCTGCAATAAATTCTTAGTGCATTAGTTTGAGATTCGATTGGAGAGTAATCTTAGTGCATTAAAAGTGAAAGACGTAATATTACACTACTCTCAAAAGAAATTAGGTTTATGTTCTTGAAGGGCACAACATATTATTCGTATCAAGTGTCTAAAGACACTATTGAAGCACATAAATATGCATCTTGTAGTAGCCTATAGAAGACACACAAAAAGGTTAGAATCCTCCAAAACCTAGAGAAGAACACAACTAGCCAAAAATAGAAATAGAAGCTTTAAATATTGAGACTTGGTGAGTTTCAAATCCAAAAACATTACAATATTGAATGCAAGAAAAGAAAGTGTGAAAACAGTGAACATAATTTCATTAATCAACTAAGACTATATAGTACAACTTAGGCTATAGTTAGCACGTAGGAATAGCTAACCACTAACCAAATAGTGCTAACAAATAATAACAAATATTCACTTAACAAAGTGGTTAAGCGAACCTTAGGTAGATAACTAACTACCCTAACAAACCAAATGAGGTAGTAAATAGAATTACCATAGTAACTCTAACATTCCCCCTTATTACATTATTTGAGTAATAATATAACTACTAGCTACACTATCATCCCCCATACAACAATATTTGGGTAAAGTATATAACTGTGCCAATACAGTGAAGAAGAAGTTGATCTGCTGGTTCTTTGCTCAGTCACAGTGCTCTGGTTGCTTCTAAGCAAAAAGTGGGTCATTCCTCACTATGTCTTCACGCCAACGAATGTCCTTATGGTAATCACATCATCCAACCGATTTGCATGGGTAACCAACTGCTGCAATTGCTAGGTGTAGTAGAATAGATCACTTCATACAAGGTTCATTCATTTACAATATGAATTTGCAAAAGATAAGGTTGCTAAGGTGTTGGTCGCTGTCGAAAATGCACCCTTATAAGTTCCCCCTTCTTGTTGCAAAACATAGTGTAATTAATTTTTGAAGGAAGTGTGACTAAGGTGTCGGTCAAAGCCGAAAATGCACCCTTATAAGTCATCTTCCCTATTTACAAAAATCAGTGAAGAAAAGAAATGGATATCCCCCCTCAATTGCAAAAAATGTGCAACTCAAGAGTGTTTTGAAGGATTTTACAAATATTGCCTCCTAGACAATTTTACATCACAAAAAATGGCTCCTCTTGTTACAAGTACTTCAAACACCTAGAATTTGTTATTTATGAAGCCTAAAAAAGAGGTACAAGCACCCCTTATTGCAAGGTCTTCAAACAAAAAACTTATGCTATTTATGAATCCTGAAAGAAGAATGAGAGAAAATGGTGCTTTTGCCCAAGGGACCCTCTACAAAACTGTTTTAGCAATGTAGCACTCCTTGTGCTATCTTTGAACCAGAAAAAAAATTAGAATGAGACACTTCACAAGAAATACGGCTTCTATGTTGTGCCTTTGCCATTTTAGTTTTGCTTGTTTTGAAACCAACAGTGAATGTTGTCTTGGTTGTCATTTTTACAATTTGTGCAAAACTATGCTTTCTAGACAATTTGATCAAAAAATTCACCAATTTGTCCTTTCTTATTGCAAGTACTTCAAGTATGATTGCTATTATGAAGTCTAAAAGAAAAGGTTTAATGTTTATGATTTGGACTTTTATGATTGCCTTTACAAGTTTTATTTCCCTCTTATCAAAATCTATGTTTGAAGGAAGAAAGGAATTATCCCCCTTTAGTGCAAAGGATTGCAACTTTTAAGGTTCCTTATTTAAAAAAAAAATTGTTCTTTCTTTTGATTACCCTAAAAGAGTACCAAAATATAATTCACTCAAACAAATATTTAATGGCACTCGCCTTAACACCCTTCAGAAGGATGAGAAGTTGGAGGAAATTAAGCCAAACAAATAAGAGTGAATTAGGGGTTTTGTTGATTTAGGAGAGAATATCAATTAATTTTGGCTTTAAATCTGTGCAAGGATTTACACAAATTTGTGAAATTTTTGGGTTTAGTGTGTTCTTGATTCTATGACTTATAATTGCAAAAGAAATAATGCAATAATCAAACAAGAATGCCCACAAAAATCTTATCACCTAGGTGTTGGATGCAACTGAAAATGCACCTAATTTGCCAATAAAGGTGTCGAGTAAAATCGAAAATGCACCTTTTAATTTTTGCAACAAAATGTGTGTTTTGTGTTGTGCAAAAAAAATGATATTTTTATGTCTCCTACTTTGTTTTCCAACTTTGCAAAAGAAGTACAATGTTGTCTTCTCCCCTAAATTTTGCAAAATTAACAATTTTGAGCACTCCTTCCAAGACAAGTCGACACACGACCCGCATTTGGAAAGCTTCCAGAACTAGTCGACACACGACTTAGTTTTTGATGGACCAAAGGTTACAATTACTTCTCAAATTTTTGCAAAAAAGAATGTGCAATTTTATGTCTTATATCCCCCCTTGGAGAAAACAAATGCACACTTGGCCTTTGAATTTTACAAAAAATTGGGTCTCCTTGTGTTACAATTTGGCAAAAAAGAATTCATGTTTGAACCTTTATTGTATGCTAAATTAACAAGGTTGAGAAGAGTTGAGAGTTGTCTTATTTGCAAAAAAAATGAGGCTCTTATATGTCTTATATCTCCTTGTTTGTGAGAAAACAAAAGCACTCTAAAATTTGTAAATTGCAAAAAAATTCCCCCAAAATTAATTTTTAATATAGTAATCTAATTAATTCTAGCTAATATAAATTAATAATAAAATTATTTTCATAAAAAATCACTTAAGACTAATGTAAAATGATTTTTATATAAAAAAAATTAAATTATTAATAAAATTAACTAAAAAGAATTAAAAAAAAATAAAAAAAATCGTACCTTTGGGTCGCTGTTTTATTACTCCGTGGAGCAAAAGGTTATATGCCCCCCTTCCCCCCCTGACGGGAGTCGAACTCCCAACCTCCCGTTGGGCAGCGCCTTACCGCTGTCCTGCTCTCCAGTCGGGCTAGCTAGCCCGACGAGAGGGGGAGGGCATTGCCTTCGTATTGAAGGCTTCCCCGCCCCACGGCTGTTAAAAAAAATGGGACTTTTGTCCCACATTGATGCCGCAGGGCATAATTTTCTATGTAAAAGAGCAAAAGTGCGTTAAGCGCTTATGACTGCCTACGGGAAGTCACTGCCCCGCGTGGCTGGTTTTGCTACCAGCCACGTGGACTGTCTGCGTCGAGGCACGTGGTTTGTCTGCCACATGTCGTCCTCATCAGGTCTAGTGACACATGGCTAGTCTACCACGTGTCGCATCCATCGTCGTCCAGTGGCTATCTGCCACTTGTCCAGTCTAGTGGCTGTCTGCCACTTGTCCAGTCATCCAGTGGCAGTGCCACGTCAGCACCTCGGGATCTATGCTCGAGGTCATGTCAGCCTGCCACGTGTCCTGTCTAGTGGCAGGTCTGAGTTAGTGCCTCGGGATCTATGCCCAAGCATGCATGGGTCCCAGCTATGATTGTCCTCGAGAGTTATGCCCGGGATGGTCCGTAGTTGTAGGGTCATCGATCGGTTGTCGGGGAACTAGCCATCGATTGTCGGGGATCAGAGGGCGCGCCTGCCCTCTCAGATCCCGATCGTCAGATTTGGCCGCTAGTTGCCAAGGATCTAGCGTCGATCACCGAGGATCGAAGGGCACACTTACCCTCTCAGATCTCGATCGCCAGAGATCTGACAGGGATGTCACCTGTTAGTGGTCAGACCCGAGGGCGCTCCTGTCCTTGGGTTTGGGTCTGGTCTTTTCCTGGGAGGGTGCGCCTACCCTCTTGGCTGTGTACTGGACCCACGGGGGCAACACTAGCGGCTGTCAATAATCGAAGGGCCGCTTGCCCTCAGGATCCGGGCCCTGTGCTGCGGGCTCTGGCCTCCTGTCAGGTCCGACAGGTCGGACATCAGAATGCTGTCAGATCTGTCAAGGTCTATGGGCCTGGTCCCGTGGCCGCTCGATGACATGGGCCTGCGGGCCCTCTCCCATGGTTGCCTAGTGATATGGGCCTACGGGCCCTGCTTTTGCCTTGGTCCGTGTGTTGATGCCAGATGCAGTGAGCCTAGTTAGCGATCCGGTCAGCAACCTCAAGATTCGTGTCCAGTTGCGATGGAACCACATCAGATCCATGGCCTCAAGAGATGTGCCCGAGCAGGTCCAACCTTACCTCGGGAAACGTGTCTCAAAAACTGTGATGTCGAGGTCAACCAAGAGCCGCCTGCTCTGATACCATGTGAAAATAGTGAACATAATTTCATTAATCAACTAAGACTATATAGTACAACTTAGGCTATAGTTAGCACGTAGGAATAGCTAACCACTAACCAAATAGTGCTAACAAATAATAACAAATATTCACTTAACAAAGTGGTTAAGCGAACCTTAGGTAGATAAATAACTACCCTAACAAACCAAATGAGGTAATAAATAGAATTACCATAGTAACTCTAATAGAAAGTGCAGAAAATTGCATAAATTAAAAATCTTCTATCTACTGTTATCTAAAATTGGAGTTGTTATCTAAGTGTCAATGCAAAAAAGGGAAGGTGTCTACTCATAAAAGATAACCTCAAAACCCTTGTATACAGGAGACAAATCTACCATAAAACCATAATTTCTAATCTGATATAAGAGTGCAAAAGAAGGTGCATCAAAGGAGGTTTATGTACATACTATAGTACATTTTATAGCACCATTTCAATATGTTTTTTTACAGTTTAAAAGCATATTTGAATGTGCCCCAAAAAGACACAATAAACATAGGAAAAAGCAGCCAAAAAAGGGCCAAATATAAGCACTCTTCCTAAGCAATTGAAGCCACTCAAAGGACTCATATTGGATGATCGAACCTATAGAAGACAAGGCATAAAGAAATATCAAGTAGTGTACAAAGCAGAAGATAAAGCAAACGAACGTCAAAGCAAAGGAGCATTATTATCAAAGCATTTATACCATAAGTGAATGCTAAAAATGGAGTAAAGTATAAAGGAATCTTCATCCAAGCATTGCCATTTAGACTTCATTCAAAGGCCAGCAAAGCTACTCAATATCTCCGCCAAAGCTCCACCATATCTCCACCACAACTCAACCATTAGCTTTGCTTGGCTGGAGACACTTCAACATCTACGTAAAATAGCAAAGATCAATGTGGAAAACACATTGGAGAGTCTTCAAATAAGTGTTGATAGAGATAAGGGCATGCAATTGCCCCTTGTCATCCTATGAAAGATCCTCTATAATTATCATAAATAATATGTTATATTTATTGACGCCCATACTTCAAATAGTGGAGTCACGTACAACTTGATATACGTTACAAAAAAAATAGCTTGGAGACGTTGAGGAAGTGGCATTTCTTGAACAACGCTCAAGGGAGAATCAAAATATTTTAATCCAAAAGTGATATTTATCACTAACAGTGGAGTGATTTTGACACCTCCACCAACCAAATTGAAGCTTCCATGAGTGTTTAGAAACTTATGCTGTGACACTTGTCATTCATCCTATCATATATTAAATACGTCTTGTACCTTGGAAAGGAAATGTAGTAGTTGACAACAATATGAGCAGTACTTGGAAGCTACTCAATAAATTGACGATAGACGCTCGAAAATAGCTCGGGTATGACTTGGTTGATTGACGATAGATGCTCGATAGAAGTTCGGGCGCAATTCGATAGGGATCCGAAGCAAGTCAGGTACAATTGAAAAGACTCTTGATCAACCAGTATTTACATAAAGCATTGAAGCCTTGGGGAATTTACGCTTAGGAGAGTTTACCGCAATATTCACCTAACATCATAAAGGTATAAAGCCTTAATTTCTCATTCAATTTGCTTTCATTTTGAAAAGGGAGTTATAAGGTTATAATATAAGGTTGATATATTAATTGAAATCAATATTTTTTTGAAAGCAAAACTTAGGGAAATTAATATAATATTTGCAAAATATAACTTAGGAGCAATAAGGGATTCTACTTGGAATTAATCCATTTAATGTTTGCAAATATTAATGTGTTCTAGTTTTCCAAATTTGGGAGTGATAAGGGCTAGAACTTCAATTTTTTTTTGGAAATTAGAAACACTTGAACAAGTTTCCTAAGGGTTTCAAAAGGGGTTATTAAAATCTTTTATCAAATTTGGAAATATATATTCTTGTCTCAAAATTTTTCTCTTTAGGGATAAAAGAAATCCAACATTAAAACCTCTTCAAAAATTCAAAAGTGCTTAGTTCAATAGGAGTATTAAGGAGTTAAGAAGTTGATTTTTGATCCTTACATTCACTATAGCATACTCCAAAACATATCTAGGAGTCATAAGGAATTCTACAAAACTTGATAATAATATCCATCAAATATTGTCAAGTTGTGAAGATATAAACTTTCTTCAAAAACCTAAAATTAGGTGTTCATACTCTCATTACTAGGGAGACATAAGGAAGCCTACATGACTAATAAAGGTTTTATAAAATCAAGCTTATATACTTCAATTAGGAAAGTTGTAAGATAAACTACGAAGATTCTATCAATTCTAAGAATCACTATTCTAGTATGAATGAAATTTTGAGAAAAAACTTTCGATAATGAAGAACTATTCCATGAAGTAGAATTCTACTTGTTGTAGCCGATTTTATCATCTAGATCATGCTAGAACTATGATTATCATCTATTGATATTTGAAGGCGAGCACTCGTTGATCACAACCCAGACTAAACATTAGGAGAACCAAATTGCTTTGATTCAACCTCCAAAGAAGGTTGGCTCCTTGTCAACTTAATGAGTGTTGACTCTATTTAGCTCAATTATAGTGAAGTTAAGGATATAAATGATAGGGTTAGAAATAACGGATTTAAGTTGGTCGGGTGAAGCTAATAACATAGAAAGCCACACAATGTCCTTTGACAAATGATTTTTAGAAAAGCATCCTAGAAGATTAACAACATTCAAAAATCATGCAGTTACGCTATTGAAATGGTGTTTTAAAGGTTCATAGAATTATTCCAAATATCTAGAAAGATTGATTATCCAATTTTAGTAGAATATGATGAATACCCTAATTAGATAGAAATAGAATTCTCGATAAACATGTATGCAAAAACAATTACCTCAATCTAATCTAAGTTAGATTTTCAAATTAACAGAATAGATTAACCATAATAGTGATATGAGATAATATCAAGTTTATTCAACACAAGCACGAATTTGAGGTAAAAATCCCTTGTAATGCTTTATTCATAAAGTTGCAAAGAACTACATAGTGGTGCAAGAAAACACTCTAGAGCTGACCATTTGGAAGGAGCTAATTGGTCATATTTAAAGACTTTAAAATAGGAACTTTTCTTTCAAGCATTACAGGGAGATTTGATTTTCTTGTGGTTTTATAACTGTTGACAATTTTGTCACATTTCTCAAGGGGTAGAAAAGAAACAAGTTTTGTATAGTGTTGTGTAAAGTTTTTGCTTTGTTATTTTTATTTTGAAAAGTTGCAGCAATTTTGGCTTTCAAAGCCACCCCTTTGTATAAAAAGTAGAAAGAGAAAAAGCTTCGCTACCGAACAAGCTAGAGAAAAGAGCTTCGCCAAAAAAAAATGAAACCGCTTCGCACCCGAAGTATTTCCAGTGCTACTTCGAGTGAAAATTTTATGAAGTAGTTTTGCCGAAGAAAGAGCTTCGCACCCGAAGCGCTTCTAGATTGCTTCGGGTAGGATTTGTTGCGAAGTAGTTTTGCCGAAGAAAAATGCAAGAGGACCGATGAAAAGGGCTTCGGGCTCGAAATATTTCAAAACACTGCTTCGGGCAGAAATCATCCGAAGCGGCATTCAGGAGAGCAACTTTGCCGAAGGAGAAAAGTCTAGGCCACGATTCAAGTTTGACCAAGGTAAAAGGACTTCGGGCCCGAAGCATTTCCAACAACTACTTCGGCTAGAGGACCAGCGAAGTAGAACCCGAAGAAGCATTGAAGAATCCTTTGCCAGAAAATTATCGAAACATCTACTTCGGGCCTCTTCACGCCCGAACCATTTCTGCTTCGACGGAAACCATAACGAAGTATTCACTTCGGCTAACTTTTGCCCGAACCATTTCTACTTTGGCGAAAAATCTAGCGAAGCATTCACTTCAGCGAGTTTTCACCCGAAGCATTTTCAACCAAAGTTCTGGCAGCCTAGAGAAGCAAAGCATTTTGAAGGCAGGAATGTGTTTCGGCCGAAATCTCTTCGAACCACAATTTTGAAAGAAGATCGTAGCGAAGCATTTCTCCAAGGCATCAGCAAAGCAGTTTTGTCAGCGAAGCAGCAAGGATGAAGAAGACCATTTTGCGAAGGAGATATGCTTCGGCACAAACCATCCCCAAAGCAATTTTGCGAAGTATAATCCAAGGAGGAGTTTTGCTTCGGCCCAGAACCATTGCGAAGCAAAGTGGTGAATGAAAACTTAGCGAAGCACTTCACGGGCACACGTTCTAAGCCGGGTATCTTCCCGAGGCGGCAAGTGCCTCATAAATGCAATTTTTCGTGCCCAGCAAACCCGCTGCTCATTTTTGGCAATCAGAAGCGAAGTATCAAGCCATGATGGAGAACCCGACGAGCATGGCGGCCACTCGAGCACTATACCCAAAGACCAAGGACGTCTAGACGGCTCATCAATGCACCTTTCCATGGTTGACCCGATCACAGTTGCCAATTTTGGTAACAAATTTGAAATCTCAGTTGCGAGAGGCGAGGAAGGCCGAATTCTCAGAGCTCGAGGGCGTACTCTTCTTTGCTATGTAATTATGATTCAGAGGCCCGGGTCCTCTATAAAAACCCAGGCATTGTAATGGAAAAGGGGGGGAACTATCTACTAGAAAGCTGCTGTAACTTGATGTCCTATGATTAATACTAAGAGGCTTTGAGCTTAATTCTTCTCTTTTATGTTGCCTTCTATGCTTGATTCTTTTATCTCTCCTCGTTTGTATGTTGGATGTTGAATCCTGCGTTTGATGTGTGATCGGGGACAGTGTCCTGAAACTCATTATGAAGGATACATAGGAGTTGAAAGACGTCTTATTAACTTTCTTTTATGCTGCCTGCCTTGCTTTATTCTTTTGTCTCTCTTCATTTGTAGACTGAGATGCTGAACTCTGCATCCGGTGTGCGATCGAGGACAGTACCCTAAAACTCATTCTGGAGGATACATAGGAAGGCTGATATTACGTCTCTTTGGTTTTACTCTTGGTGTTCTTTGCTTCTATTCAAGTTGCTAGCTGGTGATCGTGCTTCCTGTTCTCTCCCACCTTACATCACCAATCTCTCTTCCCTTATCCTTTTTTATTTATTTCTCTAACCCTAACCCCTTTTATCTCTTTCCTGCACTCTTATCTTCAAACACCCAAGTATATTAGTATAGGAGCCGACCTTTCTTTGGATATTGGCATGAGGGGCATCTCTTCCCTTCGGCCTTTCAATGTTGGTCTAGGTCTAGGGCGCATACATTTACCCAAAACCCTTACCTAGGCGGATTTGGTGACCAACAGTTTTTGGCACGCCTAGGGGGACCAACTGTGTATGTCTCAGTAAGATCCATAACCAGTTAAGGCCCCATATTTGAAATCTCAAACCCGTATTCATCGGGGCCAATAGTTCAAACTAGTTCCCGATGTGACCCGATCAGTCTCACCTAATTAGTGGTAGTGAGGAACGATGCCCTCATTACTGAAAGACTCTTAGCATCTGGTGACTTTGTTTACCCAAGAATATTTAAGTCGTAAAGACTAGTACCAAAAGTCTGTGCCTTCATGCAAACAAGATGGAGAGTTAAGAATAGAGGAGAGGAAACCGAGTTCTTTGAGCTAGATATTGACGCCTTCGGGGAACAATCAAGGTTGATCACCCCCAAGTCATTGTTACAAGGAACATCCTCTATTGGCAGACAAGGCTTAACTTCTGATAGTACCATATATAGTTTTCCTCCTAATCCTCCCAACTCTCCGAAGCGTCCTAGTCCCTCCATTCCTATTAGTTGTCCTATTAGCAATCAAGGGGGAGCTTCAAGAATTCCTATTTCTCAAAATCCAGGAGCAAGCATGGCACAACAGCAACAAAAACAACAACAACAACAAATGTAGCAGCCACAACCACCCAAGTTGTGCCTAGCATGGGATTCCTTGTCACCATTGAATCTAGAAGGACAAGGGCAAGTGCCACCTGCTACCATAAAGAAGATCCCGACTTTCGATGGAACTGGGAAGACTGCTCTGGAGCATATCCAGGACATAATATCTCTGGCGATGATCCATGACATTACAGAAGAGCAAATTATGGTAAAGCTTCTGGTTCTTTCCCTTAGAGGAAAACTCCTCTATTGGTATAGATCTCTACCACCCGGTAGCATTACAGGATGGGACCAGTTAGCTGGGTAAATGATGGGAAACTTCAATGAGTCTTTCGATCCTATTTCTCTTATGCATCAGAAGAGATCACAGATTTCAATGTTAGGTTCGCTCGAACCTGGCAGAGAGTGCCAGTTGGCCTTCGGCCAACCGACAAAGCATCAACACTCTATTTCCTTTGGGCTTTCAGTCCCGATATCAATCTCATGGTAAGATATTTTAACGTTAATACTTTTCCTGAGTTATATGAGTTAGCCAAGAGAGCAAAAATGGATTTGACAGCTGTGGGAAAGCTCCCTTAAAGGATGCCAACACCCATACTTCCTGAATTCTTACAATTCCAGTATGCAAGCGCAACTGCTTCGCAAATCTCCACAACCCCTACGCTCCTGATTTCATCTTGGAATATGAATCCTGTCGTGTCTCAAATCATCACCCCATAGATCCATTTCCCTACATTTTCAACTTCGTAGCCCACGGTAACTTCAGCTTTTCCTGTGATGCCAGCACCACCTCAACTCCCCGCCCTGCCTCCAATACCGACGATGGCTTCATTGCTGCTCGTTTCGAAAGCCAATGATATACTAACTAAAATTTTGCAAGAGATGCAGTCTCTGAACTCTATAGTTCAGATGTTGTCAAATGACATGACCATTGTAAAGAAGAAGCAAGCGCAACATGAGTTCCTACCAAGAAGATCTTATCCTGTGCCTGCGATTACCAAAGACTGAGCAGTCTAGCAAGGGCAGGCTTTGGCAAGAAATGCTGCAATTGATGAAGCTCCAAGCACTTTCGATTATGTATATTGGTGCTCTACGTGCAACGATCCGCATGAAGAGAATACCTGCACCCTGCATCAACACTACATACAAACACTGGCAAATAGTAGTCACAATGGTCAAGTGAACGTCATTAGGCAGATGAGTCAGAACCTGGTAATTGGCGAGGAGGAGCCCGTTGCAGTACTTACCAGAGGAGGAAGGAAGGCAATAGAAATGGATGCTACTCAACTGGCTCTTGTAAAAGAGCATGTTCGACCTGAGAAAGGACAATCGTCTACTTCGGCCCCGAACGAAGCTCCTCCACCTGCACCAATCAAAGAAAAGGCTCAAAAGGCCTCTGCCGAACCACCTCAGGAAGAAACTAAGGAGCAGGGTAAGGAAAAGCTCAAGTTTCCTTCCCTCACCAAGCGGCAAAGAGTTGAAGCCACAAAGCAATATAATACCCGGTACGAACCCAGAAAGGAACCCAAAGTGCCCAAATCTCTGGCATACAACATCGTAGAAGAATTGAAGAAGATCCCAGCCAAGATCATCTTGTACGATGCACTACAACTACCTAGACAGGTAGACTTGCTGCAAGAATCATTGAAGACAATTAAATCAAGAAAGGCAGCACCGCTTGCTCTTGTGTAGAACCTATCCACATCTATCATGAGGAAGAACAAACCACCTCCATTCTACCTAAATCTACAAATGGAAGGGTATATTGTACATAACTGCATGATCGAATCTGGGGCCGCTACAAAAGTCATGCCAAGGGCAGTCTACGAAGAAATAGGAATGGAGTATACGGAAAGCAGCTAGGGTTTACTCCAATTGGATGGTACTCCAGTGAAGACCATGGGAGTGATCAAGGACATTCCTATCCGGCTACATAAGATGCCTCAGATTACAGTCATACAAGAGGTAATTGTAGTCGACTTGGAGCCATATTTCAGTATGTGCTTGTCAAGGGAATTCATGACTAAACTGGGCGGGTATCTATCTATGGATTACTCTCACCTAGAGGTTCCATTCAAAGGAAATAAGGTGAAGATTTACAATGAAAACCTTCTTCCTTTCTTGTGCAGAAGATGTCCGAAGAAGAAAGTAGTGAACCAGTGAATGCACTAGTGGAGGAAATAGAGCAGGTGGACCTGATCGAGGAGTATCTTGCACAATTGAGCTATGAAGATGAGTTCTCATTGGCAGACTTCAACGCCAAGGTGGAGATCGAAATAGGGTGTTATGCGATCGCCAAGCCTAATAATCACTCCCAATTAGGGAATAGAACAAGTGCCCAGGAAGAACTATGGAAGTTGTTCTTCGACGATGCCCGATGTAAAAATGGCGCTGGGGCAGGGATTCTTCTAGTTTCACCATCCGGTGAGTAAAAAGAGTATTGCTACCGGTTGACATGGAGTTGCACTAAAAATGTAGTGGAATACGAAGCGTTATACCTAGGACTTAAGAAAGCTGATAAGTTAGGCATAAAGCATCTCCATATCTTCAAATATTTCGAACTGGTTTGCAACCAGGTCACAAATAAGTGTACTTCAAAGAAGCATTATCTAAAATCATACCGCAACAGGGTATGGGACCTGTTCGATCAGTTTGAATCTCTCAATATGCAGTCAATCCCATGAGAGATGAACCGACATGCCGATGTTCTGGCATCCATCAAAGCCAGGTACTCTCTAGTAGAAGACATGGTGCATAAGCCTAGAGCTATGAGAATGATCTATAGGCCCTCTGTCCTAGACAAAGAGCTACATTGACAAGTGTTTGATAACGACGAGTAGATTGTTAATTTCATGATCCAAGAAGCCGCCACAGTCGAAGACCAAAGCTTTGATGAAGGAGAATATGAAGGACTAATTTAATTAAAGAATAACCATGTTCCCAAGGGATTAATCACCCTTGAAAGCCTCTTTTATTGAAACGACCGAGCTCTCTCTCACATGATCAAAGTCTATGAGAAACAATATCAGGATTTGGAGCTCGAACCTGGGAAAGTAATAAAGGTGGGAACCGACTGCACTTCGAAGGAGATAGAAAATATACAAAATATGTGTAGAAGGTTTTCCGATATAATCGCTTGGTCTTATCAAGATCTCCAGGGATACAATCTGAAGCTTGTTCAACACACAATCAAGTTGCAGGAAGGGGTCAAACCCTTCTGACAAAAGTAGAGGCTGGTCAATCCTAAGATCGAGGTCCTGATGAAAGCTGAACTCTTGAAGATGCTTGAGGCAAAGATCATATACCCCATCAAGCACTCTTCATGGGTAGCAAACCTGGTCCTAGTTAGAAAGAAAAACGAAGATATCAGGTTATGCGTAGACTTTCGCAATCTAAATCAAGCGTCCCTCAAGGACCACTATCCTCTCCCACAAATCGATCAAATTTTGCACTCGATGGATGGAGCTCAATGCTTCTCTCTACTCGATGGTTTTTCTAGATACAATCATATATGGGTTAGGGATGAAGACCAGCACAAGACGACATTCACCACCAAGTGAGGGACATTTGCTTACCAGCGAATGCCGTTTGGTCTTTCGAATGCTGGGGCCACTTTCCAGAGAGCAATGGATCTTGCTTTTGGTGAGATTCTAAATAAGGTTATCGTCATCTATCTGGATGACAGGACTATTTTCTCCCAAATAAGGGAAGACCACCCCACACATATACAACAAGTTTTCAAAAAATTCCAAGAGTTCGACATCTCAATTAATCCAAAGAAGTCAATATTCACAGTCAACGAAGGAAAGTTGCTGGGACATGCAATATCAGAAAAATGCCTCGCTGTAGATCCTGACAGAGCCAAGGCTCTAATGAAGCTCCCATTTCTTGCAGATAAGAAAGGACTTCAATATTTCTTTGGGCAGATTAACTTCGTGAGGAATTTTGTCCCTGACTTTGCCCAAGTCATCAAGACGATGTCCCAACTCCTGAAGAAGGGCACCAAATTTAGCTGGACCGAAGAAAGAAAAGAATCTTTTGAAGAGATTAAAAATAAAATTGCTCAGGCACCGGTCTTGATCAATACAAACTACAATCGAAATTTCATCATGTATGTCATAGGAGAGCCCGAGAGCTATGCTGCTGTCCTGACGCAAAAGGGAGAAGATGGCAAGGAGCGTCCCATCACGTTTTTGAGTCAGGTGATCAATTCCCATGAAGAAATGTATAATTTCATTGAGCGTCAGGTGCATGCAGTAATGAAATCACTAAGGAAGTTCAAGTAGTTCATCTCTCAGAGCCGAGTCATAGTTTATGTCATTCACCTCGATGTGCGTAATTTCATTATCCAAGGAGAATTGGGAAGTAAAAGAGCTAGTTGGGTGAAAAAAATATAGGAGTTTGATATCGATATCAAGCCCACAAAATTGGTTCGCAGCCATGCATTGTGTCAAGAATTGGAAAAGAGCACAGTCGCTGAAGTGACAGAATCTCAGAGGGATGACTTACCAGCCAAAGAATGCTTCGCTAACTATGAAGAAGATGAGAAGGATTGGGTCAGTGAGATAATTTTCTATTTCAACATCGGAAAGTGTCCTTCGCATCTAAATGCGTCACAACGAAGACATTTTAGGATGCAGTCCTCCAAATACACTCTGTGCCCTGAAGGCATGTTTTTTAGGAACATTGATGGTGTCCTTCTTAAGTGCATCAAATATGATGATAAAAGGAGAGTCCTGGGAGAATTCCATTCAAGACTATCGGGAGGTCACTTTGTAGGAAGAACAACGACGTTAAAGATCATTAGGGTGGGTTATTATTGGCCCACACTCTTTGCGGATGCCTTCGCAGTTTGCCGTAAATGCGATTAGTGTTAGAGGTTTACCAGCCAAAACAAAAATGCTACAATGCCCCTTCATCCGATACAAGTAGAGACACCCTTTCAAAAATGGGGGTTGGATTTTATAGGAGTTGTATCACCAAATTCCTCCGCGGGACATAGGTTCATCCTGACAGCAACAAACTACTTCACCAGGTGGGCCGAAGCGATTCCTACCAAACATGCAGATTAAGATACTGTAGTCGCCTTCTTGGAAGGATTGATCACTAGGTTTGGTATCATCAAAGAAATCATCACAGAAAATGGCCCTAGCTTCATAGGTGCTAAGATCAATGATTTCCTCTACAGGTATGGGATATATCATAAAGTATCCTCCAATTATTATCCACAAGGCAACGGCTTGGCAGAATCCACCAACAAGACTCTATTGAGAATGCTAAGGAAGATCATAGAGACGAACAAAAGGACTTGGCATCTCCTTCTAGATCAGGCCTTGTGGGCCGATAGGATTTATATCAAAAGATCAATCAAAACTTTGCATTATGCTCTAGTCTATGGCAAGGAGGCCATCTTACCCATCCATGTTGAGATCCCTGCACTACGGTTGTTAGAAGCAGAATATGGAGTTATTCCGATGGAGAACAGGTTAGCTTAGCTGCTACGACTGGAGGAGGATCACGAAGAAGCATACCAGGACTTCGCTAAGCATACTCAGGTCATCCCAGACTGGTTCAAGAAAAAATCATTCGATCGCACATTCAATGTGGGAGACCTGGTATTGAAGTGGGATTCTTGGAAGGCCAAGCATGGAAATCATGACAAGATGGATGCCTTTTGGGATGGGCCATTTGAAATTATGAAAGTATGTTCGGCCAATTCATTCATCCTCAAAGATGCAGATGGACAAGTTTTGTCGATCTCTGTCAATGGTCTTCACCTGAAGACTTTTCATCGCTAAAGATAATTCTTCTCTAAATATATATATATATATATATATATATATATATATATATATATATATATATATATATATATATATATATATGTGTGTGTGTGTGTGTGTATATATACTTCTGTATATAATTTGCATTTGTATATACATTCTCTTCCAAGATCACAAAGCCAAGTACCACTTCCAAATCTTCTTCGGAGACTTCTGATGTGAAGTAGCAAGTACAAAAGGTTCGCTGCGAAGAAGGTAACCAAAGGCAAAATTCTGCGAAGCAGTTTTCAAAAGGAGAGCTTCGCACCCGAAGTATTTTTGGTAGCTACTTCGGGCAGCATTCTTGCAAAGTGGATTATAAGGGGCTCCTTGCGAAGCATGTTACCCAAAAGGAAGCCGAACCAAAATCCGAACGAAGGCATGAAAAGAGCTTCGCACCCGAAGTATTTTGAGTAGCTACTTCGAGAATTTTTTTTGCAAAGCAGTTTTCAAAAGGGAAAACTTCGGCAACCCTCAAAGACAAAGCAGCAACACGGTGAAGAAGAAGTACTTCGGGCTCAAAGCATCAAAAAATAGTTTGAACCAAAGGTTCATCGTGAAGCATTTTTAGCATCAAGTTCCTCTTCGTCGAGCCAAGCGCGCGCGAGGTGGAGAATTCAAAATGAGCCTCAGAGAACATGCCAACAACGACCTTGAAAAGAGTACAAAGTGGACGAATTTAAGGAAAAGGGTTGGTGGAGCACTTCCCGAGATGATCGAGTCAAAAAAAGGGAAAGGAAAAGCTCACACTAAGGTACGAGGTAGCAGTGGGTGGCGTCTTCAGTACGAAGTATAATCATCAAAGCATGCAGCCCTGTGTACCACGTAGTTGCAAAAGCGGTTTGAGAATATGGCAGCTTCCATCGTTCGAAGTACAAATTTAATTTTAGTAGGTGCCATAAATTCAGGTGGTTGCCTTTTTAGGCTATAAAAGCGAGTTCTTGGCAAGAGGGAAGTTATTTTTCCATCAGTTAGAGCTAAACTAAGAGCCTTCGGATATTCTACAACTCTCCCATATTTTGCGTCTGGCCATTCGCATTTAAGCACCCTGCATCAGGAACTCTACTGTTGTCCATAACAACATGGGAAAGAAGAACTCTAAGGAAAAGAGAAAAGAGTCCGAAGTTGCAGGCCCCGAAAAGACAAAGAAGGGGAAGGATGAGAAAAAGCACACCCCGAAGAAGTTAAATACTCCCCTTCGACCCAAAAAATAGCCAATGGAAGAGGGGGATGACTCAGAAGAAGAATAACTTGTGGAGCCACCAATTGATGGGTGGGAAAGAATCTAAGACATGCAGCTCTCGAAGGGTGTATCTGATCTTCGACACACCATAGAATTCATGACAAGCAGGCTCACGCTAGAAAATAAGAGAGCTGCTGCTTATTACTCCCAGATTTATTGGTTCTTAACACCGCCTGCTCACCATTGTCCTGAGTTGATCTACACCATCGCACAAAATTACCAACCTGCTACCAGGCAGGTGTTAGATGCTTCGGGACACAAGCTATTCTCCATCCTGAAGGAAGATGTACAAGTAGCCTTCGTGCCGCAGCAGGGCCCGCCCAAGGGCTATTCTATTTGCAATGTCCTCCTAAATGAACAAATGGAGAGATTCACCTCCAACAGCCACATATTGAAGTTCCTACGGGAGAATCTCAAGAGTGGGCTGCCTTCAAACAAGCTGCCCCAGATGCCCTTACCCTTGGAGGCCTTCAAAAATACGGATATTTTTTCTATCATTGCATGGGTGGCGGGCTTGTCAAAAGATACTTCAGTACAGCCCTGGCAGGTGTCTCTGGCCGAATGCATTTCAAGAGGGGAGTTTTATGCCCCTGACGCTTCAAGGCCAAACACCAACCCAATTTTCTTTGATTTGGCAGAATGGGTGGCCTGAACCTTGCATACAAGGCTCGCTAGCATGAATAATTCAGCAACAGGCCAGTACTTCTCACCCTGTTCCTTTCTTGTCTGGTTGTACTTCTACCAGGTTCATAAGCATTTTCCCCATATCGCCATCTCCCCAAGTGGCAAGGATGGAAATCCTCTGCCAGTGTACCAATGGACTCCCCTCTTATTGAAGGAGAATTTTTATTATTCTTTTAATCAATAATTTTTGGGACCCGCCATGCATTTGTTGAAAGGGTCTTCTCCTCGAGTACCACTCAGTTTGAGAGATAGAGTGGTGCTGGGGAAAAAGGGAGATGTCTTCCAATTGACACAGGGACTGGTGATTCACATATTCGGCTTCATTAGGAAGCCATTCCTATTACCAGTCTACCCCTCAGAATATCAGTTTGCATTGGAGGTCGCTCGACAGAGCGACTCTACAAATGCAATATACGGTCACGGCCATAAGTGGGCACATACCTGTGATTTCCCCTTCAGGATGGGGTAATCGAAGTCTTTGCCCTAAAACAGGGCATGTTCTTGGAAGAAAGGCTTGCCTACTTCGTCCTACTCCAGATTCCTTAGTAGTGGCTCTACGATCCTTTGGGCGTGATGAAGGATCATTTAAAATTCAAGAGCTTCCACATCTGCCCTCACCCCAAAGTTGTGGAACAAAGGAACAACCCCAATGGAAAATATCTGGAATGGCATTTAGAAAGGATGAGGACATTGCCTCCATGGCATGAGTTCTATCCTATAGAGGTTAAGTACGACCCAGATCAGCATCCCCTCCCGACTCCAGGCTCCACCTTTTGGAAAAAGGCAAGGGACGATTTGAAGGAGGAGGTAAAATACTGGAGCGAGGAAAAGCTTCGGGAATGGTGGACAATGAGAGTCCATCGTCAAAAGACAAACTCCTATGGACTCTTAGCATCGGATAAAGACTTTGCAATTCTTTATGACTCCAATGTCGAAACCTGGAATTCGATATCCTTTGCAAATTTTATTCCCCCAGCTACCCCAGGATCAAGCGAAAGCCCAGGAGGCGCTAAGGATGTTTCGAAAGAAGAAAAGGAAGCAAGCATCAAATAAGTAGAGCAACCATTGGAGAGGAAGAAAAGGAAGAGGCAAGAGCAAGTTCAAATGCCTCCGAGCCATCCAAAGCGCCCTCACATGAAACTTTTAGGTACTCTTGTTGGATCCCCTACATCGGGCCCAGCTGAGGCAAACATTGAGGACACAGGGGCACCAAGTGCTGAAACGGTCTCCAAAATAGATATCATCGATGTGGAGGAACTCCTCCAATAAGAGAAGGACCCTGGAGCAGAAGTTGTAGAGGTCGGGAGTGATGAGGCCCAAGAGACACAAGAGCCGACCACGCAAGAAGTTACCATAGTCGCTTTGCCAGGAGGGCACGTAGGTATGCACTCTCTTCCCTTCGCTTTGGTCTTTGACACATCCATGGTAGTCCTGAGTGGAAGCCCTCATCAGTCTCTCCTTTCCCCACAGAGTCAATCCCCCACTTAGAAACTGCCCATTGCTAGCCCAATCCTACATAGCCCCACTCCTCTCGAGTCGTATGACCAAGATAAGCCCGCTGAAACCACTTCATAGTCACCAAGCCCCATAGCCCACTCTCCCATAGCTCAAAGCATAGTCTCGCTCGCCAAAGCCCCTGCTACACCTATCCCCGAGTCGTCAAGCGAACTTGTCCCTGCTAGTTTTTTATATTTGTTTACACCTTTGGCTGGAGATTCAGATTTCTCTAAAACAGACCTATCTTCAATAAAGGAGCGCCCTATGGCTGAAAAGCTACTCTTAGCTCAACAAAATACATAGAAGATGTTAAAAGAGGCGAGGAAGAAAAGAGGGAAATCTCTGGCTCAAGTTGAAAAATGTGCAATTTTTGACCTGAAGGGCGGAAAGTTGCATAAGGTGAAGAAGGTCCCTAAAGTCCAAAAGCCTCTGGACGAAATGACTCCAGTCGACTACGACTACCAGGAGAAGACCAAGGACTTGGAGCATTTAAACATAGATGATGAATCCGCATCCATGCATGTCAGGGACAAAACTTTTAGAGCACATGCCAACATTGCCAACCAACACAGGTTTGAAGCAGAAAATGCCAACATCAAGTTGGAAGAAGAGCTAGCTAGGATTCGCTCTGAGCTGGAGGATTCGTAGAAGTAGGGCAAATTGCTCAAAAGGGAAACACATGCCCTCAAACAACAAATTCTACAATTTCAAACTTCGATCGAGCAACAAGCACAAAAATAGGCTGAAAATGAGCTAAAGGCCAAAGAGCTCGAGAGCAAAATCTTGCAGTCCCAACAGTAATTATACCAAAAAGCAAATCTGGAGCTGTTCGAAAAAGGTAGGATCAAGGAAATCTGCTCTCACCTACTTAAGGGTTTCAGATCTCGGGCCACCAGTGCCCTATCAATTTTAATTTGTCACCGAAGCTCAGCATGCCATCGCTAAGAAGGGACCAATGGTGGACGAGGTGATTCAAAAAATTAAGAAGTGACTTAAGCTTGCCTTTGAGGTCCAAAGCATCAGATATCAAGACCTACAGGTCACTGCTATGAGTCGAACGGCTATGGATTGGTCTACTGCCCAAGCCACTATTCATGCTTTCTTTTCCAAGGTGAAAAAAGCACAAAAGGCGAAAGACCTCCTTGATATATTTGAGCAGGAGCAGCGCACATCAATGAGTTACTTTGAAGACCTTTCTTCTTTGGGTTTCTCGAGTTTCACAGATGATGATGGGAACCTTCTCACCAGGGAAGAACTAAAGTCGGTGTGGCTCCATTTTGAAAGTGACGTCTCCGAAATTGATGAGTGGGAAGAGCCGGTCACGGAGGGACAGGTCACGAACTTCATCTTGAGGCATTGCAAAATTGTGACTTGCCTGAATGACCTAGGTGCAAGGATCAAGAACGCCGACATAGGGCAGATTGATCAATTCTATGTTCTGGTCAAGGCACTCAAAGACCAAGAATCATTTCAGAAAGGGGTCTGGGCTCATGTTCGCCGAACTATAAAGAAAATCCATGACCGCCTTATCCCATCACCACAGGAGGAGGCCATGCCAACAGATGAAGGAGCAAAGGAGGAAGAAGAAGCATAAGAAGAGGGAGAATAAGAACCAGCTGCAGAGGCACTCCCAAAGGAAGAAGGAGGAGAAGGATCGAGAAAAGACTCTGGCCCAATGGATCAAAGTTAAAGGGTCCTCCCATCGAGATGAGTTCGTTGCCTCGGGAGCCGCCAAGAATGTTGACAATTTTGTCACATTTCTCAAGGGGTAGAAAAGAAACAAGTTTTGTATAGTGTTGTGTAAAGTTTTTGCTTTGTTATTTTTATTTTGAAAAGTTGCAGCAATTTTGGCTTTCAAAGCCACCCCTTTGTATAAAAAGTAGAAAGAGAAAAAGCTTCGCTACCGAACAAGCTAGAGAAAAGAGCTTCGCCAAAAAAAAATGAAACCACTTCGCACCCGAAGTATTTCTAGCGCTACTTCGGGTGAAAATTTTGCGAAGTAGTTTTACCAAAGAAAGAGATTCGCACCCGAAGCGCTTCCAGCATTACTTCGGGTAGGATTTGTTGCGAAGTAGTTTTTTCGAAGAAAAATGCAAGAGGACCGATGAAAAGGGCTTCGGGCCCGAAACATTTCAAAACACTGCTTTGGGCGGAAATCATCCGAAGCGGCATTTAGGAGAGCAACTTTGCCGAAGGAGAAAAGTCTAGGCCATGATTCAAGTTTGACCAAGGTAAAAGGACTTCGGGCCCGAAGCATTTCCAACAACTACTTCAGCTAGAGGACCAGCGAAGCAGAACCCAAAGAAGCATTGAAGAATCCTTCGCCAAAAAATTATCGAAACATCTACTTCGGGCCTCTTCACGCCCGAACCATTTCTGCTTCGGCGGAAACCATAACGAAGTATTCACTTCGGCTAACTTTTGCCTGAACCATTTCTACTTCGGTGGAAAATCTAGCGAAGCATTCACTTCGACGAGTTTTCACCCGAAGCATTTTCTACCGAAGTTCTGGCAACCAAGAGAAGCAAAGCATTTTGAAGGCAGGAATGTGTTTCGGCCAAAATCTCTTCGAACCATAATTTTGAAAGAAGATCGCAGTGAAGCATTTCTCCAAGGCATCAGCGAAGCAGTTTTGTCAGCGAAGCAGCAAGGACGAAGAAGACCATTTTGCGAAGGAGATATGCTTCGGCACAAACCATCCCCGAAGCAGTTTTGTGAAGCTCAGTTTTGTGAAGTATAATCCAAGGAGGAGTTTTGCTTTGGCCCAAAACCATTGCGAAGTGAAGTGGTGAATGAAAACTTAGCGAAGCGCTTCACGGGCACACGTTCCAAGTCGGGTATCTTCCCGAGGCAGCAAGTGCCTCATAAATGCAATTTTTCTTGCCCAACAAGCCCGCTGCTCATTTTTGGCAATTAGAAGCGAAGTATCAAGCCATGATGGGGGAACTATTTGCTAGAAAGCTGCTGTAACTTGATGTCCTACGATTAATACTAAGAGGATTTGAGCTTAATTCTTCTCTTTTATGCTGCCTTCTGTGCTTGATTCTTTTATCTCTCCTCGTTTGTATGTTGGATGCTGAATCCTGTGTCTGATGTGTGATCGGGGACAGTGTCCTAAAACTCATTTTGAAGGATACATAGGAGTTGAAAGACGTCTTATTAACTTTATTTTATGCTGCCTGCCTTGCTTGATTCTTTTATCTCTCTTTGTTTGTAGACTGAGATGTTGAACTCTACGTCCGGTGTGCGATCGGGGACAGTACCCCAAAACTCGTTCTGGAGGATACATAGGAAGGCTAATATTATGTCTCTTTGGTTTTACTCTTGGTGTTCTTTGCTTCTATTCAAGTTGCTAGTTGGTGATCGTGCTTCCTATTCTCTCCCACCTTACATCACCAATCTCTCTTCCCTTATCCTTTTTTATTTATTTCTCTAACCCTAACCCCTTTTATATTTTTCTTGCACTCTTATCTTCAAACACCCAAGTAGATTAGTATAGGAGCCGACCTTTCTCCGGAGATTGGCACGAGGGGCATCTCTTCCCTTCGGCCTTTCAATGTTGGTCCAGGTCTAGGGCGCATACATTTACCCAAAACCCTTACCTAGGCAGATTTGGTGACCAACAATAACCACTTGCCATTCATGATTCCCACCAACTATGACTCTCTGGTTCTGTTGCAATGACCTTATGGTTGAGCCCATAATTACTGTTGATATTTCTTGGAATTAATTCCTCTCCATCAATCTCTCAATTGAATCTGGTTCAATAGGATGCTTATGGAATGTTCTGGGCTGTAAGTACTTTCTGTTTGACTTTTCTAGCATCAGTTGCAGCTTTCCCTATTTATTAGATCACGTGCATTAAATTTCACCAAAAATCCTTGAGGGAGGTAGAAGTTTAATTATGGTCGTAGATCTATCCATCGAACGACTAGAGCATTGCTTCCTATTTACATGATGGAAAGGAAGGAGGTAAAGTGCGGCTCTTAGTTCTTCTATATTTTTGTCTTTTCTCAACGCTTCTCAACTTTGGCATTTTCTCAACGCTTTCCCAACTTTGAATTTTTCTCAACGCTTTCCCAACTTTGACTTTTTCTCAACACTTTCCCAACTTTGACTTTTTCTCAATGCTTTCGTGTTTATCCGGCTCATGCGAAGGAATAAAAGCATGAATTTTGTTCTATATTTTTGCCTTTTGTTGGCACTTAAATTTTTCCTTATATTAGAACTTCTAAATTTTAGGCCTTTTCTCAGAGTTTTCGGTTTGCGCTAATTATGTGAAGATGGCCGAGAAGTGTAGCTTCTGTGACTTCTTTATTTTCCTTTCTTCTTAGCGCTTCTCAAAGCATAGGGATTTTTCTACCATATTTTGGATGCACACTTGATACAAGGAAGTTTGAGAAGCACGATCTTTCTAGACTTCTCATTTTTAGCTTGATTTTAGTGCTTTCTCACTTTTCACCTTTGCACAGTACTTTTCAATTTTTAAACGCTCTTCACTTCTGCACGGTGGATACAAAGAAAATCAAGAAGTGCACCCTTTGCCATTGTTCTTACTTTTGAGCCAATTTTAGTGCTTCTCAAATTTGGGCAATTTGTAGCACTTTTGCGTATCCATTACATACTTTGCCAAATTTTGGACTAAGTATGAATGTAGTATTTTTTGGCCTACATTATTGGCGCCTCCTAGGGAATCTTGCTCATAATATTTTGAGAACTTAGATCCTTATTCATTGGGTTTACGGAGTTGATGGGATGAATGATTTATGGAAAGAAAAATAGGAATGAGATGAAAGGTATGATTCGAGATGCGTGGGAATGGATGGAGGAGTGGAGTGGGTAGGGATTTGTGAAATGATATGGATGGAAATGAATGGTGAACTTAGACTCAACATCATGGCTCAAAAATTGCTCCTTCATGACTACTAACTTCTTGATTAGAGACAAAACATCCAATAGCTGATAGTCATGAAGAAACTATTTGTGAGGTAAAAAATGATTCTTAATTTTTAAGAGGGTTTCTCTTATAGGCTACTTCTTAGCAATCTTCCAAGCCATGAGCATGAGACTTTATACATCTTCATACTTTATTTATTTCTTGACTGTTGTCATACTACAATTTTTTTATCAAAAATGTGTTTTTAACAGGTCTCTTGTTTAGACCAATTTATCCATTATGCCCTTCTTTGTCATATTCTCTTAGGTGAACCACTTTGATCTCTAGTTTTTTAGGGATGATTTCATGGATTTCATCATCTTCTTCATATTATCTAACTTCATCATTGATTTACTCTTCCCATGATTTATGGTATTCATTATTAGACCTATTTTCATCAGACTCATTCCCTTCACTTTCCTCTGTGGCAGCATTGATATCATCATTGTCTTCCTCACTAAGTAGTTGGGTAACATGGCTTAGTGCACTTGAGGCTTGTTCCCATATATTTTCTAGAATTCTAGGCATCAATGATATGTTTCGATGGAGTCTCTATAGGCTGGACAACCTCTTGTGGGATGGTTCAAAACCACTATTTCCCAATTCAGAGATAACATCTTTTACTTTTGTCAAGTTCTTGATTAGTTGGATTACTTGTTCCTGCTGGATTGGTTCAGTCCACCTTTCTATTTCAGAGTCATATTGTATGATGGAATCTATACAACTTGATAGTATTGCTTCTTCGATGAATTGATGATCTTCTCCAAAGTAGTCGGGGAATCCCAACTACCTAAGGTGGGAGAGTTTGCTCATCATCTTGTTAGTCTTCTCCTCCAGCTTGGATAGCAGTTGTAGACCTTTCCACAACAACTTATTTTTATCCAGGATATCCTTGGCTATTCCCTCAGCTATATACCATTGCCTATTTGAAATGAGTCTGACCATGACTCTAGACTTGGTCTTTGCTAGCTTACAATTTTTTTTTGTTGGAGCTATCTTATGTTGAAACTCATATTTAACTTTCTTAAGGGTTTTCCTTGCACTCACCAA
Organism: Wollemia nobilis; assembly: GCA_028583015.1. Lineage (NCBI taxonomy): Eukaryota > Viridiplantae > Streptophyta > Pinopsida > Araucariales > Araucariaceae > Wollemia > Wollemia nobilis. The sequence goes on from JAQPPZ010001127.1 coordinate 875,206, forward strand.
TTTATTTGTGGTTTTTTATAAAAATACAAAGATTGGATTATCTTCTACACTTTTTAATTTGATATCTGACCACACCCTTCTTTAAGTTTGCTTTACGGTTTCTTTGGAAAACCTAGAAGGTCTGGCTCTTTCTGATAATAATTGCTGATTTACCTAATTATTCTATTCTATACGAGTTGATACATGGGCCTTGAGACCCTCTATTTGTTCTCTTAAATTAGCTATGTATTATATTTACATCACCACTCCTTCACCTCGTCTCTAAGAGAGTTGGCCAAGTCTTCATGTTCTCTGAGAGAGGTCTCTAGTTGCTCTATTCTTCATTTTAGCTCTTTATTTTCCTCTCTTCTAACATATCCTTGCAAGAATATTGTATCCATGTGAGCTTTGGCCATTACCAACTCATCAAAATATGGTAGCTACATGATATCTACAAACTTTTTGACTATCTCATAGTCTTCCAACGTCATCTCCCTTCTTGGTTTCTTCACTTTAGGAGTGACAGTGTATTTTGTCCTTTTTTTGGACATTGGGTCAGTGACCACAATCTTTATTTTATTGCTACCTCTTCAGAGTCCTTTACCATCTGCTCATTCCACTAGGCTACTGCATTGAAGGTCGTTTCTTCTATTCTCTATTTTTGAGCTACATCAGAGTCCGTGGTGGGAATAGATGTGGTGATCAAGGATGATCCCAAACTTATAGAGGTAAGTGGAGAGGTCAAAATAGTGGATTATTGGTGTGAAGGAGTAGTTATCATAACCTCTATTGATGCAGGGGGAGGAAGCGATTTTGTGATTTGTGGACCTACCGATATGGTGGATAGAATTATGGGGGGTTCTTGCGACTGTGAGAGTGGGATTCCATTAAAAACTAATGGATGTTGTATGGATGGAGTTGAGATGGTTGTAACAACATGGGGTGATACAAGAGGGGGAACCTCTACTGATGAGACATGAATTTTAGAATGGGAGGGGAGATTCTCTTGGGAACTTAGAGGTGAAATATTAGGAGGAGAAGAGATAGAAAATGTACTTGGGTCCCTTTGTAGGGAATGATGCACATATTCACCTGTGCTTGATTGCTCGTTTGATGGAGCCTGAATCTGCTCTTCTTCTGTTCCTCTTTCCTCTGCTTCTTGTTTCTCTCCCTATGGTATTACAAAGAGGGCTACCATGGATTATGACCCAAAGAAGTCTACCATAGATTTCTCTATTTTAATAGGATATTGACTATGCGATTATGGAGCACTAGGCTATTCTTATCATTTAGGGGAGGTAGAACATGTGAATCTCACCATATAAGTCCTTGACATGATTTTTTCTTGATTACCTCTGTACCTAGATTCCACATAACCTTCAGTAGATGCTCCTAGACCAATATTTATGGTCCTTTCTCGATCAAGATAGAACTTGCATTGCCTGACTCATTAGGCCTAGTACCCCCCCTTGGTACCCTTACCTTTGCATTAGGTGAGCACCTGGTCCATATGTTTGTAATTCCCCTATTAGGGATTGGAAAGCAACCTGTTTGCTTTTTCCAATAGGGATCTCTTCTGTAGTACTCCTAGTATGTTGAGGAGAGGACAAGGATGTTTGAATGGTGAAAGGTCTTAGTATTGCCCTGATGGCCTATTCATTACTTGCCTCCTTTATTGGTCCAATAGGCCTCTTGAAAATTAGTGCTATTAACTTTTTGGTTCCCTACCAGGTGTTGGCATGTGCATCATAATAGTCTTCAAACATCCTATCAGTTTTTATGAGATATTTGGAGCTTATGCTATTTGTTTCTACCCGTATTTTATAAAATTCAAACAATTTTGTAGAATTCCAAGTATTTGTTTTCACCAAAGCTTTAACATCATCTTCTATAAAAACATACATTGGGTGATTTTATAGATCATAATCTACTACCTAATCATAGAAGTCTCTCCAGGGGGTAGTGCCTCCATATGTTGAACATCCCAATCTAGTTCATATTTTTCCTCATTGTTTTTTAATTTCTCGATGTGGGGATGAAGAGTTCATTTGAACTTACTTTCTCAGAGAATTATTTTCTGGATTGTACCTCCATCTGTGAGGAAGTTCTACTAAACCCATTTCTCACATGTACCTGATAATAATTTTGTGTTGTCCTTTACCAACCACTATATCATTCACATTTAAGGGATAGGTGCAGGTGCCCTTCCTGCCCTTGGCCATTCCAAATATGATGTTAGTATAATATTTCTGGTGATAATATTCAAGAGCAAAATTTTGTTCAGTGACATAGTGAGGTAGGACAAAATATTTCTTAGTGAAACCATACACATGAATGATTGTCCGTCATGACCCGTTACCCTCCTACATTATTTAAAGGATATTAATTTATCTTGGGGATCAATTAATGCCTGATAAAAAGGGCATAGACCCTAAAGAATCCTACAAAAATTCTAATAAAATAATTTTATGAAGGATAGGAAATATTAATTATCTTTTAGAGAAGATAATTAATTATAAATTAATTATGAGGACTTGTGAAAAGATAAAATTGTGGAATTATCTTTTACAAAATTATAACAATATAGTAAATTATGTCTACACAACCTAGTGGACCCAATTTATATGGGACTTAAAAGGACTATAGGATTTTTAAAATTATATAAGCTATCCTATCTATTGGGAAATACCCATATGGCTTCCCTATATTGGTGGAAATTAAAAGGGAGATCCCTTACCCTATCAACAATAGTTCTAAATTTGTATCCATTCTATGCTTAATAGTATGGGTTTTGTATTTGTCCCCTTTAAAAAAAAGGGACACAAAACAAAAGTAAGGTCACTCACCTTATCTCTAGTGGACCCTTTAGTGACATGATAAGTCTTAAGGGGCCCAAGGTATCTTTTTAATAATTAAATAATGAAACCACTATTTGGCCATAAGTGGAGAAATTTCCCTATAAATAGAGGACACCTTGTGAAGAATGGGGGAAGCTAAGAAATCTAGAAAACCCTAGGGAGTATGCTCTCCACCTTGGTGGATCGAAAACTAGAAGGTTTGAAGGATTTTTCCTAGTTTAAGGAGGATTAGCAAGAGCTTGGTGGCTAAGGGGTCAAGTACGCAAGGAAGGAGTAGAAGGAGATAAAGGCCAAGGAACTCCTACCATTCTAGATACTTTAGGTAAGATACTTATTATCCTTCCTTGTATTTATATTTTGTAGTGTTTATAAGGATTTTTAATGAAATATAGTTATTTCAATGATGTATGGAATTCCCCTTAACTGGACCTTAGATATCTATTGCTATATATATATATATATATATATATATATATATATATATATATATATATATAATACATAGGCCGAAAAGGCCATCGAATGGGATAAGCCTTGGAAGGTCCATATTAAGGGAGACCACCACCAAACTAGAATTTGATGGCCCGACTCGACCTTAGCAAAGTAGGAATTTCCATAACCACTATTAAGTGGTCAACTAATTAAAGGAAAATGCTTATTTTAATGGCATTACAATACCAAACCACAGTGAATGTGGGATGCCTATAGCAAAATGAGCCAAATGTGCTGCATCAAATGCATAGCACATGATGCCAAACAACCCCCTCGAGCCCTCCCACATAGAATTTTTAGAAAGACATTAGTGCCTTCATTTCGTTTACTCTCGCGAAGCGAAGGGAAGCCCTAGAGAAAGAAACCTGAGAATATTTTGTAAATATAAAAATAGTAGGGGAATTAGAGGTAAAACTGAGCCATATTTTGGCAAGATTGAGTAATCCATCCGACTCTCATATTTGACACCACTCCCAGCTTTATAGCTTTTTGATCATCCATCCCTACAAACCCAAAGAAATCAGTGGAGGTCATAAGATTTGGAGTTGCGGGGAATCGAACCCTATGCCTCTTTTTGGAAATTTGAGGTAAATTGAGGCATTTTATGTTGCCATTTATGTCACATGTATCATTGATGTCACATGGATCACATTTGGTTTTGGTGGCCAAAGTATTTCATAAATAAGCATTTATGATATTTCAGAGAGCATGGATATATACAGGGTTTTTGTGAAAACCAAGGTAGGAAAAATAAAAGGTTTTATTTAAAACTATGGATGGTAGATTTGAAATGGGTTTTTCTTAAAACCCATGTTGGCTTTTCGTTTCATTGAAAAAGGTGCCCCGAGAGATGGAGATATTCAATTTTGAATATTTAGTTTAATTTTTAATTTTTAATTTTTTTACATGGTGGAATCGGTAGCCGCCACGAATCTAGGCAGGCTGTCCATATTTTTATGGCCACCATAGTATTATGTGTTGTCTCCCGAGGCACTAGATCTTTGCGAGTCCACCTATAACGCAGCAAAATCATAAACTTACGCCACAAAAAACCAAGAAGGGAAAGCGTCGCCAGCGAGGCCCGAGATTTGAACCTTGGACCTCCGACCCTCTTATGGGGTTTGGATGAACCAATTGGTCTACACCTCGGACCTTAAATTTTAATATTTAAAATTAAAATTAAAATTTTGAATATTTAAAATTAAAATTTTAATATTTAAAATTAAAATTAAAATTTTAAAATTAAAATTTTAAAATTAAAATTAAAATTAAAATTAAGTCAGCACCGACGTCATCATCAAAAAGGTAATTAAAATTAAAAGCATCGACGTTTGTGAAATTAAAGGGAAGGTTGCATATATATGCAAAGGCTTTTTATTTTAAAAGCCTTGGAATCGAATGGAGGGCATATAAGACGGAAGCGCTGAAATCCTTCGTGTGATAGCGTGGTCCAACGACGAGCTTGGGAAGTGCGAAGTTTTTGCTTGTGGAAGAGACGAGGTTTCAATTCCCATGGGTTTGATTTGTGAGGAGGAGATTTGGCCCATGTTTTTTATGTGAGCAAGGGGAGAAGAACAAAGGAGCATTTTGTGCTCTTCGTCCTATGCGAGCACATAGCTCGCATGGTCTTTGGCACCGCGGTTGAGGATTAGTGTGGGCAGAGACGAGGGTTCGATTCCCTCTAAGAGGCAAGTAAATATTTTATTAAATAAATTTTTATTGTTGCCTAATGTTGGAGGAATAAGGTGATGATGGTTGATTAAATTTTTATTTTGGAAGGCAAGTTTAAGAGTTGAAATGCACTTTTAGAAAAGAAGATATTTCTGGTATTTTCCTTTTATAAAAGTATATCATATTATATATCGTTGGAAAGCTTATTTCGAGGGCTATTTGACTAACTCATTTAGAAGGAGAAATAAGGTGTATGTAAAGAGATATTTCTATTTTTGTAAAGGGGTTCAAAAGTGAAGATTGTTTTGCTCTTTTTCAAAGTGTGTTGAGTGTGGCAGATTTCCAAAGGGGTTCTTCACTTCATAAAAAGGTATGGGCACATTCTCCTATTGATTGATTATGGTGGTTGATTTCTGAAATATCATTGGAGAGAAAAGGATTGTTTGTGGTTTCCTTTTCAAAAATAGATGGTTGAATGCTTCAAGGTTTTCTGGTTTGAGAGTTGTGTTTAAACCTTGTTTATAAGCATTGTTGTTGAAGCCCATTGATTGTGAAATGAACTTGAACTTAAGCTAGAGAAGAACATGAGTATCATTGTTATGTGAGACTTGTGATTGAGCATTGTTGGAAACATTGTGAGATGGTTGATACATGCTTGGACTAGGGTTTGTGAGAAAGGATTGATCCTTGAGGTGATTGGTTGAGTTGAGTTGATTAAGCCTAGTCAAGTGGATGCATGTGGTTGTTCAAGTTCCTAGAAACAAACTATTCAATATTCTGATTTGAGTTGAGATTGGGATTTGAGTATAGAACATATTGAGTCTCTAACAATTCTCTTTATGATTCTATGAGATTGATTTGAGTTGAGATTGGGATTTGAGAATAGAACATATTGAGTCTCTAACCAATTGATTTGATTGAGATTGGGATTTGAGAAAGAAATATTGAGTTTAACAATTTATGTTTATGTAAAAAAAAAACTTTATTCTATGAGATTGATTTGAGTTGAGATTGGGATTTGAGTATAGAACATATAGAGTCTCTAACAATTCTCTTTATGCTTCTATGAGATTGATTTGAGTTGAGATCATTGTGGATCATTGCTATCATCATTATAGAGTGCATTACCATTCATTGTTGAGTTCATTATTTGCCTTCATAGATTTGTGGATGAGATTTGAGTGCTACTTGAGCATGATTGATTGAGCCTTTGAGAAGGCCTTTGGGATAGATTTTTTGGACAGATTTGTGGTAGTTTTTGTGTATGATTGATTGAGCCTATTGAGAAGTTTTGGACAAGTTCTTGGTGAGCTTGTTGAGCAGTTTTGGACAAGTTCTTAGTGAGCTTGTTGAGCAAATTTTGGACAAGTTCTTGGTGAACTTGTTGAGAGCTTGTTGAGCATTTTGGACAAGTTCTTGGTGAGCTTGTTGAGCAGATTTTGGACAAGTTCTTAGTGAACTTGTTGAGCAATTTTGGACAAGTTCTTGGTGAGCTTGTTGAGCAGATTTTGGACAAGTTCTTAGTGAACTTGTTGAGAAGATTTTGGACAAGTTCTTGGTGAACTTGTTGAGAAGATTTGTGCAAGTTCTTGGTGAGCTTGCTAAAGTAGATCAATGTGTTGCCTACCTGAGAAGATTAGTGTGTTTCCTACCTAAGTAGATCAATGTGTTGCCTAGCTGAGCAGATCAGTGTGTTGCCTAACTGAGTAGATCAATGGATTGCCTACCTAAGCAGATCAATGTGTTGCCTACCTGAGTAGATCAGTGTGTTGCCTAGATGAGTAGATCAATGGATTGCCTACCTGAGCAGATCAATGTGTTGCCTAGCTGAGCAGATCAATGGATTACCTACTTGAGAAGATTAGTGTGTTTCCTACCTGGGTATATCAATGTGTTGCCTAGCTGAGTAGATCAGTGGAGTGCCTACCTGAGCAGATCAGTGTATTGCCTATCTTTGAGCAGATCAAAGTAATCATTGTATTGGATAAGGATCCTTATTTCTATGTGAAATATTATAAGGATATTATCTTGTGGAGTACCCCACATTGGGGGAACCACGTTAAATCTTGTGTCTCAATTGTGTGTGGTGACTTGTGCTCTTGCTTACTATTGCTATCTGAGTTATTAATGCACACTGCTATATTTGGTTATTGCAATTAAGGACATTAATTGATATTGGTTTGGAAAGAAAGTAAAAAGTGGGTGCTATACTATTCATCCCCCTTCTTAGTATAAGCTTGTGTTCTTCAATTGGTATCAGAGCGGGTTCCTTCAAAAAGGCTAACAGCTTGAGGGCAGATTCTACAAGAACACAGATGGCTTCAAAGAATGGATCATCTACAAATAAGGCACCACTATTTGATAGTAACAATTATGCTTTCTGGAGCATGAGAATGAAGAACTACTTGATATCACAAGGATATGAGGTATGGCAGATGGTTGAAAAAGAGTATAAGGTTGAAGGTGATCCCGAGGTAGATAAGACTATCAGGAAACTGGTTGAGATCAATGCAAGGGCAATAAATTGCATTTTGAGTGGGCTACGTGAGATAAATTTTGCAAAGGTCATGGTATGTACTTCAGCTAATGAAATGTGGACCAAGTTGCGGAATACTTATGAAGGAGATTCCAAGGTAAAGTTGTCAAAAATACAAACTCATAGAAAAATATTTGAGGAATTAAAAATGGAATATTCTGAAGATATTTCAAAGTTTTTACTTCGAGTTGATGAGATTACTAACACCATGAGAGGCCTAGGATTTGAAATGAAAGAATCAGAAGTTACTCAAAAGGTTTTGAGATCACTTCCCATGAAGTATGATGCAAAATTTTCAGCAATAGAAGAAACAATGGATATCAACAAGCTAACAATGGAAGAACTAGAAGGTACTCTCACAGCTTATGAGATGAGGGTAAGTAAGCATCAGGCTCCAATAAAAGAGATTGCATTCAAGGCTTCAGAGAAAGAGAAAGGAAAGGTTCTAGAGATAGATAGAGATCCAGTTAATGATGAGGAAGCTAACTTCATCAAAAGGTATAAGGACTCAAGGAATTACAGAGACATAAGGAAAGTCAGATGCTACAAGTGTGGTGATCTTGGTCACTATGCACACAAGTGTCCACATGAAGAAAATAGTGATGATGAAAAATAGGGTCACAAAATAAAAGAAGATGGAAAGCATCAACATGACAAAGATGACAGATACAAGCAAAACAGGTATGAGAAAAAGAAAAATTTTAGTAAGGTAAAGAAATCTTACTACATTGTAGAAGCAAGTGATAGCTCAGATCACGGTGATAGAGACAAGTCAGATAATGAAAAGGAAGAACATCTATTCCTTGGAATAGAAGGTGAAAGAGAACAATGCTTTGTGTGTGGTCAAAGAGATCACAGATCAGGATATTGCAATGGATTCAGTGATAGTGAAGATGAGATGACACATCAAGGAAATATGTATGGTCAAAGAAATCATGAGAGTTTGTTTGCTATTGAAGATAATGATCTCAGTGATAGTGAAGATGAAGAAGGGTTTTTCTATGGGATAAGAGAAGTAGAAGAAGAACATTCACTCCAAACAGAAGAAGTTATACAAGAGATTATTGTAAGAAAGACATATGTCTCAGCTGATCTAAAGGAAGACTTCAATGATATCCATGAGCAAATACAAGAGGTTAAGGAGAATCTAAAAGAATTGAGATATTCCTTACTTGAGAAATTTGATCCATCACATGACTCAAAAGGTCAAGATATTTTCACTAAGAAGGAAACATGTATTTCAGAGGCTATAGAGATGGATGCCAATTTGCTACATGACACAAATAAAGAGAAAGAAGAGGAAGATTCCAAAGCACCAAAGGTCTCATATTTCAGGTTTGGGGAATCACACTCAAAAGGAAAGGAAGTTCTAAAAGATGAAAGCAAGGAAGCACCTAAGTTTTATGAAGAAAGTTTCAAAGTTCCTATGGCTCCAAATATTCAGTTTGGATCTTGTTTTGAGATAGGTGAATCAAGTTCAAAAGGAAAAGAAACTCTTGAAAAGGAAAGCAAGGAAGAAACTGAGGAAGAGGATTTAGATACTACAAAGAAGGTACAAGGATGCAATGCACAAGTTGAAAATGATCATAAGGATAATGGTCAAGAAAGGTATGAGGAACCAAGGCATGAACAAAAGGCTTTTCAAGGACATTGTTTTTCTTGTAATGGATTTGGACACGGGGCTATACACTACAGGGTCCATGGATCAAAGAAGTTTGATTTTTCTAGAGGAAACTTCAAAGGAAGAAGGTATGGTTTTTAGGGACATTGCTTCTTATGCAACAATATTGGTCATAGAGCTTCTCAGTGCAAAGAAAATGAGCAAAATGGTTTTGGTTTTAGAGCTACACAATTCAGAAGTCATGGTCATAATGGTCAGGAAAACAGAGCTTCACAATACAAGGTTCAAGAGAGGAATGGATATGGAAATTATTTCAAGAAAGAATTCAAGATATGGGCACCATCCAAAGGTTACAATATCAAGTGTTTTAATTGCAATAACTTTGGACATATTGCAAAATGGTGTAGGACTCAATTCCAAATAGGTTCAAGGCAAGAAGGTCAAACAAGTTCAAGACAAGAAGATCAAGTAATTCATCAAGAGAAGGATATCAGAAAAACATGGAAGGAAGTTGATAGAGGAAAGAACCAATGTAATATGGGAGTAAAAATACTCCCACCCCAAAATTGATCACCTCAAGAGAGAAGGTGGTGAGGGGGCTAAGCTTAAGAGTCATATATTTTAGCCCCATAGGTGTCCCTTTTGCCATTGATGTCAAAGGGAGAGAGATTTGAGTTAGGGGGAGCAGCCTCCAAAGAGAGCATTGAGTTAGGGGGAGCAGCCTCCAAAGAGAGTATTGAGTCAGGGGGAGCAACTTTGATTCTCAGAGATGGTTTTTTCAGTGATTGTGGTTTTTGCATTAGAGGTGTTGCCATCAATGACAAAGGGGGAGATTGTTGGAAATTTGAGGTAATTTGAGGCATTTTATGTTGTCATTGATGTCACATGGATCATTGATGTCACATGGATCACATTTGGTTTTGGTGGCCAAAGTATTTCATAAATAAGCATTTATGATATTTCGGAGAGCATGGATATATATAGGGTTTTTGTGAAAACCAAGGTAGGCAAAATAAAAGGTTTTATTTAAAACCATGGATGGCATATTTGAAATGGGTTTTTCTTAAAACCCAGGTTGGATTTTCGTTTCATCGAAAAAGGTGCCCCGAAGATGGAGATATTCAATTTTGAATATTTAGTTTAAATTTTAATATTTAAAATTTAAATTTAAATTTTAAAATTAAAATTAAGTCAGCGCCGACGTCATCATAAAAAAGGTAATTAAAATTAAAAGCGCCGACGTTTGTGAAATTAAAGGGAAGGTTGCATATATATGCAAAGGATTTTTATTTTAAAATCCTTGGAATCGAATGGAGGGCATATAAGACGGAAGCGCCAAAATCCTTTGTGTGACAACGTGGTCCAATGATGAGCTCGGGAAGTGCAAAGTTTTTGCTTGCGGAAGAGATGAGGTTTTGATTCCCATGGGTTAGATTTGTGAGGAGGATATTTGGCCCACGTTTTTGATGTGAGCAAGGGGAGAATATCAAAGGAGCATTTTGCGCTCTTCGTCCTATGCGAGCGCATAGCTCGCGTGGTCTTTGGCGCCGTGGTTGAGGATTAGTGTGGGCAGAGACGAGGGTTCGATTCCCTCTAAGAGGTAAGTAAATGTTTTATTAAATAAATTTTTATTGTTGCCTAATTTTGGAGGAATAAGGTGATGATGGTTGATTAAATTTTTATTTTGGAAGGCAAGTTTAAGAGTTGAAATGCACTTTTAGAAAAGAAGATATTTCTGGTATTTTCCTTTTATAAAAGTATATCATATTATATATCGTTGGAAAGCTTATTTCGAGGGCTATTTGACTAACTCATTTAGAAGGAGAAATAAGGTGTATGTAAAGAGATATTTCTATTTTTGTAAAGGGGTTCAAAAGTGAATATTATTTTGCTTTTTTTCAAAGTGTGTTGAGTGTGGCAGATTTCCAAAGGGGTTCTTCACTTCATAAAAAGGTATGGGCACATTCTCCTATTGATTGATTATGGTGGTTGATTTCTGAAATATCATTGGAGAGAAAAGGATTGTTTGTGGTTTCCTTTTCGAAAATAGATGGTTGAATGCTTCAAGGTTTTCTAGTTTGAGAGTTGTGTTTAAACCTTGTTTATAAGCATTGTTGTTGAAGCCCATTGATTGTGAAATGAACTTGAACTTAAGCTAGAGAAGAACATGAGTATCATTGTTATGTGAGACTTGTGATTGAGCATTATTGGAAACATTGTGAGTTGGTTGATACATGCTTGGACTAGGGTTTGTGAGAAAGGATTGATCCTTGAGGTGATTGGTTGAGTTGAGTTGATTAAGCCTAGTCAAGTGGATGCATGTGGTTGTTCAAGTTCCTAGAAACAAACTATTCAATATTCATATTTGAGTTGAGATTGGGATTTGAGAATAGAACATATTGAGTCTCTAACAATTCTCTTTTATCTCTTTGATTGAGTGATATTGGGATTTGAGAGTATAAACATATTAGTCAGTCTCTAACAATTTCTCTTTAAAAAGCTTCTATTGAGTTGAGATTGGGATTTGAGTATAGAACATATAGAGTCTCTAAAAATTCTCTTTATGCTTCTATGAGATTGATTTGAGTTGAGATCATTGTGGATCATTGTTATCATCATTATAGAGTGCATTACCATTCATTGTTGAGTTCATCATTTGCCTTCATAGATTTGTGGATGAGAATTGAGTGCTACTTGAGCATGATTGATTGAGCCTTTGAGAAGGCCTTTGGGACAGATTTTTTGGATAGATTTGTGGCAATTTTTGTGTATGATTGATTGAGCCTATTGAGCAGTTTTGGACAAGTTCTTAGTGAGCTTGTTGAGCAGTTTTGGACAAGTTCTTAGTGAGCTTGTTGAGCAGTTTTGGACAAGTTCTTGGTGAACTTGTTGAGAAGATTTTGGACAAGTTCTTAGTGAGCTTGTTGAGCAAGTTTTGGACAAGTTCTTGGTGAGCTTGTTGAGCAGATTTTGGACAAGTTCTTAGTGAACTTGTTGAGCAGATTTTGGACAAGTTCTTGGTGAGCTTGTTGAGAAGATTTTGGACAAGTTCTTGGTGAACTTGTTGAGAAGATTTTGGACAAGTTCTTGGTGAACTTGTTGAGCATATTTATGCAAGTTCTTGGTGAGCTTGCTGAAGCAGATCAATGTGTTGCCTACCTAAGAAGATTAGTGTGTTGCCTACCTGAGTAGATAAGTGTGTTTCCTACCTAAGAAGATCAGTGTGTTGCCTAGCTGAGTAGATCAGTGGATTGCCTACCTGAGTAGATCAATGTGTTGCCTAGCTAAGCAGATCAGTGTGTTGCCTACTTGAGCAGATCAGTGTGTTGCCTAGTTGAGCAGATCAATGGATTGCCTACCTGAGCAGATCAGTGTGTTGCCTACCTGAGCAGATCAGTGTGTTGCCTAGATGAGAAGATCAATGGAGTGCCTACCTGAGCAGATTAGTGTATTGCCTATCTTTGAGCAGATCAAAGTAATCATTGTATTGGATAAGGATCCTTATTTTTGTGTGAAATATTATAAGGATATTATCTTGTGGAGTACCCCACATTGGGGGAACCACATTAAATCTTGTGTCTCAATTGTGTGTGGTGACTTGTGCTCTTGCTTACTATTGCTATCTGAGTTATTAATGCACACTTCTATATTTGGTTATTGCAATTAAGGACATTAATTGATATTGGTTTGGAAAGAAAGTAAAAAGTGGGCACTATACTTTTCACCCCCCTCTCAGTATAAGCTTGTGTTCTTCACTTCTTTCATGAGAAGTGAGTGCTCGATGAGATGGATATAAACCGGGTCAAATTTCCTTATGACCTTCGTAGTATTAAGATAAAAAATGATATACCAGATGATTCACCTCAGGGTCCTTTGAAGTCATTTGCTTTGTCTTTGCTGTTTGGAGAATAACATTAGTTTTGTTAAAACATTAGCCTTTGTCCCACATTCATCGCAAGATGGGCAAATGGCTAGATATAAAGGTAAAACCACATACAAGCTAATAGACAAGCACCTAGGTGCTTGGCTAAGCCTTGCCAAACTCCCCTGTGATTGGAATCCATGGTAGCAATGTGTGATTGACCTTCCCATGATGGTATTTTGAACCCTGTGATTGTGCCACATGTCTATGGAGAGTTTTAATAGGTTTTGTAACCAAGGGATTTATTATTCCATATTGAGTAGGCAGGAAGTTTTAGTGTTGTTGATAAGGTGGAAGCCTTCCCATAGACAGTGAACACCATTCGATGGTCATAGGGGCCATAAAAAGGTGGTTTCCAAGCATCCTTTGGTGGTTCTTTGACCACGTGAAGGTGGTCAACCTAACCGGTAGGCTAGGGTGCTAGTGGATAGACATGGGGGGTTGGAAGCATAAATTTTGGTGATTGACATTTGTGCTTAAATTGACCCTGATAGAACTCAACTTGACCCTGACAAAACTCAATCTCTTGGTTAACTATGGGTTAACCAATACTTTTAACTATAAATAATCCAATGTAATCTGGCCAAGGGTTAAACTTTAATTCTTTAAAATAAAATTGAGATTATAAGTACACCTCACTATCCTAGAGGTATGAAGTGGATCATTGCTATACCTCATAGTCAAAAGGTATGGTATTAGGCCAAACCATCCTTGCTGGAAGTTGTAACACTAACCATACAAGGAATTAATGGATCCCTTGGACTAGGGATTAGATGGTTTATGCAATAGATTATTCAAAGTCTTCGTTAAAATTTAGTTGATTAAATGAATGGAATATAGAATAGTATTTGATCAATTAAAGGTATGGAACTTTAAATTCAAGGGATTGAATGTGATTCAATAAAAAAGAGTGAATTTGGAATTCATTCTTAAGAAACGGTTATTGATGGATTTAAAGGTATGGGACTTTAAATCCATTACACAAGGGATTGATTATAAATCAATCATGAAGAGTGAATTTGGAATTCATTCTTGAGGGAATTCATGAAGAATACCTCTAAAGTCGGTGAGACTTATCCAAAATGTGACTCCAATGATTATCATAAACATAAACAAAATATTATAATTCATATGATGACTTTGAAAAGGAATTTGATAGATTCCTTATTTGCATCATGGGTTTCAAAGGAACGAATGAGTTCCTTAAGTATGTGTGAAAATGAGATGATGGCTTAGAGAAAGGAATTTGGAATTCCTTAATTGCATCATGAACTTGAAATGGAATAGTTGAATTCCTAGACATGTATTGATTAAAAGGGACCTGTAGTTGCCCTTCTATAATTGTAACCTTGACATTCTTAAGTTTATGAATATGAGGAAAGCACATATTTTGGAGGCTGGTTTTATTCCCCATGAGGGTTCCCAAGATAAATATTTGTGTCACTCTATTTTGTGGTTTGCTTTATTATGTCTTGTGGGTGTTGCATTTATTTCCAAAATGAAAATGATATATGTTAATGAGGTGTTAGATGCTTGATGTAATGTTTATTTTCATGCACTATAATTGAGTATAACCAAAACATGATAGAATGTATGCTAAATTTTTAGTAGGTTAATGATGTATGGATGCTAGAAATGTATGCTCAATTTCTAATATGTTGATAATTTAATGTAATGCAATTGAGTCATTTAATTTTGGAATATGATGGGTAATGATGAATGATATAGTTAGGTAGAGTTGCTCAAATATTAATCTCATGTGAATGATGTATGCTTACTTAAGTGTGTTAATGAATCAATAGAATTTTTTTAACTTTCTATAACATTGTGGGATAACTATTTATGAACAATGTACCTTTCTATGTACAACACTAATTATATTCATGTTGGTTATTCTATGTCGAATTCCAAGAACTATTATGCAATAGAAGCCAATTCTTAAGGGGATAGCTGGATTTATGCTGATCTAAACATTATACACTTATTCTTGAATAGAATATAAACCTTTCTTAAGTAGAATTCTCATGTAATGCTTCAAACCTAAGGATGTGATGTAAATAATTTTACCATAAAAGGGCCTCATGGAGTTAAAATCACCTCAAAAACACTCAAGATAGTTTAATATAGAACACTATGTGGAATGAAACTCTCAAGATGGCAAAATGATCTTGATATACAAACCAAGAAAGACCCTACACTCTACACTAAAGAATTAAGTTTACATGTGGAGGAAAACACCCGTATGGGACAAGTAATGTCCATTTGTGAACAATAAGAGGGTTGCCTAAACAAAGAGTGTACCAATATGCTCTAAGAGGTTTAAAGATAAGTAATCATGTTTAAGAGGATATTACATAGATTCTTATCACGATAGTGATATTATTGTATTAGAACTCCCTTCTAGATGGAGTGGATCGGATCTAAGATCTATGAATAACCATTGGTGTGGTTATTTCATCTATGATGGTTTACCATTGGTGCGGTTCTCCATATTGAAGGTATTCATCTGGTCTTGGTGAACCATTTGGTGATTTCTACTTTTATGGGGATGAAACCTAATGCTTGGCCAACATACTCATACCAACTAGGGTATGAGGGTTTCATAGAAGCTGATCACTTCTACTTAAAGATACTATGATCAAGTCTCTATAGATCTTGGAGCTATTTGCCTTGAAATTTACAATCCAAATGCAACATGTCTATCCTGCTTTAATCAAAACAAGCAAAATCTTGAACAAAGCAAAAATTCAAAAATGAGTGATTATCATCACTACAAAAATCCTAAACAAAGCAATATTTAAAAACAAAGTAAACAGTGATTATCATCACTACATAAATCCCTTGCTCAAAAGGAAAACAAAACAAAAAAAAATCAAAATAAATAGTGGTTTTCATCACTAAGCATGAGCAAGTATCCCAAATAAATATGAAGAAAATAAGGGAGTATGAACTTGAATCCCTGGAATTCTTAGCATAGATGAGCCTCATGCACAAGGATATGTCTTCCACATTAGCATCTCACTTTTGAACATACCAATGTTTGCATGTGGAAGATCTAGCCTTAGGTGTCCTATACCGCTTAGTGGTCTAATCCAACTAAGTCTAACTTAGGATTAGGATAAACATTTAAGGATCCCCAATATAGCAATGGACTAAATGAATCTCGCCTGCCACTAGGGTATACTTATGTTCTATCTAATGTATTCATTTGCACACACAGGGGTAATGAGTATCTAGGGCTTCATAATAAGAACTTTATCCTTCAGAGGCTTTGTATGGTCAGTATACAACATTTGATCAAATAACTAGGGTGTTTGAGTCTCATGGGAAACCTAAAAAATCCTCTCATAGAAACAAATAATTCCATCAGTTAAATCGTACATACATATCACTTCATATCATCTCACATCTAGATGCATACATGATAAATTCTTATTTTAAGAATTATTGGTTACATTCATGATTGCTATACATAATGTGGTGTCGTCCATTAGATTGTAACACTCATATCACATATATTCCTTATGTTTTAAGTGATTAAAGCATACATGTTCATTTACATTAGATCACCATCATGAAAACATTGCATGCATTGCATTCCACATCATATATCATATCACAACAACACAAATTGAATGCATACAATTAATTCAAAATGAAAACATGCATTTAAATAAGCACTACATCCATATATGCATACATCATAAGTAGCCCTCCTACATCCAAAGATCATAATATCTAAGCATATATACATCATGGCATATAAAACATTGCATCACATAACATGAATCAATGCATATAACTATAAGCATTGTATATGCATCCATCATCATCATCTAGAGCATGCCATCTATGCATCACATCACATCACATCACATCACATCACATAACATCATAACTGCATCCATATGCATAAATACCTAAAAATATACACATGGTGAGTCTCAAAATGTAGGCATCATATAAACATGTGTCAAATAAGTACATGTAGGTATAAAACCGCCATCCAAGCTACAACTATGTAGGTCAGTTGACCTTACACTCAAAAATAGTACAAAATATCAAATAAGCCATGAAAAATCAAGAGTGGCTTGCACCATTAGTCTTGCCACCACCCTCACCACACTATCTAGGAGGTAGAATAGAACTGGGACCTCCAACACTATCGATTTGGGACCTGGTCCTATGGCTCGATCGAGCTGAAGACTACCTAGATGTGCTCCGCATACTATAATTTGAACCCTCTACTACAGGCCTCTCTCGAGGAGTAGCACCTAAAAGCCGTATGTGCAACCTAAGGGTAGAAATATAGGAAACATCTGATGTCATCTAAGCATCATCCTCCTCTATAATCTCTTATAGACGTCTCACATCAGCCCCAAGATCTACACCTATTACTGGGGTAACCTATCTTCGAGCAACATCTCACTTAGTAGCGAGTTGAACAATATGTCCCTAAAGATCAAAGATAGTGGTATCTCACTGTTGTACCTATATCTGAGCGGTTTGAATCTCAGCCTTAGCCTAGTGTAACTAGACCCAAAGAGGAGATTCCTGCTCCTTAGGAGCTACATCCTTCTACTTTGGGGTAACATAATCCTCTATAGCCTACTATTTGAATACCTACTCCTACTACCTTGCCTACCCCTAGTCATAATTCTGAGCCTACAATCGATACCCATCAAGATCCATAGCCTCAACCTCATCCAAAGACCACCGCAGGTTGTCGCCACCATACCATAGTCGGGTAACCCACCAAAAGGTGTACGCATTTGTCACTCCAAAATCTACCACACTAGGATCAAATATGGGAGGGTCATCCTCATCAAGCACTATTGTAACATGGGGTGGTGGAAGGTTCTTCTCGATGGTAATATGGTGATAGACAACTGACTCGAAAGGAACATCCTATCGAATCCTAAACTGTCAGAGTACCTTGGAATAGTAAAAGAACTCCCTGATACCAACCTTGTGATTGATCAACCATCTATCATGATGAGTCCTCGCTACAAAGCTAGTAGGATCATCCCAGGTAGGACACTCATGATAGGGTTTCCATATAATGTCAACAACACGTAAATCTATTAGATACACCTTGTAGTGAGAAAGCTCCCCTACATGGCATCGGCTCTTGTGCTCCTCAAGCGTCTTGGACCACTTGGATCTATAACACTAGATATCCTTATCCAAATTAGAGATAATCATTGGAAGCCCTTTGGGGTGATCAATCTTGATATGTTTCCATCCCCATACCTGAAGGAGTAGGATACATGTAATATTGGCTCATCTACAACACTAGATGTAGTACATCTTGTCATAACACTATGCTAGTAGTGCACTCCCCTAGGCATAGATGATGGGATCCTCATTGTCAATCAGGTCCTATACCATCACCAAGAGGTTCTATGAGAACCTCAGTCCATAGCAATTGGATATAAGGTTGTTGCAGATGATCATCAACAACACAACATATAGTCGGTTAAATACTTCCTCATCATACCAATGGGAAATAAAGATACCCCCTAAGCGAGTATCCTTGGAGGTAACATCATCATGCTCAACAAAAACCCTTACAAATGCAAGATGTCATGTAGTAGTGGGGGAGGAAACAATGGGCACTCCATCGAAGGGGATCCTGAAGATCCTATAAACATCCTCTAGCATAATGGTCATCTTGTCGATAGGAAGGTGGAAGGTGTTGGTCCTATGGTCCCACCAGTGGGACAGGACCATCAAGTAGACCTGATCAAACATAATCATGGGTAGGCTAGTAACATACTAGAGCCCATAGGCCTTAAGCTAGCCTCACTCTGTATCAATCATCTCACATAAAAGCTCACAGAGTAACTTTAGGTATCAAGCCCAAGCAAATAGGATCTAAGATCGCAAAATAAAGGGTTGAATCAATGCACTACAACTAAATAAATGTGAAAAAACATGCTAAATGGTGTAAGTATAATCAAACTACTCTAAGGCTACGTGATTAATAAATAAATGCACCTAATAATGCAAACATTTTCATAAAAAAAACCCAAAATTACAAAAAAATCAATTAACTAGCTTAAAAAAATAAAAAATCTGAATTAAGCAACCTAAAGTCTTTGGCCGCTCGCACCGAGAGTGGCCACGACTCGGCCTCTGGAGCTACCAGCGACTAGTTCCCAACCATCAAAAAATTGACTATTGGGTTTTCAAACTGACCATTGATAGCAACAGTGGCTAGCCTTAATGTAAACTAGTTACTCTGAGTGGCAGTGACCAGTGGACGACACGCCAACGACGTTCCTCCCAGGCCCAAAAATAACCAAAAAAATGCAAAACCATAAAACCAAATGAAACCCATATAACTAGAACCTAAAGGAAACTTAATTACTGGTGAGATTCGTTGCCAATGGGATTAATGAGGTTCTTTTACCAAGTATCCTTAATTGGGTTCATTTTACCATAATAACAAAGGATGTAAGGTTTAGAGAGATCCCTGAGAAGCTCTAGCTCCTTCGCTTATCGAAGACTCACCCTGATCAGCCATGGTATCAAATCAATAGTGTTCTAGTCAGAGTAGTCTCTCTCACCTCGAAGCTCTAAAAGTAAACTTTACAACTAGTAACAATGACAACTTGAAACCCTAATTCACCTTTTTATCATTCCAAATCATGCCCTAGCCAATGCTAGTGCTAGTAGCCTAAAATTCATGTCTGTTGGACCTAACAACGACCACGTGCAACAATTGGGGGCTGATGAACCTAACATCGACCAACAAATGAAGAAAATTTTCACCAAATTACCACAACAGAGCACTTCAAGATGGCTCATAAAAAGCACTCATGGGTTCAAAGAATTTCAAAACTAAAACAAGTACCCAAAATATCCAAAAACATCATAAAAATTAAAATTAAAAATCAAATAACAATCCAAACCCAAGTGAGCCTTGTACCTAGTCATTTTATCTATACACTTGGCAGTTGCAGCGATAAGTGCTCCATGCAACTCGACAAGATGAACAAGTAACCATAAGGTGACTTGGGATGAAAAAATTATGGTAGAATTGAGATATTTTCATTCAATCCCAAAGAAGGTTGTAATAACCAGACCGTACCATTGGAGTAGGAACGCATCTTAGTTCTCCTATAGAAAAATAGTGAGTGAGCACAAGCTAATCAGAATTGCTATCACCTTGATTCCCTCAGAAGGCCATTATGGCCAGACTGCCCCATGAGATAAAGGTGTGCAAAAACCAAACAAAGTTGAAATCACTCCTGGATGGGAACTACTCTATAATAACAAAGGAATCCTCTAAATATGTCTAGATATTTCATTTTGGTCAAGCGACTAATTGCTTCATTATTTGTCCTTTCCTCATCGACTCGTCGGTTGAGGGGGTAGTAAAATTTTTTCAACAATCATACTCAAAGTCAACAAAATATAATCTTGATCATATCAGAGTCATGTTTGTCTCATGAATCATTACTGACAGCTATCATAATATTACCTTTTATTGGGGTAAAAACAAGCAAAAATGATAGTTAGTTTGTAGCTCTCCTCCTTTCGAATCTGTAGTAGCATTGAAGCTACCCGATCATCGACGGACGAGTACAAAATTCCATAAAATTAAGCCTTCCATTTTTTTGGAAGCAATGATTCTAGGATTCATGCCCTCCTGCATGACTGGGGAATCCTATGTTGATCAGATCAATGATCATCATGCAACCTGTAATATGGCCCTAGGTGGTCTACTTTTTTGGTTCGCATTGTATTTTTCTCACAAAGCATCCCAAAAAGAGGTATCTGTAGACATCTAAAAATACATCATGTTGAGGAGACTATCCATATGGACACATATCTAGGCCATATAAACCCTTTTTGATCTCTCCAAGGGTAAGCAGTGGTTCTAACCACTCAAGCAGGGTAGTTCTAGCCCATCTAGGCTTGGTCACTCTCAAGAAGAGCGACTAGAACATCTAGCCGCTGGAGACTACAACAACTAGACCTGGCCATTGAACTTGATAGTGACTAACATCACATTTAGTCTAGCCATGAATACGGGCCCAAATCACATAGTTTAACTGCACCTTTGCATGGATATTGGGAAGATTTTGGTGAGGAACTCCTTGAGTTCCTCCTGACTACCCCTTTCTATGCCAGTTTGTGATTGATGCTTTCCATCCAAAATGGTTAGTCACATGTATTTAGGACTGAAGCTTCTACAAGAATATAGGGTTCCAAATCTAAGAGGGAAGTCTACATATAGACTCTCCCATGAAGAGCAAAGGATCCACAAAGTTTAAGAGTTAAGCTGCAAAGCCCTATCAAAATAGATAACTAAGCTTTAGCCCTTTAAGGAGCATTGTAGTACTCTTTGGATGAGCTACACCAACACAATCAGTTATCATATTCACCATACCCAACCACCAATCAGTGTAGGAGACACACTTGGTGACCCTTGAACATCAATTTCAGCAAAGAGGGTAGCACACAAATTCCTGAACTACAAGGAGGAGAGCTTCACATCACGATCGCTATCTTGGATAGTGGCCCGCAAGCATATCTTAGGGCATAAGTGTTATTACTTATTTCTTTTAGTTTAGATTTATCACTTCTTAATGTAGAGCTTTGTCCTAGTTTAAATCTGGTTTCATTCATGCTTTTTATTTCATGATTTCATAGCTTACCTTCCATTTATTATTTCGTTCATGTTCATATTTCGTTATCAATATCATGAGTATTCAAATCTGCTAACAAAGGCCTCATCCAAAAAGGTGGCCTATCCTATTGAGCATGTTTTTTTATTTTCATAAGTGTAGGTACAAATCCTCAAGATCAGATTGAAGCAACCAGAGCATGGAGATCCCTTTAGGACCATATCTGGAGAAGGGGGTTATCTGTAAGCCCCCATACAGTTTTGTGTGTGGGACCATGAGGCCTACGTAGATGCACCATTCCCTTTTGGGAAACATATCTAATTTTTGCTTCATATTATGTATTATTTGTATCAAAGTGATGGGTATCCCTTAGAGGGACGAAATTGTAACCAAATTCTGGAAAGATTAATAAAATGCTTCTCTATTCTATCTTCTTTACTTCAGGGTTACATGTGTGCTTTCATTCTTTTCATTTTGGTGCAAATAATAATGAATAAATCAAAGTGCAAGTAGGGCAACTGGGGTGCACACTTCCCGGGTTCGCACAAATCCAACATACTATTAATCTAAAGCCTGATGCTAAGAATTTTAGATAGAATTAGAGAATTGTAAATCCTAGGATTAAATTTATAATGAGAGAGGAGTTGCTCAAATTCTTGAAGGATAAAATTACATGGGTGGCCAATTTGGTCCCTGTCAGAAAGAAGAATGGTGACATTCATTTATGTGTATATTTCATGAACCTCAACCAGGCATCATTGAAGGATAACTACCCCCTCCCTTAGATTGATCAGATTCTACATATTATTGTAGGGGTAGAGAGGTTCTCATTATTAGATGGTTTCTTTGGATATAACCATCTATGGTTCAAGGATGAGGATCAACTCAAGACAATATTTACCACAAAATGGGGAATATTTGCTTACCAAAGGATGCCTTTTGGCCTATCTAATGCAGGGGCCACCTTCCAGAGAGCTATGGATTATGCTTTTGGAGAGCTAATTAATAAGGTCATTCTCTTAAAATTATATGATATGAATATGTTCTCTCATAAAAAAAAACTCATATGGAACACCTAGAGCAAGTATTTGAGAAATGCAAATAGTTTGGTATCTCTCTGAACCCAAAGAAGTCATTTTTTGTAGTCTATGAAGGGAAGCTATTAGGACATGTAGTTTCTAAGGAAGGAATGTCTATAGACCTAGATGGGGTAAAATCAATTCTAGCTCTCCCTTTTCCTATCAACAAGAAGGCCTTGCAATATTTCTTTGGGTAGATCAACTTTGTAAGAAACTTCATATATGACTTTACTCAAATAGTAAAGCCTATATCAGAATTACTAAAGAAGAATGTAGATTTCAAGTGGATAGAAGTAAGGAAACAATATTTTGAAGCTATTGCCACTAACCTAGTTCTGGTGAACCCTTATTTTAGTAAGAATTTAATTTTATATGCTTATGGAGTTGAAGAGAGATATGCATCTATGCTTACTTAGAAGAATGATGATGGACAAGAACATATCATATTTTTCTAGAGATAAACCCTTCATGAGTATCAAACCAAATACAACATTATTGAGAGACAAGTCTTTATAGTAATGAAGTCATTAAAGAAGTTTAGAAAATATTTGGCTCAAAGTAAAACCCTTGTTTATGTGGTCCACCCAGATGTAAGGATCTTTATTTTACAAGGAGAACTGGGAGACAAAAGAGCAGTATGGATTACTAAAATCCAAGAATATAATGGAGAGATCCATCCTACAAAACTAGTTAGAGGCAGAGTACTATGCCAAGGGTTGACAAAAAAGGTAGTTGCAGAATAGATGTCAGCTTGTCAGTCACCATTAGTAGATCAAGGTGAAGAGTTTTCATTTACGGTTCATACTAGGTTGATCAGATGACAAGCTATTTTCAAATAGGAACCTATCCTCAAGGTCTTAACTCATTATAAAGGAGGAGATATTAGCTTTAGGTCTTGAATTATATCTTATTACTAGAGGGAAAATATAGGAAAAACCTTGATGGAGTCCTCCTAAGATGCTTGAAATATGATCAAAAGTAAAAGGTAATTAAGGAATTTCACAGAGGATTATTTGGAGGACATTTTTGAGGAAAGGTCACAACTATAAAAATTATTAGGGCAGGCTATTATTGGCCTACCATTTTTTTTGACACCTTCAAGATAATAAGAACATGTGATGAATGTCAAAGGTATGTTGGAAGAAATAGAAATGCATCATTCCTCCTAAAACTTATTCAAGTAGAGGAGCCTTTTCAACCGTGGGGACTGGACTTCATTGGAGTGATAAATCACAATTTCTCGATAGGACATAAGTATATCCTGACTACTATAGATTATCATACCAAATGGGTTGAAGATATTCCCACTAAGAAATCAGATTAGAAAGTGGTAATTAAATTCATGGAAATCTTGATTACAAGGTTTGGTATCCCCAAATCTATAGTAAGTGTTAATGGTCCAACCTTTATAGGAGATAAATATATTGAGTTTACAAGAAAATATGGTATAAGTTTAAAAAAATCCTCTAACTACTATTGGGCACTGAATTGCACCAAGTTTTCACTCGATACTATGACTGTCTATCTTCCTATTTTTTGTTTAGGCTTGCAACCGATAGCTGCAACTCAGCACTCAACATTGGATGGACCAAAATAGGGGTTTTCGATCCAACCTCCAGAGTAGGCTGGTTCCTTGTCAACTTAACAGGTTGTTGACACAATTATGCTCATTTAGGGTTTGGAGTTTAGGGTAAGAAAAGGTTAGGGTTAGAGAGATGTAGATAAAAGTGGACGGATAGGTTAACAACATTGCATCACCATAAAAAGCTCCCAAAAAACCATACTAAGGATATACATTTAGATCAACCTTTATCTCAAAATAGACCATTTCATATATTAAAGCATAACAAAGAAAAGTTATAGCAAGCAATTTCAATACCCAGGGAATGATAATCCAAATAATAGAATTCACCAAAACCCAGATTTCACAGAAAAGTGCTTGCCAATAACATAGAACAAACTCAAAGCAGATTTCAATTACTTATAACAACTAGTAATCCAAAAGAGGCACAAACTAACCATCTAAGTATTCATAGAAATACAACAATGAAATCCGAACCTCTGACATCAAGCATGAGAATGCGGACTTGAGGTGAAGATAAATGTATTGCTCCTTTCATTCAGTTCTTCAAGAATATTTATAGTGGTACAGGAAAACACGCTAGAGCCGACCCTTAAAAATGAGGGTTCGACCTCTACTTATAGTTTTTCATATTACAATAATCAAGAAATAATACACAAAATCTTGTTACAACAACTCAACAAAGAGTTTAGCTGGCATTAGCTCATTGGTTCATCCTCCGGGAATTCCGCTGGAAGGGAGTCCGCCATGACAGCATGGGGTCTCTACAACTTGTTGGTCGCTCAGTAGAACTGTAGTTCAGAACATTCCAGATCATACATTTTTGTCGATCCTTCTTGGGAATAGATTGCCATCGTCGATCTATAACTGCCTCTGGTCTGATCTTCTTGGAAACCTTTGATGCTTCATCTTCCAGCTGACTATTATAGTTATGATGTAGAAACATCTTTTAAATAGCCAAAACTTAGAAGACTAACCTCCATCATTGATCTTCTTCATCACACGGTTCAGATTCAATCCGACACAAGCTAAATGCCATTCCGCTTATGACATCATCTTTCTTAGTAGCAGAATATCCAATCCGGATCCGGAGTATCTAAACCTTGAATCCTCTCCAGGATTTTTATCTTTCACCTCATCATTATTCAGTCATTTCTCTTTATCTTCATTCCAGAAAGAAAATACTTGTTCATTCCCCGGATCGCCATTCCGCACTTTTTCACCACTGACGTCATCATTTCCTTGAGACTTTTGTGGATTTGAAGATAGTGCCAATCCAGAGCGGGAAACAAAAAGACTTTTTCAGAATTGGATATATGCAAAGAGGTTATTCTACACTTTTTCATTACTGACATCACCATCTCTCAAGAACTTTTGTGGATTTGAGATCTGTCATCATTCCGGACCCGGAATGCAGTTACCCGGAATCGCTTCAAACATTGCAAAATTGAATAACTGTTGAGCGGACTCATATTATCAACCCGGTTCCAAAGTGGAATGATAGCTTTATGACTTAGTCAAAATTATACAAAATTTTACTAAGTATGTGGCCATTTTGGGCCTACATTATGGTGCCTCTCGGGTGGATTTGCTTGCAAAGCCAATCGAATCCAGAGTCTTATCCATTGGGCCTTAGGAGTCAAAATAATACTTATTCTTGAATATATGTTTTAAGGAATGATTTCCATACAAATCCTACCCTCTGAAAACTTAATTCTACCTAGAGGGTAGAGGTTCATATCGAAACTATGCCAAAAACATCATAGAACTCATTTGTTCAACTAGAGACTGTGTCTATAATATCAGTATTACTACTGCCTTCAAAAAATATACACAACTCACCTCCTTTATAAGGCTTCCTTTCAAAAATACCTTCACACAAAAATGTTGCACTGTAGGCCTCATGCCTTTATTGCTTATTTTGACAACTGTCAGAGTAAAAACATAAATACAAAACTGATGTATAGGAATACAAAACTTATGCATATGTACAAATAGAAAAAGAATGGTTCAAGCATGAGCCCCTCCTGGGCCTATAATTGCTCAATATTACTCTTATTCTTCTACAACCTCTTCCTCTTCATCTTCTCCAGGAGTCTGTACTCCTTGATCATATTTACCAGAAGTGTCCCCAAACACTTGAACCATTGATTCCAAATATTGAAGAGCCTGTTTCCAGGCTTTCTCAGAGGGATTTGATGTCTCTTTAAGCTGCTTATAAATATATTGTAGTTCTCCAACATCTTCATAATTAGAAGCATTCCCTCTAATCACCAGATCTTCCATGAGATCTCTCAGGTGGGTGTAACTCATAATTAGCTTAGCAGCTTGTTCTTGGGATAGTGGCTCTTCTAATGAATCAATTCCAGCCTCATCCTGTAAGCTATCCTTGATGCTTTGCTGGACTTCCTCCATAGATAACAAGTTGTGATCCTCCTTCCAGAGTCCTTTGAAATAGACCTAAATCATTTCCTCATTCATTTCAATGATCTCTTTAATTCCCCTGTCCATCCTATCAAACAATAGCCAGGCTCTCTGAACTGCCTTGTGCTTTTTCATCACTATCTTGGAGGCTACCTAGGCTAGATTCCATTCTCTATTATAAATTGGTTTAGTGGCATCACTGAGTCTACTACCAACCAACCTATACATTTGTTCAACTGGAATCACCATAGGCTGTAACTCTCCAGTGATTTGATCTAAATCCCTTTGAATGGTAGAGAGCAATTGGCTGGTATCCTTCAGGTAGTCAATTATGAGTTGGAGACCTGAACATTTCTCTTGAACCTCAGAAAGCAACTCCTTCTTGATCCTTTTCAAACTATATTTGGAAAAAACTGAGGACTTGGCTTTCTCAATCTAAAGCTGATGTTTCAAATTTTGAATTTCCTTTTCCTGATCCTCATTCAACTTCTTTTATTCCTCTAACTGATCTTTCAACTCATTAGCCTTTTGAAATATTTCCTGCCAACTCTTAGCCTCTTTCCTCAAAACTTTCTCTACTTACTTTTGATCATGGAGGCTCTTATTAAGCTTTTCAACTTGTTGTTTCAACTTTTCTACCTTATATTTATCTTTTGCTATATCAGTCTTCACATAAAAGGTATCTAAGTGAGCCTTGGCCATCCCTAACTCATCTTCAGTAGGAAGCTTGTCAATATCTTCTATGATTTCTTCCGCTCTATAATCTTGAGTAGTCATCTCATTTTCAGGCTTGCTCACCTACGAAATCAAAGACCTTGAAACCCTTTGCCTAGTGATGGGATTAACATACATACTTTTTCTTGTCATAGCCATCCTGCTAGAAGGCTTGGTAAGCTTCTCTACCCAATAATCATTTATGCTCTGAGCAGCTACCTGTTCTTTTGATACAACAATAGACTTTGAAATATCAGAAGCCAAAGGAGATAATGGCATCAAAAACATGAGGGCGGACTGAATTGTTGTTGATGGAGGTGAAGATACATTGATAGCAACCTCTATTACAATGGTAGATTCTATGACTACCACTATTGTAGACATAGGTAAATTTAGAGAAATAAGGATAGAACTAACAGTTGAAGGGATGGATGAACTTGGAATGTAGTGTCCCATGGATGGTGGAATGAAAGAGATGAGGGTGCAATAATGGTGGTTATTGAAGTGGATACCTCAGAAGTGGAAGGTGGGTTTGAAGGAGGCTGTGATACAACAGAATTGACTGGTGCCTCCATAGCTACTGATGGGATGAGGGGAGAACTATGAGGTGGAGGAGGTAAATTTACCATATTCTCTTGACTAGAAATGGAGGGAAATCCTTTTGGGGATTCATGGAGATGAGAAGGAGAAGAGGGATTAGAAACCATACCTTCACCTATAGATGTAGGGTCTTCTTGCTCAGCTTCTATTTCAAGTTGTTGTTCTTGTTCAACTAACCCTTCTGTAGCAGAAACAACTACCTCTTCAGCAATTCCTTCCATACTCACTTTCTACTTCTTAGAAACCTCTCTCTCCTCTATTTCCTAGGCTCTCTTAGTCCTTCTATAAACTATTTGATAAGTAGTCATTTCCCTTTCAGAATTTTCCCCTTCTTCATCATCTTCTTCTACTCTTGAAAGTAGAGGCTGCTCAGCTACGGGTAGTAATTCAATTGAGACTATGGGGACGATGGAAAAATGAGGGGATCTTATTTCAATTAGAGGGATATTGATAGCTATTTCTTTGGAATATTGTATTTCATTTGTCAATTTAGCACTCTCAGGAAACTTCTGTACTTGCTCAGAGATAGGTTTGGAGGTTTTAGGTACTTCAGTTGTGATCGAAGGAACTTCTTGCATCTCTGTCTGAATCCTCTAATGTGTAAGAGGAAGTAGTGATTCAGAAACATTCTAGGATTTTTCACTTATTAATACTATATTTCTGACATCCTTTGGTCTCCATATTTCAACATTCTTATTATAAATTGCTGAAAATTCCTTATCAATTTTCATTCCGAACTTTGATTTTGGAAAAACAATTCCAATTTCAACCCTCATACGCCACCAATCAGCAATATTTGTCATTTTCCATGGTCCTTTCTCCTTCAGTTTTCCTCTCTCTGCTACATCTTCTTCAAAAGGATTGTCCTTCATATTGGCAGATTCAACCCTTACCTTATTAATTGTATCTTTTGTAAGACGATGACTGAGCTCATGTTATGGATCGAAATCCACCACCTGTTCATATAAATCCAACCATGGAGGTAACTGATTCATCTTTGAGACGTTCCACTCCAAAAGAGTAGTTTCATCATTATTCCTTCCCTGTTCAAAATTAACCCTAGGCCTTCTTTCAAATTTATAGGCCTTGTCTCCATTTAGGGTTTTATTTCTCATAGTGAAAATATCATCAAGATCATAACTCCATATTTGGGGAATATAGAACAGACCTAATTTGTCAAGGTATTAATCAATTTTTTGGCTCTGCCACTCAGATACAATAATACTACTTTTAGTGTGGTAAGTAATTAAAGACTTCTTCTTTCTTCCCAAACCGTAGCTTGCGTCAACGTGCACCACCTGCCTCAGATACTCCAGGGTGAATAGCCTTTCTATGACAAAGTGAGGTAGGAGAAAAGGTTTACCTAAAAAACCATATAACCTGATTATTGTGCCCTCTGTTAGTAGATACCAATCTCCTTCCTCAACGTATTCCTTTCTTAGAATCTGCTTAGCTAAGGAGGGCAACCTAGGGCATTCATTGTACATTATTTTTAGGGCGAGTTCCAAAAATTCTAAGTTAAACATGTAATAGGATCTACTTCTCTTCAAACAATCTATCCAATGATAGATTAGAAAGGGTTCTCTATTACTGGTTTTATCCCTAGCTTGAATCCATGGCATTATGATTTTTATAGCTACGTATAACATCCACACCAGAATCGAGAAATGCCTAAAACTAGGAGCACCAACACCCTTTTTCATGTTTACCAGATGTTCATGGATCCTCTGAGCGAGAAAAGCTGACCAATCAAAGTAAATTACTCTGGTACCCTTCTCTCTCACATATTTCTTGTACATCCTCTCATTAGAAATACAATATGCCACGGAAATTTCCCAACCATGAACCATTCTGTCAGAGTCCAAACCCTCTATACAAGCCAACATAGAAAATAATTTTGGGTTTGCAAATTCATCAATGTGAATTGGGACTTCGGGCATTTTGGCTTCATTCCTTATCCTTATGAAATTAAGGTGAAGCCATTTTTCTAATGCCTCATTTTTCTCTTCTGAGGCTATCATGTTAGTGTAAGCCCTATCTAGCTCTGCTACGCTAAATGGTCTGAGCTTTGAGAGTGGGCCTACCCCTACGATGAATAATTCATAGCAAGCTTCTTTTGTAATAGAAAATAAGGGAGTGCCCTCAGGGGTTCTGACTTTTCTATTTTTAGGATCATAGAATTGAATCATAGCCGATACTAATTCAGGGCAGTGATGCACAGAGTCACAGATATAAGAGAACAAAAAGGATTTTATGGCTATCATACCTTACCACTGCATTGGCTTTCCTTCAAAATATGGAAATTCAAAATTTATCCTAAGGTGAGTTCTTCCCACTCTTGTCATTACTGTATCTGCAACCCGACTGGTCCTATGTACATGAACCTGCAATCTTGTCACTATCATTGATGATTTGGTGGATGACTTCTTGGGTGCCATTTTGATAGTAGCAAACTTTGTCCTCCCAATTTTTAGTAAATTCTCCAAGGTATGGATGTACTTTCTCTACCTTCCTGTAAATGCAAGGGGCCTCCAAATGGGTTTTGTATATGCTTTTCATTACTTCTTTCCTCTGGAGCCCGTGTATCCTTCACCATTAATGTAGATGCTACATGATATCTTTGTTGGCACACTTTCCAATATTTTTCATTATTTACTTTGGTGGCTCAAAGGTGGCGTCCTATCTCCTTATTGGTCGAATTTTGAAATTGCGCTGCCAGCTCATCACATCCCTTCGGCTACTCTTTGTCCCATGCATGAGTTCATTAGAATTGAATGCACGAGCAATATTTAGCCTCCACATGTCAAATTGAAACTTGTTGTTTTCAACTTTGGCTTGATTCTTCTCTAGCATCTTAAGAACTTTTTGAGTCTGCTAAGCTTACACGCATGTCACTTTACCTTGATTCCGCTTCGGCTATCTCCAGATTTGAGAGGTTCCTGGATTGGTGCCATTCTTGTCCTTCCTTATGCGGGATAGAAAAATATAGACCACTCTATTTCCGGGAGTTTTGCACAGCACAATGTGCGGAATGGAACATTGCCATGAATTTGGCCAACACTTAGTCATTTTTTGCAACCTTTCTTATTTATTTTTTAGAATTTCTTTGAAAAGAACCAATTACAAAGTGCAAAAAACAAATCAAATATAAAGTGCAAAAAAGAAAGGGAAATATTTGTACAATATATACATATGTTACAATGATCTCAGCTTTTACGTGTAGTAAAGCTTGAGGTGGAAACCATTCACCGGAATTGGTTGAATGTTTCCCTCTGGATCCCTCAACTGAAATACATTAGACTCTTTAGCTTCCACTATTTTTAAAGGACCATCCCAAAAGGAATCAAAATTTTCATGCTTGCCTGGATTTGCCTTGTCAACATTCCATCTAAGAACTCAATCTCCAACTTGAAGTTTCCTGAACCTGGCCTTTTTATCAAACCATGCTTTAATGTCTGTTGAATGCTTTTGAAAATGATCATATGCTTGAGTTCTGCTCTCTTCCAATTGTAGCAAGTGTGTCAACCTGGTTTTTACTGGATCCTCTTCTAATTCTTCTTCTGTACTTACAAGCTTAAGTGCTGGAATTTCTAAGTGAATTGGCAATATTGCCTCTTTTCCATATACCAGTGCGTAAGGAGAATTTTTTATGGATTTTTTGATAGTAATCCTGTCTACCCATAGAGCATGGTTGAGAAATAGGTGCCAACTCCTTTTTTTACCTTCTAGAGACTTTCTCAAAATCCTTAATAGGTTCTTGTTGGTAGATTCTGCAAGTCCATTACCTTGTGGGTAATAGTTTGAAGTATTTTTAAGAGTGATGCCATACTTGCTGGAAAACTCAATGTACTTAGCTCCTATAAAAGCAGGGCCATTATCACTCACCAAAGCTTCTGGAACTCCAAATATGGAAATCAAACTCTCCATAAAGTTGATCACAACTTCCTGGTCCACCTTCTTTGTAGGAATAGCCTCTACCCATATGGTAAGATAATATGTAGTTGTCAAGATAAACTTGTGCTCTACTGAAGAATTAGGATTTATGACTCCTATGAAATATAATCCCCATTGTTGAAAAGGCTCCTCAACTTGAATAGGCTTCAGGGGGGATGCAACATTTTTGGTCTTTCCAACATACCTTTGACACTTATCACAGGCCTGGGTAACTTTAAAAGCATCATTGAACACAATAGGCCAATAATAGCCTGCTCTTATTATCTTCAAAGTTGTAGTCCTGCTGGAGCTATGACCTCCTATTGAGCCTCCATGAAATTCTTCTAGGACTCTTTTTTGTTGGTCCTCCTTCAAACATTTTAGGAGAATACCATCCAAGTTTCTTTTGAACAACCCTTCAAGTAGCAACACATATTTTAGAGCATGAAGTCTATACCTCCATCTTTGAGAAGGATTCAGATCGGGAGGGTAGATCCTAGTTTGGAAATACCTGGTCATTTTCTCGATCCAATCAGAATCCGGAGTGTGAACAATCTCTATTTGATCCTCTTCTATCATCTGACAAGCTGTTATTTCGGCCAATGCTGAAGCATCTATCAATCCTTGGCACAAGGCTCTTCCCCTCACCAGCTTGGTGGGGCATATTTCCACATCATACTCCTGGATCTTAGTAATCCAACCAGCTCTTTTATCTCCCAAGTCACCTTGTAAGATAAAACTCCTTACATCCGGATGAACCACATACACCAGAGTTTTGCTCTGTACCAGATATTGTCTAAACTTTTTTAGTGACTTCATCACAGTAAACACTTGTTTTTCAATAAAATTATATTTTACTTGATAATCATGCAAATTATGACTCCAAAAGAACACAGGGTGTTCATCCCCTTGATTATCTCTTTGGGTGAGTACCGAAGCATAACTCTGTTCAGCTCCATAAGCATAGAGAATAAAATCTTTGCTGAAATCAGGATTTATCAGGACTAGGGCTATGGAAATGGATTGCTTGATGACCTCAAAAGCTTGCTTCCTAACCTCAGTCCACTTGAACTCTACCTTTTTCTTGAGTAGTTCCGATATAGGCCTCACCTTTTGTGCAAAATCAGAAATGAATTTCCTGATGAAATTGATTTGACCTAGGAAAGACTACAACATCTTCTGATTAGTAGGCAAAGGAATAGCTAGAATTGCTTTAATTCTTTTTGGCTCTATAGCCATACCTTCCTTTGAGACCACATGTCCTAATAGTTTTCCCTCATGTACTGCAAAGAATGACTTCTTAGGATTTAGTGAAATACCAAATTCTCTGCATTTTTGAAAAACCTATTCCAAATGAGATAGATGATCATTTTTATCATGAGAAAACATAGTCATGTCATCTAGGTAAATCAGAATAAATTTATTTATAAGTGTACCAAAGGCATAATCCATGGCCCTCTAAAATGTAGCTCCTGCATTAGACAGACCAAAAGGCATCCTCTGATAGGCAAATGTACCCCATTTTGTAGTAAATGTTGTCTTGTATTGGTCTTGATATTTTACCCAAATTTGGTTATATCCAGAATAACCATCCAAGAGTGAGAATATTTCTGCTCCAGCTACCACCTATAAGATCTGGTCAATCTGAGGGAGGGGATAGTGATCCTTGAGAGATGCTTGATTCAGATTTCTAAAATCTACACATAGGCGTATATCCCCATTCTTCTTTCTTACGGGTACCAAATTGGCTACCCAAGTGGAATGTTTTATTGGATATATTATCCTAGCCTTTAGCAATTTTAAGAGTTCCTCCCTCATAATGGCTTCTATCCTTAGATTGATAGGTCTCTATTTTTGTTGGAATGGTTTAGCATCAGGTTCTAACTCAATAGTATGCTGGATAATCCTTTTTTCATACACCTTAAGGTCCTCATATGACCAAGCCACAGTGTCTTGGTATTTTAAACATAAAGATTTAATCTCTTCTGCCTCCTCAGGTGAACACTGGATCCCAATATTGAGCTTCTTTCCTATTCCAACCTCCACTTCCTTATAGATATTTTCACCAACCTTCATGGCTCCAACCTTCTTTCTATCTTCATTATCAAATAAACTTTCAAGGGTGACCAATCCCCTTGGAATATGATTGTTTCTTAGTTGGATGAAGTCTTGTTGATCTATTTCCTCCAAGTCTTCTTCTTGAATAGTTGTGAGGCATGCTTCTTTTATCATAAAATCCAGAATTTGTTCATCACTTTCAAAATACTGCCAGAATATTTGCTTATCCGGCACTACAGGTCTGAAAACCATTTTAATTCCCTTGGTCTTCCTAGTTCCAAAATCTAAAGGAGGATTGAAATTAGCTCCCTTTGTTGCCAATGCATCTGCCAGGTGATTCTCTTCTCTAGGCACAAAACTTAGGTTCAAGGCATCAAATGAATCCATTAGGTCCCATACTCTATTCCTGTAAGCCTTTAAGTAATGGTGCTTACTGCTGCACTTGTTCCTTACCTGATGGACTATTAGCTCAGAATCACCATATATGTTCAAAATTTTGATGCCCATGCTTTCTGCTTGCATCAATCCGAGGCACAAAGCCTCATACTCTGCAGCATTGTTGGTACATGACCATGTCAGTCTATAAGAAAAATTCTTTACCCCTTCCGACTGTGATTGTAGAACCACACCAGCCCCTGCACCATTTCTACATTTAGCACCATCAAAGTGCATAACCCATGTTTCATTGTTTCTTAGGGATTGATTAGAAATAGCAGGGAGTTTCTTTTCCAATTCAGCTATGATACTATATGTTCCCATACCAGTTCCAAATTGACTATAATCTTCTTTGAAAGGCAACTCATCTTCAATATCTAGCTCTTCAATGTTTTCTACTAGCTCGAATTCCTCCAAAGGATTAAGATTGCACATATCTTCTTCGATTTTTTTCAATATGATAAGAAACTAGTTTCTTAGGTGTTATCCTTATCCTCTTTCCTTTGAAAGGTATTACCATGCTAGAATAATCCATATACATACATCCTCCTAGCTTTGCAGTAAATTCTCTCGAGAGACACAAACCAAAATAGGGTTCTAAATCCACCACCACTATTTCCTATACCACCGTTACCTCGGGAGCTCTGTGCAACGTCATCAGTACATCTTTGATGACCCCAACTATCTTGACAGGTGTCCCATCTAGTTGTAACACTCCAGGACAAGACCGGGTATATTCCATACCCATTTCTTCATAGACTACCTTAGGCATAACTGTGGTTGATGCTCCTAAATCAATCATACAATTTTGGACTACCCATCCCTCCATTATTAGGGATATATAAAAAGGGGGAGGTTTGTTCTTTAGAACAACAGGTGTCATTTCTTTCTTTTCTGATGGTATACTGAGGATGGTAGTGGTTGGTCTGTTATGGGGATTTTTTCTGAGGGAAGCTTTAAGCAGGTCAATCTAATCCAGAATAAAAAGAGTATCATATAGGCTAGCTTTTGATGGAATCCTTTTCATTTCTTCAACAATGCTATACTCAGACTTGGTCAGGGATAGTCTTTCTAGTCCTCTATCTGGCTCACCATATCTCCTTTTATATTGTTGGGTTACCTCTAACCTTTGTCTTTTGGTACTAGAGGGAAACCTGAGCCTTTCTTGATCTTCACCCTTGGACCTCATTCTGTCTCCTTCCATTACTCTTTTTAGATTTTTAGGGAGATTATCAGTTTTCTCCTTCCCCCTAGCTCGGGGAATAGGAAAAGTGTCACTATTATGATGGGGGAAGTCAGCTTTCTTTTGAGAAGGGACCTAGAATTGTCCCATATTTTGAGGGTCTACTTGTAAAGCTTTGTTTCCTGACCTTGTCATAACAACAATTGGGCTTTCTTCCTCTAACTCTTTTCCAACCATGATCTGATCAAGGTGCCATAACATATTAACTCTCCCCTTCTGATTCCTTTCAGCTTGATCCATGGCTTGTTGAACATGGTGTTGATACATTACACAAGACTATGAGTCATGGGGGTCATTGCAAACTAAACACCAGATATTTGCAAGAGTGGTATCTGTGGAACACTCTGGATCCTCATATGTTGCATTCACCCTAACCCCAACACTATTACTAGGACCAGGTATTTGATATTTGTTTACATATGGGAATATTCTTTGTTGTGATCTTTCCTGATCTCTCTTTTCCATCGAATTCATTCTGTTACTCAGAGTTTTCATGGTATTTTGTATGTCCAGAATAGCAGACAATTCTTGAGAAGGTTGAGAAAGAAGGGGAGGAAAATAAGGTGTGGAGGGCACAGGATTAGACCAGGGGATTGGATTCATTTGTGGATATGGAGATGGTAAAGAAGTAGGGTCCATGTAGGAGGGCTTTGTAGATTTCTCCTGGCTACTACTGGTTTCTGAGTTATAGGGCAACACGGTCTTGGCGGGAATTCTTCCTACATTGATCAGGATATTTTCAGCATGGACAATTGCATTATAAACTTGGGGGAAGGTTTCAACTCTAGATTGTTGTGTTTGCAGACCTAGCTCTGATCCCAGGGCATGAATATAATACATATAAGCCAAACAAGTAGTTGGTCTAGCAGTGGGGGGAATTCTCTTCCATGTTCTGCTAAATCTCAAATTGAAATCTGAGATAGTTTCTTGCTGGTTTTTTTGCATAGTTGTAAACTGATTCAGTAGAGAAAAGGGATCAGCAGATTCATTAAAATATTCTATGAATGGCTCAGCCAATGATTGCCATGAAGTGATAGAATTATCTTCCAGAGTTCTGAACCAATGCAATATCTTTCCATGAAAGGACAGGGCTAGAATTCTGACAATAATATTTTCTTCTTTTATGTTGTGGATTGCTGCCAGATTCAAGATATCTTGGCAGTGCTCATAGGTTGTCTTTCCAAATCCATCATATGTGGGGGTTGCCTTAGATACAGCCTGGGGAATGGCATCCATTTGGGCTAATCTAAGGGGCCCAGTTGAATCCCAGTTGGGGTATTTTTGTAGTGGCTGATTGGGTGCCACATTGTGTGCCATATTTCTGGCTGCAGGTCTTCTTGGGGGAACTACTGGGTTTTCTTCCAGAAGCTCTTCTTCTTCAACAAAATCTTGATCCAAACTTCTGATAACAACAGCCCCTCTCAGAGGTAACTCACAATGAAAGAAAGAATCAGGGTTTTTCCTTCTGAAAGACCTGGTATACATGAAAGGGTACTGGTCTACAATACTTTTTTAGGGTCTTTTGACCAGGGAGTCACCAGGTGAACTTTATTTTCTTCGCTAATAAGGTCAAGACAATTCACCAAATCTTGATTCCTTCAGGTTGAGATAACAATAACTCTTTAGATGGGTTTCGTGTTCCTTGTGAACTGGTCCCACCGAGCATGCCAAAAACTATTGGGCACTAAATTGCACCAAGTTTTCACTCGATATTGTGGTTGTCTATCTTCCTATTTTCTATTTAGGCTTGCACCCGATAGCTGCAGCTCAACACTCAACATTGGATGGACCAAAATAGGGGTTTTTGATCCAACCTCCAGAGTAGGTTGGTTCCTTGTCAACTTAACAGGTTGTTGACACAATTATGCTCATTTAGGGTTTGGAGTTTAGGGTAAGAAAAGGTTAGGGTTAGAGAGATGTAGATAATAGTGGATGGATAGGTTAACAACATTGCATCACCATAAAAAGCTCCCAAAAAACCATACTAAGGATATACATTTAGATCAACCTTTATCTCAAAATAGATCGTTTCATATATTAAAGCATAACAGAGAAAAGTTATAGCAAGCAATTTCAATACCCAGGGAATGATAATCCAAATAACAGAATTCACCAAAACCTAGATTTCATAGAAATGTGCTTGCCAATAACATAGAACAAACTCAAAGCAGATTTCAATTACTTATAATAGCTAGTAATCCAAAAGAGGCACAAACTAACCATCTAAGTATTCATAGAAATACAACAATGAAATTTGAACCTCTGACATCAAGCATGAGAACACAAACTTGAGGTGAAGATCAATGTATTGCTCCTTTCATTCAGTTCTTCAAGAATATTTACAGTGGTACAAGCAAACACGCTAGAGCCGACCCTTAAAAATGAGGGTTCGACCTCTACTTATAGTTTTTCATATTACAATAATCAAGAAACAATACACAAAATCTTGTTACAATAGCTCAACAAAGAGTTTAGCTGGCATTAGCTCATTGGTTCGTCCTCTAGGAATTCTACTGGAAGGGAGTCCACCATGACAGCACGGGGTCTCTGCAACTTGTTGGTCGCTCAATAGAACTGTAGTTCAGAACATTCTAGATCATACGTTTTTGTCGATCCTTCTTGGGAATAGATTGCCACCATCGATCTGTAACTGGCTCTGGTCTGATCTTCTTGGAAACCTTCGATGCTTCATATTTTGGCCGAATATTATAGTTCTGATGTAGAAACATCTTTTAAACAACCAAAACCTAGAAGACTAACCTCCACCATCGATCTTCTTCATCACACGGTTCAGATTCAATCCAGCACAAGCTAAATGCCATTCCGCTTATGACATCATCTTTCTTAGTAGCAGAATCTCCAATCTGGATCTGGAGTATCTAAACCTTGAATCCACTCTAGGATTTTTATCTTCCACCTCATCATTATTCAGCCGTTCCGCTTTATCTTCATTCTAGAAAGAAAATACTTGTTCATTCCTCGGATCGCCATTCCACACTTTTTTGCCACTGACGTCATCATTTCCTTGAGACTTTTGTGGATTTGAAGATAGCGCCAATCCAGAGCGAGAAAAAAAGACTTTTCTAGAATCGGATATATGCAAAGAGGCTATTCCACACTTTTTCACTACTGACATCACCATCTCTCAAGAAATTTTGTGGATTTGAGATCTGTCGTCATTTCGGACCCGGAATGCAGTTACCCAGAATCGCTTCAAACATTGCAAAATTGAATAACTGTCGAGCGGACTCATATTATCAACCCAGTTCGGAGTAGAATGACAACTTTATGACTTAGTCAAAATTATACAAAATTTTACTAAGTATGTGGCCATTTCGGGCCTACAACTACTACCCTAAAGGGAATGAATTAGTTGAATCAACCAATAATTTTTTTTTTATAATACTAAAGAGATCATTGGAGGATAAAAAAAAGAGTTGGAATCTACTATTAGGGAAATATCTATGGGTAGACATGATTACTATCAAAAAATCTATCAAGACTACCCCTTATGCATTGGTGTATGGTAAATAAGCAGTCCTACCTATTCATCTAGAGATACCAAATTTAATATTGGCAAATCAAGAGGAAGAGTATGATC
Organism: Wollemia nobilis; assembly: GCA_028583015.1. Lineage (NCBI taxonomy): Eukaryota > Viridiplantae > Streptophyta > Pinopsida > Araucariales > Araucariaceae > Wollemia > Wollemia nobilis. The sequence continues at coordinate 914,593 of JAQPPZ010001127.1, forward strand.
AAAATCCAACTGAAATCAGGTTGATGCATCTCTTGCAATTGGAAGAAGAAAGGACTCAGGCATATGAATATTTCTAGAAGCACTCAGTGGAGACTAAAGTATGGTTTGAAAAGAACACCAAATTCAAAAATTTCAAAGTGGGTGAATCTGTTCTAAGGTGGAATGTAGAGAGAGACAAACTAGGAAACCACCAAAAATTTGATTCTTTCTGGGATGGTCCTTCCAAAGTGGTTGATCTCAAAGAGAAAAAATATTTTCAGCTCCAATATATAGAAGAAAACATTCAGCTAATTCTGGTCAATATATTCCATATAAAGCTCTATTTTGAGTAAGAGTTCCTTTAATATAACATATGTATATTTGTACTATATTTTTGTTTCTTTTAAAGTTTTTTGTAGACACCAAAACAACACCAATCCGATTATGTGACTACAAGCACTGACCGAATTGGCATACATACCCCCTAGGGCAGCCTCCAGAGGTTAAACCATGGTCCTAACCACTCCCAAATCAGTTTTGGAAGGTCAGAGGTCAGTTTTGCACCTTTTAAGCACCTTGCTCCCTATTCGTCCCACCCTAGGATGATTAGAATCCTATTCGCCCCACCCCGGGACGATTAGCAGCAATCGCTCCAGGGTGGGACGATTAGCAGGTTTGACTGGAAAAAAGTCAAACCTTGACAAATGGCAGCCCAGATCCGCCACATAACTCTGCCTTCAAGGCATGCAATTGTGAGGGAACGTTTCAAATCAGAGAGAGAGCCTGCCCTGATCATGGAGACCTCAATCAATGAGCCCCTAATCAGGGAGGAATCTTCTCTCCCCCAAAAAGGCATGGTGAGCCAAGTGGCACCCTCGCATGCGCATTCAAAGGAGACCCTTAGGTCTATAAAAAGGTGAGCCTCCTCACCCCAAAAAAGGAATAGAGCTAGAGCATTTGGAGCAACGAAGTGCTGCCGAACTATACCCCCATTCCTCTTTGTGCTTCCTACATCCCTAATTTCTCTTTTGGAAGAGAGGTTATCGGGTGAACACTAGGAATGCAATCTAGACCCAAAACCCAAGAAATCAGCCATAATCCCACCCCAAAATCATTGACACAACCCCCTAGGAGGTTTTTGACCCATCCCACTTGGATTGGTGTCAAAACTAGGCCCTAAACGGTGGGCGTCCCACCCCGGGCACCCCTCAAACTGCTACAGTCCTAATCGCCCCACCCCGGAGTGATTAGAAATCTGTGCTTGATTTATTTATTGTTATTTTTTCATTCTCTTTTATTTAATGTACTTATGTTGTTGTCCAAGTTTCATTGCTTTCTGACATGATTTGATCTGGTTTTTGTCATTTTTATGCGTTTACTAACCTGTAGGGAGCACCTTCAGATATAGGATGACCTGGGTAGAATATTCCAAATATGACCTTCTGGGTCATCTCAAAATTCTATTTTTAGTCTAACCACAAGTTTGCAGGAGTTTTGGAGGCCTCTAGATGGGACATTTGCAAGGTCACCTTTTGCAAGTTTTGCTATAGTCCCCAGCGTCCCACCCCAGAGTGATTAGAAATTTATGCATGATTTCCTTACTATTATTTTTGCAATAGGTCCTTGATGATATCCTAATGCCTCTGTTAAATTTTCATTGCATTCTGACATGATTTGACTGTAGTTTTATCATTTTTATGTGTTAACTAGCTCGTAGGGCGCCCCTGTCACATGTAGGAAAATATGGGTAGGATAGGCAGATTATGAGCATCTGGGTAGTCTTAAAATCACATATAATGCCTAAACCATGAGTTTCAAGTGATTTGGATGAGCGTAGGTGGGACATTGGAGCGCTCACCTTGGAGAGGCCCTCGACGGGCAAACGCGCATAACGGGGCCGTCCGACGCCGCTTCGATGCAAAATCAGGTGATACCAACTCTAGATGTTGTCCTTTACATTCATATGTCATTCTTTAATTGATCTATCAACCTTATCACTAATATCCCACAAGCGCTCGCTGGAGGCCTTGGGGATTGCATGTTTTTCTAGATACGCATATGCTATTAACGATTTGTTGTCTTTATGTGCATAGGATCTCACCACCAGGAATACCAGAGGGGTAGAAAGGAATGATGAACACATGGACACAAGTGGTGGCAACCTTTAGCCCACCCACTTTGAATGTGGGCATGCGGAAGACGCTGGAAGCGTACCGTCCGACCTTGGAAGCGCGACTTCATCCATGCATCCATTGATGTAAAAAATTGTATCACATGTTTTGAGCCCTAGAGGGGGGATGTATTGTAACTAGATTAAAAGCAATATCAATAAAAGAGGCCCCACTTTTGTTTTGCTCACATCTTGTTTCTGCGTCATTTCCTTCATGCATTCGTAGGACTTAGCATCTGTATCTACTATTGTTTGCATCATATCGGTACGCTATATTTCTATGCTAATTTTAGTGGTGATCATGGTGGGACCCTATCCCCTACTGTTAGGATCAAGTTTTTGATCCAAATTTTGTGGTTTTTCTTTGCAGGTGTTACTCATTCGGGCACTGGACTGCTACTCGTGTCACCCCAAGACGAATGCATATTCATCCCACCCTATGATGAATGTAGACCTGCTATTCATCCCACCCCAGGATGATTAGAACTCTGTGCATTTTCTGAGCAGAAACTTAGAGGCATCTGGTTTGGACAAAGAAGAGGTAGGCCTTCTGAACATCCTCTGTGTTTTTCTACTTTCTGTTTCTGCAAATTTCTGCTTTCTTTGCTTTATTTTTAGACACTTGCATAGAAAGGTTAAGTAGTTTGTTTTCCTTTCTTGCAATAAAAAAAAATAAAAATAAAAAAACATAGAGTAAATTAAATGGAAGGAACTTGATTAGGAATGCATTCTTCTTTGGTTTGCTTGCATGATACTTGCACAAGTGGCAAGTCCTCATTATAGGTTTCAGTTCTAGGTAGGTTTTGTGATTTCCTTTTTGCTACTAATGGTTTCTGAAAGATAAAACGTACTTTAAAGCATTGCATTAGTGAAAACCATCTTTTGCTGTATGTTTTCTTTCTTTACACAATTAAAAGGAACCACACACACCACCTAATAAAGTTAACATCAAGGAGTTGGTCTTAATACCCCAACACTTGATCAAGACCAACGGTGGATTTCATCACCACCTTGGCTTGGATTTTGCATACATATACCCTGATCGTGATTGTTGCTAGACGTAAATCCTGACGAAAGTTGACCAAGTGTAGTGGGGGTGATTCCCCGTGCATGAGGATAAGTCTTCTATGGTAGGTGTCAAAAACAGAGCGATCCCCCTTTCGTACCGCCTATGTTCCACTTACTATTTTGCTCTTGTGTACCAATAGTTTCCCTCACGTAAGGGCGGGTATATTGAGAGGTTCAGTATAATGGCCTGGCAATGGTATATTGAAGGGGCGACCATTTTGGAGATACAAGAGCCCTCATTATGCATGTATAACAAAGTTTTCTTTACAAGATTTACACAAAAAAATCAAACACACTGAACTAGATCTAGGGCACACATTTAATCTGTAAACGAGATAATCATTTCTTTGTTTGTGTGGTCCCCTTTTGTTTGGTATAGCATAAAAATTGTAAAGGAGATAAAAATACATGTATCTTTTTAGAAAAAAACCACCACCATGGTGTATACCCATAGCCAAGCCCAATCATGGGTAGAAGCTATGGAAAGTATGCAAGGAGGCACAAGTCACCTCCGTTATAGCCCCAAGGACTTGGTTATACCACCTTGGCAGCCTGACCCACAACATAGTCCACACTATGCCACTACAAAAAAGGACTATAGAGGCACCCCTTTGAGGGGCACTCCCATTCAACACAGACCCTCTCAAGAGGAGTACACACATGGGAAGGCTCCCTTAGACACTCATTATGAGTGGCCACTACGCGATGAAGTGCTAGAGCAGCATAGGGTTCATAAGGAGGGCCCACATGATTATATCATTCCTCCTCCACCCCTCATTACTGTTAGAACTAATAGGCCAAATCTAGAGCACAAGGCTCTTTAGATAGGGTGAGCCAACTCCGCCCATCCCTTTCACATGTACAAAAGGGAGCATGAGGAAAACTAGTATATTCCTCAAGAGCAATACACCGCATGGGAGCAATGTGCCTCCGCACCTACTAATTATCAAGATCACCTATTGAGGCTAGAGCCTTGGGTGAATGCTGCTAACCTCGACAGAGGAAAGCGACCCATAGAGATCTCGGATCACCATGACCGAGATAGATATGTAGGGGAGGCATCTAGGCCTCCTAGACCTAGGACGGTGGAACAAATCAACTTGGCATTTGCCAAACAGGCCGCCCACCAAGCGTAAATCACGCAGCTCAGGCAAGATCAGCAGCAGTTAGAACAACTATATCATCTTAACAAAGAGCGCATTCAGCGCCAGATAGATGAGTTGCTCCAGAACACTATGCATGAGAGGATTCCAACCCCTCGCATGCATAGGACAGAAATTTATGAGAGGCACAACCCCTTAGTACGAGATAGGTCTCCACGACCTTATCAAGCATTGCCTCCAAGACCTCCGAGACCTGAGCGGGAGGCCACCCCTAGAACCAATGATGGGTGCCTTCCTCGGGCACCCATCCATGTTTATAGGTCACGCCCAAAAACTCCTCAAGAGGCCTATGAGGAATTTGAGTGAGAAGAAGAGCGGGCTGAAATGCCCTACCAAGGCAAGGGGGCGCTATCCGGATACCCCTCCATAGGCCTCAAGTTCCTCGTAATTCACAATGGGAACAAACCAAAGAAGAGGAAATCAAATCCTTTGATGCATACAAAGCACTGCTAGAGCACTTAGAGTCTATGGAGACCAAGACTTCAGGGCCCCAAAAGCCCACATTACACCAACTTTGCAGTCACCCTGTGCATCCTTCAGTTTCGGCACCCCCATACCCCGACCACTTCAAAATGCCTCAATTGGCAATTTTTAGAGGGGATGAGGATGCCCAAGAGCACGTAACAAGGTTCCTGAGTCAATGCTTTGGCATTTAGGACAATGATGCATTGCTTCTGAGAACATTTATAACCACGTTCGTAGGCCCTACCTCGGATTGGTTTACCCAGCTATCGAAGCATAGCATCAACAATCTAGACTAGCTAGTGGATGCGTTCCTTGAACATTTTGCCTTCAACACCAAGAAGAAGGTATCCTTAAGTGACCTAGCTAGCCTTAAGTAGTATGATGATGAGACCATGGTTGCTTATGGGAATCGATGGAGGACATTGCTTTCAAAGCTACCTTACCTCCCTCCCATGGCCGACTTGACTCAAATGTTTTCAAAGAGTTGCTTAAGGTCGATATCCATGCTATTGTAGCTGCAGCAATATGCCACCCTCGAAGAAGCCCTGGTGCAAGCCAGGATAATTGAGGAGATCAAAATACAAGACGATGAGATTGCTAAGTCACACAAGAAAGAGTGGCCCAAAAATGCTAAAACTAGGCCCACACAACCGAAACCCATCGTGGTCAATCAGGTTGCCATAGCTATACCAAAGCCTACACAAATGACACAGCCCCCAAAGGCTAATTATTAGGCAGTTCCTCTTGATAACTATGAAAAGGAAAATCATAAACAAGAGCAAAATCGACAGCGTCACCCTAGGCGATAATTCACACAATTCATGGAGTCTAGAGACTCCTTGTTTGACCACTTGTTCATGGAAAACCTGATAAACTTGCCAAAAAGTTGACCCATAGACCCCAACATGCCAAAAACCAAGGGCTATAGGGAAGACTTATATTGTAGATTTCACCGGCAGAAAGGACACGAGATCTCCACTTGTTGGAAATTCAAAAACTTAGTGCAGGACTTGATAGACAACAAAATGCTCACGGTAGATAATCCCGTAGCATTGAGCAACCAACAGATGGAGGTCTTCAAAGACCCCCTACCTGCCCATGATGTGCAAGCAAAGACTTTACAAGTGAACGAGGTAACACAAAACTACCCCATGCAAGGATACGTAGGGATGATAAGCATCGTGACATGGAACAAAAGATACCCAAACACGGCTGCACCCATTGTAGCTACAGGAAATGTTCTGTCAACGTCACAACCTCCACAACACCCTACACAACCTCCCCATCCTAGACCAGTGGCCATGATTCGGACTAAACTTACTCAAATTTTAAGGACCACGTCGGCTAGGCTCTCCATTTATGAGCTCATCCAACAATCACCGCCCCATCGGGAGGCTCTAATGGAGATACTTAAAGCCATTGAGCTACAACCCCATGAAGCCAATTCTTTCAACAATTTCATAGGGCATGTGAAACAGTGCATAGAACCAGTCATAACCTTCAGGGAAGACGAACTGAAATCGGTGACTGGTGATATGGTGGATCCACCCCTGCATGTCATTGCATGGGTCAACGAGATTCCATTCAAGAGGGTGTTGTTGGACACTGGCTCGTCTAGTAACATAATCACGATAGCAGCATTAAAACACCTTAAGCTGCCAGCATCCCACATTGTGGCATCCACTTACACTCTTCGAGCATTCAACGACGCGTTATGCTCGATGGTTGGCACAATTGTCCTGCCCATCCAAGTAGGACAAAAGACCATTCCTACGTTGTGTCACATCCTAGAGGGTGAGATGGCCTACAATATCTTGCTAGGCCGGCCTTGGATTAGGGACATGAAGTGTGTCCCTTCGATAGCCCATCAATGCCTCAAATACACATACAAAGGGCAAGTACATGTAGTCCCAACAGACTTAGAGCCCTTTAAGTTTTGCAATGCGGTGTAGCTGATGCCACAATCGACCCTCCCATCGACACATTTGGACTTTCAATTGAATCCATCCACACAGGGTCCAATTCTACCTACATCCTCGCTATTGAGTCCCTCAACTCACCAACCTGGCCCATATTCATCATCTGTTCCTTCACCAATGATGCCACCTGTGGTGGCCACATCGAAGGACAACGGGAAGAAGCCCCTAGAGGAGGTACCACCATTAGTCTCAACCATCTCTACCGAAGAGGTGCCCAACCGAATGGAAGTCGAGACACCTGGTTCACCCAACATGGAGTGGACTCAGGGAGAACTCCCATTCCCTCCCCCTCAACCGCCGATGATTACCATTGAGATGGCCAATACGGGCTTGGGGGAGTACCTAGTGTGGAACGTTGTGGCAACACCCACACTAGAATCCATGCAAGACATGGGGAGACCTCGCCTCCCCATTGGCACTATCGTCCCTTTAGGTTACCCACCAAATCAGACCAATTTTGTATATGGGGGCCTCAAGAACGACATTGAACCCTACCTACAAGAGGAAGAGGATGAAGAGCCATTTGCTGAGAATATTGACTATCTATCCAACCCGGACTTCGCCTTGAAATACCTAGACCAATGTAATTGGCATGGATATGGATTGGGCAGATACGAACAAGGAATGTGCATTCTTTGTCAACCAAGATACTAGATGCCATATGATAAATCAGGAGTAGGGTTCAACCACCCTTTGCCCCTTGACATCTTGGTAGAAACCATGCAAGGCTTAGGTCTAGGCAATAGGGATGGGTTGGCACAAGATCCATATGCCAATCCCAACACTACATACACATTGGGGAATTATTTCCCATTGTTGACAACAAACCTTGTTGACCTCAACAACCCCTCCCCTTTGATCGAGGAAGGGGAAAGTTCAAGAAGTAACCTCCAAAGGGGATATGAACAAAATCAAGGGGGGTCTTCTAAAGATGAGTCAGATTATGAGGTAGCACCTTGGGACCCTTTTGAGTCCGATAGAAATCACTCGTAGGTGACACCCATTGACGACTATCAGGAGGACTTCATGGCAATGTTCCCCTTTAATGTTCCAATCGGGCCATTGCCACCTCCAGAGAATCCATCCCTCCCGCAGAGAGTGAAACAACCCAGAAGGGACCAAATCAACTTGCTTGAACAAAATGAGCCTCCCATGCCAGCCATAAGGCCAAGTGATCCACCGGAGGGAGAAGATCCAAGTATCTTCCCCAACATCGACTACCTGCGTGCCAGATTTTAGGTTTTCATAGAGAGTGAGGATAGTGATCAAGAAATGCCTAGTGGGAGGCTATACCAGCAAGAGGGGCACATAGTTTTTAGAGCCAATGAAGGCCTATGGATCTCCAATAATGACTATGAGGATGAGACTGAGATGGCATATCTCAACCATAGGAGGCAACAGGAATACCCCATAGACATCGATGATATGTTTGAACATTTAAATATGGGACCAAGGCATAGGTGGCATTTAAACCAAGCATAGTTAAACCAAGTGCTTCATCCACCACTTAGGGCATACAGGGAGCACCTCCCACCTAGAGACCCTATAGGGCCATCAGTGCCTAGGGTAGACCCTGTCCTTCTATCTACACATAGGGCCGATCCTTTTGTGCCAATACCCACAGAGCCAGATTCGAGGTACAAGGATCACCAAGGATGTCTAAACCAACACCCACGTGGTAATGGAGACCAAATTCAGTCCATCAACATGATCTCCATTGATTTAACCGCCCCCATCCACAATCTAGCTGATCCAACATGACCATTGTATCTAGACCTAGATGCCATAGACTAGGATCGTGCTGACACACCACCATCCCCATCAGAGTACTGGCCTTGTGGCGAGATGTTCCATTTCACCCCAGGATAGACTCAGGATATCTTCCATGTTGAAGAGGAACCCGACGTTCCCAACATAGATCTAAATTCAGCAAATGATATCCACCTGATCCCAACTCCACACTAGTTGGAGGACGGATCCCACATGTCAGTCGAAGAAACGATTGACCTAGACATCGATTTTGATCCAATGAATCCATAAATCATCAAGTTGGGGGTAAGTCTATCCCCCAAAGAGCAAGCCGATTACATTGCCCTTCTCAAAGAGAAGAAGGAGGTTTTTGCATGGTCCTACAAAGACATGTCGGGGCTAGACCCATAGCTAGTCATGCATAATCTAACACTTGATCCGACAGTCAAGCCAGTCAAGCAAAAGCTACGTAAGATGCACCCAAAAATGGCCTTAATGGTCAAAGATGAGCTACAAAAGCTGTTGGATGCACAGTTTGTCATCTACGTAGATTACCCACCATGGTTGTCCAACATGGTACCCATCAAAAAGCCTAACGGGAGGATTCACATATGCACCGATTTTTGAGATTTAAACAAAGCAAGTCCCAAGGAAGATTTCCCCTTGCCTAGCATCGACGCATTGGTAGACGCTACATCAGGCCATGAAATGCTTTCCCTCATGGATGGTTTCTCGAGATACAACCAAATTCGTATCAATCCCGATGATCAACTAAAAATGGCGTTCACGATGCCTTGGGGGACATTTTGTTATAAGGTCATGCCCTTTGGCCTTAAAAATGCTGGTGCCACCTACCAACGTGCTATGACATACATCTTCCATGATCACATGCATAAAAATTTGGAAGATTATATGGATGATCTGTTGGCCAAATATCTTTTGCGCCAAAATCATCTCGATGACCTACACAAGATCCTTGATCGCCTCATCGAACACAAGGTTAGGCTAAACCCCAAGAAGTGCATATTTGGCATCACATATGGAAAAATCTTGGGTTTCATAGTATCAAAATGAGGCATCGAGGTAGATCCAAATAAATTCAAGGCAATCCTTGAAATGCTTCCCCCAACCACCATCAGGCAGCTCAAAAGCTTGCAGGGTAAGGTCGCATCAATCAAGCACTTCATAGCGCAGTTATCTGAAAAGTGCCGACCCATGAATAAATTATTACACAAGGGGTAGCATTTCATTGGGATGACGAGTGCCAGTCAGCCTTCAATGACATCAAACAATACTTGGCTTCGCCGCTAGTGTTGGCACCACCTAGACCAGAGTGTCATTCTATTTATACATCTCAACTACTGAGGTGGCACTAGGTACCATGCTAGCCCAAAAAATGAACTACATAAAGAGCAGGATAATTATTATATTAGCCACACCCTAGTCAGTTATGAACTTAACTATGCATACGTTGAGAAGCTATGCTTGGTGGTGGTATTTACCACCAAAAAGCTATGCCATTACATGCTGAGCAATATGACGTATGTGGTGTCTAAGGAGAATCCATTGCGGTACATGATGAGTCGTACTTATCATAGTAGTCACACGGTGAAATGGATCATGTTGTTGATAGAGTTTGACATCGAATTCATTGGACAAAAGTCCATCAAAGGTCAAGTCATCGTCGATCAACTAGGAAAGGCTCCTCTCGAAGATGACCAGCCTCTGATCGTAGAGCTGCCTGATGATGGGGTCTTCCATGTCTCAGAATCGCCATATTATGATGAGCCTGAGTCACAGGCTGACATAACCTTATTTTTTTATGGTTCTAAATGTGAGCAAGGGGGTGGCATGGGAATCATGTTTTTCACACCGCAAGGGGCTCCAATGCATTTATCATTTAAACTTGATTTCCCATGCACCAATAACAATGTTGAATACGAAGCCTTGCTCATAGGTCTTCAGAAAGCCATCACCATGAACATCAAATGCTTGAATATCTTTGGTGATTCGCTATTAATTGTCAACCAAGTGAAAGGGGTATTCCAATGCAAATGCCCAGTTCTGTAGGCCTACAAAGCCCTTGTGGATAAATTCTTGGCAAATCTTGAATGGTACGACATCGAGGCACTCCCTCGATCATCGAATCATTTTGCGGACACTATGGCCTCTTTGGGGTCACTAATCTCGCAAGACATTTTTGGTGAGATGACAACCATTCAAGTCAAAATGTTATCACAATCCGTGATGGAGCATGCAAGCTCTGACATAACGCCAGGAATCCACCTGATCCAGATTGAACCATCTTAGGATAGGTTCTCTCGAATCCATGATAGTCTAAATCACGCCAACTAGGGGTCTTTGTTCTCTCCAACCCCTCTTAATAGCAACACAATGCTATTTTTACAAGTTCTTTCCCGCTCAGATTTTTCTAGGGACGAACTTCAAGAGGGATCGACCGTTCATACCATCGAGGTTTCTGATCAGCAGGATTGGTACACACCCATAAGAGACTATCTCAAGTTGGGTAGCCTCCCACTTGGATTGTCGCACGTCACAAAAAGATCATTCAAATAGAAAGTGGCAAAACATGTCTTGCTAGGAGACATTTTGTACCGTCGGAGCTACGAAGGGATCCTCCTCCATTGCTTGGACCAGCAAGAGTCCACTTGGACGATCACCCAAGCGCACGATGGTACATGCGGTGGCCACTTCAACGGTATGGCCATCGCAAAGTGCATTCTTCACATGGGCTATTATTGGCCATCTTTAGAGTGAGATTGTTGTGCATATGTGTGGAAGTGCATGAAGTGTCAACACCATGCTAACTTGACACACGTACCTTCTCAGGCCTTGCAGCCGATCCAATCGGCTTGGCCATTTTCATAGTGGGGCTTAGATCTCATCGGAAAGATCTCCCCTACGTTGGTAGGTCATCACACGTTTATCATAACGGCCACAAAGTACTTCACTAAGTGGGTGGAAGCAATTTCGCTTACCTCTATGACTGGGCCCCGCATTGTGGAGTTTATTTTACATAACATCATATGTCATTTTGGTATTCCATCCAAGATCATCTCGGATAATGGGACGTCATTTAAGAACAAATATGTGTGTGCTTTGACAACAAAGTACAAAATTCAGCATAGTTTTTTGACACCCTATTATCCGTAGGCAAATGGGCAAGCAGAGGTGTCAAACAAAATGCTAGTTGCCATCCTTAAAAATATGATCACAGATAGTCATAAGGATTGGCACATCCAAATACCACTTGCCCTATGGGCTTATCACACTAGCATTCGGATGCCCACTGGGGCAACTCCATTTTCGCTAGTGTATGGCTCCGAGGCAGTCATGCCTCTCGAGTTGGAAATACCCTCCCTACGCATATCAATGCAAGAGTTCATCGATGATGACACTGCATGGCAGGCCCGGCTAGACCAACTTACGTTACTCGATGAACGACGCATCAATGCTCTCGAGCATTTACGTATCTATCAAGAGCGACTTAAGAAAGCATACAACATGAAAGTTCACCTGAGGGACTTTCAGGTCGGTGACCTGGTCTTAAAAGAGAACCAACAAAATTCTAACTTGCCGCCCCATTTAAGGGACAAGTTCACGGAAAATTGGTTAGGTCCCTATGTAATCGATAGTAAAATAGGACCTGGAACATACCGACTCACCTCTCTTGAAGGAATCAAGGAACTAGAACCCTTGAACATCAGTCATTTGAGGCCATTCAACATTTAAAGAGCCATGGCCCACCCCAAAAGCTCCAAGGGTTCCCACAATCGCTTGGTCAACCCCAAAATTCCCCAAAGGTATCTATAATCCCTTTGGTCAAACCAAAATCTCCAAGGGTTCCCACAATCACTTGGTCAACCCCAAAACTCCCCAAAGGTATCCATAATCCCTTTGGTCAAACCAAAAGCTCCAAGGGTTCCCATAATCGCTTGGTCACCCAAAATGCCCCAAAGGTATCTATAATCCCTTTGGTCAAAACCTCCAAGGATCTGTAAGAATCACTTGGTCCACACCCATTCGGGTTAAACCGTCCATAACAAATATTCAAAAACAACAGATAATCAAAAAAAAGAAAAATAAAAAGAGCTACATTAGGCATCGCATACATACATTGCATATTTGCTGGTCATACATGTCAAACACACCATAGACTGTAACTACTCGGCAATTCCATCATTTTCCACATTCAGTCCATTTTGTAAAAGATCCATCAAGAGTAACGCCCTTCGCATTTTTGCCATATCATAGTCAGTTGTCTTCTAATGTCTTTAGGGTTTTCGTCATTCAGCTGTCTTTAAATTTCTAGACAAATGCTTACAAATTCAGACCAATTTTTACAAGGTAGAGTTTTACTTGGATCATGCCTTGTTACATAGCATCCCAACACAAGCTTAAAAACACATAAAAATTCCCAAGTTGTGTGAACGAAAGACGAAACCTACAAAGCGGTCTAGGGTACCTTAAGCAAAAATGTTATCCTGCTCATCCCCCTATGCGAATGGTTCAAGAATGCTAAGAATTGACAGAAGGACAAGCTCTTCCCCATCCAATTCCCCACAATAAATAGTGGTCTTCACCACTATCAAAAATTCCAAACACCCTTGATCCCCAAAGTCGTAAGGATTCGTACTACATGCCCCTGAGAAGGATGGGTAGTCATCCCCAAGGCCTAAAAGGATCAATGCCATTCCAAAGAAAACTCCCAAAAGTTCACCATAAAAATTCCCAAACACCTTTGATCCCCAAAGTCATAAGGATTCGTACTACACGCCCTTGAGAAGGATGGGTAGTCATCCCCAAGGCCTAAAAGGATCAATGCCATTCCAAAGAAAACTCCCAAAAGTTCACCATCAAAATCCCCAAACACCTTTGATCCCCAAAGTCATAAGGATTCGTACTACACGCCCCTGAGAAGGATGGGTAGTCATCCCCAAGGCCTAAAGGATCAATGCCATTCACAAGCCAAAATCCCACAAGCTCAACGTTGAAATCAAAATTCAAAATCTAAATCCTCAAAAAGCAACAATAAAAAAATAATAACAGTGGTTATCACCACTACTCAAACCCCTTGCTCAAGAGAAAAAAAAAAGAGAGAAAAATAAACAGTGATTTTCATCACTATATATGAGAGCAAGTATCCCAACAAATTGAACAACCGAAAGATGCCTAAGCTTGAATCCCCGGAATTCTCAGCATTTGAAAAACCATTTAGGTGATCCTCATTACGGGTTTGGTGGATAGCCTACCTGGTGATGGCGGTATCCTAAACGCATGATGATACATCTATCACATTAGATTTGCGTGTGTGTAGACCAATGTTTGCATGTGGATGAGCTAGCTTATGGTATCCTAGATTGCATCGTAGATTAATCCTACTACATACAACAAAGGAGTTAGTGGAGCTAATTAGGTGATCCTCAGTACAGGTTTGGTGGACAGCCTACCTGGCACTGGTGGTATCCTTACGAATACCACATAAACGAACTCAATCGCACACACAGGGATGTGAAATAACTTGGTCAAACTCAAGTCTAATTCGTACCTTGTTCGAAAGTCTTGTAAGATAATGTATAGTCTTGACTAGTTAGTTAAAGCATCTGAGTCTCAGAAAAACCTTAACTACATTCTAAAACAATTGTTGTACATTTCATTACTTACATCACCATCAAAAAATACAAAACAAAAATTACAAATGCAAAGTTATTCCATAAAGCAATCACATAGTACAGAAAGCCAGTAAATTATGTACAGTCTACGGTGCCACCGCCTGCATACCAACAAATCATTCCATCCATTCCATATGCATACATCTATATCATATAGTTAAAATCATCCGCAGTCATAATAGCATATGCATACATCAACATAAATAAATGTGCATAAAAGAACAATAAACCATGACAAGGATATAATCAAACCAAAAAGAGTCATGTATATATATCAAGTCAAAATGCCCTCAGGCTACAATAAGCAGGTCCTATGACCTCACAAAAAACCAAAAACTCAAAATCCCCAAATCCTAGGGAGTTGGCCACCATGATCATGCAGGATCGGTGCGACTGGAACTACCCCTAGTAGTATGGGTCCTATGGGACCTCTCAAGGTGGCTTCTGCCAGCCCTCGCACCCTGCCCACCAACACTACCCTCACCTAGCCGCCTGTGATGAGATGATGTCGACTGCTCAGTCTCACAGCCTCTCATACGCCACGATGACCCACCTCCATAGAGCACAGGTAACTGTCCATCGAGGTGGACAACCTCCATCTCTAACTCTACCCGGTATCGACCCCACTCTATATCTCATCGGTGATACACAGCCAGTGCACTATCCCATTGTGCCAACTGAGTCCGCAGGAGATCCCTCTCCTATGTTACCTCCACCAAAGCATCTCTATGCTCCTCCTCCCATCTCCGTAGAAGACCCTCCAATCGTGCTATCTCAGCATGAAGCCCAGCCTCCACATCCCCTAAGATAGCCTGAGGCATGGGCTCCTCCGGGATGGCCTGTTGCTCTGGCACCCACTGCTCCGGGACATCCTGTACATTTTACTGCTCCGAAACCCCCAAATCATCTCCATCGCCATTGAAGTCATCAACCTCCACCATGTCAGCATCATCAAGCGAAGCCCCCCAACCCTCCATCGGTGCCTCTGCACCCCCACCTCCTGCTGCTGCAGTATCTGTGCCTCCTAGAGGCCCCTCACTCCGCCATCACCACATAATCCACCATCGATCATAGTCTGCAGTCACCCCGACATCATCCATGTCGGGTGCATCAATAACGACATCGAACCCCTCACCTAATGGCTCAATGGTAGGCCAGACTAGAGTCCTCTCATCACCATGATGCCGATAGATCAAGGGATCACCAGGCAATCCCTGGCACACCCCAAACTACCGTATCACCCAGACATACGGGAAGTACTCCTGCTCTATCTCATGCCACCCAATCAACCACCTACCCCTACGCACACGTCGAAGCCACTCTCCAACCTCAGGCCAAGCTGGACAGTCCCGGTATGATCACCAGAACACCTGCCCTGGCGTTAGACGAGTGAAGGCATCAGTATAGTGACCTACGTCACCTGCCCACCGTCGACTCTGTCCATGCTCCTCCGACCTCCGCCATAAATTGGCATAGCCAATTTCTTGATCCACCATCTCACCTCGGGTGGTCCAAGGCAAACCCTGTGGCCGCTCCACAACTATGTGCTGCCACCCCCAGCACTGCAAGAGATAGCTGCACCCGATCCCCTTTCACTTTCGACAACGAACCTCGTACAACTCATCGTACAGTTGTGCCAATAACGTCTGACCCCATCTCATAATAAGTGGAGCTGATGTAGGACACTCCACCAATGTGAAGACCAACTCAAGTAGGTTCCAAGGGAACCTCGCACCTGAGGAGTCAGGAAGTAGCATATTGGAAATGAGGGCCATGAGCAAAGCATGCCTCACCCCTAATACACCCTTCTCCAGCCACCACCGCACCAGAATACCGCCTATCTGGCAGTCAGCCTCGGCCCTCTCCACAACCCTCTCCACACCCCTCTCCACCGCTAGACCAAAACATCATGTCAATACCGTTGTCCGCTGGTCCCAGTGGGTCATCCGGATAGGCAGTCCATCTATCGGAATTCATAAAATCCGATACACATCCTCCAGAGTCACAGTCATCTCCCCTATTGGGAGATGAAAAGTGTTGGTGCGGGGATCCCACAGATTGATCAGGGCAGTCAAATATGCCCGATCCCCCACCATAGACTCCAGATGCATCACGTGCTTGAGCCCAAGGGCATCAAGCCACTCCCAATCCCCAACTGTCAGGGCATCCCGGGCATCAGAGAAAATAGTCGGCTGGCAATACCGACTCTTCACCACCTGAAACAACAAAATAAAACAAAACAAAAAGGGATATTAAGTACATACTTAATATAAACAGAATCATTAAAATACAACTGTACAGAAGAACAACAAGCTACAATTTACAATTGTATAGCAAAAGTACAACATAACAAGTATAGAAAAACAAAGTATAGCAAAAGTACAAAAAAACAAAGTACAACAAAAGTACAAAAACATTAAAAACAAACTGTACAACAACGACAACAGACATAAAAATAATTGTACAATCAACATAAAAAAACAAAAAACAAAAATCATATTAGGGTTTCAACCTTAATATGAACAAAACAAACACAAAATAAAATAAAAAAATATATTAGGGTTTCAACCTTAATATGGCAAAAACAAAAAAAAAAAAAAAAAATATTAGGGTTTCAACCTTAATATGGCAAAAACAAAAACAAAATAAAAAATATATTAGGGTTTCAACCTTAATATGGCAAAAAAAAAAACAAAATAAAAAAATATATTAGGGTTTCAACCTTAATATGGCAAAAACAAAAACAAAATAAAAAATATATTAGGGTTTCAACCTTAATATGGCAAAAACAAAAACAAAATAAAAAAAATATATTAGGGTTTCAACCTTAAAATGGCAAAAACAACATAAAATGAAAATTTTTGGGTTTTAAAACCTAAATACAAACACAAACAAAGTACAGATAACAGTAGTGTACTAGGTTTTTGACCTTAATATACGAAAATAAACAAAAAAAATAAAGCAAACAAACATTCTATATGTGAGTTTTTAACTTCATATAAAACAAAAATGAATAACAGGTAGGGAGAAGGAACATCATACCGGTCTCGCCTCGGCTCCTCCACTCGAAGATCCGGTTCTCGCACTCATGATGTCCATGAAATTTTAGCAGCGCTCCGCTACGCACACTCGCACTCCTCCTCACTGCTCCAAATCACCAAGAAAAAAATATTGCAAATGAGCCCAAAACCTAGTTTTGGCCCTTATATAGGCTATTAGGCCTGTAATCGTTCCACCCTGGGATGAGCGCTCTAGTTAGCACTCGTCCCACCTTGGGACGATTACCAAATTGGTATTCATCCCACCCTGGGACGATTATAGAGCAAGAAATAAAGCAACAAAAACTACATCAAAAAAATGCACCAAAAATAGCAATAAATCTGCCGAACAAAGGTGCCTTTGCACCTGACATTCATGGCATGAAAAACTACCATCGGGGTCACAAATACTCACTATCCTACTCCCTAAGAAGGCTAGCATAGCCGGACCACTCCACGGGAAGGAGGATTTTTGATAATTTCTACCCCAATCGACATCGCAAAAAGGGTCAAAACCCACCAAAAATAGGTCCGATGGTTGGAAAACTGCATAAGCGTTCAACGAAAACAACTGAAGGCACCCTTACAAATGTCATCTTGGGTCAAGCGACTCATCGCTTTTCTCATTTTGGTCACTCCCTCATCGATTCGTCGCTTGAGGGGGTAGTCACACTTAGTCACCAATCAACAAATACACACCCAATCAAGGAAATGGCATGCATTCAAAGAATCATTGACAAAGACAATCACGCTCCTTCTTGGGGCAGCAAACAAGCAATAATCACAAGCTAAAAAAACACTTGGCATTTTGGAAGCATGAAGAAAAGGTTCCTCGGACAAAAGGTTGCGCCCTTTGCCTATTCATGTCTGAACAATGTCCAAGATCAAGTACACCTCACTAAAAAAGGTTACACTTGAGTTAAGCTCCTTAGCTCGTCAGAAGCAAGGATTCAAGAATGCATGCCCTTTCCATACTTGGGGCATCAAAATTTGGTTAGGTTACTAAGAAACCCTAATCATTAAGTGCTTTGGTCATCTATTTTTGCTCAACACTGCGCCACACACAGCGCATCCCAAAAAGGGGCATCTTCAGACACCAAAACAACACCAATCCGATTATGTGACTACAAGCACTGACCGAATTGGCATACATACCCCCTAGGGCAGCCTCCAGAGGTTAAAAAGTGGTCCTAACCACTCCCAAATCAGTTTTGGAAGGTCAGAGGTCATTTTTGCACCTTTTAAGCACCTTGCTCCCTATTCGTCCCACCTTGGGACGATTAGAATCCTATTCGCCCCACCCCGAGATGATTAGCAACAATCGCTCCAGGGTGGGACGATTAGCAGGTTTGACTGGAAAAAAGTCAAACCTTGACAAATGGCAGCCCAGATCCACCACATAACTCTACCTTCAAGGCATGCAATTGTGAGGGAACATTTCAAATAAGAGAGAGAGCCTGCCCTGATCATGGAGACCTCAATCAATGAGCCCCTAATCAGGGAGGAATCTTCTCTCCCCCAAAAAGGCATGGTGAGCCAAGTGGCACCCTCGCATGCACATTCAAAGGAGACCCTTAGGTCTATAAAAAGGTGAGCCTCCTCACCCAAAAAAAGGAATAGAGCTGGAGCATTTGGAGCAACGAAGTGCTTGCTGAACTATACCCCCATTCCTCTTTGTGCTTCCTACATCCCTAATTTCTCTTTTGGAAGAGAGGTTATCGGGTGAGCACTAGGAACGCAATCCAGACCCAAAACCCAAGCAATCAGCCATAATCCCACCCCAAACTCGTCGACACAACCCCCTAGGAGGTTTTGGACCCATCCCACTTGGATTGGTGTCAAAACTAGGCCCTAAACGGTGGGCGTCCCACCCCCGGCGCCTCCCAAAATGCTACAGTCCTAATCGCCCCACCCCAGAGTGATTAGAAATCTATGCTTGATTTCTTTACTGTTCTTTTTGCATTCTCTTTTATTTAATGTACTTATGTTGTTGTCCAAGTTTCATTGCTTTCTGACATGATTTGATTTGGTTTTTGTCATTTTTATGTGTTTACTAACCTGCAGGGAGCGCCTTCAGATACAGGATGACCTGGGCAGAATCTGCCAAATATGACCTTTTGGGTCATCTCAAAATGCCATTTTTAGTCTAACCACAAGTTTGTAGGAGTTTTGGAGGCCTCTGGATGGGACATTTGCAAGGTCACCTTTTGCAAGTTTTGTTGTAGTCCCCAGCGTCCCACCCTAGAGTGATTAGAAATTTATGCATGATTTCCTTACTATTATTTTTTCAATAGGTCCCTGATGATATCCTAATGCCTCTATTAAAGTTTCATTGCATTCTGACATGATTTGACTGTAGTTTTATCATTTTTATGTGTTAACTAGCTCGTAGGGCACCCTTGTCACATGCAAGAAAATCTGGGTAGGATAGGCATATTATGAGCATCTGGGTAGTCTTAAAATCACATATAATTCCTAACCCATGAGTTTCAGGTGATTTGGATGAGCATAGGTGGGACATTGGAGCACTCACCTTGGAGAGGCCCCCGACGGGCAAACGTGCATAACGGGGCCGTCCGATGCCGCTTCGACACAAAATTAGGTGATACCAACTCTAGATGTTGTCCTTTACATTCATATGTCATTCTGTAATTGATCTATCAACCTTATCACTGATATTCCACAAGCGCCCATTGGAGGCCTTGGGGATTGCATGTTTTTCTAGATACGCATATGCTATTAATGGTTTGTTGTCTTTATGTGCATAGGATATCACCACCAGGAATACCAGAGGGGCAGAAAGGAATGACGAACACATGGACACAAGTGGTGGCAACCTTTAGCCCACCCACTTCGAATGTGGGCACGCGGAAGACGCTGGAAGCATACCGTCCGAACTTGGAAGCGTGGCTTCATCCATGCATCCATTGATGTAACAAATTGTATCACATGTTTTTAGCCCTAGAGGGGGGACGTATTGTAACCGGATTAAAAGCAATATCAATAAAAGAGGCCCCGCTTTTGTTTTGCTCACATCTTGTTTCTACGTCATTTCCTTCATGCATTCGTAGGACTTAGCATCTGTATCTACTATTGTTTGCATCATATCGGTACGTTGTATTTCTACGCTGCTTTCATTTTCTGTGTAAAAAAATAAAAGGTAGCATAGCGGTTTACAATGCGCTATTAACCAAGTGTCAAAATGGTCAAAGCCAAGAACATGCTCTCTCCTGCAATATGCTCCATGCCACACTCAAGGGGAATAATACAAAGACAGTCATGATCTATAACATGTGCTACGCTGTGACCAATCAAAAAATTATGTGATGTTTTTTTTTCCAAGCCACTCATATTTTGAATTGTAAAGCATGCAATGGGTAATTTCCCATCAATTGCATTCATGGTGGAAGATGTGCATGCTTGATATTTACACTTAAAATTAAATTGTTATTCATTTCATAAGCAATACCAATCTACCAAAAAGAGCAAAAGAAATGGTAAGACAAAGCTACCAAGCAATTAAGAAGAAAAAATTCCAAATAAATTTCCTTAGAGATGGCACAAAAATTAGCTCATGAAACTGTCCAGTAGGTGAGTATTGAGCTAGAATTCTATGTGGATAAAGCGAAGGTAGTGGAAGGCACTAAAATGACATGGAGAACGAGAAATAGGCTCAGACGAGACATTGACGATAAATTCTAGAGGGGAAAAATGATGACAGTTCAAGGTAGTTGTGCTATCAAATCCTTTTTGTCATTTTATATTTGCAATTCTGTATATCCTTGCCTTGAGTTGATAGCTGCTATTGTAAATTTTTATGACCCTAGGGTAAAAGTAGTAAAAATAGCCAGGGTAAAACCCTGTTCAGTATAACCACTAAAGCCTACTGAGATCTATTTTCCATAGGTGTAGATCCTCTTGTGAGTCCTAAACCCTTCAACCCATTAGCATAAGAAAAATATTACTCATTACAAGGACGATCTCATGACGATGAACCTTTTAGAAATTGGTTTTATAGTCAATTTAAGACAATCAAGTCTAGGAGTGCTTTGCCAAAAATCCCAATTGCTACTGAATAGTTCACTTATCCAGAGATTTTCACTATGTTAGCTTTCTTAGAGGGTTTATATTTTGATCAGTATGTAAGGGATTGGAAAATAGACACCATTTATTGCATATCCAATGAAAAATATATAAAGCCTCATCAGAAGATGAGGGCATAAAACCGATTTCTTTTAATTGGTTGGCCTATCTCTCTAAGAGGATGCATGAATAGTTGGTTGGCATGAAAAGAGACTCATCAAACCCCTCCTTCTAGCATTGTTCAAATTTAATATGGATGTTCTTCAGTGCTGTAAGGAAATGGTGCTCAGGCTTCCTATGGTGGATAAGAATGATAATGGAGACCCTATTCTAGTTTATCAATGGACCAACCATTTGAGGAATATAGAGTCATATTACAGATTCAACATGGAATTTTTAGGGCCAGCTCTAAAGGTTATGTATGGCCAATGCCCTAGGATTCCACCTCTTTCTAAGAAATTATTGCATGTAGAGAATACCGAAGAAGGAGACTGGTATATCCTTACTAAAGGAATTGTCATCATACTCTACGACTTCACTAGCAAACCTTTCTTGCTGCCTCATTTTGTTATCGATAGGCTATTAGATTTGGAATATTTGAGACAAGTTGACTTCATCAATGTCAACTTCGATACCGGTAAGGAAAGGAAGGGACCTATGATTTATTCTCACAACATGGATGGTATAACCATAACCAAAAAGGATCAACATGAACAAATTACTCAATATCCAGAGAGACTCAATATTTTATATATTCCAAAAATATGGAGATACGACCCTGATGACAAGTTCATGGAAATAAATATTGCCCTAAATGGAGAAAGGACCCTCAAATTTGAGAAAACTTTGAGACCTCATTTTTAAAAGGGTAGAAATAACAAGGAAAGTGCTCCACTGGAATAGAATGTTTGCAAAATGGAACAACTTCCCCCATGGAGGGATTTTTATGAGTAATTAGTTGATTATGATCTAGAGAAAACAAAGACCACCAATTTAAAGAACCCAAGATTAAAGAAATGGAGGGTAAGCATGGTTGAGACAATGGTAAATTTTTGAAATGGTGGCAGATGAGAGTTGAAATAGGTACATAAAAGGCTATATTTAATCATCAATAAAACACTATTTTTTTTGAGCTATATGAAAAACATATCAAAATATGGAAGGCCAAAAATGGTAGGAATTTGGTGTTGAGTTACAAGAAAGCAGGAGTAAAGGGAAAGAGGAAAAATAGTATCATAAGATTCTCCTTCTCCACCTTCACAAGAAGAAGTACAAGAAGCTATGATAAATGCCCCATTAATAGTTGAGGGAACCCAAATGGCATTTGAGCCTTCATAAGAGCAATTACAACAATACTATGTGGGTGCTCAAATTACAAAGAAAATGTATTATTCTGGTGGTGATTTGAGTAAAGATGAAATGGGGAATATAGAAAATATCTAAGAAATTAAAATTCCAGAGTGTTTAGCCTTGGATAAAGAACCTCCTTTAGAAGATATAGAGGGAAAGAAAAAAGAAGAAATTTTTTTGTTCATCCTTGTAAAATTCACCATTGCAGTTGCAGCAAAGCCATTCCTTGTTGCTGAAGTTGCATCACAAGAAGCATAAAATGAATGGAATTCTAAGAAAGATAAGTGTAAAAATCCCATTGTATTCAATATAAATGCTAAGAATTTAGTATGGGAGACTAAGAAAGAGATCTACAAGAAGCAGAAGATGGACCAAAAGCAAACTACTGAACAAAACCCTATATCAGTTGCAAAGCAACAAGTTCAGAAAACACAACATCAAAGTGTAGACACCTAAAACGCATCATGCCGAGGGTGACTACTCATATGGAGATGCTACAAAACCATATGAAGGATCTTGGATAGACTCAAAGATAGAGTAGTGGTTCTAACCACTCAATTTAGGCATTCTGGCCTAAGCGATCCGAACACGACCTGACACTGCGGTCTCCAGTTTGAATCGCGGTTGACACCCGCAGTCTGTAGTCTAGACCATAGTTGTGACCTATGGTCTGAATTGGAGTTTAGTTAGGTCTTCCATTCAAGCCAAATCAGTTGGAACGACCAAGCTATCTAGAAGGAGGTAGTTGGAAGACGAAATATTCCAAGGGCTTCCATCCCAACTGTCCTAACCAACTTTCTTGGTCTTGGCTTCTCCATGAAGCCACCCCTAGACCTAGGGGCATGATATAAGTACCCCCCATTTTCAATAGGGAGGAGAGGACAAAATATAGATAATTGGTATAGCAAAGCACTGGTGAATTATCGAGCGATCTAATTAATCAAGAGAGCAACAAAGCCCTATCAAATTGCATAACGACCTTGTGCATTTGAGAGCCCCTTTGCTATCCATTCAAAGAAAAATTAGCCATGGATTCCCTAGGTGCCTAGGAGGATCAAGAAATACAAATCTAGGAAAATGAAGGCCCTTCACAGTGATTTTACCACCAAATATGTCAGAGGACGACAAAGGTGACCCTTGAACATCAATTTGGACAAGGAGGTCAAGCCCACTGCCCCTAATTCTGAGGGAAAACACATCAGAGGTCAAACTGTGACTGTCAGCTATGGTTTATAGTGCAGACAGCACCTCACAGCTATGGTTTGCAATATTTTAGAGATCACCTTACTCAGTTTGCTTTTTATCCCATAGATTAGTCATGTTAGTCTTTTCATAAGTTTAATTGCATTTTTAGAGAAACTCTGACCGTAGGAATTAAGCATTTTATGCATTGTAGTGGGTAGGAGTATATTGGATCTTTTTGATGTTTTATTTATTCTAATTTTATATTTGTTCAATGCATCATGTGTTTATTCATGTCTTGTATGTTGTAGTATAATTCTTGATACGACTAGAACAACTTAAAATATTTCTTTATGCTTTCTTGTTTCATTAGTTTAATGGTATTTACATGTATGATTCTTTAAAGGGCCTCATCACGAGAGGCTATCAATCTCTGTAATCATGCACTGTTGTTTCTTGTTCACAGGGATACAGGTGCAGAAAGGAGTCTATATCATAATCCTTCCACATCGTGGATAAGGGGGTTAGCTCTACCCAAGGCAGTTTGTGAGTAATCACCAGAGCAACGTACAAGCGTGCCTACCCTGTTGAGGGAATTGGCAATTGTAAACATCTGTATCATCTTTGGAGTGACCTTGAGGGGGCATTTTTGTAACCCGAGATCCTTTGAAATATCAATACAAGAAAAATTTGCATTAGTTGGCTTTATTTGTTCGATTTGTGCATTTTTGTGTGGATCTTTGTGTTTTACGATGGTATAGATTAGTACACTAGCTGGGTGAGCACTCCGCGGTTATGTCAGATGGCGATCACAATGGAACCCCATAATTTTAGCCTTTATTTTTGACTATTCTTGGCTTTTTCTTCCCATAAGTGCTAATCGCAGCTTTCAGCTACAGTTATTTTTTTGGCCCGCGGCTGTAACCTGCAGTTTCCACTGCAACCTGCAGGTCGAACCTGTGGTCCATAGAGGAAGAAGCAGACAAAAAGGAAATTAGTGGGAAACATAGTAGGAGCTAAGGTATGTCCCAATTTCACCTTCTGTATTGAAATTTTTGCTCTGCATCTTTCTAGAGATCATCGAATCTCTAAAAATTAGGGTCAATGAACAAGTCTTAGTTTGCATTCGATTTCCATTTAGTGGAAAGGCATTGTTGGAAATAGCAGACCTCTGAGTGTAGTCTACCCCTAAATACAATGACCTTGATAAATATTGTGTCGTTTGCATGCTTGAGGTCCAATCAGCAGCCATGTCATTATAATTGCATCATCAAAATATCATGTAGGACATTAGCATGCATTATTTTTGAACTTGAAACGTTCCTTCCTTTTTTCATGTACATCATGTAGGAATGGTCATTATGCTCTATGATGCATTTGTCATTTTTGCAAAATAAAAGGAACCACACACACCACGTATCATCTAAACATCAATGGCATTGGGCTCTCACATCCAACTCGCTTGATTGAGATCAACAGTGGATGTCATTACCACTTGGTTGGCTCATTTGAAATTGTATTATAGGGACCCGCTTGTTGCCAAGGCTGACCCAAGAACTGTCCTATCCATGCAAAATAGCACACACTCTTCTTCGGAAGGGTGTATCACTGTGCATGGTGTGCTGGGTGAGGGTTGGTAGTACCTATGCTACTTCATTGAGTATGGATGTCATTACCATATTTGACTTGTGCGAGTATATAGGTGAAAGCTAATTTAACTGAGTTTAAAATCCAATAATCTTTCAAAACATGCGAGAGTTTCTAATACTGATGCAACACATTTGAAAACAACATCAAACATTTTAGGGCTCACAATCAAACATTTAAAAGAGATAATCACCATTTTTTTACATTGTCTGCATAATAAAATACATCTAGATGTCAGGAACACAAATGGTGAACACGGGGTGATCGGCAAAGGTCTAGGACTGATGCCTATGATCAACTCCCAATCGGTTCATAGCAACATGTGTCGAGTTCTCATACACATGAGCAAACCGAATGACATTCGACTAGCATTAGAGGTGACAACTCGACACGGGGAGATCCCATTGAGTGGACCCCCGATAGAGGAGCTTCAATACACTCCTTTAGACATAAGACTAAGCACGGAGCTTCTCAGCATGAGGATGCTCTACCCCAAGGCCATTACCTAGATCGCACTGCACACGCGTCCATGGGATCGACCAAGGAATATGTGGTGTAGGGGACCAAGTTGGTTCCCATATGCACTAGGTCCATAGGAAGTTCAAACCCTCCACCATCCGAGTATAGACGAGGTAGAGATCCATCCATTCAGGGGTAAGAGGATAGGCTCACTTTTGATCATAGGTCCACCCATACTCCCATGCATGGCTCACCATGCAATATCACCATTGATATATCAAAGGTGGGAGCTAATGGAACACCATCGCATGAGCGGTGGAGGTCTAGATAGCTAGATGGTCTAGGTAGTGTTCTTGAGCAGCTAGGCTGCAAGCCTACAACTTTGCCCACTCATACCCCGAGTGAGCATAGCAATAGTTGTATCAAGATCACTAGAGAGTATGGAGAGGCTTCTAAGTGCCCTCATAACACACATCCACCGTCCACACATCTGTCTGATGGGTACATAACCCATAAGGTAGCTCGCATAGAGCATGCATACCAGAGTCCTCCTACAACTGACTAGATCGATAGATCACACAAATTGGTGTCCAAGCAAGCACGTCAGCTACTCCAAGATCAATTGGATGATGCTCGCCTAGAGAGGCAACATATTGAAGATGAAAATATTCAAGCACAAAGGCTCTTACGATAGAGATTATATGAGCAGTGCATGTGCGAAGAGCGTATTTTAACCCAGAAGGAGCACATAGAGTAGGAGGATCGGCTAGGCAAGGTTGGCCTATACCCTCCCAAGGAGCATAGAGAGCATGTGCATAGAAGGGTTGTGTCCCTAGCCGATATGCACGAGGAGTGAAGAGACCCTCGTACTCATGTCAGTGCCCAATAGAGGGACCGAATTCCGTCATTCAATGATCTAAGATAGAGGTAGCATGAGCACATATATGAATATAGATACGATCAGGGGTACCCTAAGAGTTTTTGAGTTGAGGAGGAGGAAGAGCCATGTCCTCGACCTCCTCGAAGAAGATGTTACCTCCTAGACCACCTCCATGATAGCTTAGGGAGGAGGACTTTTTGTCTTCTAAGGTGTACAAGGTTTTGGATGATAAGGTCAAAGAAATAGAGAGGCAAGGTGCGGCTATGCAAAAGTTGACATTGAGGAAGATACACAACGAACCTCTAGACCCCTCGATGCCTACACCTCCATATCTCAAGCATTTTGATATGCCCCAATTGGAAAAATTTAAGGGTGATGAGGATGCACAAGAACATGTTACGATTTTTTTGGATGCTTGTTTCTAGATAGAGAGTTAGGATACCTTGTTTTTGCGCATTTTCATTACAACACTTTTTGGCCTAACCCAAGAGTGGTTCAACCAGCTGAAGAAGCATAGTATTACTGGTTTTGAGAAGTTGGCCAACGGTCAAACTGAGCTGAATGTTTACAAAGCATTGTGCCAAGCACATCTCGCTACTGTTGCAACTACAACAGTATCCTACATTCGAGGAATTTGTAGTGTATGATAGGGTGATCGAGGACATCAAGTTGCAAGAAGATAGCTTGAAGCTCAAGACCAAGAAATAGGGGTTTAAAAAGAGTACTACAAAACAAATAGGCAAGCAGGCCCACGTGAATCAAGTAGTGCTAAATCTCGGAGGAGAAGAAAAAGGACAGCAAAAGCCTAATTATCAGGCTCAACCTCCTCTTGCACGTTATGAGACATGCAAAAACAACTATAAGGGTAAAAACAAAGAAGAGCACCCACCTCGCTAGTTCACACCCTTGACAAAATTGATGATTTCAAATTTTCATCAACTGTGCGAGGCCAAGACCATATGATTTCCTGAGGTCAAATTAGTAGATCCGAATGTGCCAAATTCAAAGTGGCATCAAGACAATCTATTCTACATATTCCACAGAGTGAAAGGCCACAACATCAAGACATGTTGGTCCTTCAAACACATCATGCAGAACATGATAGAAAAAGGAGAGCTGGTAATACCAGGCAACCCATAGGCACCCGAAAACAGAAACATGGAGATTTTCAAGAATCCATTACCTAATCATGAGGTGCCTCATAACAATGTCGACCAGGTCAATCAAGTGTGAATCAAACCACCTACACATGGGTTTGTAGGCATGGTCAATGTTGTTACTAGACACGGGAGATATGATCAACCAAATCGACCTCATGATCCCATTAGAATACAAGCTACACCAGATCAATGGCTAGCTCAGAACATTCTAAGCCCACCAGCTAGACTGGTGGTGACCATAAGGAGCAAGTTAGTTCAAAACCTACAGACAGCTCCTGCGAAGCTGTCAATATATGAGCTTATTCAGCAGTCCCCTAGACACAGGGAGACTCTTATGGAAATTTTGAGGTCCATTGAGGTATAGTCCCAAGATGCCCATGCATTTACAAATTTTATGGGACATGTACAATAGTGTCAAGAACCCACGATACAATTTTATGATCATGAAGTGAAGATGGTTCCTACTATTATGGTTGACCCACCATTACATATTATCGTGTGTGTTAACCACATGCATTTCAAAAGGGTCTTGATCAATATAATCACGACCAAGGCACTGAGCCACCTCAAGTTACCCAAGTCACATATTGTGCCTACCACATTTACGTTGAGAGCATTTAACAATGCACTATGCTCGATGGTTGGTACAATTGTTCTACCTGTTTAGGTGGGACTCAAGACCATCTCTGTGATGTGTCACATGATAGAGGGCACCATGTAGTACAAAATTTTGCTCGAGAGGCCTTGGATTCATGAAATGCATTGCATCCCCTCTATCCTACATTAGTGTCTGAAATACATTCACAAGGGACAAGTTCACGCAGTGTCCTCAGACAAAGAACCATTCAAGTTTGTGAACTTAGCAGATTTTCCTGGGGGTTTTGTACTCCCATCGCTGCACTTAGATATCCGACTTGTCTCATCGATTAAGATTCCAATAGGCAAACAAGTAGCCCGTGCTCAACCATCAACATCTGTGTCACATAGATCTGAGCATATGACTACAACTTCTCTAAAGATGACTGCATTGATGATGCATCGACAAGTCGAAAAGCTAAAGGTAAAATTTGGTGAGAAAGTGGAAAATCATGTGCCCAGACCAGTCTCCAATGAGACTCCCACTCCCATGGATGTGGAAGAAACTCAAGACAAATTCAAGGAGGCACCTCAGCCTGCTTCACCTGCATCTTTAGTAGGGTCATCTGCATCGCAGGTGACCATTCATCTGGCCAGCACAGGGTTGGGTGAGTATCTTGTGCAAAATGTTACTTTCGGACCTATCCTGAAAATTGCACAAGAGATGGGCCGAGCACACACCCATCGATTTCTGATTAGATCTATAGTGTTGTTGGATGAGCCACCCAACCAAACAAACTTTGTCTACGTAGGGCTGGATCAAGCACCCACCAGAATGTCCATAGATGAGGATGATGATGAGTAATTCATTGTGAATGTGTGCTATCTTTCCAACCTAGAATACACCATGCGTATTTTTGAGTCATATAATTGGCATGGGTGTGGCCTAGGTATTTTCAAACAAGGATGCAGAACTCTACTCGAACCTCATTATCAGTTAGCTACTGATAGGTTCAGGTTAGGGTTACAAGTACAGGGTCATGATGATTTGCTTGCTACATCCTTAGATCGCATGTACTTGAGTCTGAGGGATGATGTGGATTTTAATCCATCACCCTGACACTTCTAGCTATTGGAGGACTTTCCAGATGGTATTATTTGTTACCATAGGGCCACATGATTCATACCATGACGGGCCCTTAGAGGACAACCCCAGAGACAACCTGGGTAATCAAATCCATGGTGCTACCAATGACACTTTTATGCAGGGGCATGACCCCCATGCTGTAGGCGATCTTGAGTTAGGAGATATTTGTGATGATGATGGAGAGGAGTCCACCTTCGAGATGAGTGGACATAGTTATGATGCAGATTATGAATCCTCAAATGATGATTAATCTGAAGAGGAAAGCAAGCCGAACTTTCCAGGTTCGACGTTCATACACCATATGCTACCTATGGAACAAGTGGAAGAGACGAATGAGTGCTTCATAGTCGATAGTGATTATAAAGATGAAATAGAGGAGGCTTACTTAAAGCCTCATCCAACGGATCTCCCATTGCACATAGACACAATAGAGTGGCCCATCCATGGTAGTGACCACAGTGATGTAGTTGAGAGGATCAATTTCAGGCTTGTGTATCCACAATATCTATTACCTATGGAATCAAAGCATGTTATGGAGGAAGTCCCTCCCAAAACTAAGTGCTTTGAGGTAGGAGTAGCACTAGTTTACATGGAAGTATCATATATACGATCGTTCTATTAGATTTATCCTGATAGTGATGATAGCAATCACAAAATCAGATACATGGGATCACATATGCCTAATCACTCCTTAGAATAAGTGACGGATTGTATTTGTACAATGATGATGAGGACTTAGTGGAGATGGCCTATTTGGGACCTCACCACTTATGCAACAGGCCTCCACCTAGAGGTCCCCCACCTATTACAGTTGTAGGTTTATGTCGGGAGATTAATATCCATCGCAGCCTAAGGGAAAGAAGAGAGCTTGAAGAGAGGTATCAGGAACTCTTTCCTGACCCACCTACGTACGTGGAGCTCCTTGAGTTGAGAGATCCCATTCTGTAGCCAGTGCACTGAGAGGATCCAGTTATACAGGCATCCCACAGATAGGATCCATTTGTGCTCATACCATCCAAGCCAGATCTCGGGTATGAAAGCTACACTTCAGAGATAGAGTTTTGTCCATGTGGTTCCAAATATCAATTCCATTCCATCAATATCATCTCCATAAATTTTACCACTCCACTCTGCAATACAGCAGATCCGTCCAAACCACTGCATCTAAACATGGATGCTATCGATTGGGATCACGCTGACTCGCCAGTCCAACCTGAATATTTCTTCCCAAATGAAGAAATGTTGCAACCATTTCATTTCACACCAGGATGTGCTCATGATGTTTGTCACACTGAGAATGCTTCCTAATAGGAACATGTGAACCTGGATGATGACATCCATCTGATTCCTATGCCTCACTAGCTTGAGGAGGGATCACATATGTCAGTAGAGAAAACCTTCGATGTGGATATCAGCAAAGATTCCACCAATCCAAAGAAGGTTAGATTTGGAGAGAGTCTCACTCCGGATGAGCATGATAGCATCATCTCTCTACTAAAAGAGAGACCTGATCTCTTTGCTTGGAATTACAAAGACATGCCGGGTCTAGATCTAAAATTGGCTACTCATAACCTGTCGCTAGATCCGTCGATGAATCCAATCAAGTAAAAAATTAGAAAAATGCATCCAATTGTAGCCTTAATGGTGAAATATGAGTTACAAAAGCTGTTGGACATAGAGTTCGTCATCTCCATCGACTATCTGGAATGGGTGTCCAATATGGTACCTATAGGAAAGCCAGATGGAAGGGTCCGTATTTGTATGGATTTTAGAGATCTGAACAAGGCAACACCCAAATATTCATTTCCATTTTCAAATATCGATTCTCTGGTAGATGCCATTGTAGGTCATGAAATGCTCTCCCTTATGGACTGTTTTTCTGGATACAACTAGATTTAGATTAAACCTGAAGATCAGTATAAAACCATGTTCATAACGCCATGGGGGGCATTTTGCTACAAATTTATGCCATGTGGTCTTAAAAATGCTGGTGCCACATATCAGTGGGCTATGACATATATCTTTCATGACTACATGCATAAAATCTTAGAAGATTATATCGATGAATTACTAGCTAAGTCGTTGCTATGAGCAGAGCATGTAGAGGTCTTAAGGAAGGTCTTCGATCGCCTGATAGAGCACAATGTCAGGTTGAATCCTAAGAAGTGAGTATTTGGCGTAACTTTAGGTAAACTCTTAGGATTCATAGTTTCTAAATGAGGCATCAAAGTAGACCCAATAAAGGTCACGATTATTCTAGAGATGCGTCTTCCCACTAATATCAAAGAACTAAGAATCCTTTAGGGCAAAGTAGCATCCATAAAGTGATTCATAATTCAATTATTAGATAAGTGTCAACCCATGAATCGATTGCTACACAAGGGGGTCCTATTTTATTGGGACAAGGACTACCAAGAAGCCTTTGTTGAGATTAAGCAATACCTAGCAATGCCACTAGTACTAGCTCCACCAAGGCCAGATGAGCCTTTTCTGCTATATATATTGACAATCGACTTTGCATTAGGGACCATGTTAGCCCAAAATAATGTGCAAGGCAAAGAGCAAGCCATATATTACATTAGTCACACCTTAGTGAGTTATGAGTTAGGAAATACATATGTTGAAAAAATTTGTTTAGCAGTAGTGTTCGCTACCAAGAAATTGTGGCATTACATGCTAAGTACATGATGAGCAAGACATATCATAACACACGTACTGCAAAGTGGATCATGCTATTGACAAAATTTGATTTGCAATTCGTCAGCCAAAAGTCCATCAAGGGACAAGTCATAGCTGATTAACTGGCTGAGGCACCATTGTCCAATAGTAGACCTCTAACCATTGAGCTTCCATATGATACAGTCTTCATAATATCTAAAGCTCCCAAACCCAAGGAACCAGAGAATAATACTGATATGACATTGTTCTTCAACGGTTCAAAGTGTGAGAAAGGGGGTGGTGCAGGAATAGTATTTTTTATGTCACAAGGAGCTCCAATGCCTTTGTCGTTCAAGTTAGACTTTTTGTGCACCAAAAATAATGTTGAGTACGAAGCCCTACTTTTGGGCCTCCACACAGCCATTGCCATGGGTATTAAAAGACTAAACATTTTTGGCGATTCTCTGCTCATAGTCAACCAGGTTAAGGGGCTCTTTTAGTGTCGATGTCCCATGCTAAAAGCCTACAAAGATCTTGTTGCCACTTATCTGGCTAAACTTTAATGGTATGACATCGAGGCAATCCCTCATTCATAAAATAGGTTCATAGACACCATGGCATATTTGGGGTTCTTAATCCCTCAAAATACATTTATCAATTTTACTACTATCCATGTTAGAACACTCTCACACCTAGTAGCGGAACGTGTAGCCTTTGATAACAAAGAGTCAGTCAACATGATTGTCGTGGAACCAACAACTGATTGGTTTCGTAGAGCAGAATACTTTCTTAAGTAGGCACCCTGGGAGTCATTGAATTCTTAGAGTCCTATGGGGAGTGGTACTACCATTCACCACAAGGTTGTTTCCTAGGATGCATTTGCAAAGCTAAATACGTATGGGGAGCAGACCATCTTAATAGTCGAAGCTAAGGCTTGTCAAAGCATGATGTTGAAAATCCAAGACTTCCTAAAACTTGGTATGATTATAGAAGGATTTTCGCATGCTACAAGACGCACATTTACATAGAAAGTGACTAAGTATGTCTTGATAGGAGATATTTTGTACTGACACAGCTACGAAGGAGTCATCCTTCAATGTCTTGATCCCCAAGAGTCATCTTGGGAAATATTAGAAGCTCACGATAGTACGTGCAGTGGCAATTTCAACGACATGGCTATCATCAAATGCATCCTTCGCATGGGTTATTATTGGCCCACTATGGAGAAGGATTGCGATGTATATGTCAAGAAATGCGTTAAATGTCAGCATCATGCTAATCTTATGCACTTGCCATCATAGGCCTTATATCCCATTCAGGCGGCTTGACCATTTGCTCAATGGGGACTAGATCTGATTGGCAAGATTTCCCCTCCATCATCAAGCCAACATACATTCATTATCACGGCTACTAAGTATTTTACAAAGTGGGTGGAAGCCATTCCCCTCGCAACGACCACTGGAACTCGCATCGTAGAATTTATTCTCGAGCATATCATATGTTGTTTTTGGATACCATCCAAAATAATTTTGGATAATGGAACTTCTTTTAAGAACAAAACTATGCGGGCTTTAACGTATAAATACCGCATTAAACATAGTTTTGCAACTCTATATTATCCACAAGTAAACGGGTAAGCTGAGGCCTCAAACAAGACTATGGTAGCCATATTGAAAAAGACAGTGCAAGAACACCACAAGGATTGGCATATATAGCTGCCCCTTGCATTATGGGCTTACAGGACTAGCATTCGGATGCCCATTGGGGCAACACCGTTTTCACTAGTATATGGTGCTGAGGCCATTATACCCTTAGAGTTGGAAATTCCAATGTTGCACATCACATTGAAAGAGTTCATCGATGACGACATCGCATAATAAACTTGCATCGATCAATTGACCTTGCTTGATGAACATCGCATGAATTCCCTCGAGCATCTTCGTGTTTATTAGGAGCACTTAAAACTAGCTTACAATATCAAAGCCCACCAGAGAGAATTTGAAGTTGAGGATCTTGTGCTGAAAGAGAACCAATAGAACTTGAATTTGTCGCCTGACATGCGAGACAAATTTATGGCTAACTGTATAGGGCCTTACATCATATCTAAAAATATTGGTCCAGGTACCTATCACCTAATGTCGCTAGAGGGTGTGGATGAGCTTGAGCCTCTCAATATTATCCATCTCAAGGCGTTCTATTCTTGAGAGTGTAGTAAAGGCACCAAAGACATCCATAAGCCCTTTGGTCAACCCAAAAGCCTTGAGGGTTTTGTCAAAACCACTCGATCATCCCAAAAGGCCCCAAGCTCTCTGATTAAGAAGCTTGGTCAAGTAAAGGCACCAAGGATTTCCAAAAAATTGCTTGGTCAACCCAAAAGCCTCGAGGGTTTTGTCTAAACCACTCGGTCATCCCAAAAGGCCCCAAGCTATCTGATTAAGAAGCTTGGTCAAAAAAAGGCACTAAGGATTTCCAAAAATTGCTTGGTCAACCCAAAGGCTCCGAGAGTTACTATAACTTCTCAGTCATCCTAAAAGGCTCCACGCCCTCTTTTCAGAGAGTTTGGTCAACTAAAAGGTTCTAAAGGTGGCTATAAAACCTTTGTTCAAGTCAAAAGGCTCCAAGGATCTCTAAAAATCACTTGGTCAACCCTAAAAAGCTCCAAGGACATGTACTCGTCGTTTGGTCAAATATGAAAGCTCAAAAATCTATAAAAATCATGAAATATGTGTAAAAGTCCAAAAAAAAAAATTGATAAAGCTTAAAATCCAAAAACATTTACATTTTCATGTGCATTCACACATGCATTTACATCATCATATTGCATTTAGGTATTTGTCATCCGTTGCATTCCACAGTAGAGTGTAATGCGTTTATCAAAATTTTACAAACAGTCACACGTTTGTATGACAATCATGCACCTTTGCATTTATCATAATTCATTGTATTCATACACGATACCTGTTGTGGAGACCTATGTATGTGTATTAAGTTTTCTTGTCACTCATCCATACCTAGTGGGTTCTTCAGATATTATAGAAAGCTTGCTTTGCTGTTATAGACAAGGTCATTAGTTGGGATAGTGCTCCAACATATCATAAACCCGTCACTAAGTAAAACAATATAAAATCCTGCTAAGAGGAGAGAGGATGAAAATCGCTAAAGCAATCTTAGGTATCTAGAGAGATGGGTCTCACGACCTGCTTATCTTGCAAATAGTCGATTTAGAAAGGTGTACTTTGGCAAAAGGACAAGAATTTTCCCTATAAATCCCAAAGTCACAAAAGTTAAATCCCAATTTACAAAGTGCAAATGCACAAATTTCAAGTTCAAAATATAAAGTGACATAGTGAATCAAAAGCACTATAAAAATCCCTTTCTCAAAGAAAATGGTAACACGTGGACTAACAATGATTTTTATCATTACATCTGAGCAAGTAAGAAGGGTGAGAACTTGAATCCCTGGAGTGTATACCTTTTGAAAGCCATAGAGTGATCCTCGATCGCAGTAATGGGTTGAAAGAGTCTCACCTACAATCAAAGGGGTAGTTCTATTGGGTGATCCCCAAACATAGAAATGGGTTGAAAGAGTCCCACCTGCATTTGGAGGGGTAGCCCTGATCAATTTGCAAGATGAGCTAGCTCTAGGTACTTAGGATTGTCTAGCTGTATAAGTCTAATCAAAGTTGAAATAAGGATGATACAATCATATGAGGAACCCTATCTCACATATGGGTTGAAAGAGTCCTGACAGACATTCATGGTATGCTTACGATCTATCTAAAAATACTCACATGCACACACAGGGATTATGAATAGTTGGATCTGTCACAACAAAAGCCTTGTACAATATAAGCCTGGTATAGTTAGTATGTGATTTTTGGAGAGGTCTACTAGGGTGTTTGAGTCTCAAGGAAAACCCCAAAACATGCTCCAATAGCAACAAAATACCAAATCTCATTAGACTGTATAAATACAAGTCTTTCATTAATCAAAATGCATTTTACAAAGTATAATCAAACATATAAGATAGATACCGCATGAAGATCAAAAATGATGTTTAGACGACCACTGATTATATAGTACGAAATGACATAACCATTCATTAGCATGTCACCAATCCCTTTCACTGCATTTCATAAATGGGTGATTAATTGATTAAGTTCTTGTAATGAGAATTATCAATAATTTTACATGATTGTTATACATTCTGTGGTGTCATATTTTAAAAATTGATATACACAGTTTACATTCATTCATTATGTTTTTAGTGATTAAAGCATACATGTTCATCTTCATTAGATTATGATTCCATACATAATGCATTACCATACATTGCATAGCATATCATAAACTACATATAATATATGCATGCCCACAAAGCAAAAATAAATATGCGTTAAAAATAAACATCGCATCCATATACATACATCATATGTGGCACATCTAATCATCTAGATCACTGCATATCATCATCATAAAGTAGAAAAACTATCTCGTGCATGACATCCATACATCACATCATATAAAAATAGCATTTAAATACGCATTGCATCCATGTGCATCAAATAAACATAAAATAAAAAATTAATAAATACACATGTACACATAATAAGCCATAAAAGATCATATCATATATATATATATGTCCAAATGAGTACATAGGGAGTACAAAATGCCCGTAGGCTACAACTGTGTAGGTCCTCAACCTTACACACAAAATGATACATCAAAACTGTAGTAGGTAGTTGCTATAAATTGGATCTAGGCTTCTCCCCCTGTACTGGAGCTCTCGTCGCCTCCCTCTGCACTGTGCTCTGGAGCCTGCTCTGGAACCTATGGTGGATCCTACCTATCACCAAAGCCTAATGCACCTAGCACACGAGAAACTGTTAATTACAGTAGGCTAGTCCTCTAGCTAGAGGCCCCTGATGTCTACCCTGGATATCTAGCCCTGGCCTGCGACCTCGCTGTGTGCGTGCTAGAGGACCTGTGTGTCCTCTCAGTCCGATGAGTCCTATGACTTGAGCTCGCTATGGAATACCCTAAGGTCTTGGACCTGGTATGCTGTGATTGCTACAAAAGGATCCTCAGGAACTGGTAGCCCCTACATATCTATGTAGCCGACCAACTGATCAACATGGGCAAGCTGGGCTACGTGCATCTCATTGGTCCTCATGACCATACTGCGTAGTCGCGTCACCTCAGTAGTCGAATCCTGTATAGCTGGTGTACCTACTATTGGTACCATAAGAGATCCCATAATAGCCTAAGGAGGCCCCATAATAGCTCCTCTCACTACTCGCACGAGATCTCACTCTACCTCTACTACAGTCCACTGCACCTGTGCCAACTCTAGGGTAGTCTGCAATCTCTACACCTGGGCCTCTACATTAATAGCTTGGGTCATGAGCTTCTGTATCTAGCCCTACACCTTAGTCATATGCCGCTCCCTATTAGCCACTTTCACCTATAGAGTGGCGATGGTGGTATCTCTCTCCTGCTGTTGCATGTGAAATCACCCAATCTGACTCTACAAGTCAAAAACTTGTGCTAGCAGTTGTCCCTCTGTGCTATCAGGAGGGACCTCACCCTCCTTTGGAGCATCCTCCTCAGGTTCAATCTATGGTAGGTCCTCAATGGTGGCCTCTATGCCCCAACCATCCTTAGTACGTTGGTGCACCCTACGCCTATCAGGATCTACCTCTACCTCTGCCTCTATTGGCTCTCAGCCCAAAGGCCCACTACCATGCCATATAAATAGAGACCACCACCCGTCATAGTCAGGCATGGTCCTAGTAGCATCAAATTTTGAATCTTGGAATTCATTAGGTGCATCTTCTACCAACGAAGGAACTATCAGTGGGAGATCCATCTCCAAAGCTAGGCATATATACCTTAGGGGCATATCTAGCAGGTCCTACACCATGCCAAACTATCGTAGGACATGAAAGAAAAATTGATACTCTCTCACCTCTAGCTTATGCCAGATGAGCCATCTATCTTAGTGGACTTGTCACAGGCACTTTTCTGACTCCAAAAATACAAGAAAATCCATGTAGGGGCACCAGACGACGTCCCTCGGCCCAAGTGCCGCAAAACTGATAATCTAATGTTGTGTGTCCCCAACATGAGCCCTGTTGCGGACAACCTCCTTAGCACGAGGCCAGTAGGTGATGTAACACTAATGAGTGAAATCTAGGGTAGTGATGCATAAAGGTAGGTTAGTAGGATGCTCGATCCAGATATGCTACCACCCCAAGATCTATAGCACAAGGCTGCAGTTGATGCCCTTACGGCTTCACTTTGTAATCTGGTATAGCTCCCGGTAGAGTTGACATAGTAAAGTGCTCCCCCAGGCTAGCAGCAGTGGCTCCTCCGTCGAGCTCTGAAGCACCCTCCAAGAAAGGGCTAGCATGTTCTAGGGAATCCTCACACCTGAGGAGTTTGGAAGGACAATCTGAATGATGAGGTGCATGAAAAGGGCCTCTCGAGTAGAGAAGACGTCATCCCAGTACTAGTCCTCGATGTGCACTCCTCCATGGTCTACATCATCCTATGCGTCGGTGCTATGACTACCAAATATGGTAGAAAAAATGGCATCCTTTGCCATGTAGGTAGATAAAATGACAACCTCGTCGTTGATAGGGATCCTAAAGATCTTGTAGACGTCCTTCAGTGTGATGGTCATCTCACCAGGAGGCAGGTGAAATGTGTTGATCCGCACATTCTAGTGTCGAGCCAATGTAGTAATATAGGCCTATCTACCCTAATGGTAGGTAGATTCATGACATAACTGAACTCGACGGCTCAGAACCATGCTTGATCATCATCCGACAAGGCCTCATGGAGAGTCTTCATCAAGTCAGGTTCCCACACTCTAGAAGTTAACTTTAAAAAAAAAGAAAAAAAATAAAAAAACATAATGTAAGATAAATCTAGCTAAGAAGAGCTACAAAAAAATATAAAAAAACAAGCAACTATAGCCTGCAATTACAACTTGTGGTCCCCAATTTGCAAATTGGGAACCGCAGCTACAAATTACGATCCCCAATTTACAAATTGGGAATTGCAGCTACAACTTGCGGTCCCAAATTTGTAAAATTGGGGGCCGTAGCTGAAACCTGTGGTTCCTATTTTGCCACCTGGGAACCATAGCTACCAGCTATGGTTTAGGAGTGGCACCCATTTTGGGTACCCTCCTAGACCACTAATGCATAAAAATTAAATTCTAATCTAACCTAAACTAGTGAGGTTCATTATCGATAGTTTAATGAGGTTCAATTTATGCATTTATTAAGTGTGGTTTATTTTACTCATATGGAGTGCGAGGTCTCAGTTTCAAGTTACCTTACCCGCACCCTACCCTCGGCTAGTCGATGGCTGATCAGGATCCACCATCAGGGAAGAATGAGTGTAAAGGTTGTTAAGTTTGACAGCATTCTGTATCATGCAATGTTTTCTCTCTCAGAGCTCTCAAATTGCTAAAGGTTGTAGGAAAATAATGAAAAATTACAAATAGGATTTCAATTTTTAGGTTCTCTTAGTCTCCACAGAACGCATCTGACACCCGCGGTCCACAAACTAGGGTCTTCCTCCCGTAGGTCTGACCTACGGTCCCCAAAATTTGACAGTGCAAACTGCAGGCCGTACCCGCAGTCCACAACTAGTAATAAATGTGCTAAAAACCCATCGTGGGAAGGTTTGAAAAGGTAAATTAATGACTCCTAGTGGATAAAAATCAAAATAAATGATCAAAATTGTAAATTTGGTGACATTAAAAGCACTAGGATCAATCCAATAAATGCAAAATTAAACAAAAATAATAATCATAAAAAAAAATGAAAACCAAATGCGCCTCGTATTCAGTGATTTATCCTATAAACCTGGCGGTTGTAGCAACTTGCAATCCATACAATCCAGCAAGATGAGTAAATCACAATAAGGACATTTGGGACAAAATTGTCATTTCTTTTATGACATTTTTCAGTAAATCATCGACAATATGATTCAACACAAGTCTTCTTGAATTTGTATTAATTCAACTCTCTAAAATGGCTATCATAGGCTGACTACTCCAGGGGAGCGAGATGTGCAAATACTACTAAGTGTTGTAATCATAAGCTGAACTAGGCATCACAAAGGCATTTAAACATCTCAAATCTAAAGTTGTTCATGATCATTCATTATGGTCAAGCGATTTCATCGCTTTAGACATTTTCATTACCCTCAACAACTTGTCGCTTGAGGGGGTAGTCATAATTTCATGTCATAATCAAAATCAATAGAATATCTCGGATATCGTAGATCCCTTGATCTTGTCAAAATTGCATTCATCCTTGCAAATCATTGCTAACAACTATCATAAGCTTCCCCCTCTGCTTGGGACAAATAGCAAATATGAAATTTCATTTGTAGCTCTCATCCTTCGGTTATATAGGCCTAACTCCTATTGTAGAACCAATGCTACCCGAATGTCTGATGAAGAGTGTAGACCTTTCAAATGTAAGCCTTCCCATGTTGGAAGCAATGATTCCAAGATGCGCATCCTTTTGCTGGACCTAGGGCATCTAATGTTGATCAGACTAATGATCATCATAGAACCTATGACATCATTTTAGGAGGTCTATTTTGCTCAACATTGTTCGATCTCACAATGCATATCAAAAGGGGCATCTGTAGACACCTAAAACATGTCATGCCGAGGGTGACTACTCATATGGACATGCTACAAAACTATATGAAGGATCTTGGATAAACTCCAAGATAGAGCAGTGGTTCTAACCACTCAATTTAGGCATTTTGGCCTAAGCAGTATGAACCGCAACCTAGACCTGTGGTCTCCAGTCTGAACCATGGTTGACGCCCATGGTCTGTAGTCGAGACTATAGCTATGACCTGTGGTCTGAACTAGAGTTTAGTTAGGCCTTCCATTCGAGCCAAATCGGTTGGAATGACCAAGAGATATAGAAGGAGGTAGTTGGAGGACAGAATATTCCAGAGGCTTCCATCCCAACTGTCCTAACCAACCTTCTTGGTCTTGGCTTCTCCATGAAGCCACCCCTAGCCCTAGGGGCATGCTATAAGTACCCCCCATTTTTCAATAGGGAGGAGAGGACGGAAGAGATATAATTGGTATAGCAAAGCGCTGGCAAATTATTGAGTGAGCTAATTGATCAAGAGAGCAGTGAAGCCCTGTCAAATTGCATAACGACCTTGTGCATTTGAGAGCCCCTTTGCTATCCATTCAAAGACCAATTATCCATGGATGCCCTAAGTGCCTAGGAAGATCAAGAAACACAAATCCGGGTGAAAAAAGGCCCTTCATAGTGATTTGACCGCCAAATCTGTCAGAGGACGACAAAGGCGACCCTTGAACATCAATTCGGACAAGGAGGTCAAGCCCACTGCCCCTAATTCTGAGGGTAAACACATCAGAGGTCAAACAGTGGCTGTCAACCACGGTTTACAGTGTAGACCACCCCTCACAACTGTGGTTTGCAACATGTTAGAGATCACCTTACTCAGTTCACTTTTTACTACATATATTAGTCATGTTAGTCTTTTCATAGGTTTAATTGCATTTTTAGAGAAACTTTGACTATAGGAATTAGGTATTTTATGCGTTGTAGTGGGTAGGAGTATATTGGATCTTTTTGATGTTTTATTGATTCTAATTCAATGTTTGTTCAATGAATCATGTGCTTATTCATTTCTTGTATGTTGTAGTATAATTCTTGATACGATTAGAAAAACTTAAAACCTTTCTTTATGCTTTCTTGTTTCATTAGTTTAATGGTA
Source organism: Wollemia nobilis (assembly GCA_028583015.1). Classification (NCBI taxonomy): domain Eukaryota; kingdom Viridiplantae; phylum Streptophyta; class Pinopsida; order Araucariales; family Araucariaceae; genus Wollemia; species Wollemia nobilis. The sequence goes on from JAQPPZ010001127.1 coordinate 956,837, forward strand.
TTTACATGTATGATTCTTTAAAGGGTCTCATCATGAGAGGCTATCAATATCTATCATCGTGCACTGTTGTTTCTTGTTTGCAAGGATATAGGTGCAGAAAGGAGCCTATATCATAATCCTTCCACATCGTGGATAAGGGGGTTAGCTCTACCCCAAGGCAGTTTGTGAGTAATCATTGAAGCAACGTACAAGTGCACTTACCCTGTTGAGGGCATTGGCAATTGTAAACATCTGTATCATCTTTGGAGTGACCCTGAGGGGGCAGTTTTGTAACCCGAGATCCTTTGAAATATCAATACAAGAAAAAATTGCATTAGTTGGATTTCTTTGTTCGATTTATGCATTTTTGTGTGGATCTTTGTGTTTTACGATGGTATAGATCAGTACACTAGTTGGGCGAGCGCTCCGTGGTTACATCACAAAGTACAGATTATTTTTCCAATAAAATACTTTGGTAGGTGAAGGTATGATTTCTATCCCTTCTTCGCATTCTCCTTCCCTAAAAGGATCCCCTTCCTATTCTCAATAAAAAATGGAATAAAAAGCATCTTCTCCCCCTCATAATTCACTCACCTCCACCCTCCCAATCATAACCATCGGTAATGTCAAAAGGGCAAATTATTTCATATCCCCCATATCATTCCATGGTTGTAATGTCGACCACCATGATATTTGTAGCTACAAATTTTGTAATAAGCACAAAATCTACTATCCCCACAACCACTCCCATTTCATCAGCACCCAATTTATTTTCCCTTCTCTTATTACTGCCTCCACTCCTGTAAATTACCCCATAGTAGGTTCTTTGCAAAAGGGAAAGGAAGTTTCACAAAATATCTAAGATTTTTGGGTTGAAAAATTATCCAAGCCTTCCAATCATATGGCTAGACAAAGGAAAACCATGATTGTAGATCTGGTGACTAGGCAAAGGAAATCTAGGTCCATCACTCCTCTCATCATAAAACTAGAAGAGGACATGACTATAGAAGATTATAAATTGGAGGAGCATACAGAGGATATTGATCAATTGCCAATGGAGGATGAATTAGTTATAGCCAAGGCTCACCTTGAAAATTTTTATGTCAAGATCGACATCTACAAGGAGCAATACGTAAAATTGGAAGAAAAGATTGATAAGTTGGAGAAAACCATTAGAAATTAGAATAAGGTGGAGAAATTTGTAAGAAACAAGGTCAAGATATATAAGAGTAAATACCAAGAGGCCATAAAATTCAAGTACTAGGTTGAAGAGCTGAAGAAAAAGAATGAGGCTCAAGCCAAGGAAATACAAGACTTGAAGCATTAGCTCCAGATTGAAAAAAACTAGAGCTAAAGGTTTCTTTAAATAAGGGGTCAAACAGGTTAGGAAGCATATATGCTCTAATATTCTTGAGAAATGTTTGGAAATCTAGCCTGTAATTTATTACATGGATGATGCCACCAATTTATTACAAGCAACCAAAAAATATTTGGATAACTTCACTAAGGAGCTACAGCCTATGGTGATACCAGTAGAGAAGATATATAAATTGTCCAAGAACAAATGTAGTGAAGCTGCCAAATCTATTCCAAGTAAGGCATGGAACACTTCTATATTGGTTGCTAAAATTATGGTTGACAAGAACAAGCTGCTCCAAAAGGGCTAGTTACTATCAGATAGAATTGAGGGTAAACTGCAAGATATTGTAGATATCCATAAAGAGATGATGCAGTATGGTTTTGGAGGACTTTGGGTTGAAAATAAGACCTTATTAATAGAAGAAGACATCCAAAATAATGTAGCCTCAATCATCCAAGATGAGTCTAAAATAGATGCTTGGGAAGAGTCAATTGATCAAGAACAGGTCTCTCAAATGATCAAGGATTTGACTAGGCTCAAATATTTAATGGAGGACTTGGTGAACAGAGGTAATTCTATGTCTTATGAAGATACCTCTAAATTGGAGTATGTCCATAAGAAGCTCAAAGAAATACAATCCTACTAAGTTAGCTTGGAGCCAAGCATTACAGACCCTAAAACTGATGATCCAGTTGTTTGGAGCAGAGCTAAAAGATGAGGATAAATAACCTTCACAACAAGAAGAGGAGACTGAAGAGAACGAAGAAGATGAAAATGGAGAACAAAAATAAAATGAAGAGGAAACTCACCAAGAGGTGGATAAATTAGAGAATATTATTGAAGATACTAAAGAAGTGCAAGATGAACAACTTAAAGTGTAAGATCATCAAGGGAATGTATAAAAGTAAGCAATTTTATTGCAGAGTGAGCTAAAGCATTTTGTATCATACGCGAAGAAATGAGGCTATAATTTTATATTCTTTGTAAGTTTTTTTGAATCTGATATTATCAGAAAATAGTCATAAAGCATAAAGTTGTGATAAGTGGCATGAAAAGACCATGAAGATATTTTGTATGGGAAAGTTTGATCGCTTTAAAGTTATAAAAGGAATACATTCCTATGTAACAAGAGCAAGACTGGGATTATAAAGGGAGTTACAAAGTTTTGTTCATTATTGCATAATTTTTATATGAACCATTACTCTTTGAGTATCTTCATAAATATTTTAGAGAGTCATGGTCATATAGAAGTCATTCTATGAAATATGGTTTATCGAATATTGCAGTATATCTATTTTCTTCCATATTTTCTCTCCTCCCACTGCATACACTCTTTTCCATATAAATTACTCTGTTGTTATCTCCCTTCATCATTTTTTGACTCCTGATGCCCAATGGATAAGATTCTGAGTTCTTAATATTTGCGAGTAAAACCCCCTAGGAGGCACTATAATGTTGGCCCAAAATGGCCACATTCGTAGAAAACTTTTGTAAAATTTTCTAAGTCATAAAGAAGGTTGTCCTACCCCATGGCCATAGTGTATCACATGATGATCTACCCTATGGTCAAAGTAGTCAGCTTTGTACCTAAAATTTTTAAAGATCATAGGCCACAACACAATCAAGACATAGTGTTTCATAGCAATGCTCTATATTGTGTGGCATAGAATGATGTTCTAGCCCATGATCAACACAGTAAAACTTGATGTAACCACTCTTAGAATCACGGTTCGCAACACCACTCTACCCCACGCAAGTTATAGTGTGTTCTATATTGTGCGATCCAACATAGTGTTATAACCCATGGTCAAAGGGGTCAAAGTTTACATGTGAGCATTCCAAGATGCGGGGCAGTGCAAGGTTCTACCCCACATGGGCCATCACAAGATTCTACACCGCACAACTCAACACAATGCTCTACCCCATGATCAACATCGATCAAACTTACGCATGGAAATTTTAGGGTGTAGGATATGACATGGTTAGGATGTGGTTCTACATTGTAGCTTGAAACAAGAAGTTAACCCAAATACTAAGAGGAGTGGGCCACAACATTGTTCTACCTCGTGTGGATCAATTTTTTTTTTACAATGAAGCATCCTTTGCTCCAGCTCATGGTCAAAGTGGTCAACTTGTTTGAATAGTATTTTTGATGAGTGGGCTATGATATGGTTCTACATCGCTCAGCTAGCTAAGAAGCATAGGCTATGACATGGTTCTACACCATAGGGTTGACAATAAAGTGAAGCACTAATCTCATTCGTTCATGTGGAGATCAACAATATATTTGTTCTAGTGCTCTCAAAACACATAAAAGCATAAAGTTTGATTAATATGACCTAGTTAATTAAGGTGAAATGGAAGGCTAAGCAGTGAACGGATCAAGAACCAAAAAGTAAATATGTTTGCAAATCTATGGCTGGATATTATCTACAAGAACAGTGAATGACCTGGATGATAATTTGATGGAGTTTGGAGTTGAACGCCATGAAATTCAAGCAAATTGCAAAGGTCAAGTTATAAAGGAGCATGAGATAATGGAATTTCTTCTTCCTCAAAAAATAAATAAGAGGTTGCCACCTCAGCACCTGGCTATTTTGGCACTTCATTTTTTTAATGTTCTATTTTTATTAAATCTTTCAAACATGTAAAACTATAAATAGAGGTCAAACCCTCATTTTTTGGGATCGGCTCTAGAGTGTTTGCTTACCCTACTATGTAAATACTTTTTGCAAATAAATAGAAGGAACATTGATTGGATGTTTACCTTAGGCTGGTGTCTTCTATATCTTTGGAGATTTAAACTATGAATGTATTTTGCTACTATTGCTATGGTTAGTCTATTATGCTGATATTGGATTGCTAACTTAGAGAACCTTGAAATATTTTATGGTTGAATATATGCTTGGAAGGAATTCTTTTCTATTAATTTGTATACTGATCTAATTATGTTATTTGTATTATTAGTATTTTAGATGTTTCAAATAATTTCTTTAAGCATGTCTCAGTTCTTTAATTGATGAAGATTACCTAATTTTGAATATTGTTAATCACAAGTGGGGACACTGGAAATTGACTAGCGAGGGTTTTCCTGTAGATGCCTATATTGTTATCTTTATTAGGCCACTATTTAATCATTACCTTTATAACCCTAAACCCATTTATATCCATATCTCTTAAACATTTAATTGAGCTTAAATGAGTCAACATCCAAGTCAATTGACAAGGTATACCAATCTACTCTAGAGGTTGGATTAAAGCAAATCTTTAATTAATCTAATATTGGGGTTTGTACTGAGACTAGTAGGTGAATGCCTAATAAAAAATGTTGAACATAATAGTCATATTTTTGAGTCTTCCTTGATGTCAATTCATATCCCAACAATTAGTTATACCAATTACTCAGTCACTTCCTACACCTCCTATAATACCATTGCTCCCAACCCTTCTGTTGTCCCTACATTACTAGCTCTTTATCCTCATATAGTTGCCTTGCAAAAAATGGTTATAGCTATGAGAACCTCACCAGTGAAGTTACTACCATAAAAATAAGGGAGGCTAAGAGGAACTTTCAACCAAGAAGATTTATATGTCATAAAGGTTCAAGTCACTTCTACTAGCAAACCTCTGGAAAAATCCAATATAGTATACAACAATCAAGAAGGTGAAGCTTCTACCTCAGGCTTTGAGTCAAAATATCGGTGTTCAACTTGCAATGACCCACATGGTGAAAGTTCATGTATGATACACCAACATCACATACAAAAGGTTGCCATTGAGAAGGTTGAAATGGCTCAGAAAGGTCAGGTAAATATGTTGAGGTAAATGGATTGTAATTTCATGATACCATTTGTTGAATAGGTATCAGTCCTAAAAATATCAAAAAATAAACCTTTGTATATTGATCCTAAGGCAATGGGTCCTTTTAAGGTACCTTTTGAGATAAAATACCATCCAAATAAACTAATGTCCTTGAGGTTATCCCAACTCAAAAGCTAGCATAGCAACACCAAAAGATGACCAAGGAAGGTGATGAACAAGAAAAGGTAATAGATAAGCTAAGATACCCTTCTCTCACTGAATGCCAAAGGATTGAGGTGAATTAGAAATATAGGAGTAAATAGGATGAATATGCAAAGGAACATAAAAAATAGCCTGATATTTTTAGCTTCAACATAGTGAAAGAATTGAAGAAAACTCCATCAAAAGCTAGTATGTATGACACAATCCTTATTATAGGATATATTGATCTCTTACAGGATTCACATAAATCTATTAAGAGTCAAGGAAAACATCATATGGAGTTTAATCTAGCTCAAGATCATCCTACCTCAATAATAGGAAAAAAAATAGACCATCACCATTTTATTTGTCTTTGCAAATGGAGGGATGGGTGGTACATAATTGCATGATCAACTCTAGGGCAACCACCATTGTAATGCCCAAAGTAATTTATGAAATAATGGGAATGGAATATATAAGGATCATTCCTGGTGTGTTGCAGCTATATGGTACACTAGTGAAAATGTTAGGAGTGATCAAAGATGTGCCCATGGTGTTACACAGGTTACCACATATTATCGTTATCCAAGAAATTATGGTAGTTTATTTGGAACCTTATTTTAGAATGTGTATGTCAAGAGATTTTACTCCCAATTTGGGTGGGTACTTATCTCTTGATTATTCACACATGGAGATCCCATTTAAAGGTAAAAGAGTCAAGGTATTTTTTGAGAAACCATCCTCTTTCCATATAGAGAAGCTTGAAAAGGAAAATCAGTAAGCTAACACAATCAATATGATGATGGAAAAAGTGGATTTGATGGAGGAAGTACTAGAAGATCTTCACATTAAAGATCAGTTTTCTTTGAAAGACTTCAATGTCATGATTAAGACAAGAACTGGTACATATTCGATCATGAAGCCTAAAGAAAAGAAGGTTGTAACCTCAATAAGCTAAATCCCCAAAAATAACCAAATGTGGAAGCTTTTCTTTGATGGAGCTAGATGTAAAAATTATGTTGGAGTGGGTATATTGTTGATAGCACCTATTGGAGCAGAAAAGACATTTTCATATAGATTGACATGGAGTTGTACAAACAATGTAGCAAAATATGAAGCATTATGCCTCAGATTGAAGAAAGCTAAAAATATGGGAATCAAGCAATTGTATATATTTGATGACTCTAAATTAATAGCCAATCACATTACAAAAAAATGCATTAGCAAACAACACTATCTCAAGGCCTACAAAAATAGAGTATGGGACCTACTAGAGGATTTTGAATCCCTAAATACCAAAGCCATATCTAAATAACATAACACCCATGCTGATATATTAACATTCATGAGAGCTAACTTTTACCCAATATCTAATATCATACTATTGGCCTTGTAAACAATTCCTCCTTTTTTTAATTCAGAGTTTTACTTTTGAGTCCTTTTCTTTGACCTTAGTGAAGCGCTCAATATTTCGGTTAGGCACTCCAAATTTTTGAGTCATGCACTCTATTATTATGGAGTGCACAAGGGTATTATTGGGAGCATGAAGTGGTGTACCCCAAGTTTGAGTCATGTGCATCACATTTAGTGGAGCACAAAAGAGTCTCAAGGGGTGTGCAAAGTCATGCACCCTATTTTTGAGTCATGCACTCCCTTTCTTATGGAGTGCATGAAAATATTAAGGGATGCACTAAGTTGTGCACCCCATTTGGTCTAAAGCACCCCACTTATAGTGGAGTGCATGAAAATTTTAAGGGGTGCACTAAGTCACGTGCGCTATTTTTAGGTCATGCACCCCACATTTAGTGGAGCACACAAAAGTTTTAAGGGGTGCACTAAGTTGCACACCCCATTTTTGGATTGTGCACCCCACATTTAGTGGAGCACACGAAGGTCTTGAGGGGTGTGTGAAGTCGTGTGCCCCACTTTTTATAGTGTGCTCCACTTTTTGTGGAGTGCATGAAAGTTTGAAGGGCACACAAACTTCAAGCATCCTACTTGGAGTTATGCAACTACTTTTAAAGTGCATAGGTGAATTAAAAGCACACAAATTTTATGCACCCCTTCTTAAAGTCGCACACCTCACATAAGCACGCCCTACCAAAACCAATGAGAAATAGATACGTGGGCGACCCTGATTCTACCCAATGGAGATCCAACCAAGAAGATCTAGGAGGTGTCAAATTAGCACTCAGTAAAGGATTAATTCATGTGCCTAGCCCTTTTGGCACAATGAATAAGGCTCCCTCCACAAATAAGGAAGCGGTGCTCCACTTAATGGTATTAATGCAATACCTTTAAAAATAAGGTGGTGGAATTTCCTCGCAACATCAACATAAGTGGATTCAATACACGTATGCAGAGTGCATCATAGATATCAATCATGGAGGTGAATTGAATTGTTGAGATATTGAGTGATGTTGTGTAAGAGCATAACTAGTCCATAAACACATGGTCTAATTGATTCCATGAGCGTGACTGCAACTAGAGTAATAGATGTGAAGGCTCGAATCGAGAAATTGATAGGGGCTTGGTCGGTGACTAAAAGGATGGGGAGGGCCAAGGATCTAAAGGCACTAATTGACCCACCTAATCCAAATAGAGATATCACACCAGACCAAAAACTGGAGGTAGAGAATTTAACTATATACATATTTGATCCAACAGAGGAGGATAACCAATGTTACCCTAATCTGTTGAGGGTTTGTTCATGAGGGCACAGAGGGATAGTGGTGACCCAAGCCCTGTCTATAACAAATGGGTTACCAACCTTGGAAAATTATCTTACCCTAGAGTCTACCATTCCTTAGACCTCCTGGTATGGTTGGTAATAGTGTATGACCCCAATAACAGAACTATCAAGGATCACGTAAATCAGGTGGTATTTAGGTTGACAACTGATAGAATCATATGGGTATTCACACTCTCCATGATCTCACAAATATTGTACTTCTAGAAATTGGCTCTCCAATCCAATTTCATGCTCAAAACCTCCTTCTTGGACATGCTCCTGAAGAGGAATAAATGCATGCCTGCAATATTTTTGATAAGGAAGTTTATTCTTTGTCCTTGGGCATAGGATTATGTGGATATGATCAACCTAGTACTAGGAACAAAAGACTTTGATAATATTACAAAAGAGGTCCTATTTCTAATACTTCAGTGCAACAAAAAAGATAAGATGCCTATGTATCATTGGGAAGAAGTCATTAGTGAAAACATGAACAAAGAATTGACAAAGTTGCAAGAAGACATACTGGCAGATGAAGAGCAACTCCCCCCTTTCTCCTACTACTCATTTTTTATTCACTTGGTTTTAGGTCAATTAGATAAGTCCTTGATCACTTGAATAGGAGTCTGTACCACCATAATTTAGGATATTTTACTATGTGTAAAAGAGGGATGTTCAAGTTATATGGATTTCTTCAAGAATGTCCTTCTAGTGATCCATGCTTGCCTATATGGAGAAGCGCCTGATATATTTAGGACCGGGTTGAGGAGGTTCCTGTATGAAGAAAAAGTAGGAGACTTCTTCTATATAGAAGAATATTCTTACATTAGATTGTATGGGTCTAAGTTGCCACCAAAAGCATTGCCTAAACATTGCCCAATGTCCATAGCCATCCTAGAGATAACCAGGCTAATAAAAGAGGAGGTGAAAATCTGATCTATAAGAAATAAGTGAGGAGTTCCATGGTTGCCAATACCCTACACAATGGGCTCCTATACATATCTAGGCCACTTATCTTTGCTTCGGGCTATCTAGAACAAGGATACATATTATTTTTGAGAGATCACTTGGAGGTCTTACGATCCTAAGGGCTATCATCGACATTCTGTCTCTACCAAAATTTCTCTGTTGCAAGCTTAGTTATCAAGTTCGAGTTCGTATTCGAGTTCGACAGTTTTGAAGTTCGAAAAAAGTTCAACATGTTTAAAAATTTGAAATAAAATTTGACATAAAATTCAATTATTATAAATACACATTTTTTTAAAATAATTTTATTTTTTATTTTTAAATAATTTTTTTAAAAATCAAAGATACAAAATTATAATAATTGATTTTAAGATACAAATATATACTTTAAACTAGCATTTTTTCACCTTTTATTGGAGGAGGAGAGAGATTCCCAAGCTCATGATTTAGAGGGCTAGCCCATGTTCTCGAAAGACCAAAATATTGACTGGACAAGCATGATGTGTTTGGCTTTGTTACCACAGTATTTTTGAAAACTAAACCTCTAGTCGACTACACCTTCAGAGTTCAGGTACAAGAATAACATTGAATCCATATTCATTATTCATTTTTTTGTGATATTTGCATTAACCCTCTCATTTTTGCATGAAATATTTTGTCGAATAATGAACGACTACAAGAAAATATCATCAATTAAAAAATCCATTTATATTTTAAGTTTTGCTTCATTAAATTCAAAACTGTAATGAATAAATTTAGACGATTTTGCTCTCGGATATCACATGACACAAACGAACACATGACACAAATGACATATTAATTATTGTTGGTAGTTTTAATATAATAAATTTAGTCGATTTTTCTCTCGGAGATCTAAATTAGGTTGTACGTGAAAATGTTTTACGGAGAGAAACTTTAATATCTGAATAGAATTAAATCAAATGTGACATTAATTCAATGAGACATTTGCAAAAATAAATAAATAATGTAAATAGCATAAAATTTCGAACCATTGTTTCATTTTTTTTTTCTTTCTACAAAATTTAGGGTTTATCATCGAATTTATTCGTTAAAGTTTTGAATTCGACAAATTTTGAGTTTTATGTAAAAAAATCAATGAATTTGATAACTAAGGTTGCAAGTTACACCCAGGGTGGATGATTTTGAAGATGAAACACAAAAGGCTAATGGGTAGGGTTGGTCATTAGAATTGGTGTGGAATATGGATAAAAGACCTCACAGTAGAATGGAAGTCATAGGGGATTATAGCTCCTACTTGAGATTACATAGGGAATTGTTAGTTGACAAGGTGGTCCCACTAGTCCCTGTTGCTCCTCCAAAATAATTCATGGATCCCACCTTTCAGGTTGTCCATCAAATTTTAGATTTATTTGAAGTTATGATGAATATAGTAGATGAAACTAAGTGGGAGTAGGCAAGGCTCCCTACATCCTCTAGCTCTCCCACTACTACATCAAAAGAGACCCCTCACACCAAGTGTAAAGCTTTGCATCTTCTATGCAAGCATTGATGTCTCCATACAACCAAACTGATATGACGGTTGGCTAATCCATGTTGTTATCCATAACCTTGGTAATAAATCAAGAGGAACATCCAATATATCCCAAATATTTAAAGAAAATATAGGAAGCGAGGGGATTATTGAGCATACTCAGGGAGTATGAAGTCCAGGATAGAAGTCCCTCACAATCTCCCACCAGGAAAAGCACCAGGACCGAGTCATCTACTCTAAACATGGATAAATTCACACTATCCAGAATGAGAGACACACTCCAGTTCGCTACTGATGAAGAGGATCATATAAAAGACATGGAGGAACAAATATCTCCTAATAAATTAGTGAGCAGATCCATGGGGACAACAAGACAAGAGATATGTGATGTGTCCACTACTATATTTTCCATCCCCTTGTCACCATGTCTAAAGGAAGCCATGATTTATCTTGACAAGGGAGTAATGATGGTTGAAGTTGATCCAGTGGATATGATGAAATTACACGTGGCCTCCCAAGTACATGTGGTAATAGCTGTAGAAAAGGAGGTCTCAATTTTAAATACCAAGGTGGCAGAGGTAGAGCAATTACAACAAAAAGTGCAACAATTACAAGCTAAGATAGATCAACTAAAAGAAATATCGACCCCCTATCATAGTATTGCCATGCAGACCAATGTGCACTCTAGTGTCTTTGAAGAATTTAAGCAAGATATGAAGGATAAGGTACAAGAAAGCATGGCTGATCTAACATCAATATTTTATAATATTTATACCACTAGGCATACTGCTGGTATTTTGAAGAATCTATTACAGTAATCCAATCAGAGGGTAAATATGATATACCTTGTATTCCACAAGTTTAAGGAAAATTATGTAGAGATCAGTGCAGGTATGGTGACATTGAGAGATGTATCATTATGTTTCTCTGTAGAAGAATATGCAAAGGTATTTATTTATCTACATAATAGATCAAACTAGCTTCGGTGGGACTAAGATATATTAAGTGCCAAGGAAGAAGTAGAAAGTGAACTCAATGACTATGGGTTTACGTTGGAGGAGATTTTCTAAGTGCCTAATATTAAATATTTTGTATCTAATAAAATATAGGAGTTTGACTGAGATCAAAATGTCAAGCTGGAAAAATACTTCACATATTTGGCAGAAATGGTGGATCAGTTATGTGTGTTTACTGAAAACACCATGGAATGGTCTAAGGAGTGGGTGAATAGTATCACCCAAGATATCAACTTTCTAACATTCACCCTGATCTTTCATGATGAGGCATGGGTCTACATTGATCATAATTTACAAAATCCCAAAGATGGAGTAGGAGTGATAAAGGACACATAAGAAAAGTGCCTAACAACAAGTAAGGTGGAGTGGGGCCTAGCACAATGAAGGGTGTAACTAATCAAGGCATATTAGATCCACCTTCTCAAGGTGGTGGGGAGGTTAGCACGTAGAATGAGTAGCTATAAGAAGAGTGGTGTGGGCCACCTATCCCTTTTTGTCCCTACCATTATTTTGTACATGACAAAAGATCAGGCCAGATTTAGGGCTGATGGAAAAGTCGTTACAATATAACTTTGTCTCCTTCTGGCACTATACATAGAGGAGCATTGCAATAAAAGAAGATATCAAACCTCAAAGAGCAAATTTGAGTCCAGGTATAGTTGTGTCTAAGAGTTAATCGTATTTATTTTTTTGTGTGTTATATCCCTTCATATCTCACCTCATCCTTTCTTCTACCATTTTCCAGGAAGCTTTTTCTGTTGAGATTATTTCTTGTGGGTGTGCCAGAGTTGGAGAATTTCACATCACTACAATCAGGATGGAGAGAAATAACCCCCTATTATGATTTTTTAATGGGTATGCATTTGTAAGCATTATCATATAAGACCCAAGCATTTTGCCAAGATTTTTATATGTAAATATTTTTATATGAATATAAAATCCAACTCTATTCCTGGAATTTCCCATGTTCATGGTTTATGTGTCTTGCTTATTTACATATTACAGTAATATGAATGTGTGAATGACGTTTTTCCTCGCTAGTTTAATCATTTTCATTGATTACATCATTTGAATGAATGTGGATGAACTAGTTCTTCTTTTCTGTTCTTTTCTTAGTTCATGAAAACTATAACTCTACTACAACTACCCAATGGATATGGCACCAGTCTGGTCTTAATGGTTTTGATATTGCTTGGTTTGGTCAAAAGAAACAAAAACTAATATAACATCATCAAATTTGGTAATACATGGGTTACAATATCATAATTATCAATATCCGAACCCATTGTCTAGGGTTTCCTTACCCGACCTGGTCTGTCTAAAGTTTTGTAGATAATCTATTCTTGGTTCAAATGTAGATTTGCCAGAGTCTACAAACTAGTTGTGATTCTCGTGATTCATGTGACGTAACATGTTATTAGGAGTTAAGCAGGAAATCCTCACAACACATACGTAAGTCCAAAATTATGAGGTTAGTGTATAGAAATTCTATACCTCATAGGACACATTTTGACAGGTATTTGACAATGATGAACAAGTGATTAATTTTTTTATCTAGCAAATGAATTGTGCAAGTGACCAGATGCCAAAAGAGGATGAAGAAATTGAATTGATAAAACTTAAGAATAATATTTTCCCAAAAGGATTGGTAATTCTAGAAATATTATTTGACAACAATGATTGATGAATTACTTGTAAAATTGAGGTTGATAGCCGAAACTACAAAGATACACAAATTAAGCCAATAAGTACATAAATATTGGTGTACACTATTCAAATAAAGAAGTCAACTAGATTTTGGAGTTGTGAAAATAATTCAATGATATCATAGCATGGACCTATGACGAACTCAAAATATAAAACAAAGAAACAATCCAACATATCATTGAGCTCACATCGAATGCAAAACCTTTCAGGCAAAAGTAGTGATCAATAAATCCTAAGATAGAGGCCCTAATAAAATAGGAACTACTAAAGTTGCTAAATGCTAAGATCATATACCCAATCAAGAATTTTACATGGGTTCTAATATGGTCTCGATAAGAAAGAAAAATGGAAACATTCATCTCTCTATGGACTTCAAGAACCTGAACCAATCTTCATTGAAGGACCATTATAGTCTCCTATAAATAGATCATATTTTGCATACTATACCTAGAGCTAAGATATTCTCCTTGTTGGATGGATTTTCAGGTTATAACCAAATATGGGTTTGAGATGAAGATCAATATAAAATTGCATTCACCACCAAATGGGGTACTTTTGCATATCAATGAATACCTTTTGTATTGTCCAATACACGTGCTACCTTTCAAAGAGTTGTGGAATTAGTATTTGAGGAGTTAGTCAACAAGATAATAGTTATCTATTTAGATGACATGATTTGATATGGCCATAGGTCCTATCTAGTTTATTTGAATTAACAAGTGGATGAAATATAAAAAATAGATGAAAATGCATTGAATCACATTTGAGATAAAATCACTTTTACACTAGAGGAAACCCTTCCAATGGATAAAATAAATATGTATATTCTTATATTTTATGGATGATTTTTTACACCCTATCAAATTATAATATATACCTATTCTAGGGTTGTGAGTGAAAGGACACAATGGTCCATATGAATTAATTAATAAATATGAGTGATTAATTAAGGATAATGGTTAGGATAGAGAATCCTAACATGCCACCCTCCTTAAAAGGAGCTTTGTCCTCAAAGTTGAAAGTGAGGAAATTGTTGTGGGGATGGATGAAGCACCTTCCAAGTAGCATTTTCTCAAGTTCTTGCACTATTTTAATGTCATATTTTTGTAAGCAAGGATAGTGTGAAGGTTGAAGTGTTGGTAGGGGATTGGTAGGAAGAATAGTAGGACCAGAATGATGGTGGGGTGCAACCCTCTAGAATGGTATGTTAGAAGTTGTTGGAATTTTGGTACCTCTTTTTGTGCCTCCTTGGTGGCTTGGATAGAAAATAGGTGGGCAACCATTCCCTTGCCTCCTTTGTGAATAATTTTCTCCATGCAATGAGAACTTACGATTTGGGGAGGGTCGAATTGTAATCCTTTAAGAGTATACGTTTGATTCTTTATTGTGAATTTTATCCATAATTTCTAAAAATTCCATTGTATTATCCTGAGTGTTCATAACCATTGCACTCGTAAGACAATATTACATTATCCTAATGGAATTGCATACATGTCATGTTTCATGTTGTAATCACCCATAGTGAGCTTAATATTTTGGCATTTCCCCTTATAGGCGATCCTTCCTCCATTGCCAATCACGACCTCAAAAATTTTACAAGGTTGTATGAAGTAGTTAGCTTATTGTACCACACATGGATCAATGAAATTATGGGTACTACAAGAGTCAATAAGCACAATAAGGTTTTATCATTTGAAGGTCCTTGGAATTTTCATAGTTTGGGGAGAATAATTACCTGTGAGGGCATTAAAAGAAATTTCTAGTGGACCTTTAGTGCTATCATTGGGTGTATTCGTTACTACTTCTACCTCAATCTCATTTTCTTCATTGGTTGAACTATAAGGATCAACTGCATCTAGAATATATAGTTTAGGTGTAATACATTTATGATTGGGTACAAATTTCTCATCGCAATGATAACAGAGGCCTTTTGCTCATCTTTCTTCATTTCCTTAGGGTTGATATGTTTAATTGGTAGGATTTGGTTAGGTGTTTGGGTAGTGGAAGTATTTTGTGATGTTCCAATAGGTGATTTTCCTAGTTGATGATGGGCATTAAATTTGTCTTCCATCAATTTGGCCAATCCAATGGTCTGCATCATGGTAGTGGGATTGAACATTTGTACTTCTAGCTAAATGTCCTCTTTCAATCCACTGATGAAACAACTTTGAAAGAATAAGGCATCCAACCCTGATGTACGATTGGCAAATTTTTCAAATTGATCTTGGTATTCGTGCACTAAAGTGCTTTTACAGAGCTTGGTAAGGGCTTCCATGAAATTTTCAAATTTACTAGGGCCAAATCGTACTAATAGATTTTTTGTAAATTCTAGCCATGTAGGGGTGCCATTAGTTTTTTTGTACCACTAGTACCATTGGGTGGCATCATTTTCAAGGTGGAAAGATGCAATGTAAACCTTTTATACCTCAAGGATCTGGTAGAGGGAAATATTGGTCAGCTCGATGAATCCAGTTAGTGGGGTCACCTCCTTCAAATTTGAGAAAACCTAATTTAGTAGTTCTGGGTAGGATGGAATTTTGTGGGCCCCCAAGTGGTGCTTGGTATGTTGGTCCTCCGATAGATTGGACAGCTTGGACTAGTGCCATATTTTGATGTAGCATGTTAATAGAGTGATTATAGGTGTCTATTTTCAAATCTATGGCTGACATTCTTTGGTCAAATTTCTGCCTCAGTAAAGAATCTTTAGAAATTTGGTCCTTCCATTGGTGAAATTCTTGGTAGAATTTTTTGAGAGTAAGGTCTTGTGATATCCTTCTATCAGCCATTTTAGGATTAATATGTAATTCTTCACCAAAATATAATTTAAATTTTGAAATTTATTTGAGAGTTACAAAAATTTTGGCAAACTTTTTGCAGAAATTTTGGTCTAGAAAATTGGTTTTAGAAACTTTTTAGGACCTCGAATGGTCAATTTTTATTTTAAATTTGGAATAATATTCTTGGTGGGAAGCACAACAGTGTGGGTGGAAAGGTGACATCAGTGGTGATGAGCACAACTAGGTGGGTGGAACACTAAGGATAGAGTATAAAGGTGACATCAATGGCGATGCACACAACTAGGTGGATGGAACACAAAGGATGAAGTAAATCATAAGACATAGTGAGAGGGGTAAGCATGAGGTATGATGAAACACGAAGGTAAACCAAAAAGAGCACAAAATATGAGATGCGAGCAAGGGTGAGTGGGATTAGAGGGGTGGAATTAATGATAGGCAGTAGTGGCAAGTGTTGTGCGAGGGGCTGAAGGGAGAGAGTGACCGAAGTCACATTATTTTATGTGTCTCTTGGTGTATTTAAACCTCATTTTCACATTTCCCTTATTTATGTGGGACTATTGTTCCATGGTTTTAAGAAGCTTCTTCTCTCATAGTCTTTCAACATTAGAAAATAAAGTCGGTGATAAAAAATTTAAACCTTAGCTTAAATTTAATTTTTATAATTGTTTTCGTCAGATTTTTGATTACTTGTTGGAAAACAAATTTTGCTCTGATAAAACGAATATTGAATCACTGTTTAGGCCTACTGGTGTAATTTTTTTTTGAAAATGGAAGATATGAGTTTGATACGAACATCGGTGTGTTTGATTGGTTGATGATAGTTACACGTAACTTGTGATTCCCTTTCAATGATGAAGAATATTTAACAACGATGATATTTTTGCTGAGAACTACATGTTGGACCATTTCAAACATGTCTACGTACATTGAGTTTTGGATGGTAATGATAGCGCGGTGGTGTTTGGGCATTCACAAATTGGTGCTAGCGGTTGTAAGACAAGCAGATCATAGAGATGGCAAAGTTGCAGCAATATTGTTTGTCGTCCTGGTCTATGAGTTGGATGTCAATGCTTGTTTATTACTGTAAATGATGTCTCTAGATTATAGATGATATGTTGTAGTGTATTAATTTGGAATGAAATATGGATGAAAAGGATGTGATAGGGGTCAATAAATTAACTTCTTTGATACCAGATGATAGGGCCCTAGGTCCTATCTAGTTTATTTGAATTAACAAGTGGATGAAATATGAAAAATAGATGAAAATGCACTGAATCACCTTTGAGATAGAATCACTTTTACACTTGATAAAACCCTACCAATGGATAAAATAAATATGTATATTCTTATATTTTATGGATGATTGTTTACACCCTATCGAATTATAATATATACTCATTATAGGGTTGTGAGTGAAAGGATGCAATGGTCCATATGAATTAATTAATAAATATGAGTGATTAATTAATGATAATGGTTAGGATAGAGAATCCTAACATGATTTTCTTATATCATGACAAGAGGAAACATGCAGAGCACCTCTAGATGGTTTTTGAAAAATGCAAAGAATTTGGGATTTCATTAAATCCTAAGAAATCAATTTTTGTAGTACATGAAGTCAAGTTATTAGGACATGTGACATTAGAAATAGATCTAGCCATTGACCCAAATAGGGTGAAGGACATATTGACACTTCCTCTTCCACTAAATAAGAAAGGACTCTAGTCATTTTTTGGGTAGATCAATTTTGTTCAAAAATTCATTTCAAATTTTGCTCAAATAATCAAGCCTATGACTGAGATGCTGAAGCAAGAAGTGGGTTTCAAATGGATAGATGTCTAGAAGAATGCTTTCAATAATATTAAAGAAGCAATATCTCAAGCTCTTATCCTCATTAATCTTGACTACTCCAAATATTTCATTCTTTATACATTTGGGGAAAAAGAGAGCTATGTTGTTGTTCTTACTCAAAGGGAGAAAGAAGAAAATAAGTAGTTGATAGATTTCCTAAGAAAAACCTTACATTATCATGAAGAAAGGTATAATTTCATTGAAAAATAGGTTTATGCAATAATAAAATACTTGAAGAAGTTTAGGTATTTTATTTTCCTTAGCAAAACATTGGTATATGCGATACATTTTAGATGTCTAAAACTTTGTTATTTAAGGAGAGCTGGGGAACAAAAAAGCTGGTTGGGTAACCAAAATTCAAGAGTTTGAAGTTGATATTAGGACAACTAAAATAATAAAGGGAAGAACCATGTGCCAATAGTTGGTTGAGTCTGTTATATAGAATATAAATATGCTATTAGGATAACAAGAACAACCTACTAGTATAGACACCTAAAAGTCACACATAATCACATGTGGTCACTCACAAGATTGCATAGGCACCTGTAGGCTTGCATAGACACTTGTAGGCTTGCATAGGCAATTGTATGCTTGCATAGACTCTTGTAGTCTTGTGTAGACACACTTAGGCCATCGTAGGAAATCATAGGCAATTGTAGTCATCCATAGGTGCAAAACCTACAAAACTACACAAATTGCATCCAAAACACTTCCTATTCATGAAAGGGCCACCTAAAATCCCATTTAGGACACATAAGCCCTTTTATACACCTAATTAGGGCCCCCATGGGACAATTTCCTCCAAAAATATTAATTATGCAAATTACAATTCTATTTTAAAATTCACTTTTCACTTAAGTGTACTTTATAACTTAGGTTTAATTAGGGTTAAATCCAAATTAGCCCTAATTCTATCCTCACACATGTGTGCACCCACTTAGTTAGGATATTTCCAAATATACCTAACCTAACCTCCATATAACCTAGGGATTAGCTAATCAGGGTTAACCCTAACCCTTGCTCACACATGTGTGCACCTAGGATATTTCCTTCAGGGCACATGAAGGGATGACTCAACATTCCTCTTCATAACCCTAACCTCACCATGGTAGAAACTAACCTAGAGTCTAGGACACCTCACTCCCCCTAGCCTTGGCCCACTCTATAAATAGAGGACCATTTCCTTCATAATTCTCTTTCTCACCCTTTTGGCTAACATACCAAAACTCTATTAAAATTGCTCTAGAATATATTCTACCACTTTTGCATCCATCAAACATCAACAAACATTACATAGATCACTTTCATATAGAAATTTATAGCAACCAATCAACAACATATGGTTCATACCCCGTTGTGTGAACCTGTGCACAGTTTCCACCCCACCATGCAAACCAAATCTACAACACCCTACAACTCCAAATTAGGTAGGTATACTTTGTTTAGGGTTTTTACAACATTTCCACCAATTTTTATCTATTTTACTTCATTTTCATGTTGTTTTTATTTGTATAAACATGGGGTCTGATCCATGAAAGGTACCCAGACACATTAACATATTTTTGTAGGTTTAAACAGGCATTAAATACATCCCCAAGCATCTAACCTGTGGCACACATGCAAAGAAGACCACCTTCATTGAGGGCACCGAAAAGCATCAACAAGTTCATCTACATTTACATTAAAAATAAAGGAAAATCTATCTCAAGAGAGACTATTCTATAACACCCTTTTGAAATCAATAGTAAAGGACACTTTGCATATTTCCATTAATTTTGGAATTGATATTCTACTTTTCGTGTGTTACATTTTGGAATTCTGAGTGGGACCTCCACAAAATTATTTTTAGACTAGCCTTATTGCTATCTAATTCAATATATGGCTTTATTTTTTGTGTTTTAGGTACTGTAAACACAAAACAAGAGCCTAATAGAGCCTTGGAATATGCAATGATTCTTCTATCTATTGCTTAATGAATTTACACAGATAAATACAGAGCAAACCGAAAGACGAAATAAAATGAATAAGCAGTGAACGAATGGAAATAACGAGCCACTCCAGGTGGGCACACCCTCGCCGTATAGGCTAAATGCAGAATGCAGATGAAAGAATATAAAAATATAAGATGATCTATTCAAATCAACTATTGTGAATATATATACTAAATATTAATCTCTTGGAAAAACATAGCCGACGCTGCTATGTTTGGACTGCAACATGACTCCCCTCCTCGGAAAGCTTTGTCCTCAAAGCTGGAAATGTCTGGAAGATACTTTCAGGTTCCCATGTTGCATCTTCCTCTGATAAATCTTGCCATTTAATGAGAAATTCGTGAATCTGACGTGATCTCAGTTTTCGGACTCTATGTTGTAGTATATCTTCCGGTTGGAGATGTATGCGTCCTTCCTCATCGAGCACTGGTAATTCTGATTGACTTTGTACTTTCTGACCAATTACTTTTTTGAGACATGAAACATGAAATACCGGGTGTATTCGTGAAGATGTAGGTAGCTCTAATTGATAGGCTACTTCTCCAATGCGGCGCACAATTTTGTAGGGACCATAGAATCGTGGGGCCAATTTCTGGCTGGACTTTATCTTTAACGAGGCTTGTTTGTAAGGTTGCAACTTTAGGAACACCCAATCACCAATATTAAAAGTTCTCTCTGATCGGTGTAAGTCTTGTTGTTGTTTCATACGATTCTGTGCTTGGACTAAATTCTCTTTGAGGATGGTGAGTGTAGACTGCCTTTGTTGGAACCAATCATCCACTTTGGCTACTTTGGATGAGCCCTGTACGTAATCGGCGACTTTTGGAGGTTTGGTGCCATACAATGCTTCAAATGGAGACATCTTAATTGAGTAATGGTAAGAAGTGTTGTACCACCATTCTGCCAATGCTAACCAATGGCTCCATTGGTATTGTTTATCTTGAGCAAAACATCTTAAGTACGTACCCAAACATTTGTTAACTACTTTTGTTTGACCATCTGTCTGAGGATGGTAGGCTGAAGACATGTTCAATTTGGTACCACTTAATCGAAATAATTCCTGCCAAAAGTTACTAGTGAAGATGGGATCTCTATCACTTACAATATTTTTTGGCATACCATGTAATTTGAAAATTGAATCCATAAATACCTTTGCCACCTTGCTTGCGGAAAATGGATGTTGTAAAGCCTGAAAGTGAGCGTATTTGGATAACCGGTCTACGACAACGAAGATTATTGTCCTGCCTTCGGACTTTGGAAGACCCTCAATAAAATCCATGGATATATGTTCCCACTATCGTTCGGGGATGGGTAATGGTTGTAACAATCCTGGTGATTTGACTGTTTCTCCTTTATTGCGCTGGCAAACTTCACATTCTGCTACCCATTGTTTGACTTCTGCTTTTAATCCTTTCCAACAAAATGATTGTTTGGCCCTTAAATATGTCTTCAAAAATCCTGAATGTCCTGCTGATGGAGAGGCGTGTGATTCGTCTAGGATCTTTGATTTGAGTTCTGAATTGTGTGGAATATAAATGCGGTTTTTCTTTCGGAGGATTTCATCTTCATAAGAGAACAAAGGGTATTTAGAGGACCCTATAGATAATTCTTGAATTATCTGAGCCATTTCGCTATTGGATAACCATTCATCTTGTAATTGATTCACCCATTGGGAGCAAGGACCTGAAATAGCGTTAATGACTACTTCATCTTCATATTTCCTGGACAACGCATCGACGGCTATATTTTCCTTCCCTTTCTTGTATTCGATAACGAAATCATAGCCCAGCAGTTTGGTTAACCACTTATTTTGTTTCGGATAAGAAAACCTTTGCTCCAAAAAATGCTTGAGGCTACTATGATCTGTTTTTATAATGAAGCGGCTACTGATTAGGTAGTGTCTCCATTTTTCTACTGCATGAAGAATAGCCAACATTTCTTTTTCGTATGTTGATCTTCCCAAATTTTTCTCGGAAAGCTGTTTACTTTCAAATGCCAATGGATGACCTTCTTGCATTAATATAGCCCCAATTCCTGTTCCTGATGCATCACATTCGATAATAAATGGTTTGTGAAAATTGGGAGTCGCTAATACTGGAGTTGTACACATGGCTTTCTTAAGAGCTTCAAAGGCTTGAGTGGCCTCTTCTGACCAACGAAAGGCATCCTTCTTTGTAAGTGCGGTGAGAGGTGCTGCAATCTTACCATAATTTTGTACAAACTTGCGATAGTAGCCGGTGAGACCCAAAAAACCATGAAGTTTCTTGATGGTTTTAGGTAAGGGCCACTCTTGAATTGCCTTAATCTTATTGGGATCGACTTTGACACCCTCATGTGAAACTATATGACCAAGATACTCGACTTCTTGAACACCAAATGAACATTTGGAACGTTTAACAAATAATTTTTCTTTGTGTAAAATGTGAAGGGCTTGATCCACATGATGTAAATGGTCCGTCCATGTTTTGCTGTATATGAGAATATCATCAAAAAAAACTAACACAAACTTACGGAGGAGTGGACGAAACACTTGGTTCATGAGACTTTGGAATGTGGATGGTGCATTAGTGAGACCAAAAGGCATGACCAAAAATTCGTAATGACCTTCATGAGTACGAAAGGCCGTTTTGGGAATATCTTCTTCTCTAACACGGATTTGGTGAAAGCCAGAGCGAAGGTCTAATTTTGTAAAAAATTTTGCCCCATGCAACTCATCTAATAGGTCATCTATGACAGGGATAGGAAATTTGTCCTTGATAGTGAGTTTATTGAGAGAACGAAAGTCAGGACACATACGCCAAGAGTTATCTTTTCGTCTAGCCAGGACTACAGGTGAGGAATAAGGACTAGTGCTGTGACGAATGACTCCATGATCCAACAAATCCTGAACGATCTGTTCGATTTCTATCTTTTGTGGTTGAGGGTAGCGATAAGGACGACTGTTAGGTGGGACACTCCCTGGCATCAAATGGATGGCATGATCATGAGATCATTTAGGTGGTAATCCTTGAGGTTCTTGGAAAACCTCTTCGTAATGTGTTATGATATCTTGTAACTCAGGTGCAATAATATCCGAAGTTGTTGAAGATTGTTTTTCCAAACAATTAATTTGAGCTATAAACCCATATCCACCCTTTTTTAACATCTTCTCCATACTATGAGAGCTCACCATTTGTGATGGAGGAGTAGTAATGCCTTGTAAGCGAATGACTCGTCCATTTTCCTTCCATTCCACAAATAATTTTTTGAAGTTGAAGCTAATCGTGTCTAATGTTTCCAACCATTCAACTCCCAAAATGACATCAGAGTTCCCTAAATTCATGACAAAAAGGGATCCTAACCAGGTATAAGTTCCCATATTTATGGAAACTTGAGATGTGCGACCAACACATTGTGCGTTCACCCCGTTGGCCACTAGAACCTGGAATTTGTCTTTGTTGGAAGAGTTAATGAATAAATTCAAAGCTTTTGCTGTTTTGATGTCGATAAAATTGTGGGTGCTACCAGAATCAATTAGCACATTCACCTTTTTCTGGCGGAGAAATCCTGGTACCTTGATGGTATGGTGGGCGGTTAAACCCATGAGAGCATGCACTGAAATTGCCATTGTATCCTCTTCTTTTTCGTCTATAGTACACGGTAGGTCTTCTGGCATAGGTTCTTCTGATTGGTAAGGTTCATCTTCTTCTCCTTCACAATGATCACCTTCAATATGAAAGTTTTGTTTTTGGGCACAAGCTTGTTCCCTGGGGTGATGAGTGCGACATTTATAGCAAAAATATCTTGATGGTTGATCATTTCTACGAAAGGAATTGTTGCGATATGAGGGACGACTATATGTTTCCCGCTGTGCAGACAACTGATGTCTCTTCTCGGCCAACTTGGCTATTCTTATACAACTGTTCAACAAGGTTGGATCGTGCATGTCTACCTCCACTCGAATACTTTCTTTCAAACCATTGCGAAAGGCACCTACCACTGTGTCGGGACTAAGGTCTGAAGTGTATGGTAGTAAACTGGTAAACTCCGAAACGAATTCACTAACTGACCCTTTTTGTTTAAGAGATAACAATCTTACTTTGTAGGATGATGTAGCTCCGTCGTCAAATCTTTCTAAAAAAGAGGTAGTGAATTTTCTCCAAGTAATAATAGCTTCATTCTCTCGTTTAAGCCATACAAACCATTGGTAGGCCTCAGTGCCTAATTTTGATGCGGCGAAAGGAACTCTATCAATTTCCTTAATTTGATATAAGTCAAGGATGCCTTCCATTTTGGCTAACCAACCACGAGGATCATGACCTTCAAAAGTGGGCATATCAATTCGTGGAAAATTAATATTAGGGCCTCTTGGTTGGTGATAACCCGTGTCCCTTTCTTGATTTTGGTTATACCACTGTTTTTGATAGGGATCCCTGTAATTATCCGAATCACCCTATTTTTGTTCCCAATCATCATTAGGATCGACAGTTTCTTCATTCCGTTGGGCATGGGAGTGATTTTGGGGATTAGTATTAGGATTAGGTTGTTTTTGTGCTTTCACAAGGTCTTTTAGGAGGATACCCATTTCGTTCATACCCTCTAGTAAGCATCGAAGAGACTCCCTATCAGACATGGCTGAGTTACTTGAGTTTCCTTGCGTGATGTTTTCGTGAGTTGGGGAGGGATTATTAGCCATAGGATCTACTAGTGGATGGTGTGGATTATAACTACCAATTTTAAAAGGAGAAGGAGAATTTTTTGTACCTGGACTTCGATTTGGTCTTCTTGCGTTGTTATTGGTCGTCTTCGAGCTTGATAATCGACCGTCAGGCCCTTTGATCCAACTTTTACTCATGCACTGCTCAAAATTGTTTGCTTAGTAGTTCTTGAACTTCAAAATTTCTTGCTTAGTAGTGTCCTTGAACGTCAAAATTTCTTGCTGATTAGTGTCCTTGAACGTCAATTTCTGCAAACTTGAGCTATGGCAATAAGGAACAAAATTTGTTGTCCGCTTTACTGCCACTCCAACTGTGACGCGGAACAGGATGTGGTGGGCTCCGTGAGGACAACTTCAGAAGCGACGGACACGATGCGACACTACTAGACACGGACACGACGCAACCCTACTAAACACGTGACAGCGACACCAATAATAACCCCAAACAACGCGACGCGGACACTCGACACGTGGAATGAGAAACTGCGACACGACACCAAGTGACACGGAGGACCAGGACAGGACGAGACGTGACACAACGAACGAAGGACAGGACGCGACACAATGAATGGAGGATAGGACATGGAGGACAGACCAAACATGAAACACAAATGACATGGAGGACAGACCAACGCGAAAACCATGAACGGACAACTGAAATGCGACAACGGTGACAAAAGGATGTGAGAAGATGAAGCGACAGGATCGAAACGTGCGGAGGAGCCGGACGTGACCGTAGTCACGCTGAATAAAGCGTGCGAACTAGTTTTTAAACGCTTTCCCAACCAAAGCACTGCCGATGTGGGATAATGCCCGATGCCGAATTTAATTAAAAATCGGACACTGACGTCAGCGCGATTAAAAAATGCACAAACCTTAGGTTGTGGAAAAAATTAAATTGAATCGCGAGATCTGATTGGTTTACTGGCTGCGAGAGATTGGCAGGGATAAACGATGATTTTGTGAAGTATTTGCGAAGGGTTTGCGACGGATTTGCGACAGGGAATAAATATAATAGCCGTCTGCGGCTTACTGTAACCGGAGAAGACTGCGGAACGCTTGATGGCGCTGGCTGCAGTGGAAAACGCCCTGTAAACGGAATGCCTGCGGAAAGCTTCGAGACGCCGACGAAAGTTTTCAGAATGAAATTGCGAGAAGGCGGCGGCGCTTCAGAATCGAAAGACAACTGATACCACTTGCAATGATTCTTCTATCTATTGCTTAATGAATTTACACAGATAAATACAGAGCAAACCGAAAGACGAAATAAAATGAATAAGCAGTGAACGAATGGAAATAACGAGCCACTCCAGGTGGGCACACCCTCGTCGTAAAGGCTAAATGCAGAATGCAGATGAAGAATATAAAAATATAAGATGATCCATTCAAATCAAATATTGTGAATATATATACTAATTATTAGTCTCTTGGAAAAACATAGCCGACGCTGCTATGTTTGGACCTGCAACAGAATACACCTCAAAATTTCAAATCAGAAGTTACAGGCTTCTAAATCTAGTTTGCACACCATCGTGTGAACCACCAGATAGGTCTACACACCACCATTCGAACCCTACCAAACAACTTTAAAAAAAATCAAAATTGTAGGCCTCTACAACACAAATAGTAGAAAGATCATCTGATACCATAGGAGTGAGGTATTCTTCTCATAACCACTATATTTCATTGTTCTTTTGCAAATATTATTCTCTTTCAAAAGCATCAACTTATTTTACAATTTTTTTTTCAAAGCACATCAGTTAGGGTTTTAAAATATCTTTCAAAATCACATTTAGATCATATTTTCAATTTCCTTTCAAATCATATAGATTAAGCTTTTCATCTCTATCAAAATCACATTTAGGGCAGATTTTTCAGATTTCCTTTTCAAATAATTTAGGTTAGAATTTTTAAATCTCTTTCACAAATCCCCTGGGTAACTTCCAATGCACATAGATAGATTTCAAGTTTCTTTTTTGTGCATATCTTCTTTGATTATCTTTCAAGATTTCTAAAGTAGATCTCATTTTATTTCTAAAAAGGCATCTAGGGTTAGTTACTCCTTTTAAAATGCATCTAGGGTTAGTTTATATTTTCAAAAAGCATTTGGGTTTAGTTTCCTTTCTGAAAAGGAATTTAGCTAATTTCTTACTTTCACATCATCGATAGCAAACTCATTACCACACACTCATGTTTCATACATAGTGGTAATATTGTACTTCATCACCAATCCCACTCAATATTGGTGATGTTGGAATTCATTTCCTTCCACCAGCTCTTCCCTAGACACCATAGTAGCCCCCAAGAGTGGTTTTCCAGACTTCATAATCGAGAAATACCCTAATTTCGAGATTGGTTTTACAAATTTCATCATCGAAAGGCACATTTAGAGTGGGATAGGATTAGACACCTTTGTTCACAAGTCTCATATAATTCGTGAATAGGTAACTATTATTCTTGACTAAGCTCACTTGAGAGTGAAGTGACCACTCGACTGGGCTAGTAGCAGGTCTTAGATAGTACCACCTATTCTCGTGAGAGGATTTTGGACTCATTAGTGCATTTTGAGTCCCTACCTATTGGATATATTTTTACTGTCCTTCCATTTATTTGCCACTCACATGTTGAGACATTGTTCTATTATGTGCACTCTTGGCTGTTGCAAGAGATTTTGTGACAACGAAATTCTATTTTAGAGTCTCACATTATTTTTAGTGTCATTTCATAGAGCTTGTACTCCCATTAAAACACACAAAACAACCAAATATTTGTTTTTATTTGTTTAACATTGATTTCGATTACGTTTTATTTTGCACTCTCACAAAAACTGGTTTCAACACATTCACTTATTAGCCACCCACTTGCTAGCTATTCACAAGCTGTTAATGTCAGTTTTATATCAAATTCACTTTTTAGAGCAGGTTCACATAGCACTCTATGAACACGATTTATGTAGTATAGGTTCATACAACGGTGTGTGACCTCTATTTTAGTGTGCAAACACACACCAAAATTCATAGATTTGCATAAAATCTTGCACATAACACACTCATGTGTTTAAATTTGTATTTTTTGATAGTTTTGAGCACCTAATCGCACTATACATCACCATACCTCTTGTTACTCATAATCGAGCACATGATAAAGTGCATCTTGAGGATGAAGCTTCTCATACCACCTCTGGTTAGTCTATCCCCTCCCTTCATAATGAAAGCATCCACTCTCATACCTGATCTCTTCACTAGTTTTGATCCATATCGCATATACACCATATTCCATGGTGAGACCTCTATTTCTAGTAATATGATTGCCACATATTCTAGTGAAGATCATCCTATTCTTCCTCATTCATCCCCATATAATCCACCATCCACCTTTTATGATCATGTCATCTACACAGCACTGGAATATCCATTCCCATATCTTATCATTGGTGAAAAGACTCCACCTACTTTACGCACATCTTCTCATCCATTTCTTTAGGATTTATCTCATTCTCTTCTTAGGGATGATTCCTCCTTGCCTTATCATCGACATCCTAGGTCTATGACATCTACCCTCATAGTTAGTATTATTTCATATCCTCAGTCATCCACTCCTAGCACTCACACATCTTCATCATAGTCAACCCCACAATAGTCAATCCTACAACAACAATACAACTCACTTATGTTATCACATTCATACCCTTCACATATATATCATAACAACCACCTTCATAGCTTTCATATCGTCCATATTCAACTCAAACATCACAACCCTCATTCCAACCACAACAATTCATTTCATCACAACATCAAGTCTTATCTTCACAATTCTTTGTGGATACGTTCACCACTCCTTCATTTTAGTCTTTTACCTTTAACACCTACACTCCTTCTTCATCCCTTCCTCCACCTACGTTCTCCTCTTCTAGGATGTATGGTATGCCATCTTCCACTCCACTTCCACCTTCATATACTTCCAAATTTTGACTTCCTCCACCTCACTTGTTTTAGGCTCCCCCTTCCATTCCTCTTTCTGCCTATAATCCAGTCTATCCATCCTATCTTTCCAATCCCCCATGTTATTCTGCCCAATCTAAAATTTCCAATTATCACTCATTTGACCCAGTGTATTTACCATATTTTGGTATGTCATCTCACCATCCACATTTGTACTTTATTCAAACACCACTTCCCCCACCACACTCTACTCCACCTAAATTATTCACATCACCTCCTTCCTGGTCTTCCACATCAATTGTACAACCATCACAAAAAATTCTTGTGCACCAGATGCAGGTTTCTTAACCATAATTTTTCATTCACAGTTGATGTTTTCCCCATAAAATATTCTCCCTTTCATTCCTTTGTATCAAATCTTCCAACAACAACTACCATAGTTTCACTTCCATTACACTTCTATTTCATAATGGGAGGAGCAACAATTCCAATATCCCCTTCATTCTTAGTATTCCACTACTTCATCACAACTCATCACACCCCCATAACCTAAACTCCAACTCTTACATGATCAAATTAAGATGTTGGATCTCCATAAAATTGGTTATGGGTCCTAGAAACCCACATATAACGAGTTGTGCAACAAACCTGTTCATCTATTAGTTCCTATTTTCTCCTTACCCATACCAATTTTTAAGATTATAAAGTTCAACAAATACAAAGGTAAAGAGGATCCTCAATAACACATCAGTAACTATCACTTTGTATACTACCAACTTCACTATAATTCTCCCCTCATGTTGCGTACCTTTGCTCTCACTTGGGGAACAATTCCTCGATTGGTACAACATGCTCCCATGCCATAGCCTATTCACATTCAAACAATTGGCTGATTTATTTTTGGGATATTTCTCCATAAACATCAAGAATAAGATACACTTTTCTGATGTCTATGCCTTATGACAAGATGATGATGAACCTATCATGAACTTTGTTTCTTGATGGAGATCGATAATCTATGACCTAGCTCATATCCTTCCAACTACCAAAATAATTACACTATTTACCAAAATCTATCATAAACATATCTCTACACCTTTGCAACTTCATCGAAGTTGCACATCTGATGAAGCCATTACTCAAGCAAAGGTCATCGAGGACATCAAAGTCCAATATAGAAAAATCAAACTCTGACAAAAGCCATATTACAATTCTAATTTTCACTTCAATTACCATGTGCCAAATCAACCCTTCTCTAAACCAACATAAACCAATCAAGTGGTAGAAGCTTCTCCAACTTCTTTAGCAATTTCATGTCCTCCTCCTCCACAACAATAGATGTTCTAGACTAATGCACCTCCTCCATCCAATTTGTAACAAGCTCACAATCCCCATCCTCAATGTCTAGATCAAAATTGGACTCCACTTTTTGAGCCTCTACCTACTTTATTATAGAAGTTGTTTGATGTTGGTCATGCTACATTATCAGATATTCAACTTATAGACCCAAATTAACCTAAATCTCATGGGCACATCAAACAAACCTTTTGTGTTTATCATCACCAGCATAGCCATGACTTCAGTTTTTATTGCACCTTTCATGACTTAGTCAAGGACTGGTAGGGTACCTAGTAATAGATATTTGGGGATATATTATTACATTTTATAAGGGTTGACATGGGCCACACATAACCCAAGGTTGATTGTATTATCATATTATATTATATTATATTATAATATAATAGTATATTATTAGTAGGCTCCCCAAAGTAGAATAAGAATATGGATATATAAATAAGAGATATTTGTTATTGTCATCATTCATATCATTGAAGAAGAATCTTATGTAATATTTATTCCCACTAAGTGGCCTCTCATCTTGTGATACCTTGTGGAGTTATTCCTTCCTTAAGGATTATTATTGGTGTTTCCCTACCTTAAGGGTATTATCTATCCCTCTCTCATTTGTGGATTGTTATTGTGGATAATGTATTGTAGATGAATGATTTGACATTTATACATATTGGTGGATGATTTATGTTAATAATAAGTAAATTTTTGCAACAAGTGGTATCAGAGCAACAATTTTGGAAAAGTGGGGATTTTTGTGAAATTGCAAAATTAGGGCAATTTTTTTTGGAAAAATATCTCATCTTTCAGGAGCCATATCTTTGCGTAAGTTTATCCAATTTAGGCGATTCTTGGATCAGATTGTATATAATTTGAAGAGCTTTAAAATGAGTTGTTATATGAAGAAATATGAGCAGTATTGAGGGAGACATGATCTTTTGAAGTTAGTCATCCAGAACAAGGATAGTGACGAATTTCATAGATTTTTCTAGAAAAAATGTCTCATATTTCAGAAGCCATATCTCTGCAATATTTTATCTAATTCAGGAAATTCTTGGATCATTTTGTGTAGAATTTGAAGAGATTTAAAGTGAGTGGTCATATGAAGTAATCCAAGTAGTATTGAGGGAGATACAACCTTCTGAAGTCAGCCATTTGGAATAAGGGTAGTGACGAATTTTCAAGTCACAAATTTTTCAAAAGATGAAATTTTTTTAGTTCAGGTAAGCAAATCAGTTGCACTTTATTTTGTTTGGAAGAAAAATTGCAGATCTAGTTGTCTATGTGGTTTTTTAGGTTCAACTCAGTTGGAAGATATTTATTTCTATAAAACCCTAATTTGCATTAGGGCATGATATATATTATCAAAAAATAAATAAAATAGCCCTAGTTGCATTAGGGCATAAACAATGATACTATAAGAGGATTTTGGTAGACCTACCCAAAATCACCTCCAAAGACAGAGGAATAATGAGGACCAAGAGAGACACAAAGTTTACCACCAACCAAGAGGTCCTATTGGAGTCAATTTTCCATGCATTGACATGCCCACCTTTGAGGGTCATGATCCACGTGGGTGGATAGCCAAAATGGAAGACATTTTGGAATTATACCAATTATGTGATGAAGAAAAAGTTCCTTTTGCAGCAACCAAATTCGGCACTAAAGCTTATCAATGGTTTACATGGTATAAACATGAGGACCCCCATCGGGTCTTCTTTTGGTCTAATTTCAAGGAAGCCTTTCTTCATGAATTCAACGAAGATCTTGAAAAGAAACTACAGGGAATTCAAAATGAGCGAAATGCAATAAAAGGAGAATGGGAAGTTTTAAAGAAATAGAATGAAGACTATGAAAAAAAAAAAATTACTCAAGAAGAAAGAGGAAAAGGTCAGGGAAGATAAAAAAAAATATCAGTATGCAGACAGAGTAAACCATACCTTTGGTAGAAGATAAATTAGAAAATGGACAAAGGAATTTGTTTGAATCTAAAAAGTCTTTTTTGCAAGTTCATGGAAGCATTCAAAAGGAACAAGTTATTATTTCCATTGATATTGGTAGAAAATATAATTTTATTAATATTTCTTTGGCTAAGAAGTTGCAAGTTCAAGCAACAAAAATTAAGGACACACAACTAGAAGGTGAGCATGTTCAAATTTTTGAAAATTTTAAGATCACATGGATAAATATGTTTTACATTCAGATTTTTATGCTATTCATATGGATGATGTGAATATTGTTCTTGGTTATCCTTGGTTAGATTCTTTGGGTACTGTTAATATTAATGTGCAAAAGAAGTTTATGAAGTTATGGTACAGGAAAAAGAAGATGACATTGCAGGATATTTCTCAACTTAAGGAGCAAGGATGCAAGGAAAATAAAGAAGTGGTTGTAGAGAAACAAATTGAAGAACCTAAAACAAAATCCAAGAAGGCAGTAGAAGCAACAAAGTCCATGGAAGAAGTAGCAACAAATGAGTCCATGGAAATAACAGTAATAGAGTCCAAGGAAGCTTTGATAGAAGAGCACAAGGACACACCAAACAAAGAGAACAGGAAAGAACAATGTGTAGAATAATTTCAAACAATGGAGCCAAATGTTGAGAAGTCAAAGAAGGTAGAACATCAAGTTATGGTTGCACCATATCGCCATTCGCACCACCATGACCATCAACAATCTTGGAGGTATAGTTCAAGGAAAAAATATTATGGTTCTACATGGAATCAGAAGGGCACCAACTATGGTAGTGTTGGGCAGAGAAAGCATAGGGATCATGATTTTCAGAGTGGATCATCAACTTCAAGGAAAAAGTGGACCCATCATTCAAGTTATCAAAATACAACAGCAAAAGCATGGAGCCAACGAAGCAGATTTGGATACTCAAGTAACAAAATGGCATACCAACATCAACATGTTTCACTTGGATGGATGGATGATCAAGATTGGTACCGATTGCTAACATTGCTTAGCAAATCATATTATCATGTTTCTTCATATGTTTCGAGGATGAAACATTTGTAAGGAGGGTGGCATGGTAGGGTACCTAGGAATAGATATTTGGGGATATATTATTATATTGTATAAGGGTTGACATGGGACACACATAACCCGAGGTTGATTGTATTATAATATGATGGCAAGCTCGAGATTACAATGAACAGCTTCTCATTAAATTGCAGTAAAATAAAAAAAATACAGTCTCTGTTACAATGTCCAGGCACACTTCTTCTCCCCCAATCCCGAACTCACCATCCCCCTCCCTTACATTTTTCCCCGCTTTTATCCCAACTCCCGATCCCCCTGGCATTCAATGCTCCCACCAAACTAAAATTCTCCGTTCGAATTTCCCTCCAACCGGCTTTTCGAATTTCTGTCATTAATGGCCATCTGCACGATCTACTGAGGAACTTGCATTAATGGCCTTATCGTCCTACAACCGCCGCCCGGTCAGACTGTCTTCTGCAATAATGTCTCCTTCAAGAAGCCATCACCTGTAATGGCTATGTCGCTAGAAGAAAGAAAAAAAAAAATTGCGTGGCCGACACCCCTCCCTTTTCATCTACATGGTCTTCATCTTTGTTTGCTTCTACACGGCCATCTGTCCGTGCCTCCTCCCTGTTGAAACACTGTTGGTACACGTGTCCTCCGTACCGTCCACGTGCCGAGTCGACCTTGCCAAGCTGTCCACTTGTTTTCCTTCGGCTGTGCTTTTCCTGGCCGCGATATCGCAACATGTCGCGATATCGCGACCCACAACGTCTTCTCTATGTCGAAGTCCCTTAGGGCCATGATTTCATGACATGTCACGATTTCGTGACCCCCTCCCCCTCTCCATCGAGCCTTTGTTCCCCGCTTTGCCTTAGATTTCAATGCCGTTTTAAATTCACGCCACGTGGCGACTTCTAACTGGTCACGATATCGTGACAGAACTCTTCTTCTCCGCTTTGTTTTGAAGACCGTCGCGATATCGCGACGCCTTAAGCTCCTCTCCTCTGCTTTTGCTAAACTGTCGCGATATCGCGACGTCGCGATATCGCGACAAAACCCGCCAGCGTTATTCTGCAGTGTTTGGGGTCGCGATTTCGCGACCCCTCCTCCCCTTGCCTTTCAAAACCTTCTCAAACCAGAAATTGCACTACAAACCTTCTCCAATAATGAAAAACAAAACAAATCAAAGTGCAAAGAACCTAAAAAGAACTAATTTTTTTTTTTTTTTGGATGACGCAGGATTGCCCTACTGTCTCCGGATGCTCCTGCATCAGACACCCGGGGTAAATTAAAAAGTGATCCTCACTTTGGTTTTGATGGGGGAAGACCCAGGCGGTCAACCTCCATTCTTGACAACCAAGTCGCATCTTCAACAGGCCTGCCCTTCCACTTTACCAAGTACTCAGAATATTGTTTGTTTCGGGTACTTCTGCCTTCACGGGTGTCTAAGATCTCTTCAATCTCGTTGGCTGTTGGAGTAGATGCTGGAACTTGCCATAATTTTGCACCCAAAATTTCTATAACTTCTCCCTCATGATATTCCACTAAATCAAAAATATTAAAAATAGGTGAAATATCAAGCCAACTTGGCAATTCCACCTCATACGCATTTCCTGATTCCCGCTTTCCCAGTATTCGGCATGGCCCAAACTTTTTCATCTTCAATTTATTATAAGTCTTGGCAAGAAATCTCTCCTTCCTGAGATGGACCATGACCTCATCTCCGACTTCAAACTCCTTGAACCGCCACTTCTGGTCTGCCCTTGTCTTGTATTGAGTATTCATCTTTATAATTTGTTTCCTTACTTCTTCATGCAGACTTTTCATGTGTTCCGCAAATTCTTCTGCCTCGGCACTGCATTTTTCTCTCTTGTCCAACTTTCTTAGTTCAGACACATTTCTTGGACTGTTTTCGTAGATTATCTGAAATGGAGATTTGTTGGTGCTCTTATTAACTGAACTGTTATAAGCAAATTCCGCCTGAGGTAAGACTAAATCCCATCCTTTGGGCTGATCTGCTATCAAACATCTCAATAAATTACCCAGGCTTCTGTTCACCACCTCCGTCGGTCCGTCAGTCTGCGGGTGGTATGCCTAACTGAATTTTAGGTCTGTCTTCAACTTCTTCCACAGAGTCCTCCAGAAATACCCAACAAACTTTGTATCTCTATCAAAAACTATGCTTCTTGGTAGACCGTGAAGTCGTACCACTTCCTTGAAGAATAACCCAGCAATGTGAACTGCATCACTCATCTTTTGGCAGGGAATAAAATGTGCCATTTTCGAGAATCGGTCAACCACCACAAATATTGAGTCATTTCCCCTCTGTGTTCTTGGTAAGCCAAGAATAAAATCCATGCTTATGTCCTCCCATGGCCTCTCAGGTACAGGTAATGGCTGGTATAATCCTGTGTTTTGCCTTATGCCTTTTGCCATCTGACATATCCTGCATCCTTGCACAAACTTCCTCACATCTTGCTGAAGTTGTGGCCAGTAATAATTTTCATCCACTAGGGCAATAGTCTTATCCCTACCAAAGTGTCCAGCTAATCCTCCGCTGTGCTTTTCTTTGATCAAGTTCTCCCGCATAGAGCTCCTTGGAATGCATAATTTGCTTCCCTTGAACAACATTCCATCTTGGATTAAGAAATCCAACCATTTTGTTCGGTCCACCGTAACAGGTGTTGAGCAAGCCTTCCAAGCTTCTGCAAAATCCGGGTCTGTAGGGTATAATCCCTTCAGTTCTTCAAATCCCACTACTTCCACTGTCAATTTAATCAGTAAAGTCTGCCTTCTGCTCAAGGCATCTGCAACCTTGTTTGATTTCCCACTTCTATGCTTCAGCACAAAAGTATAACTTTGAAGGAATTCTACCCACTTCATGTGCCTTTGGTTCAGTTTTGTCTGACTATTAATGTACTGTAAAGCCTGATGGTCAGTAAACAGAACAAACTCCTTTGGAAATAAATAGTGTCTCCACTTTTTCAGAGCTCGAACTATAGCATAAAATTCTTGGTCATAAACTGAATACTTTTTTTGAGCATCATTTAGCTTCTCACTGAAATAAGCAACTGGTTTGCCCCCTTGACTCAGTACAGCCCCTATTGCACTGCCACTGGCATCACAGTCCACCTGAAATACCTTGTTAAAGTCTGGAAGTGCCAAAACAGGCTGTTCTGTAACTTTTCTCTTTAATGCATCAAAGCTCCTTTCGGCCCCTGATGTCCACTTGAACTCCTTTTTATCCCCCCTCATTGTTTCTGTGAGAGGTGCACAGATGCTGTTGAAGTTCTTTATGAACTTCCTGTAAAAGCTGGCCAAACCATGAAAGGATCTTACTTCTGTTGTGCTTCTTGGGGTAGGCCATTCAATGATGGCTCTTACCTTCTCTGGGTCCATTTTCAGGCCTTCTACTGAGATCACAAACCCCAGGTATACTAACTCCTTCTTGACAAAGTTACACTTTTTCAGATTTATTAACAACTGCTCTTCCCGTAGCTTCTCAAAAACTCTCCTGATGTGCATCAGGTGTTCCTCCAAGGTCCTGCTGAATATCAATATATCATCTAAATAAACAATAACAAATTTTCCTAGGAACTCCTTTAGTACTTCATTCATCAGCCGCATGAAAGTACTTGGTGCATTG
Source organism: Wollemia nobilis (assembly GCA_028583015.1). Lineage (NCBI taxonomy): Eukaryota > Viridiplantae > Streptophyta > Pinopsida > Araucariales > Araucariaceae > Wollemia > Wollemia nobilis. The sequence goes on from JAQPPZ010001127.1 coordinate 993,375, forward strand.
GACAGCCCAAACGGCATGACCAACCACTCATACAAGCCTTCTCTTGTCTTGAAGGTTGTCTTCCATTCATCCCCTTCTCGGATACGGATCTGATGATAGCCACTTTTCGGGTCAATCTTTGTGAAGTATTCAGCTCCACTTAAACAGTCCATGATATCATCCATTCTTGGCAATGGGAATCTGTACTTAATAGTGATTTTGTTGATGGCCCGTGAATCTGTACACATCCTCCATTCCCCATCCTTCTTTGGCGCCAGCACTGCAGGTACTGCGCATGGACTCAAACTTTCCCGAATCAATCCCTTTTCTAACAATTCTTGGACCTGTCTATTTAACTCCTCAGTCTCTACAGGCGTCATCCTATGTGCAGCTTTATTTGGCAAGCTGGATCCCGGTACTAAGTCTATATGATGGCTAATTTTCCTTACTGGGGGTAAACCCTCAGGCACATTGTCAGACACAATATCTGGAAACTCCTCCAGCAGATTCAGAACTTCTGCTGGGGTATCCTGGCATTCCTTCCCCCTAACTCTAGGGATTATTGCATAACATAAATGTTCATGCTTCAACCCGTTCAGAAACTTTCTCCCCTCAACTAAACAGACTCTGAAATTGTTACATACCTTTTCATCCGCATCCTTTAAGGGCTTTAGTTTATGGCGTACACCATTCTTTGTCAATGAGTAGGTGTTGGCACGACCATCATGCTGCTGCACTCCGGTCAAGCTGCCGGGGCCTCCCCGAGCAACATGTGGCAAGCATCCATGGGGAGGATGTCACACAGGACCTCATCACAATAATTTCCAATGTTAAATTTAACGGAACACTGCTCATTGACCAAAGCTCTGTGGTCCTTCTGTAACCATGCAACCCGGTATGGGTGTGGGTGCTTCTTCCTTTCTAACTGTAACTTTGTAACCATTTCCTCAGAAACTAGGTTATCCGTGCTACCATTATCAATAATGATATTGCAAACCTTGCCCGCACATTTACACCTGGTGCGGAATAAACTTTTTCTCTGGTCTGTGTCCTTCTCCTCATTCAACAGGACTCTTCTTACAATCATTGTTTCTCCTCTCTCCGCTTCTTTGGAATGCTCAGACTCAGCATCCTCCTCTGCCACAGCAGCTCTGGCTGGACCCTCAGGCCTCTTGTTCATCCTTTCTCGGTGTTGTGGACATTCAAATGCCCGGTGTCCTTCTTCACCACAGTGGAAACATGTTCCACGAAATACTCCTCTTCCAAATCCTCGTCCAGCTCCACCCCGTCCTCTTGGGTAGCTGTTCTGATCTCGGGGCTGATAAACATCTTCTTCTTTTTGGTCCTGGTTACTACTGGCTTCACCAGTATTTTTTAGATCCTTGTACTTTTCCCCACTGGCTCTCCCACCAGTTCTTCCACCACGGCCCCTTCCTCTTTGCTTGCCTTCAAACCGCCTATTCAGCTTTTCTTCCACCTTTAAGGCAAATTGGTAAGCATCCTCAATGGTGCTTACCCGAACCAGGCTCAGTTCTTCTTGGATACCAAGTCTCAACCCATTGATATAACGGGCTACCTTTTCTTTGTTTGCCTCTAAATGCCCTGTTCTAATAGAAATCTTGTAAAACTCTTCAGTGTACTCTTGGACAGTTTTGTTTGTCTGTCTCAAGCTCTGCATTTTTCTTAGCAGATCCAACTCGTAATCTGCCGGGATGAACTGTCTTTTCAACTTCTCCACCATTCTATCCCATCTTGTTATTCTCTCCTTCCCTCTTCTATTCCTCTCCAACTGTATTCCCCTCCACCAAATGCTGGCATGGCCCTTCAACTTGGTCTTAGCAAATCTGACCCGGTTAGGGTCTTCAACCTCCTCGTACTCGAAATATTCCTCTAAGTCATTTATCCAGTCAATCACTTCTTCTGGATTTAGGTTTCCCGAGTATGTAGAAACCTCCATTTTAGGTTGCTTTCCAATCTGAGAGATGGCCTTATACAACTAGGCTTGAGCAGGATCCACAGCTTCTTCCTCTTCCTCAGACTGGTCTTCTTCTTCGACTTCGTCTTCACTTTCCTCATCCCCTCCGGGTTCGCGCCTTCTGCGTAACTCTGCTTGCAGGGCTTGAACTTGCCTTTGCAAGGCTCGAAAGTCTTCGGCCGGCACCACATCTCCTCCTCCGCCTCGGTTTCTTCGTGGAGGCATTATATATATATATATATTTTTTATAAAATATTTCCACAGATCCTGGTGTAACTGCCTCTCTCTCCGGTGATCTGTTACACGCTCAGGAGCTCCCGCTCTGATACCACTTGATGGCAAGCTCGAGATTACAACGAACAGCTTCTCATTAAATTGCAGTAAAATAAAAAAAATACAGTCTCTGTTACAATGTCCAGGCACACTTCTTCTCCCCCAATCCCGAACTCACCATCCCCCTCCCTTACATTTTTCCCCGCTTTTATCCCAACTCCCGATCCCCCTGGCATTCAATGCTCCCACCAAACTAAAATTCTCCGTTCGAATTTCCCTCCAACCGGCTTTTCGAATTTCTGTCATTAATGGCCATCTACACGATCTACTGAGGAACTTGCATTAATGGCCTTACCGTCCTGCAACTGCTGCCCGGTCAGACTGTCTTCTGCAATAATGTCTCCTTCAAGAAGCCATCACTTGTAATGGCTGTGTCGCTAGAAGAAAGAAAAAAAAAATTTGCGTGGCCGACACCCCTCCCTTTTCATCTACACGGTCTTCATCTTTGTTTGCTTCTACACGGCCATCTGTCCGTGCCTCCTACCTGTTGAAAAACTATTGGTACACGTGTCCTCCGTACCGTCCACGTGCCGAGTCGACCTTGCCGAGCTGTCCACTTGTTTTCCTTCGACTGTGCTTTGCCTGGCCGCGATATCGCGACATGTCGCGATATCGTGACATGTTGCGATATCGTGACCCACAACGTCTTCTCTATGTCGAAGTCCCTTGGGGCCGCGATTTCGTGACCCCCTCCCCCTCTCCATCGAGCCTTTGTTCCCCGCTTTGCCTTAGATTTCAATGCCGTTTTAAATTCACGCCACGTGGCGACTTCTAACTGGTCGCGATATCGCGATAGAACTATTCTTCTCCGCTTTGTTTTCAAGACCGTCGCGATATCGTGATGTCGCAATATCACGACGCCTTAAGCTCCTCTCCTCTGCTTTTGCTAAACTATCGCGATATCGCGACAAAACCCGTCAGCGTTATTCTGCAGTGTTTGGGGTCGCGATTTCGCGACCCCTCCTCCCCTTGCCTTTCAAAACCTTCTCAAACCAGAAATTGCACTACAAACCTTCTCCAATAATGAAAAACAAAACAAATCAAAGTGCAAAGAACCTAAAAAGAACTGAAATTTTTTTTGGATGACGCAGGATTGCCCTACTGTCTCCGGATGCTCCTGCATCATAATATTATATTATATTAGAATATAATATTATATTAGTAATAGGCTCCCCAAAGTAGAATAAGAATTTGGATATATAAAGAAGAGATATTTGTTATTGTAATCATTCATATAATTGAAGAAGAATCTTCTGTAATTGTCATTCCCACGAAGTGGCCTCTCATATTGGGAGATCTTGTGGAGTTATTCCTTCCTTAAGGATTATTATTGGTGTTTCCCTACCTTAAGGGTATTATCTATGTCTCTCTCATTTGTGGATTGTTATTGTGGATAATGTATTGTGGATGAATGATTTGATATTTCTGCATATTGGTGGATGATTTATGGTAATAATAAGTAATTTTTTGCAACAAGGACCTTATCGATCATGGTACTATTCAAGTTTCAAACCCCCTTGCACCATAAAATCAAAATCTAGGTATTTATTAGAACCCATTACCTGAACCTAGGGGGACTAATACTTAAGGGAGTGGTTGGCATGATTAACATCACTACTCATAATCAAAATTATCTATCGCATTGGGATGTGCCCATTACTCCACTTCCACCATCATCCACTTCCACTTTTCACCTTCCTCCACCTACATAGAATTCCTTTTTGCTATGTTGCATTCATCATTCTTCCTTTCCCTAAATATTCTCCTTTCTCACTTCTTCAATTTTATTTTCTTCTTCTCCACCATCATCCATTGACCATTTCACTAATCATGTCAATTTTCCCTTTCAAAAGGCTTGAAATTATGCATTCATTGCTTGCAAAAGAAGGGTCATATTTGACATAAATTTCCACCTATCAAATCATATCCAAATTTCCTAAAACTTTTACCATTGTATTGAGCTCAAAAAGAGCTTTTCAATGGTATAAGTTTTATCCAATTCTAACATCGTTTGGTCCCCCAAACTGCTAAAATATTGTGCATGGGTTAAACAATCTAGGTTCGTACACTACCATGCAAACCCAAGTTCACACACTGCCATGCAAACCTCCAAATTTTTATTTCATTATTCATGTTATGAATGGATATGGCCTTGTATAACACCTATTTACATTTTCTACCATTCTTCACATCTCATTTTTCATCATTTTTCAATCACATCATCATTCCTCACCTTCTTCATCGCCCATTCATCACATGAAGTGGTAGCCATTCAAAAATTGAACACCACCTTATGCATGATCAATAATCAAACCCTCAATCTTGGATGTGGTATTTGTCCAAGGACTTTGCATAAGACTATCATCAACCCCCATTTTCTAGGGACAAACACAAGCAAAAATTCTCTTCTCAATAAAAACTCCAATCCAATCATATTTGGTGTGTTAGGCACTTATGGATGCTGGGGGACTCATGTGTGGATGCTATATTTAGGTCACAAACATACCCATTGAAGCAATCATGAGTAGGATCCATCTATGGTTGCCTAGCTGACCCAATCAACTCATACACCTCATGCTTATCAATGATTAAGTTTCAAAGGTATTCATCCCTTTCAAAGTTGGGGCATCTTAAATTGATCATGCAACCCAGATGATCTTGCACTTCCTTCTTCTAAACCATCATTCATCATTCCACCATTCATCTTATTAACCTTCTACAATGGCTCTATCCATTTGTTCTACATCTTCCACAACTAGGGAAGTTTCTCATCTCCTTCCAATTTGTCATTCACAATTTGGAGAAGTTTCTCTCTTTCTGCACACTCCCCACATCTAATGGAGTTTCACTTCCTTGCATCCCATATTTTAAAACTCGAGCAATTTCACATTCTCTCAATCAAATTGGGGTAATTTCATCATCTTCCAATTCATCACTCAAAATTGGGGCAACTTCACATTCTCCCAATCCATTATTCAAAACTGGGGTAGCTTCACCTTCTCCCAATCCATCATTCAAAACTGGGGTAATTTTGTCGTCTTCCAATTCATCACTCAAAATTGGGGTGTGTGGGATTTTTCTAAACTACAGAAGGTCAATCCAAAAGCCATTGACGTGAGACCAATGAAGATCCTAGAGTTCCATTCCAGAGCAATGAGGAAGGAGACTCTAGAGCAATGTAAGGTCCAATGGGACCAGTATTCAGAGAGGAGTGTCACTTGGGAGAAAGTGGATGTTAAAAAATATTTTTCTTTTTTTGTTTGAATGAAATAAAGGCTATGGTATAGGGAGAATGCAACGGAATGTGTTTAGTCCAAGGGGGGAGGATGTAATACCTCACCTTTGTAGGACCTTTTTAAAATGACTACGTGTATTTTATTATTTCAATACCCATCATAACTTACATTGTGGATATCCAAAATGCTTGCAACTATGATTATGTTGTATGGATATGGTATTATATCTTAGCGTGGGTTTTGTAGGATAACTATGCTTGCAGGTGAAAAAAAATATTGTTCGCCAAGAATAGACCCACCTAGGCAGTGTTAGTAAAATAGATATTTTACGAACACCTAGGTGGGCAATACCAAACCATTATATATATATATATAGGTGCTCATAATTGATTTAATTAGATGTCAGGATTTTTCTATCATTCCATGCATACCTTAATTTGGATTCTAAAGGACTTATGCCTTAGTTTGTTATACCCAACTATGTGGAATATGTTTGTCCTTGTAGCAAATCAATTAATTAAGAGTTTAACTTATTTAAAAATTATTGTTAGCCTTTTGCATAAACATGAACTATATATTTTATTAAAAAAAGGGAGGATGAAACCCTCTCCCATGTTGACTTTCTTCCCCAAAAACAATGAGGCTTGCAATTCAAAAAGAAAAAACAGAAACCCGGAGTTGAAGGGAGGCTATCACGCTAGGTTATATCGGAGGGAGGTGGCAGGCCAGAGTGGGGGAAGTGGGGAAGAGATCAACAATGATATTTTTTGTGAGAGAAAAACAGGGAAAAATGGGGATAAGGAGAATAAAAAAAGAGGAGAAAGGGAAAGAAAAAATAGCGGAGGGAGGACACAGGGAGCTTGCAACAGGGTATGAAATTTCTTCTCTTACCTAATGTGATGAGTATTTTTATATTTCAAAATGGTTTTCATAACAGAAATGGATGTGTTGTGTATTTTTATATTTTAAAATGGCTTGCATGTTGTTACGCTTGTAGAAATGGATGTGTTGTATATTTTTATATTTTAAAATGATTCTCATGTTGTTAAGCTTGTAAAAATGGATGTGATGTGCTGCATATTTTTATATTTTTAAAAAGGGTTTGTAGAAATAAATGTGCTTTATATTTTTATATTTTAAAAATGGCTTTCATACTGTTACACATATCGAAATAGATGTGCTACGTATTTTTATATTTTAAAATGGTTTTCATGTTGGTCTTGTTTATGTTAAAGACAAAGGTAATACTGCAGATTATATTTATTTTAGAAATATTTAAATAGTATCTAAATAACATGTTATAAGACAAGGACAATACTATAAATTGTATTTATTTTAGAAATATTTAAATGATATGTAAATAGCATGTTGATCTTGTTTATGTTATAATACAAAGACAATGCTCCATTTTATATTTATTTTAAAAATATTTAAATGATATTTAAATAGCATGCTGGTCATTTTATGTTATAAGGCAAAGGTAATGCAGAAGTTTATATTTATTTTAGAAATATTTAAATGATATTTAAATAGAATGCTCATCTTGTTTATGTTATAACACAAAGGCAATGTTGAAGTTTATATTTATTTTAAAAATATTTAAATGATATCAGGTTAATGACAATTGTTGCTTTGGAAGCATTGGACCTACCTATCCACTAGACCTTTTTATTGTCTTTTTGCTTGGATGAGATTTCAATTGTTTTCCAGTGATCCTCTCTTTGGAGGTTTTTTTGAGGGGGCTGGCCCTTTTGCTCTTTGGTGGTTACCATTATCAAGGAATATGCTTGGTGTTTTACCTTCATCCTTGCTCTCTGATTTTGGAGTTATTTTATTTGCATCTTGATGTATTTACTTCCCTTTTAGTCTTATGCAAAAATAGAGCACGATTGTTGGTGTCTCTAAAAGAAAGTTGAATAAAAATTCTCCTTTATGCCCTGTTGAGTGGTGGGCTGGTATTTACTTTTGGATGGTTGTTTTAATTTAATTTTTATTTCTTTTGGCCTTGGAGGTTGGCCTGCGCTTAATTAGCCTCATCTTTCTCTACCTCCTCTAATGTGAAAGGTTATGGGACCTTTCAAAACTCTGTTTTTCACCATTAATCAGTTTATGTTATAAAACAAAAGCAATACTGTAGTTTATATTTATTGAAGAAATATTTATATGGTATTTAAATAGCATGCTGGTCTTGTTTATATTATAAGACAATAAATGTTGCAGTTTATATTTATTGAAGAAATATTTAAATGGTATTTAAATAACATGCTAGTTTTGTTTATATTATAAGACAAAGGCAATGTTGTAGTTTATATTTATCGAAGAAATACTTAAATGGTATTTAAATAGCACGTTGGTTTTATTTATATTATAAGACAAAGGTAATGTTGCAATTTACATTTATGTAGAAATATTTAAAAGGTATTTAAATAACATGCTAGTTTTCTTTATATTTAAAAGACAAATGCAGTTTATATTTATCGTAGAAATAATTAAATGGTATTTAAATAGTATGTTGGTTTTCTTTATATTATAAGATAAAGGTAATACTGAAGTTTATAAGGATGCCATAATTCTAAGGTTTATAGTCAGTTTCTTTATGGTAATGTTGGAAGATTTGGCTATTTTGCTAAGGAATTTACGATATTTTTGGTAATTTTTTAAGTTTGGGTTTATTTTTAGTGTTATCATTTTTTGTTTGTTTTGTCTATAGCTTCTTTGTGCTTAGTTTTTGTTGTATTTGTTTTTCCTGATTTCATTTGTGGTGTATTTGATTCATTTTTTTGTTTCTATTTTTGATTTATTTTGTTTTTGGGGGTTTTTCTATGTGTTTCGTGTTATGTGGTTTTTTGGTTTGAGGTGTATTTGTTTCTTTTTGTTGTTTTTGTTATGGTAGTGTTTTGTTATGTTGTGTTTGTGGTTTTTTTGTGTGTTTCGTGTTTTGGTGTTGTTTATTTTTGTTGTTCTTTTAAATTTTATTTTATTTTATTTTATTTATTTTTTGTTTTTTGTGTGTTTTATTTGATTGTGTTTTGCTTTGTTGTTTGTGTGTTTGTTCTGTGTGGTTCATGTTTTTTTTTGTGCGTGTGTTTGTTTGTGTTTTTTTTGTCGACACACTCAAGGAGTATGCTTTATTTGTTTTAGCTTTTTGTGTGTTTGTGTGTTCTTGTTTTTTGCTGTTTCAGGTATGCCCCTTGCGTGTGTCAAAGGTGGTAGACCAGGTGTGAACCTTGGGCATTTTTTATGGAAGAGATACCCCTACCTCCTTGGGTCTTACCCAAAAGTGGTATCCCTTTTGGGATGTTTTCCAAAAATAAAAAAAATGATGTTTAAATGGCAATATGCTCCTATTAGTATTACAAGATAAAGACATGATCATTGGAATATTTAAATGGTTATTAGGTTGTGGTTTATATGTTAAAAATAATATTGTAGGAAAATTTAAATTGTAGGAATGTTTAATGGTAATGGCATTGTTGTTTATATGTTCTAAAGGATGTCGTAAGATAAAGATAATATTATTGGGAACGTTTTAAATATTATTGAAATACTTAAATTCTAGATGTGTTGCACAGGCTAAAGTTAAGCATGGCTAAATTACTTAGTAGTTTTTCATGATTTGGGTAAATTATGAATATGGGCTTGGTGTCCATACGGTTTTCAATAGTGTATGTCTTAATGATAAATGTAGGAGAAATCATTGATGATGTTAGCTTTTGATAATGATATATAATGAAGGAAATGCAACCACAAGATGTAAGATATGCAAGTTGAGATATCTATATGATGATGGCACTAAAATATGCAGGAAAATAATAAGAATAACTTCTGCAATAACTCAAAAATATGCCATTAATGAAGGAATACAAAAATAGTACAATGCTCTATGATGGAGGACATGAACACTCCATAACTTCTTTGAAAGAACTACATGGTACCTACTCTCTACTATACTCTACTTGCTCTCTATATGCTTCTCTATATCTCTATTTCACTCACTATAAGGTCTTTATATAGGAATATAGGTTCCTTGGCCCTCACTCTACCTATGACTCTCCAACTAACTTTTCTGTGATTGATGTACAAGTGGACTCCTTGTACATTTATATCATTGCACATTGATACTCGTGCATGTATTACATTGCTAGAAGTAACTACTTAACTTTACTCTAAAGTAAACTCCTACTCTAGTTATGTACCAAAGGTGGCACATTGGCATGTACCAAATAATGTAATATATTCTTTGACACCCCTTGTATTACACTATTTGGGTATTGAAGACTATCTTCAATATGGATCTTCTTCTTTTGAATAATCTTCAACTTGGTCTGGTCCTTTGTATTATATTTAGTTCACCTTGCACTATATACCTCCTTGACCCAATTTCTCTTCTTTTACTTCTTTATCTTTCCCTTTGGATCCAATTTTTTCACTTTCATAAGTGGTAGTACTATCACCTAAATCCTGCAGAAGTATTTCCTCTTTGCCTTTGTCCTTCTCATTATTATTATTGTTATGTACATAGGCTTCTGAAGAAACACTTCAGGCATCATGATAAGATCTTGAGTTAGTAGAAATTGAAGTACCAATACTACATGAGGATTGAAATATCTTTTCTAAGTATGATTCATTCAATTATGTTTTCTTTTTAAGAGATTCTATCAATCCTTTTTGTTTTACATTCTCATCCTTGTAATATTTGTATGTAAGTAATGTCATATATAATATGCTAGCAAAGTACAAAGGAATTTGAATGTCACTCTTCATTATCAATTGCTTCAATGAGTCAAGCATGTAGATAATATTCCATGGTTTCAAAGTTGTCTTCTAAAGCTTCACTATGAATCACTTTTGAAGTAAGATCTAAATATGCTTTAGTCTTTATAAGTAAGTTCATGATTACAATTTTTATGGTACTTGTCCTTTCCTTTCTAATAGTGTTGTTCATATCATTGTTCACTGTATTCTTTGGAGTAGACATCCTTATATCTCCCTGATAATATATATATATATATATATATATATATATATATATATATATATATATATATATATATATATATTAAGAATAGTCATGATAGAACCTTTGAAGTAGTCTACCTTATGACTCCCTAATTTAAAGTATATGGCTCCATTTGATAAAACCTTTCTAAGAATTAGGTTTTGTAGAATCCTTGTCTCCCTAGTGGGTTAGAATATGCTATAAAATTGATAAAGTGCTTTAGTAACTATTTGTTCACCTTTTGAGTTGATTTTGTAATGTTTTGGAATGATAATTATCAACTCCTATTTTACCTTATTTCTCCTATGAACTATGCACTTTTCAATTTGATATGGTTGGATTCCTTTTGTCTCTTTAATGTGACTATGAGACAAGTATAAGCAATAAATTCCAACTCCTTAATCAATCAATCCTTTAGGCAATGTTTCTTCTAATCTTCAAGTATTAATGAAATAGATATCTAAATTTTAATAGTTCAATGTTTCGTGTAGAACTCCTTATATCTCCCTAATGTAGAAATTTAGAGGATAATAATATTAGCAAATTAATATTTTAATTATCCAATGTTGAAAACCTTATACCTCCTACTACTTTACAAATATTATAATATATATGTACTTCTAATATACCTTGAAATGTTACTTGAAGATATAAACTTACTTTATAATTCACTAATATTTGGTCGAGTTTCTTCTTCATACCTGTTTTGATTGTCCCTATTATACTTTCTTGAACCAATCTCTAGGATTTCATTTCCGATAATATCATCTTCATCTTCACTTCTACTAAAACCATTACAATATCTTGCATCATGGCCAAGTTGACCACAAAAAAAAATATTCTTGTGGACAATAAGTTGTATGGTGACCTTTGTTCCCACATCTGGTACAAAACTTTACTAGTTTGGATATTTCTCCATTACTTGATTCATCTATTGAATCTATTTCCATGTGTCCTCCCAACACAACAATATTAAAATCATATTCCTTTTATTTCATGACCATAGGTGTTCTTTTCTTATTTAAAACTAGTTCTTATTCACCTATGCATTATTTGAGCTTATTCCAGCACAAGACATATTCGATTAGGATAATGAAAGAAAGCAAATAGTAAACCCTATGAATCACAATATAAACAATGATACCTCCATATAATATAATAGTAGATAGGATCATAGTTGGAAAACTCAAACTCAACAATTACATGGCAAAGCCATTTTTTAAGATCTTTTTACTCTAATACAATAGTAAATTTAACCTTATATGGTTCACCTTATAACTCCTTTTAACCTTAATGAAAGCAAGTAATAAATTTGATATTACCTGTATAATGCTACACGTGATACCTTTATATTCACTCCTCCAAAAGATCCTCCAGGTGTTGTATTTGTTGAATGATAATGAGAATTCAATGCTCCTCTTTTAATGGATGTCTTATCAAAATATTTTCCTCCTTTAATAAGCTTTTACCTCCTTGTGCATAAGCGCTTCAATGTTGAATTTGTGTGCTTCATTCTTCAATTCTCTTTGTGGTGCACCTTTCAACTCAACCTATTAATAGTCTTACGTTACTTCTTGGGATACAATATGCTTAATGCATTACTATCCCTTATTGATGCTCTTTCCACTTGGTACAATTGTTACTCAGGCATATAGGTGGTGAATGAATGTTATGGTTTCTACGAGTGTTATTTTATGAGCCTTCAATGCTCTTCCTTATACCAAAATTATTTCTATTCTCTTAACCTTTGAAAGATACCTTTTAATGCTTCCAATATGAGTGTTACTATATTATCCCTATGCAGGCATTAGTAATAGTATGTGATACCTTTTATTTGTTTACCAAGTGGCACAAGGTGTCACTACTTGTGATGGAAAATGGTGCTTCTTCTTACATGTAGAGATGTCTTCAATGTCTCTTTAACCCTTATTATTTATTTCCAATGGGTGTAAGTTATTCTATCATTCCTTTAACGCGTTATCCTTCTTGCCAATGAATGATTTTTCCTTCTTGTCAATGAGTACAAGTTGCTCTATCTCAAGGTTAGCTCCAACTGTGATGATTCTAGAGCATTGCAACGGAGGTTCTATGGTGCTCTAATGGTAGATTTAGATGCTTCCTCTTGGTGGGAAATTATTCCAAGCTATATATTAGGTATTGCACCTTGTACCTTATCCTATTATGTTATCCTTAATGCTTATATTTGTAGTGTGTAATAGATGATATCTTATGTAGATAGTTTATGCTATTCACTACATGCTATCGTAGGTGTTGGATGTAGTGATGAATATGATACCTTTAGAAACATTGAAACCAAATTATGTGAGCCCTTCATTGGCTCTTTTCCTTTGTTTTAAGTTTTCTCCTCAAACTTCAATAATGGGTCACTCGAAGATTGTACATGTATTGTTGGTTGTAGTGTCTTTAAAAAAATCTTATTGTTGTCCTTCTTTGCTGTATATGAATGGACAAGATCAGTGTCAATGTAATGCAAATAATTTTACAATAGATAGGATTGTGTCCCTTAATTTGCACCGAAGTTATACGTCTCCTTAGGTCTTCTTGTTGAATATATCCTTACTTCTTACATATGGCGGCTTTTTCTCTAATCCTTGAGAGCAAATATTAATGTATTGTTACCTTATTTACTAGACAACACTAACCTCTAACCCCTTTACTTGAATTTTTTAGTAAAAATGATTCCAAGCTCTTAATAATACAACTAATATGCCTTTAAGAGGTTTAAATTTTCACTAATTTTCACTTTAACTAAAATCCTTAGTGCACTTTGAATAACTAATATAGTGCAATAATAATCTCCCCTTATTACTCCTATAAATGAACTCTCAAAGTAACTTGAAATATGCACTATAATCTATGCAAACTTAACTCATGAATAATATCTTCTTTGCTTCAACTTAGATAATAGGAAAATGATATTTTTCTTTCTTTCGAAATATATCTAACTCCTATTTTAATGTGCAGGTATTCTACTTGTAAGAAACTAACTTTTGCACTCCCTTTAAGACTTTAATTTACAACCTTCTTGCAACTTTTAAACTCTAATATTGTGCTTAACGAAACTTAATAATGAACCAAATACTAAAGTTCAACTAATGAACGTTTTGTACTAGAGTTTCTTACCTTTGAGATCTATGAAGATGATGTAGTTTTGGTGATTATATTAACCAAATTTCTATCTTGAAATAGATGAACTCGTAACTCTCATTGGTTGTCTAGAATAACTCTTTAACTTCACCAATTCATAGATTTGTAAACCCTCTAACTTGCTACCTGAAATAGTATTTTGGTGGCTTCAACTCTCCTTCGAAATGTAACCTCAAAATATAAATCATAGCAGCTATTGATGCTGCTCAAATTGCTACTTTTTTGCTATCCTCAAATCTAAAAATTTTAGATTGTAAAGTAGTCAATATTTCCATTGAAATGCTATTCTTGAATCTCAAAAATTCAGTAGAGAATTCCTCCAAATCGTAGTTGAGATTTTACTTCAAGAACCCTTTATTTTTTTTGTGCAATAAACAATCCTCCTTCTCCAAGTAAGCCTTCAAATCCTTCAAAGGAAATATTCAAACCTCTTAGATTTGGTAGTAGCATCTAGCTCATTTATCCTTGTTGAACTCAATCTTCAATCTAGACCTTCTTCTTAAGAATTTGAAAGTCTTGAGGTCTTCACCAATCTCCTCCAAAGTTTGACAAGATCCTTGCCAAATCCTTCTCCCTTGGGCTTTTTTTCAGATGGAGATAATTGTCCCAAGTTATTTACTATCACGAACTTCTACTTGGTAGTAATTTTTCCAATGAGTTCTCCTAGGAACTTCTTCAATGGCCTTATTTGAATCTCCTTCGATGACGCTTTCCAAGCCTTCTCCTTCTATCTCCTTGAGACCTCTTCTCTAGGTTCTTCACTCTTATAGTTTCTCTAGTCTTCTCAATGAGACCTTTCCTTCAACCTTCTAATGTGGAAGTTTTACAATGAGATCTCTCTCATGGATCTCTGAAATCTACTACTACTAAAGTCCAAAATAGGACCTTGCTAGTCCTTCTCTATATCTTCCAATACTAGAAGTTCTTCAATAGGACCTTCTATGGGTCTCTTAAAATTTTTCAAGGTGAAGTCTTCAATCTTCAAAGGAGATCACCAATCTTCTATCTTCACCAGTACTCTTCTCTCTCGAATATGCAACAACACTCCTATGGAATTTTCCTCTCCTACACTTTGTATATCTACAATCTCTAGGAATAAGACCTCCAAATATTCGATATTTCATTTGTTGCTTCTAGTATTGGATTGATTCTAAAGAAGATATTCTTCCTAGCTCTATGTAGGAAGCTTCCGAATTTTTTTGAATCTCCTTTTTCTACAACAAAGTATTAAGAATGTAATGGAAGAAACTTTGAATCTAGAGATAATCAATCTTCACTAGTTGATTTATCAATATAGTGGAATGAACACTGAGTCCTAGTCTTCACAATTTTTTCTATAACCCTATGGAAATACTCTAGCCCAATGCAATCTCAAAAAATTTGGAACTAATATTTGCTATCTACACAGTCTCACTTATGGCTCTTCCTATTTCCTATATAATGCACCATGGATCTGATACCACTATTAGCTTTTGATAATGATATATAATGAAGAAAATGCAACCACAAGATGTAAGATATGTAAGTTGAGATATTTATATGATGATGGCACTAAAATATGCAGGAAAATAAGAAGAATGACTTCTGCAATAACTCAAAAATATGCCATTAATGAAGGAAAATAAAAATAGTACAATTCTCTATAATGTAGGACATGAACACTCTATAACTTCTTTGAAAGAACTACATGGTACCTACTATATACTATACTCCACTTGCTCTCTATATGCTTCTATATGCCTCTCTCTAATTTCACTTGCTATAAGGTATTTATATAGGAAGATAGGTTCATTGGCCCTCACTGTACCTATGTCTCTCCAACTACCTTTCCTAAACTAATGTACAAGTGGACTCCTTATACATTTACATCATTGCACATTGACACTTGTGCATTTATTACATTGCTGGAAGTAACTACTTAAATTTACTCTAAAGAAAATTCCTACTCTAGTTATGTACCAAAGGTGGTACATTGGCATGTACCAAATAATGTAATATATTCTCTAATAGATGACCTTACCAACAAAGGGTGCAAATGGGATTCTTGGAGAGGGTTATGGGGTCCTATATAATAGTCTTGTAATGCGTCGGATAGGAAATGGAAACACATATTTCTAGGAGCTATTACATATTTTGGGGGAAAAACAACATGAAATATGAATAAGTTCATTTGACGAAGTTATGGGGCTCCCTCACCGAAATTCAAATAATGAATTAAAGGAGAAATTCATGTATTAGCAACATGAGGGTTATGGTACTCTCATGCTTGATAGAAGGAATTTGGGATTCCTTTAATTGATTGTATTAAAGATTAATTGAATTGAGAAATAAAATGGATACATTTCAAGGCTGGGTTTTTACCCTTAGGGGTTTCCCAGGATATATGAATTGTTATGTGATTATGTGAGGCAACATGAGGGTTATGGGACTCTCATGCTTGATAGAAGGAATTTGGGATTCCTTTAATTGATTGTATTAAATATTAATTGAATTGAGAAATAAAATGGATACATTTCAAGGCTGGGTTTTACCCTTGGGGGTTTCTTAAGATATATGAAGTGTTATGTGATTATGTGAGACTTATTTATATATGGATTTGCTTTATTAAAGTTAATGGAATTTTATTATTCTTTAATCAAGAGGAAATTTCATTATTTAGTCATGAATTGTGCTTTAATTTATCTGGAAAGAATTTCATGGTCAATTATAGTACTTATTACATTAATCATGAATGATGTATTAAATTAAAAATGAAAGCACCCTTAGTAGTGAGAAATACATAACAGGTGTATCTCATGTTTGAATAAGCCTTTGCATTATGGGTCTTAGTAATGCAAAAGAGAGACACCTAATAATATATCCACGAATTTGGGTATAGAGTGAGATATAATGAAGGAAAGGCTAGATCTTCATGGAGATGAGATAGATAGCCTAATCCTAATGCACTTAGTGCACCTACATAGAATCAAGGTAAATTATTATTTGATATTTCTTAATATTTGATTAAGTGCTAAGGTTGAGGAGAGATAAGTATTTTTACAAAGTTTAATTATTTACTATTCTAAGGTTGAATTAGATAAACAGAGAGATAAGAGGTTTAATAAGATATTAATACTTTAGTTGCTTTGATAAAGTTATGAAGTATTAAGTAGAGTTTTTTTGAGTGCATAATTAATACTTTGGAGTGATAAGTAGATATTTAATTTGAAGCTTTATAAAGTGATTTAATATTTGAAGTACTTTATTGCACTATTTAAATTTCAAGATATATAGAATATTTGCAAAAATATTTTTGGAGAGATAAGGAATTCTACATCAAAATTTAGGAAGATTAATTTTTTGCAAAATTCTTAGTTTTATAGTTTCTAATTAATTAGGGAGCCATAAGGTATTCAACCTGCAAAAAAAAAATTGAAATATAGAAACTTGAAATAATTATTATTCTAAAACAACTAGGGAGATGTAATGTAGTCAACTACAAAGGTTTTTGCAAAAAATTGAAATTTGTCATCTAAAAAACTTTTGCAAATATAAGGTAGACTACACGAAAGGAAATTAATGGAGAAATTATCAAGAGGGACTTATCAACATAAAAAACATTATGGAAGGATACAAGATCAAAGTTCATTTAACACTCTTCATAATTCTTATCAACAATGCAAGATAACATCAAATAGAGATAATCATGTGGTTCAAAAGGATAAAGACCTTTGGTACATAGATTATGGTGCCAATCATCATATGATAGGCAATTTACAATGGTTTGATTGTCTAGAAGTCAAAGACAACTTTAGTTTAAAAATTATAGATGGTAAAACCTATCTTGTTCATGGATGTGGATGTGTAATACCTAGTACACCATTTTTATATTTTGTGTTACATGATGTCATGTATGTTCCTATATTGACAACTAATCTTATTTCAGTGACTAAGCTAGTAGAAATCAAAAGGTTGATTGAGTTCAAATATATAAATGGAGTTAATAAGTGTCTCATTAAAAATCAAAATGAGATAGAAGCTACAGGATCAATCAAGAATGGATTATATGCTTTAGATACAATTGGATTCTCTCAAGATCTTATTTTAGTTCAAAATAACATTGTTGAATATTCTAAGAGATAGATTATAGGGAATGAGAATCAAGAGTCTTTTTATCATTGAAAGCATTGGGTCAATCCAAAATTCAAGATGATGAAAAATATGAGAGGACAACAACAAGTTGTATTTCAAATCCATCTACAAATCAAAGAAGAAAATGATGAAGACAATCAAAAGGAAGGAGAACCAGATCAAGATCTAGTCCATTACAAAGTCATATTAGGACGAAGATTATATTGAAGACTAAAGTCTTCAATAACCAAATAATGTAATATAGGGGGTGTTGGAGAATTTTACATTATTTGGTACATGCTAATGTACCACCTTGGTACATTATTATATTAGGTGTGTATCTTAGATTAGAGTGTGATTTAATATTTCTTATAATGTAATAATGTGCAAGAAATGCACAAGTGTCATGTATTTATGTGTGCAAATGTTATGAGTGTAAATGTGTACAAGTTTTCATTATGTAAGAGTGCACATGTGTTATTATAATAGGAAAGTGAAGAGTTACAAAGAATAGTGAAGGTCAAGAGTGCAACATATGAGGAGTCATATTCAATCATATATTTGTAGCAAAGTATTATAATTTGTATATAAAGTGCATGGCTTATTGTATGCATTAGTAGATATTTATTCTATGAATATTCTGAGTTATTCTTGTGTCATTCTATTTTATATTAAATTATGAGTTATTATATTCATTTCATGATATTGCAACTTTATTATATTTTATCCTGTGATTATATTCCTATGAGTTTCATTTTAAGTATAAGGCTTCAAAATCCATCAAAAATAGGCCACTTACATTAATCACATATATATAACTATTGGACTAAATGAAGAACACAAGCTTATACTGAGAGGGGGGGGTGAACAGTATAAGACCACTTTAAACTTTTTCCTTCAACTTTCAAATTAATATTATGCAGTGAATAGATAGCAGTATAAAAAATAGTAATCAAAGCAATGCACAAAATACCATCCACAATAGAGACACAACAATTTACGTGGTTCACCCAATGCGGGCTACTCCACGGATAAAATATTTCACTAAATTTTATCACCTCAAATTCTGGGAAACCTTTCCCGATTACAAAGTTTATGGGCACCAACCCAAAGGAGACACCAATCCCCTAGCTTTGCTCTGGTTGGTGATCCTCTAGAAAACCTTTGCCTCCTCTGCCCTTAGCAAGTGGAACTCTATCCACAGAAGACACATGTCTTCCCTGCTATGGCTGGAGACCTCTGTCCTCAACTCTTTCACCTCCAAAGCTGGTCCTCGAATTTGCACTAAACACAGTCCTTTGGTTCAACACAAATGTCCTCATTCGCTTCCTCTGTTATGCACCAAACACAGTCCTTCGGTCTGGCACAAATGTCCTCGAAATTGCACCTCTACGCAATCACAGCAGCATTCGATCAAACATCAACTTATGCACCTCTACGCAATAATAGCAACACTCGATCAAACATCAACTTATGCACCTTTGCGCAATCACAGCAGCATGATATTCACGTACTTTGCTTCCTTGCAATCTCTCTCACTTAGAAGATTCGATGGAATGCACTTTGTACACTACAATCGAATTTGCACTCTGCTTCTCGGTGATAGAACTTCTCCCCACACTCTCTCTGAAAGTCACACTTCGAACGCACACTTCAATCGATACCAAATCTCTTCAAATAACCCTGCTTTTATACTAACATAATCAAGATCTAAACCTTGGTCTTAGTCGGTTGTTATGCAAATGCAAACCCTAACTCCGTCAGCTGCACGCCCTAATCTCCATCGGCCCAATTTTAACTCTGTCGGCTTCAACCGCCTTTGTGGTTCAGTAGCTTCTACCATGAAACCACAACATGTCACAATATCACGACATTTTTATAGCCATACACTTTCGTTTGGCTATTGTCGCGATATCGCGACACTTCTGTCTTTGTTGATGTCATCTTCACTCTTGTCGTGAAATCGTGACACTTTTGTCTTCATGGCCTTCTTTTCTGCTTGCACTAGCAAAAATGGAACATGTCGCGAAATCGTGACACTTTTGCTAGTGCAAGCAGAAAAGAAGGCCATGAAGACAAAAGTGTCACGATTTTGTGACAAGAGTGAAGATGATGTCAGCAAATACAGAAGTGTTGCGATATCGCGACAATAGCCAAACGAAAGTGTACGGCTACAAAAATGTCATGATATTGTGACATGTGGTTTTGCGATAGAAGCTACTGAACCATAGAGGCGGTTGAAGCCGACAGAGTTAAAATTGGGCTGATGGAGATTAGGGCATGTAGCCGACGGAGTTAGGGTTTGCATTTGCATAACGACCGACTAAGACCAAGGTTTAGATCTTGATTATGTTAGTATAAAAGGAGGGCTATTTGAAGATATTTGGTATTGATTGAAGTGTGCGTTCGAAGTGCGACTTTCAGAGATAGAGTGCGGGGAGAAGTTCTATCGCCGAGAAGCAGAGTGCAAATTCGATTGTAGTGTACAAAGTGCATTCCATTGAATCTTCTAAGTGAGAGATATTGCAAGGAAGCAGAGTGTGCGAAGATCATGCTACTGTGATTGTGCAGAGGTGCATAAGTTGATGTTTGATCGAGTGTTGCTATGATTGCGCAGAGGTGCATAAGTTGATGTTTGATCGAATGCTGCTGTGATTGCGCAGAGGTGCAATTTTGAGGACATTTGTGCCAGACCGAAGGACTGTGTTTGGTGCAGAACGTGAGGAAGCGAACGAGGACATTTGTGCTGAACCGAAGGACTATGTTTAGTGCAAATTCGAGGACCAGCTTTGGAGGTGAAAGAGTTGAGGACAAAGGTCTCCAGCCAGAGTAGGGAAGACAGGTGTCTTCTGTGGATAGAGTTTCACTTGCTAAGGGCAGAGGAGGTAGAGGTTTTCTAGAGGATCACTAGCCAGAGCAGAGCTAGGGTATTGGTGTCTCCTTTGGGTTGGTGCCCATAAACTTTGTAATCGGGAAAGGTTTCCCAAAATTTGAGGTGATAAAATTTAGTGAAATATTTTATCCGTGGAGTAGCCCGCATTGGGTGAACCACATAAATTGTTGTGTCTCTATTGTGGATGGTATTTTGTGCATTGCTTTGATTACTATTTTTTATACTGCTATCTATTCACCGCATAATATTAATTTGAAAGTTGAAGAAAAAAGTTTTAAGTGGTCTTATACCTGCTCACCCCCCTCTCAGTATAAGCTTGTGTTCTTCATTTAGTCCAATAGTTATATATATGTGATTAATGTAAGTGGCCTATTTTTGATGGATTTTGAAGCCTTATACTTAAAATGAAACTCATAGGAATATAATCACAGGATAAAATATAATAAAGTTGCAATATCATGAAATGAATATAATAACTCATAATTTAATATAAAATAGAATGACACAAGAATAACTCAGAATATTCATAGAATAAATATCTACTAATGCATACAATAAGCCATACACTTTATATACAAATTATAATACTTTGCTACAAATATATGATTGAATATGACTCCTCATATGTTGCACTCTTGACCTTCACTATTCTTTGTAACTCTTCACTTTCCTATTATAATAACACATGTGCACTCTTACATAATGAAAACTTGTACACATTTACACTCATAACATTTGCACACATAAATACATGACACTTGTGCATTTCTTGCACATTATTACATTATAAGAAATATTAAATCACACTCTAATCTAAGATACACACCTAATATAATAATGTACTAAGGTGGTACATTAGCATGTACCAAATAATGTAAAATTCTCCAACACCCCCTATATTACATTATTTGGTTATTGAAGACTTTAGTATTCAGTACAATCTTCGTCCTATTATGACTTTGTAATGGACTAGATCTTGATCTGGTTCTCACTCATGTCACGAAATCGTGACACTTTTGTTTTCATGGCCTTCTTTTCTGCTTGCACTAGCAAAAACGAAACATGTCGCAAAATCGCAACGCTTTCGCCTTCGAGCTCTTCCTTCTTCAATTCGTCACGAAATCATGATGCTTATTTTGTTGAAGACTTGCTAACTATTTCTATCATGAAATCGTGACACTTTCTCTAATTGAAAGCTGCCATCTCAACCTGTCACGAAATTGTGACACTTTCTACATTCGCAAGCTTTCTCTTCAACCTGTCACGAAATTGTGACACTTTCTGCATCCATACAACTTCTTTGTAGCCTATCGTGAAATCATGACGCTTATTATTTTAGAATCTTCCTTTTGCAGCATGTCACAAAATCACGACAGTTCTCACTTCAAGCTTTTCAGCATGTCACGAAATTGCAACAGTCCTCACTTAGTCTTTTGCAGCATGTCACAAAATCGTGACACTTTTCAAGATACTTTCTCTCTCTTCGAACTTGTCGTGAAATCGTGATAGTTCGCACTACGGACTCTCCCTTCTGCATCATGTCATGAAATCGTGACACTTTTTCATCCGTACAACCTTCCTTGCATTATGTCGCGAAATCACGACACTTTTCCTTCTTTGCCTTCCTGCACTTTTCGAGTCGTGAAAATGCGACATGTCGTGAAATATCGACACTTTCCACCTTGCTCTCTTTCTCTGCCAACATGTCGCAAAATCGTGACACTTTTTCAAAAATATTTCTCTCTCCTGTCTAAGTCACGAAAATGTGACATGTCGTGATATCACAACATTTTTCCAACTTACTGATTTCGAACCTGTCAAGCCGAACCTTCATCAAAAACACATTAGTTTACATCAAATCAAATTCTTTCAAAAATCTTCCTGACATCAATGACAACTTATTCACTTGAGCAAATGCAATGTACTCAAAGTACCCAAAATTGCCAACAATCTCCCCCTTTGTCATTGATGGCAACCCTTTACTAAAAACACGTCTCAGGAGATAAAACTGAAACCAACTGTGCTAACAACTGAGAATATCCTTTTAAAGTTTTGCTCCCCTTGACTTGAAGCTTTCCTCTTCACATTGAAGCTCTCCCCCTTACTCATATCTCTTCCCCTTACTCAAATCTCTCCCCCTTTGTCATCAATGGCAAATGGTCACCTTTGGGGCTCAAGACTAAGAATGAGCTTCTTATCTTAGTCCCTCCCCAACCTCATCATGAGGAGATTAAAACTGGGGTGGGAGTAAAACTCCCATTAGGCACTGATCATCATCAGTGTCTATAATTTCCTTGTCAGAATTTTCTTGAACTTTTTGCCCGCATTCCTGTTTTTGTCACTATTCTTGTTCTTGTTCTCATCCCTGTCCTTTTTCATGCCTTGATCCTTGGACCTGATCATGCCACTATTCTTGTTCCTGTACCTTGGAAGATCAGCTCTACACTATCTAGTTGTGTGGCCTTCATTGTTGCACTTATAACAAGTAACAATGTTATTTCTTTTAGGCATACTTGTTCTTTGAATCCTCCTGTTTTGACTAACCCTGTTCCAATTATTAGCCTTGCAAAAAATTACCTTATGCCCAAACTGTTTACACGAGTAGCAATACCCTTGAAAGAAATTACCACCTCTTAAATTGTCATTTATCTTCCTTACTTGAGCCATGCAATGTGCAGCCATGTGACCAAACCTATAACACGCAAAACATCTACCATGAAATTTTCCTTTATACGACCTCTTGGGTCCTGAAAACTTCTTCTTCGCATTCTGAATTTCATTTTCTATTTCTGTGCATCGATCACTCATGGAATCATGTTCTAAAGTACTTTCTTCATTAGAACTCTCTTCCTTTGGAATCTCTTGCTAGATTCCCCAACTTGTTCTTTGTGCGGCTTAACAAAACCAAGACCTGTTTTATCTGTTGGATTTCTTTGACATTTGATGAGAGACTTAACCATTTTGGAGCTATCTTGAAACCTATACAGCTTATCCTTGTACTCTTTAGTTTCCACTTCTAGAGAAGCCATTTTATGTTCCAACTCATTATACTCAAGAATCTTAGACTCTAACTCATCCTTGAGTTCTTGTGTTTTAGCTATAGAGAAGTCAAGACTTTCTATAAGATCGTATCTCTCCATACAACATTCATCTAACTTATCCTTGAGTCTATCATTCTTCTTTCTTTCCTTTTTCAAAACACTAAGAACATTATTAAGTTCACTTTCAAGATCTTTTATTTGTTTGCTTTCTGAATCCTCAAGGCCTTTTCCAGATTTCTTATCACTAGAGGTGCTACCTTTTTCAAAAACCATACAAGCATATTCTTGATAGTTTTCTGAAGCATCCTTATACATATTGGAAACCAAATCATTATTTGTACAATCATCCTCAAGGTGACCAAAATTTCCACATTTGAGACATTTCATAATAATGAATCTATGTTTCGGTTCTTCCTCCTTTTCTGATATGAACAACATCTCATTTTCATCATCACTTGAAGAGCTTTCACTAACACTACTATAACACTTACTTGCTTTGTCTAGGTAGAAACTCTTCTTGTTCTTGTGTGAATACCTCTTTCCTTGATTGCTATGCTCATCTTTGTTCTTTCTGTAATACCTGTGCTTTTTAGAATCCTTGCTCTTAACATCCTGTTTCTCTTCATCACTTTCATTCTTGGAAACAGTACAGTCAGTAGCATAATGGCCGAAATTTCCATAATTGAAGCATCTTATATTTTTCATGCTTTTATGCTTTCTAGATAACTTGCCTTTCTTGTTGTAATATGCCTCTTCATCACTAGAAGACTCATCACTCTCTTGAAGTTGTTTACCCTTAGATTTCTTGGTAGCCTTGAAAGCTGCCTCTTTCTTGACGTCAACCTTCACCTGAGTTCCCAAATCAAATGCTGCAAGAATGCTATGAAGCTCATCCTTTTTCAGCTTATCCAAATATTTAGCTTCCTCAATAGCAGAAATCTTTTCACTGAATCTATTAAGAAGAGATCTTAAGATTTTATCACAAACATCATTTTCAGCAAGTTCAAGACCTAAGTCTTTCATGGAGTTAACAACCTCATCCATGCGAAGCATGTAGTCACTAATATTTTCATCATCATTCATATTGAGTTGTTCAAACATACCTTTGAAATGTCTCAACTTGGCCTTTCTAACATTTGCATCACCTGTATGAACCACCTACAACTGTTTCCACATTTCACTAGTCGTCTTGCGGTGAATTACTTTGGTGAGATCTGCTTTTTGTAAGCCTTTCAGGATTGCATTCATTGCTTTTGAATTGTTGTGATGTAGAAGCCTATCTTCTTTAGTATATGGACCATTTACAGGAATAGTGTACCCATATTCAATCACTTCCCAAACCTCATTCCCAAGTGCCATTAGATGAACCTTCATCCTTGCACTCCAAAGACCAAAATCTGATCCATCAAGAATAGGTGCTGCATTTTCGCTTGAATAATCCATTGTGTTCTTATCAAGCTTTTCTTTCAAGCTGTTTAAACTTTATGAAGGAACCCACTCTGATACCAATTGAAGAACACAAGCTTATACTGAGAGGGGGGGTGAACAGTATAAGACCACTTTAAACTTTTTCTTTCAAATTTCAAATTAATATTATGCAGTGAATAAATAGCAGTATCAAAAATAGTAATCAAAGCAATGCACAAAATACCATCCACAATAGAGACACAGTAATTTACGTGGTTCACCCAATGCGGGCTACTCCACGGATAAAATCTTTCACTAAATTTTATCACCTCAAATTATGGGAAACCTTTCCCAATTACAAAGTTTAAGGGCACCAACCCAAAGGAGACACCAATCCCCTAGCTCTGCTCTGGCTGGTGATCCTCTAGAAAACCTTTGCCTCCTCTGCCCTTAGCAAGTGGAACTCTATCCACAGAAGACACCTGTCTTCCTTGCTCTGGCTGGAGACCTCTGTCCTCAACTCTTTCACCTCCAAAGCTGGTCCTCGAATTTGCACTAAACACAGTCCTTTGGTTTAGCACAAATTTCCTTGTTCGCTTCCTCTGTTATGCACCAAAAATAGTCCTTCGGTCTGGCACAAATGTCCTTGAAATTGCACCTCTATGCAATCATAGCAGCATTCGATCAAACATCAACATATGCACCTCTGCGCAATCACAACAGCACTCGATCAAACATCAACTTATGCACCTCCACGCAATCACATCAGCATGATCTTCGTGCACTCTACTTCCTTGGAATCTCTCTCACTTAGAAGATTTGATGGAATGCACTCTGTACACTACAATTGAATTTGCACTCTACTTCTCGATGATCGAACTTCTCCCCGCACTATATCTACGAAAGTCGCACTTCGAACGCACACTTCAATTGATACCAAATCTCTTCAAACAACCCTCCTTTTATACTAACATAATCAAGATCTAAACCTTGGTCTTAGTCGGCTGTTATGCAAATGCAAACCCTAACTCTGTTGGCTGCACGCCCTAATCTCCGTTGGCCCAATTTTAACTCTGTCGGCTTCAACCGCCTCTGTGGTTCAGTAGCTTCTGTAGCGAAACCACAACATGTCGTGATATCATGACATTTTTGTAGCCGTACACTTTTTTTTGGCTATTGTCGTGATATCGCGACACTTCTATCTTTGCTGATGTCATCTTCACTCCTGTCGTGAAATCGTGACACTTTTGTCTTCATGGCCTTCTTTTCTGCTTGCACTAGCAAAAATGAAACATGTCATGAAATTGCGACGCTTTCGCCTTCGAGCTCTTCCTTCTTCAATTCATCACAAAATCATGACGCTTATTCTGTTGAAGACTTGCTAACTGTTTCTATCATGAAATCATGACACTTTCTTCAACTGAAAGCTGCCATCTCAACCTGTCACGAAATCACGACACTTTTTGCATTTGCAAGATTTCTCTTCAACCTGTCACAAAATCGTGACACTTTCTGCATCCGTACAACTTCTTTGTAGCCTGTCGCGAAATCATGACGCTTCTTATTTCAGACTCTTCCTTTTGCAGCATGTCACAAAATCATGACAGTTCTCACTTTGAGCTTTTTAGCATGTCGCAAAATCGCAACAGTCCTCACTTAGTCTTTTGCAGCATGTCGTGAAATCGTGACACTTTTCGAGATACTTTATCTCTCTTCGAACTTGTCGTGAAATCATGACAGTTCACACTGCAGACTCTCCATTTTGCATCATGTCACGAAATCACGACACTTTTTCGTCCGTACAACCTTCCTTGCATTCTGTCGCGAAATCGTGAAACTTTTCCTTCTTTGCCTTCCTACACTTTTTGAGTCGCGAAAATGCGACATGTCACGAAATCGCGACACTTTCCACCTTGCTCTCTTTCTCTGCCAACATGTCGCGAAATCGTGAAACTTTTTCAAAAAGCTTTCTCTCTCTTGCCTAAGTCGCGAAAATGCGACATGTCGCGATATTGCGACATTTTTCCAACTTACTGATTTCGAACTTGTCAAGTCGAAACTTCATCAAAAACACATTATTTTACATCAAATAAAATTCTTTCAAAAAGCTTCCTGACATCAATGACAACTTATTCACTTGAGAAAATGCAATGTACTCAAAGTACCCAAAATTACCAACACTAAAATATGCCATTATTAAGGAAATATGTTGTGCTCATTGATTTTAGCCAAAGTATAGTATTTGGATGAAACAAGGTTACCATGTGCTTCAACCTCCGAAGAAGGTTGGCTCCTTATAGAAAGGGTTTTAGGAAAAGAGATAAGAGAAGTTAAGGTTAAGAGAAAGAAAGGGTAGGAAATGGACAGTGTATGGTGTAATAATATTGGATCTTAAAAAACAAAACACTAATATGACCACTTACATGATACTTAACGTATTAGCCATGAATCATATTTATTGGTTTATTTAATCACAATATATTCCTTTTAATCATTCTAAGGACCCGAGCTATAAGCTAATCCAATAGGTGATCACTGATCACTTTAACAAAAGATGCTAAATTCTAGATGTAACAGAAATCACTTAAAACAATACATAAAATCTAATCATTCGAAGGACTATAAATTTTAGCAACCTAATAGGTAATTTATATTTTTGAACTAGTTTAACAGAATAGACCAAATCCACATTATAACAGAAATGACTTAGAAGATTAATTTCATAAAAAACATTTAAATGTGAGAAAATGAAGATAAAAAAATTACCACTTCATTGATCAGCAAGAAAATTACAAAGTAAGACTAGGTAAGGACTATAGATTTGATCCTTTGAATGAGGTATGAACTCATATTTATAGATTATAATTTCAAATTTTCTTGGTGAAGGGAATTTGAATGGTCATGATCGGGAGCCAACTCGCTCACGCCAAATCTATAATCACATTCAACAAATTAGAACAAAATTACAGTCATGGCAACGGTCTGCCAAATAAACTCTTTATGCCCGAAATATAGTTTATGTTACAACATCTTCTGCCTGGAAGAAAAACGGCCTAACAGGTCCAAAATGGCTTCTTGCCTTTACGTCTGCAACTCTGTCTCCATAGTTTTCTGACCCATTCCATGTCTTTGCTTCGCCATTTTAAAATCTCTGGCGTGACTCTCTGTTTCCCCTTTCTGACCCTTCGTTTCCATTCCTGTGCCTCTTCGATGTCTTGGATTTCAAAACATCTTCCTTCTAACGCTTGGTCTTCATCTAATTTCATTGCACCTCGATACCACGTGCTCGTCCAGTGCTGCCATGGTAGACTCTGTCCACTTGTCAACCCATGATGATGTTCGGGATACCCATCGCTCGATGATTCCCTCTATAATGGCCCCTATAATCGCCTACCTTTTCCTTTTGTCTGGTCACGAAAATGTGACATGTTGCGATATCGTGACATTTTTGCTTTACTATCTTCCAGCCCCTTGTGAGTCGTGAGAATGCAACATGTCATGATATCGTGACACTTTTTGCCTTCTGCCTTCCTGCCCCTTGCGAGTCGCAAAAATGCGACATGTCGCGATATCATGAAACTTTTTGCTTTCTGCCTTTCTGCCCTTTGAGAGTCGCAAAAATGTGACATGTCATGATATCGCGACACTTTTGCTCACCTGCGCCTTCCCTTACCTGTTGGTCGTGATAATGCAACATGTCACTATATCATGACAAATTTCAATCCTACGCCTTCCCATGCCTTTTGGTCGTGAAATTGTGACATGTCGCGATATCGCGACGCTGGTTCTCCCTTGCACTTTCTTTTGTCCTTTGGTCGCAAAAATGTGACATGTCATGATATCGTGACATCTTTCCCTTCTGGTTCCTCTTCCTCATTTTCAGTAGCGAAATCGTGACATGGTGCGATATCGCGACATCTTTCCTTTCTGCCTCCTCCATGCCTCTCGGGTTGCAAAATCGTGACATGTCACGATATCACGAAAACTTGGCTTTCTGCTTTCCTTCTTCGTTTTGGGTCGCAAAATCATGACACATCATGATATCGCAAAAAATTCTTTCCTTGCTTTCTTTCTGCTCCTTCGGTCGTGATTTTGTGACATGTCACGAAATCGTGACATTTTCTCCTTTGGCCCTTCCTATCTTTCTTCGGTCGCAATTTCATGACATGTCACAAAATCATGACATTTTTGCTCCGTGCCTTCTCTCTCCTTTCTGAGTTGCAAAAATGCGACATGTCGCAATATCACAACACTTTTCCCTGTCGCAATATCACGACATCAAGGCACACTTAAAAAATGCAAGATTGCTCTGCTGCCACCAGATGCTCCTACATCAGACACCCGGGGTGGATTGAGAAGTGGCCTCTACTTTTGTACTGTTGGAGGAAGACCCAGGCGGTCGACCTCTATTTTTGACAACCAAGTTGCATCTTCGATAGGCATGCCTTTCCACTTGACCAAATATTCTAAATACTGTCAGTTCCTGGTACTTCTGCATTCTCGAGTATTTAGTATTTCCTCTATCTCATTTGTGACTGGCGCAGTCGCTGGAATACTCCACAAATCCATTCTTGGTGCCTCACTACTACCTCCTTCATGGTATTCTACCAAGTCTGAAATATTAAAAATAGGTGATATATTCAGCTCACTTGGCAGCTCCACTTCATAGGCATTACCTAAATATCTTTTACCTATGATCCTGCACGGTCCAAACCTCTTCATCTTTAGTTTGTTGTAAATTTTGGTAGGAAACCTTTCCTTTCTCAAGTGAACCATGACCTCATCTCCCACTTGGAACTCCTTGAAACGTCTCTTCTGATCTACCTTGGCCTTGTATTGAGTATTCATCTTACTAATATGTTGTTTTACCTCCTCATGCAAACTCTTTAGGTGTTCAACAAAATATTCAGCCTCAACACTGCTCTTTTCTCATTTACCCATCGTTCTCAACTCCGAAGAATTCCTTGGGTTGTTCCCATACACAATCTAGAATGGTGATTTACTAGTACTTCTGTTGATAGAAAGAAAATTCTGCTTGTGGCAAAATCAAATCCCATCCCTTGGGCTTATCTCCTACTAGACATCTTAGGATATTACCCAAACTTCTGTTCACCACTTCTGTTTGTCCATCAGTCTGCGGGTGGTATGCAGAACTGAAATTCAAATCCGTATTTAATTGCTTCCACAAAGTCCTCCAGAAATATCCCACAAATTTGGTATCTTTGTCAGATACTATACTCTTGGGTAGACCATGAAGGCATACCACCTCCTTGAAAAACAAGCCCGCAATATGAACTGCATCACTCATTTTTTGATAGGAAATAAAATGAGCCATCTTCGAAAACCCGTCAACCACAACAAAAATGGAGTCATTTCCTCGTTGGGTCCTTGGTAGGCCAAGAACAAAATCCATACTGATGTCCTCCCATGGTATTTCTGGTACAGGTAATGGCTGATACAATCCTGTATTTTGTCTCACTCCCTTAGCCATCTGACACACTTTGCAACCCTGCACAAATTTCATCACATTCTGCTGCAACTGTGGCCAATGGTAGTTCTCACTGACAAAGGCAATGGTCTTATCTCGACCAAAATTCCCGGATAGTCCTCTACTATGGTTCTCCTTTATCATATTCTCCCTCATTGAACTTCTAGGAATGCACAATTGGTTCTTTCGGAATAGCATCCCATCTTGGATTGTGAAATCCAGCCATTTAGTTCTATCCAAGGTAATAGGAGACAAACATGCCTTCCAAGATTTTGCAAAGTCCGGATCCTCTGGATACAAACTCCTGAGTTCTTCAAACCCAACGACCTCCACCTTCATCTCCAACAACAAATTTTGCCACCTACTCAAGGCATCTACAACTCTATTAGACTTCCCACTCCTATGCTTCAAAACAAAGGTATAACTTTGTAGAAATTCAACCCACTTTAGATGTCTCTAATTCAGTTTTCCTTGACTATTAATATACTGCAAAGCTTGATGGTCAGTATATAAAACAAACTCTTTTGCTAAAAAATAGTGTCTCCATTTCTTAAGATCTTGAACTATAGCGTAAAATTCCTAATCATAAACAGAGTATTTCTTCCTAGCATCATTTAACTTCTCACTAAAATATGCCATAGGTTTACCTTCCTGACTCAACACAACTCCAATGGCACTGCTGCTAGCATCACAATCAACTTGAAATACTTTATTAAAATTTGGAAGTATCAAAATGGGTTGTTTCGTCACCTTCCTTTTTAACATCTCAAAACTTGCACCTACCCTTGTAGTCCACTTAAACTCCTTCTTATCCCCTCTCATGGTTTCTGTTAGGGGTGCGCAAATACTGCTAAAGTTTCTAATGAACTTTCTATAGAAACTTGCAAGACCATGGAATGATCTTACCTCCGTTATGTTCCTTGGAGTAGGCCACTCAATGATAGCCTTCACCTTTTTTGGATCCATTTTTAGACCCTCATCCGAGATGACAAATCCCAGATACACCAACTCCTTCTTCACAAAATTGCACTTCTTCAAATTAATCAGCAACTGTTCCTCCCTTAGCTTTTCAAAAACTATTCGAACTTGCATCAAATGTTCTTCCAATGTCTTGCTAAAAATTAGAATATCATCCAAATAAATAATAACAAACTTCTCTAGGAAGTATTTCAACACCTAATTCATTAACCTCATGAATGTACTAGGTGCATTGGTTAAACCAAACGGCATGACCAACCACTCGTACAAACCCTCTTTGGTTTTGAAAGCAGTCTTCCACTCATCACCTTCTTTGATGTGAATCTGATGATGCACACTCTGTAAATCAATATTTGTGAGGCATTTAGCTCCACTCAAATAGTCCATTATATCATCCATTCTAGGCAATGGAAATCTATACTTAATGGTAATCTTATTTATGGTTCTGGAATCAGTACACATTCTCCATTCTCCATCCTTCTTTGGTGCTAGTACTACAGGTACTGCACAAGGACTCAAACTTTCTCTGATCAATCCCTTCCTCAACAACTCTTGAACCTATCTGTTCAACTCCTCGTTCTCCATGGGAGACATTCTATGGGCTGCTTTATTGGGTAAACTGGCCCCTAGAATCAAGTCAATTTGATGGCTAATATTTCTCACTGGTGGCAAGCCCTCATGCACATTATCGGACACAATATCAAGAAATTCTTCTAATAGACTTTCAACCTCTACTGGAATATCCATACATTGTTCCTTCTTAACGGTAGGAATTAATGCGTAACACATAGACTCCCTCTTCAGGCCATCCAAAATTTTTCTATGATCTACCAGACAGATTCTTGCACTACTGCATACCTTTTCATCCACTTCCCTCGATGGCTTCAACTTGTGACGCCTTCCACCTTTGGTCAGAGAGTAAGTATTCACATGTCCATCATGCACCGTGCGTCTGTCAAATTGCCATGCCCTCCCCAACAACAAATGACAAGCATCCATAGGCAAAAAATCACATAGAACCTCATCTTGATAAGTTCCAATATGAAATTTAACCAAACACTACTCACTGACTAATGCCCTATGATCTTTTTGCAACCATGCAATCCGATATGGATGCGGGTGTGCCCTCTTCTCCAGTTTTAGCTTAGTCACCATTTCTCTTGAAACCAAATTGTCTGTGCTACAATTATCTATGATAACATTATAGGTCTTACCTGCACATTTGCATATTTTGTGAAATAAGCTCTTCCTTTGATCCACATATTTCCTTCCATTCATCAATGCTCTTCTTGTCATCAACACTTCTCCTTCTTTTGCTTCTTTAGAATGTTCAGACTCAACACCTTCATCTGCTACAACAACTCTGGCATGATCCTTAGGTCGCTTATTCATCCTCTCTTGGTATTGGGGACACTCATATGCCCGATGTCCCTCTTCTCCATAATGGAAATAGGTTCCACAAAATCCACCTCTTCCATACCCACGTCCAGCTCTACCTCTTCCCCTTTGGTAACCGTTGTTCTGATTACGGGGGTGGTAAGTATTCTCCTCTTTCTACTCTTGGTTGGTACTCGTTTCACCAGTCTTATTTTGATCATCAAATTTTCCTCCACTGGTCTTTCCCCCAGTTCTTCCACCTTGACCTCTTCCTCTTTTTTTGCCTTCAAATCTTCTGTTCAGCTTCTCTTCAACCTTCAAGGCAAACTGATATGTATCCTCAATGGTGGTAATTCTGACCAAACTGAGTTCTTCTTGGATATTCATTCTTAGCCCATTTATGTAACGAGCTACTTTCTCCTTACTATCCTCTAAATTTCCAGCTCTTATTAAAATCTGGTAAAACTCCTTGGTATATTCCTTGACAGATTTGTTTGACTGTCTCAAGCTCTACATTTTCCTCAACAGCTCTAATTCGTAATCTGCAGGAATAAACTGCCTCTTCAACCTCTCAACCATTCGGTCCCATCTAGTTATCCTTTCCTTTCCTCTCCTATTTCTTTCTAGTTATAATTCTTTCCACCATATGCTAGCATGGCCTTTCAACTTTGTTTTTGTCAGTTTGATCCGATCTAGATCTACAACGTCCTCATACTCAAAATACTCCTCCATATCATTGATCTAATCAATCAACTCTTCTGGATTGAGTTTCCTAGAGTACGTGGAGACATCAAACTTTGGATTCTTCCTGATCTAAGTTATGGCCTTAACTAATCTGACTTCTGTAGGATTCATTGCTTCCTCTTCCTTTGATGGATTATCAACCTCCCAAGCTTCATCTTCACTATGGTCTTCTCCCCTTGGTTCAACCCCTCTTCGCAACTCCTCTTGCAGGGCTTGCACTTGCCTCTACAAAGCTTTGAAATCTTCCTCAGGTACCACATTCCTCCCACCACCATGGTTTCTTCGTGGAGGCATTCTTCCTCACTCTCTTCTCCAACCCTTCCATAGATCCTGGTGCAAACTGCCTCACTTTCGATGATCTGCTCACACACTCAGGAACTCCTGCTCTGATACCACTTGATCGGGAGCCAACTCGCTCATGCCAAATCTATAATCACATTCAACAAATTAGAACAAAATTACAATCATGGAAAAAGTATGCCAAATAAACTCTTTATTCCCGAAAGATAGTTTCTGTTACAACATCTTTTGCCTAGAAGAAAAATGGCCTAACAGGTCTAGAATGGCTTCTTGCCTTTATGTCTGCAACTCTGTCTCCATAGTTTTCTGACCCCTTCCATGTCTTTGCTTTGCCTTTTTAAAATCTCTGGTGTGACTCTCCGTTTCCCCTTTCTGACCCTTTGTTTCCATTCCTGCACCTCTTCGATGTCTTGGCTTTCGAAACATCTTCCTTTCGACGCTTGGTCTTTGTCTGCTTTCATTGCACCTCAATACCACGTGCTTGTCCAGTGTTGCCACGGTAGACTATGTCTGCTTGTCAACCCATGATGACGTTTGGGATACCCATCGCTCGATGATTCCCTCTATAACGATCCCTGTAACTGCATGCCTTTTCCTTTTGTCTGGTCATGAAAATGCGACATGTCGCAATATCGCAACATTTGTGCTTTACTGTCTTCTAACCCCTTGCAAGTCGCGAGAATGTGACATGTCGCGATATCGCGACACTTTTTGCCTTCTGCCTTCCTGCCCCTTGCGAGTCATGAAAATGCGACATGTCACGATATCACGACACTTTTTGCTTTCTGCCTTTCTACCCTTTGTGAGTCGCGAAAATGCGACATGTCGCTATATCGCGACACTTTTGCTCACCTGCGCCTTCCCTTACCTGTTGGTCGTGATAATGCAACATGTCACGATATCGTGACAAATTTCAATCTTGCGCCTTCCCACGCCTTTTGGTCACAAAATTGTGACATGTCACGATATCGCAACGCTGGTTCTCCCTTGTGCTTTCTTTCGTCCTTTGGTCATGAAAACGTGACATGTCACGATATCATGACATCTTTCCCTTCCGGTTCCTCTTCCTCCTTTTCGGTAGCGAAACCGTGACATGTCACGATATCGCAACATCTTTCCTTTCTGCCTCCTCCATGCCTCTTGGGTCGAGAAATCGTGACATGTCGTGATATCATGACAACTTGGCTTTCTGCTTTCCTTCTTTGTTTTGGGTCACGAAATCATGACACGTCGCGATATCGTGACAATTTCTTTCTGCTCCTTCGGTCGCGATTTCACGACATGTCGCGAAATCATGACATTTTCTCCTCTAGCCCTTCCTGTCTTTCTTCGGTCGTGATTTCATGACATGTCATGAAATCACGACATTTTTGCTTCGTGCCTTCTCTCTCCTTTCTGAGTCGTGAAAATGCGACATGTCGCGATATCGCGACACTTTTCCCTGTCGCGATATCGTGACATCAAGGCACACTTAGAAAAATGCAAGATTGCTCTGCTGCCATCGGATGCTCCTGCATCAGGTCATTTCAATGACAGTCTAGCGGGAGAACAAAAAATGATGATGTGGCAATATTTTGTTTCATATTGGGCATGAATTTGATCCAGGCCCATTGATTTGCAACTATTTTTTATTTGTGGTTGTATTATTGAAGCTTCCCATTGCATTATTGGAGTTATTTATTTTTTAGTTGGAGGTGAGCTAGATTTTAGTTGGCAAGCACCATGGCATTTGTAGGTCTGAAAGTGACCTATAACTTAAAAACACTCATGATTGGACTTTCTATATGTTGTATGGTTGTCTTGCAGTGAAACCATAGTCTCGAGCATTTCTAGGTTTGGGTATATTTTATTTTCTTTTGTCTTATTTATAGGTATGGTCATGAGATAAAATATTTATTCGTGACATCATTCTCTTTATTGGTGCAACTTTGGGCATTGTAACCCTAAATATTTTTTTGCTTGTTTTTCTAGCATGGTCTAAGGTTATTTTTTTTACTGATGTTATTGCCTCAGGAAACCTGGCTATGAAACTATCACAACATCAATGCATGCTTTTATATGTTTCCCAATCTCATGCACTTCACTTCTTTTTTGATGTTATCATCGACTAAAGCACAATTTTGAGCCTTTCTGACTTTTATCGTCGCTTCGCTCATTCCCATGATTTTGAAGCTTCCAGCTAACATGGCACTTATTATATTGTAGTCTCAAGATATTCCTGGTCTTATGACTGATTTGTACACTTAATATATAACATATTTTCTAAAAGGGGATATCTTTTGCAATGTGGTCAAAATTAGACCCACATTTTTGACACCTCCTAAGGATTCTTTATTGCAAAATTACAAACTTCAAAGGCTTATTTTCCATTGGGTATGGAGTCAAGATGGAGAATGAAATGGAATTATGGATTAAATCCTTGGAATGATTAAAATAAATATATTGTGTTTAAATGAACCAATAAACGTGATTCATGGCTAATATGTTAAGTTTCATGTAAGTGATCATATTAGTATTTTGCTTTGTAAGATCCATTGTTGTTACACTATACCTTGTCCATTTCCTACCATTTCTTTCTCATATCCCTTTCCTAAACCCCTTTCTATAAGAAGTCAACATTCTTCATAGATTGAAGCATAAGGTAATCTTGTTTCATCGAATCACTATACTTTGGCTAAAATATACAGGTGCAACATATTTCCTTAATAATGGCATATTTTAGTCCAAAAATTTATTTTATTGTTGGACTAAAATCTGCCATTATTAAGGAAATATGTTGTGCTCGTCGATTTAGCCAAAGTTTAATAATTGGATGAAAAAAGGTTACCTTGTGCTTCAACCTTTGAAGAAGGTTGACTCTTTATAGAAAGGGATTTAGAAAAAAAGGGATAAGAGAAGTTAGGGTTAAGAGAAAGAAAGGGTAGAAAATGGACGGGATATAGTGTAATAGCATCAAATATTACAAATCAAAACACTAATCTCATCACTTACATACCACTTAACAAATCAGCCATAAATTACATTTATTGGTTTTTTTAAGCACAATGTATTTATTTTAATCACTCCAAATATCCAAGCAATTAGCTAATCCAATAGGTGATCATCGATCACTTTAACAGAATACACTAAGTACTAGATGTAATAGAAATGACTTAAAATAATACATGAAATCTAATCATTCCAAGGACTATAAATGTTAGCAATCCAATAGGTAATTCATATTTTTGAACTACTTTAACATAATAGACCAACTCCATAATGTAATAGAAATGACTTAGAAGAGTATGTTCATAAAAAACCTATAAATACAAGAAAATGGAGACCAAACAACTACCACTTCATTGATCAACAAGTGAATTACAAAGTAATACTAGGCAAGGACTATAGAGTTGACCCTTTGAATGAGGTTTGAACTCATATTTATAGGTTGCTTATTTAAATCTTGTGTTAGATTTTGATAATGCATGCTAAGGGAGAATGCAATCACAAGATGCAAGATATGTAGAAATGTAAGAGAATTAACAATAGTAAAATATGCTATAAATAGAAAGTGATAAAAATATTAAAATGCATTATGGAGGAAATGGACACTTTAGAACTGATGCTAAAGAACTACATTGTACTCCATCACCAAAGTATATGGTGAACCACACACTATAATTACTACTACCTACAATGATATATAGTCACTTAGTATGAGGTCCTTTATATAGGAAGATGGATACCTTGGCCAAAACTCTACCTAGTTGTACAAGGGGACACATTGCACATTTACAACTTGCACATCGACTATCATAACCCTCCCTTGGCAGAATTTTCATTTTGATTGGTTTATGTTTGTTATGTTGCATTGTTGTTGAAATGAATGGCTATTTCAGACTTGTTATGCAAAAACACTTATGTATTATGGAAATTGTAATATGTGGATGTTATTGATTGATGTTGGTTAATTCCATGCTTAGTTTGGTGAAACATGCATTTTGTGAGAGAATATGATGTTGCTAATGAAAGAACACTTTTGCAGGAACATGTCTCTTTATGATGGCAGAAAGAACTAACCACCGAGTATGGGATTGCCTAAGGGAAATGATGTGATGGGTAAATTGTCAGAATAAAAGGGAGGGAGAAACATGGAAAAATGCTCCTCCATGAATATGCATAACATGATTTGCATAAGAAAAGAAACATTAAGTTTTAGTTAAAGATTGTTGTTGCTTGGTGATATTTGCTTTGGGCTGAATTTCATTTATTTCAAGAATATATGTTGCCAAAGTAATAATTTTTTAATTTGTTGTTCTTTCAAAAAGAAACATAGAGCTTATAGGCAAATATTCAATTAATTAAGGAGAAATAATATTGATTTTAAAACCATGTGATGTTTTGGAATTGTTATGTGCTGCTTGTTGTCTTTGATGTTTGTGAGAGTGGGAAACTTTGTTGAGATATGAAATTATGATACTCATAGTGAGTCGGTGTGATCTACTCAACAAAGGTAAACCACTACTGTGAAGACTCTATAATAGTTAAAGATAAACTACCAGTTGAGAGTAACACAAAACATGCTCTTGATGAGAGATAACGTGCTCTAATTTGTTATGGAGTAACATTCTCCTATATATTTATAGGTAAATTGGGGGGAGTGGAAAAATAAGATGGAGGATCCCTATTCCTGAGGGGGGATCAAAAAGAAAAAATAAATAATTGTAGAGAGCAGAAGGGAGAGCATCAGATAATCTTGTAAAAGGATATCGAAAAACATCAGGTAGACCTTCAAAATGAATCTTTTAGTTGTGTGTAATAGTTAAAGTAGTGGTTTTATGTTATCATGAGTAAACGATGCTTCGTGATTACCATTACATCAGTTGAAATACTTGATCAAATTGTAGTTTTATGTCCATAGTAAAGGTTTGGAAGTGTTTGTATTTGTTGGTCTCAAGTCTCATTGAGATAAGAAAAGAAAAATTTATGGAGTCATTCTATATGTATGGATTTGATATTAAATCGTGCCATTTGAATTCTACAATTTTCCCATGTGATTATTGAAATATTACTATGTCCTAACCTATCTCTATGGAATATTATTATCATTGTAATGCTTTATGAAAAAGTATATGAATAGAACAAGGAATGTCTTCTCCACGGTTAGATAATTGGTGCTACATTTGCGTGCAGTTATCCATAGTTGTTAGCCAAGTATGGTGCTATGTTAGTTTTTTTAGCCTGACACCAAGACTTATTATATTGGTGATTACAATCGTTGGTTTTAAATATTAAAATATTAGAGGAATGAAGAAATTTTCAAGTAGTGTTTCTTGTTTTTAATGAACTGTGTTAGATGGGAGAAGAAATGGTCATTTGTAGGATATTTCCATATGAATTTCCAAAGCTATTTCACTTTGAAGAATTAGGATTGTTTGAAAAATTGAATTGTATGGATTCCTATTGGATTTGTGAAATATATTTTTGATACACTTGCTTAAAGAAATTGTGTTACCTTACAAGAGATGCTAAGGCTAGTTGTTCACATCATATAGATAGAAGTATTCATATTACAGATTTGTATGCTTAAATTTGTGAGGAAATGCTTGTGATGTGTGTTAACAATAGATTGTTGAAAATGAAATTGTTAGTGCAAGTTTTCCTTTTAAAAAAATGGTTATTTTCTATGCTGTTAGGAAGGAAATTTAATTGAATGAATCTTGACTAGAATTCATATTCTTTTCATTGATTTTGGTGTGAGCTTTATTAAAGAGAAATGAGACTTCTGTGTTTACAATTTGTAAATGAAAGAGATTGTCTAAATTGTAATTACCCTAATGGAAGTGAGTGCACTATATGAATAAATTTAATGTTATGATTGTTAGGAGGCCATCTTTGATCCCTTGCATAGGCCAATCCCATATCGATGGTTAAAATGAAGGGCTCGAAGGAGTGTTCGAACAACATTGTTTCGGAGAAGATGAATAGAGGTTGTAGTATATTTATCCTAAGTAAACTGGTGGTCGAATAAATGAGTTATATCTCAATCAGATCTGGAAATGTAACTTTGGTGATTCATGCAAATGATTATATTGTATCAATCTATATAATCAGCCTTACGACTTTGTGGGATGTTCCAGAAATAAGCCATGTAGTTGTGTTGGTGGTAAAGGAAAGCCCTAGCAGATGATGTAATGATCTTGAATTGTAATTAAATTAAATCTATGTTGAAATTTGGTGAATCAATAGACTCCTATTGTTTAATATAAGTGTTGATCGATGGATGAGATATTGCTGGTTAATGCTCTAGCTTTTGAGTCTTGAATGTATAATCATTTTGATTACCATGGAATGTAATATTATCCAGCAGGTTCTTAAAAAAGGAAAAAGATCACAAATCTCTCACATTAGATCAAATGTCTTGATTATTCTTTAATATTTAAAAAGAGATAACCTCTCGAATGCATTTTGGGAAACATTCATATCTTGTGAATTGTTTAAATGTATGAATTTTAACTTAATAATATTCCTTTTGGAATGTGGAAAGTGCTATTGTGTGATAGGTATGATCCTTTTTTGAGAGTGTTCTTAGTAATTAGTGATATCGGAGCTAGTCTTTATGTTAGTTAGAATCCGATTCAATTAAAGGAAGTGGAGAGAGTTAGATCACTTAGTATGGGGATGAAAAGAGTTTCCCAAGAAAGGTTACCTTTATTTTTCAACTTGCTTAAGAGTTTGGATTACTTATGTTTTACTATATAGACTTTTCATGAAAGGATTTAGTAATTATAAGTTGGAAATTCATAACCTCAGAAGGATAGAGGAATAAATCCTAAGGAGTTAAAAACCCATCACGAGTCTAGCATAACCACATAGAAGGATTTATGTGGGGCACAATGAATAATAGGGTTCTTCTCAATTGACCATAGAAGAAATAAGCTAACCATTGGGAAAAATGGTTAGTGCCGAAAGAAGCTAAGAGCATTCACATAAATGGACTTATGTGAGTAAAGCTCATTCTCTTTTCAATTGACTGAGAAGAGATAAGCTCGCACAAGGAGAATATGGG
Organism: Wollemia nobilis; assembly: GCA_028583015.1. Taxonomy (NCBI): domain Eukaryota; kingdom Viridiplantae; phylum Streptophyta; class Pinopsida; order Araucariales; family Araucariaceae; genus Wollemia; species Wollemia nobilis. Next base: position 1,034,451 of record JAQPPZ010001127.1, read on the forward strand.
GATGATATTTGTTATCATGTTATCACCTAGTACGCTTATGCTAATGGACTTGTATAAGCAGTAGAGATGGATGAGCTCCAAGATAGGTTTATTAAAAAAATAGATAGAGAAATTAGTTGTAACAAGGAGGTTGGTTCTAATGCTTTCCAAGTGGCTTATGAGCTCCAATCATAGGTGGAGATGTTGTAACGCTCATTTCTGTCAAATATACTTTGTAACTCTTATATCATTCTAACGTTCAAGAATTTTCTTTCTTATGAGATGAGAACTTCTTGTTAATGGTGATAAGTGGTAAATTGCATGTATTTTCCCTCCAATGCTTCTCTTCTTCTATATAATCATCTTGCCAATGTAAATATAGTTTTTTCTTGTTATTCAATGCTTCTTTCAAGCAAGTGGAAGTTGGATTTTGATTTGATGGAGGTCTTAGGAGCTTAGCGATGGTTCTAAGATAGTCCAAGGGTGGATTTGAGTGCTCCTTCTGAGTGGACATATTCTTGGGTATTGATACCTTTTACTTGGCCTTTTTTCTCTATTATTTTGCTTTCAATATGTTGGTTTGAAAGCTCATTTTGTAATGTACAATAGATTATGGCTAACGTATATGTATGATGACATTTTTATGATATCCTATGCTTCAATTTGCTTGCTGAGAATACCTAATTTCATGGTTGTAAGGGTGAATTTTAGACACTGTAATAAGAGCTTCTTGAAGGCTCTTTAACATTGCATGGATAGTGCTCCTCTATGACCACTTGTATGATGTTCCTTGCTTGTGGAGGATGTGTCCTTAAGACACTCAAATTATATCCTCTTTGCTATGTAGGACAAGATGTTATGGTGCATAATAATATAAATAGATTTGCAATAGAATACCCTAATTTTGCACCTTCTCTTTTATAAACTTCTTTGTGTTGTTTTTGATGACGACTTCTTTGTATAATTTCTTGTAGGCAAGGGATGATTCATTTTTTTCTTCTTTTATAGACAACTCTATTCTTCGCTTGGTTAATTTGGTAATGAATCCAAGCTAATAATCATGCTAATAATATGATTTTGAATGAATAATTTTTGCATTAACTTTTACCTTTATAAAACCCTTAGTGCACCTTAAATATGAGACTCACCAAGTATTGATTTGTAGCTTCTTTTAAAGGATATTAATGGTGGCTTTCTTCTCCAATCCTTGGAGGAATATGATCCTTTTTGGTGGCTTCTCTACGGCACAATAGATTGCAAATTTTGTGCAATAAATAGTGTCTCTAGATACTTTTATAGTATGTTGATTTTTGTGCTCTTGATCTTATGAATAACTACACATAATAACCCTTTGAGAGTAACTAGTTTAATGATCAACTAGTATAGTGTAATGAACCAATAATATCTCCAACTCAATGCACTTTAAGGATAACAATAATCTCACCTTATTGCTCCTATAAATAAGCTCTCAAAGTAATTTCAAATGTACTAATAATCACTGCAACTTAATATAGTCTTCTTCTCAATAATTAGATAATAGGAAGAATGTATCTAACTCCTATTAATGTGCAGGTAATAACCCTTAATAGAAACTATCTTCTACACTTCCTTTGAAGACTTAAAATGCAACCTTCTATTTTGCAACTTTTGAATTCTAATAAGATGCTTAATGAAGTCAAGTAGTAATCTAAGTAAGTGTTCAAGTAATGAACCCTTTGCACCTAATTTGCTTACCATTGAAGATGATGAATGTATTGATGAGTTGATTCACCAAGTTTCTTGTATAGAATGGTAGATTCTTGTAGCTATGAACCCTTCTAGTCTGTTGTAGTAGATGGCTTCAACTTATCCTTCAAGATGTGGTCGGGAACTCCAAATTTTGCAGCTAGTAATGCTATCTTGATTGTGGGCCTCTAGAAAATAATCTATCCACTCTAATGTTGTCCTTGAATTTGATAAATTTGGTAGGAATTATTCCAAATCATGGTTGAGATATATTTCAATAACCCTTGAAGTATTATGCTATGAATCCAACAAATCCCTATCTTCAAAATTTTCCTTCTTAGCTATGAAAGGTAATATTTAAATCTTCTTGGATTTGGTAGGTTTCTTGTGTTTGAGTGATGAATTCAAATAGGGCTTTCTTCTCAAGAATATGAAAGTCTTGAGGTCTTCATGAATCTTATTTGGTTTTGAATTTCTCCAATTCTTTCACTATCAGAAGCTTTTCTTTGGTAGTGAATTTATCCAATGAGTTATCCTAGGAAATCCTTTTATGGATTCTCCATTTCTGCAATGAGGCTCTCCAAGCCTTCTCCTTGTTTCTCCTTGAGACCCCTCCAAGGTCTTTAGTACTGCAGCTTCTCAGGTCTTCTTGGTGAGACCTTTCCTTCAACCTTAAACTATGAAAGTCTTGGTAGTAAGATCTTCTTCATGGATTTCTAGAACAAGACTTTTTATAGTCCTTATATCTATCTCTTCCAAGACTGGAAGTTCTTCAATGAGATCTTTGTGGGTATTTTCAGCTTCCTTTAGAGTCTCTTCTAGAATATTGCAACAAAGCTTCTAGGTCCCTCTATCAAACAATCATAAGACAACATGTAATAACCCCAAAAAATAAGAAACAAGAAACACACAGAAAGAAAGAAATTTTTATTTGACTAAGGAGAGGGATTCATAAACCCCTAACCAAACTTAGGTTAAATTAATATTTAATAAAACCCCTAAGTTTCTCAAAGATCTACATCTCATATGATTTCCTTACGCAAGCCATTATGCATAAGCGTATCATATGTCATGCAAATAAGTCTATCAATATCATCAATCTCAATGAGCTAGACTTATCACCTTTAGCCATTAAAATGTATACACTCATATCCATAATCTAGGCAAGCCATTATGCATAGGTATGCTACATTTATTCCAAGTTAAGCTATCAATCTCGTATTTCAACAAGCTATCTTATTTCATATGTAGTCTTCCACAACTTAGTTATCATTATCCCTAAGGGGTCTTAATCCCTTAGGTCCACTATGTTCATCCTAAGGGGATCTCAATACCTTAGGTTATCCTCTAAGTTCACCTTAGAAATTATTATTTATTATTTTTATATCATTAAATAAGGAAAACAAGAATAGATCTAGATACTAAATCTAACAAAATATAACTCATAAAACATACAAAAGACACTAACAAAGAAACTTTAATTGAGGTAATAAACAATAATTGGAAAGGATTCAAATACAAAATATAAGTAAATCAAATAGTAATTTAAAGGTACATCTTCTAAAATTTAAATAATTATTACATATAAGAAAGTATGGTAAATCCTTCATACTTTTAAATAATAATATAGTACATCAATTTCATCAGGGAAATCTCCCCACAAATCTAGTCTATTTGAATATAAGTAAAGAGAAAACTGGCGTATTAGTTCGTCTACCACTTTGGTCCTCCCGCTCTTTCCATAGATTATTTGAGGATAGTAGGGAATCAGGGCAGTCATGGTTCAGGTTAGGTATGCCTCTAAATGCATCTAACATTTACTTTGCCAAATTGCAACTATACAAATTTAACTAAGTTTCTAACCATCTAATTCATAGTTGTCATCATAAAAGTATAATTACTTTTACTATCGCCTCTCAAATACCTTAGAGATTCATTCAACATGCTTACTTAGATCATGGTTTTTACTTAAATTAAAACCTGTCTTTGATCAATAAATTAAAATCCCAGACCTCTAATCCATAGAAAAACATTTTTGTTTATTCTCTAAATCAAGCTTCATCACTCTTAATTTTAAAAATAAACCATTTCCTTCCATTTTATAAATCAAAGTCCCATAATTTTTAATCTATAAAAATAATTCTTCCATTTATTCTCTAAATCAACCTTCATCACTCTTAATTTAAAAATAAACCATTTCCTTTCATTTTATAAACCAAAGTCCCAAAACCTTTAATCTATAAAAATAATTCTTCCACTTATTCTCTAAATCAGGTTCATCACTCTTAATTTAAAAATAAATAATTTCCTTTCATTTTATAAACCAAAGTCCCATAAACTTTAATCTATAAAAATAATTATTCCATTTATTTAATCTAAAGCTCACACTTTGATTAAATAACAATTATAATTCTTTTCCTTTATTTAATTAAAAGCTCACACTTTGACTAAATAACAATTATAATTCTTTTCCTTTATTTAATCTAAATCTCACACTTTGACTAAATAAAAATAATAATTCTTTTCCTTTATTTAATCTAAAGCTCACATTTTGACTAAATAATGATTATAATTCTTTTCCTTTGTCTAATCTAAAGCTCACACTTTGACTAAATAACAATTATAATTCTTTTCTTTTATTTAATCTAAAGCTCACACTTTGACTAAATAATAATTATAATTCTTTTCCATTATTTAATTCAAAGCTCACACTTTGTCTAAATAACAATTATAATTATTTTCATTTATTTAATCTAGAGCTCATACTTTGACTAAATAAAAATTATAATTTTCCTTTATTTAATCTAAAGCTCACACTTTATCTAAATAATAATTATAATTCTTTCCTTTATTTAATCTAAAAATCACACTTTAACTAAATAACAATGATTTCTTTCTATAAAACACACTACATAACTAAGGTGCACACAGGGACCATGGTGCACACTGACCACGACACACACACAACCACGATGCACACCGACCATAGGGCACACATGACCATGGTGCACTTTGACCATGGTGTACATGTGACCATAGAGCACACACAACCACAACGATAGAGGGCTTATGATCCAACTGATGCTACCGTCTAAGTGGTGCCTACATGATGGCAAGATACTGCTGCCATCGTCATGCTTGCGAACCAATGAGACACCACTGCCAGTGGTGTTCACAAAAATACAGGTAATCAAACAAGCTTAGGTTGATCTTGGTGATGCTAAAAGGAGATATTAGCTCATACAACACCCTGGGCATAAGACTTATACCAAAAAATATTGGTTTACAGTGCTAATGTGGAGAACTAACGATGCTTGATTGGGCAAAGATGTTCATAAAGGAAGATATAGACCATAAGTTTTAAGAAAATCTGGCACGGTAGCCCTATGGAGATAATATACCCATAGTCACCATAAATGGCTACCAATACTTATAGTGGACTCAACATAGGGGTACCTTATCTTCACACTACGAAACATAGCGCTATACCCGATGGTATTAAGATGCTAGCTAGAGAAATTGGAATAACATCACTCAACTCAATGATGATGCTTCCCAATTGAGATCCAGCCAACCCGATGAAGAACATAGATTAATAAATCCAAAAATAAGCAAACACTAAGATGACGAATATTTGCTACCAACATTTTAACTTATGAATCATTATAGGATATGCTTTTCTGTTCACTGGTACACCTTCAGAGTTATTGGTTGCTTTTGGTCGTCCTCCTTCTCCTATGTCAAAGTCCTCACTTCCCTTTCTTCCTTTTAGTGTGAGATGTCTTATTTTGTATGCGCATGAGAGAGAGAGAGAGAGCGAGAGCGAGAGAATCGAGTTATGTTGTTTTCCTTCCTTAAGGTATCAAGTCTGCTCTTCACTAATAGTTGACCCATGCACATTGTCTCCTCACTCTCCAATAATTACTTCCTGACTCAACTTTGACGATCAAATGCGGTGAGCTATTTTTTTAAATTTTACTTCAGTTTCCCAAAACCTTATCAGCAACGTGACATCTTCAAGATCGACAATGATACTTTCATCTATTCAATCAGATCCTTCAAAGATGATATATTGAATCTGATCTTGTCAATCGTCACAACACGATTTCACTAAAAACTTCATCATTAAAAAAAATATAGGGTTTCTACTATTATTTAAAATAAATCTCTATTGTTTCCATTGAAAGAGATCCTATCATTGTTTTAAAATGAACATTCATTATTTGAAAATGATATTCTATTCAATTAGAACAACTATTTAAAAATGAACCTCTATTTTTATTTTAAATAATATAATTATAAAAAGAATGAAGTTCTATTTTCATTTAATAATAAAATAATTATTTAAAAATAAAGCTCTTTTATCTTAAAAAATTAAATAAATAATTTAAAAATAAAGTTCTATTATCATTTTAAAAATAAATCACCTCTATTTATTTAAAATGAATTTTTGTTATCATTTCAAAATGAAATATTTCTATTTATTAAAAAGTAGAGAGTAAGAGGTTTTAGTCAAACAAGGAGCTCTCAAAGACATCCTACTTATCCATGCTTTTATTTCTAAAACCACTAATGTTGATAGTGATGAAGTAAAAGACAATTGATCATATGCAATACATAAAAGGGGAGTCTTTCCATCAACTCAATTACCTATCTCAGCCTGAGAATTTACGATAGCTACTAGGCTATCAACTAGGGCTCAAGGTGACTGGTTATTGATGAATATCCCTAATCGATAATGCATATCTATATGAAGGTATCCATCCATGTTACCCTCAAGTTGCCTTATCATCACTTTTCTAATCTCAAGTACCCTCACCTTTAGTGGATGACTCAACTTTGCCCACCTACGAGCATACCTGATCCTACACATTGGCAATTTGGTAGCAGTGTCATGTTATTCAATATCAACTAACATCTCATAGCTGCTTAATTGCACAAAACTAAGTATTAAATCACAATTACATTAATACATTATTTTCCATATCACAAAGTATGCCAAGGAGGATCATTAATTCCTACCCCATTGGGACTAAACACCATCTCGGGTGTTTCTAGTTTTACAAAACAACAACAAACAAAAGCAAATTATTACATTTATAAATTTTCAAACAAGAAGGGAAAATATTTTTGCATATCCTCCACTTTCTCCCAAGTGGCATTCCTTTCATAGAAATGGTCCCACTAGACCTTACATTGCTCAAGATTTTGATTCTGCATAGTCTTAGAATGGAACTCAATAATCCTCACCGAATTTACTTCAATTACCTCTAGGTTTTCAATCTATAATTTGGAAACATCCCACACATTTTCAGGGTCATCAATATATTTCCTAAGCAAATATATGTGGAAGGTGTCATGGATTTTTTATACATTAGGAGGTAAAGCAAGTCGGTAAGCAACCAAAATAATCTTTTTAGTGATCTCAAAGGGTCCTACAAATCGTGAATCCAACTTTATGGATTTAATCACACTTTTCATTGGTTTAACCCTTAGGAACACTTTGTCTCCCATCGAGTACTCTCTCAGAGTTCTCTTCAAATAAACATAACTCTTCTTCCTATCAGTAGCTTCTTTGAGTCTTTGCTTGATTACCTTCAATTGATCTTCCATTTCTCTGACCATTTTTGGTCCAATCATAACTCTATATTCTAGGTTATCAAAAGATAATTGTGTTCCACATTTTTTTCCATACAAGGCATCGAAAGGTGCCATTCCTAGATATGAGTGATACCCATTATTGTAGGTGAACTCTACCAGATGTAGATAGTCTTCCCAATAAGTTTTGTGATCCATGTAGTACATGTGGAGCATGTCATCTAGTGCTTGGTTTACCTATCTATTTGATCGTCTATCTCAATATGGTATAACTTTCCAAAATTCAAAAGTGAACTTGGAATCCCTATCTGAGATAATTACCTCAGGAAACCCATGCAATCAGAACACTTCTTTGGAAAATTTGTTAGCCACCACTTGAGCATCATCCTTGGTGCTTCTAGGTATAAAATGTGTAGCCTTAGTCAATTTGTTGATTACTACAAGGATTGCATCATGTTGGTAGTTGGTCTTAGGTAAACCTACTATAAAATCCATAGATATGACCTACCATTTCTGCGTACGTACACTATGTGGATACAAATATCATACAAGATGCTTGCGTTTTATCTTAATTTTTTGATATTCAAGGTACCGAGTAACAAAATCGATGATATCCTTATTCATTCCTACCCCAAAAAAGGTTATTTTTATATTTTCCCTTATTTTAGCTCCTCTAGGATGAGAAGAATAAGGAGATATATGGGCTTCTTGCATTAATAGATTCCTTAAATCACCTAATTTTGGTATGATGATTCTACCTTTGTAGCACAAAAGGTTATCTATCATTCCAAACTCCTTATTACCCTTAGGGTCTCTATCCATTCTAGCTCGAATTTCTAAGCAATACTCATCCCGATATTGCTCTTGTTTCACTTGGTCCATCAACTTTATGTGACTTAGGGTTATGGCTGCTATGTATCTCCTTTACTTGAGGTATCAAAAACCTTATTCTCTTTCCCCTTTATGTACTCAATTTCAAAGTCATACTTAGCAAGAAAATCGATCCATATTATTTGTCTTACATTGAGTATTGGTTGGGTAAATATGTAGCTTAGACTTTGATGGTCAGATTCCAATTCAAAAGGTCTCCCTACTAAATAGTGGTGCTAGACCTTTAGAGCATGCATCACAACAACTAGCTCTAAATCATGAGTAGCATAATTAACTTCATACTTTTTAAGTTTCCTTGAAGTATAACCTACTATTGATTCTTCTTACATGAGTACTCCTAACCCTTCTAGCAATGCATCAGTGCATACTGAAAAATTTCCTTGTGGGTATGGAATTTTTAATATTGGTGGGATAGTGAGTTTCTTCTTCAGTAATGTGAAGGTATCTTCATACTTTTCTGTCCATTTGAATTCCTTTCCTTTATTTTGAAGGTTAGTTATTGCTACAACAATCTTGGAGAAATATTTTATATAATATCTATAGTAGTTCGTTAACCCCATGAAGCTTCGTATCTCAGTAATATTAGTAGGGGATGGCCAATTTAATATGGATTCAATATTCTTTGGATCCACAACAAATCCTTCTATTGATATAATATGTCCTAGATATCACACCTTTGAAACATATAAATCGCTTTTCACTATATTTCCATAGATTTGGTTTTCCCTTAACAAATCTAACACGATCTTGAGATGTTTATCATGTTCTTCATTGTGAGAGTATATTAGGACATCGTCTAGAAATACAAGGACAAACTGGACTAGGTGCCTTTTGAATACATTATTCATTAAATTCATGAAATTTGTTGGGGCGTTAGTCAGTCTAAAGGGTAGGACTGTAAAATCATAGTACCCATACCTAGTCTTGAATATTGTCTTGTGAATATCCTCCTCACATATTATTAACTGATGATACCATGATCTTAGATCTATTTTAGTAAACACTGTGGCATATCTCATTTGATCGAGTAAATCTTCGATTCTAGGTAGGGGATATCGATTCTTGATTGTATATTTATTCAACATCATGTAGTCAATACACAACCTTAAATATTTGTCTTTCTTTTTTTCACGAATAAAACTAGTGCACCCCAAGGTGACACACTAGGTTTTATCAACACCTTTTCTAATAACCCTTACAATTGTACCTTTAATTATTGCATCTCAATAGGATTCATCCTATATGAAGATCTATGAATTTTTTTTGCTCCTATCATAAGATCAATAGTGAAATAAAATTCCCACACAAGAGGGAGTCTAGGTAAATCCTCGAGAAATACATCCTTGAAACCTTACAAAATTGGGTGTGTTTCTAACCTCTTTCTTTTGGTCTTCTTCCACTTAATTTAATTTAATCACATAGACTATCCCTCCTTTCTTGAGGGTTTTATTTAATTACATAGCTAACAACATCTGGGGTTTGAATACCCCCTGCTCGCTATGAATTCTTAGTCTTTCCTTACCTTCTTCAAAATACTTGATCCATCTATCTTGCAAATTGATTGACTTTATGACCCTGTAACCAATCCATCCATAGGATCACATAGAAGGCATGAAGCATAGATACATATAAACAACCTTCTATAGTTCCACTAGCTAAAGCAATTTATGTCATAGGAAAACACTAGATTACTGAGTAGGTTTATCCAAAACCATACTCAACCTTGTATCCATGAGTCAAATATCCTGGACTTTCCAACATATCCTTTTATAACTTATAAGAAATGAATTTATTAGTGGATCCACTATCAATTAAAATATTCACTTGCTTATTAAAAATCTTACCTTTTATAATCAATGGGGTAGTTTGCCCCTCAACCTTCTGACTCCCAGTTGCAGCATAGATATGATGTGCATGTTCATTTCCTTTAGCACTAGATGTGATAGGCCCTGGGAGATGTGGACACTGCATAGTAAAATATGACCCTCTCGAATGGTAACACTCATATTTGGGTCCTTGTTGCTTTTCTAACTTTTTCTCCTCTCATTTTATTGTTGGAGTTGAATTTTTTAGTTTGTGTAGTTGAGGCTTAGCATTGTTGGGGATGTTGCCTTATAAAAGTTCTTCTTGAACTTCTTCTGATTTCCATTAGATTTCTTCTCAAAATTTTGAGATATTTTAGCCTTCTAACCTTGTTCACCCTCTCATTTTACAAACCCCATTGCTATTCCTATTCCTTAGTGCCTATCGATATTGTTCATATAAGGTGTCATATTTGTAATGGAAGTGTGGCTCTGCTTTCTTCTCCAGGTCATATGTCTTTTGTAATGACTTAGGTTTATGAATGTCTACATCATATTTTATCCTAGATTCCAATCCATGAGTAAGCTTATGAACTTGCATTTTCTCATTATAGGTAGGTACATACTTCGACAATCTTACCAACTTTTTGTAGTATATCTCCACTATGTTGGTTCCTTGCCTCAGACTGACAAACTCCTCAAATTTCAAGGCATATAAATGCTTTGTAAGGAACCTCTTTTTGAATATGACTATGAATTCCTTCCATGGGATTTTTACTAGTTCAATATTAGTTTCCTCATAATAAGTTTCCCATAAATATAGGGTGATCCATTCAAGGTAAATCATAGCCCAAACAATATGGGTTCCTAGAGAATATCCCTTTACTGTGAAGTAAAATTATAGTTCTCTTAACCAAGCCTCAGTTGCATATCCTTCTCCTTATCTATAAAAATTGGAGATACAAATGTTATTTAGGTCTCTTATTTCCTTTTCTGGAAGAGATCTAGCTTGTAACCATTTTGTAGTCAATCCCTTAGCTTAGTTAACCTCTAAACCTCTAGCTTGCAAATTTTGATTCGCAATGGTTTCTAACACCTATCTCATCTAATCTTGCATGGCATAATCTATAGTAATGAGATATTCCATTCCTCTATTGGAAGTTTTTGGATCCTCATTTTGGATCCTTTATTTAACATTACTTTGTTAAGTCTATCTAAGTGGAGGTGTAGGCCTCCCCTTTGGCCTTAGGGTGGCATATTGACCTAGTTACAAATAAGGAAAGGATTATGTTACAACTTCACCTTAAAATATACCACTAATTCAAGCCATAATACAAATTTCTTTCCAAAAGTATCAACAATCTAACTAGGATAACATTTCAAGATTTTGATGTATCATTAATACCAAATCCCATACTGAGGTATCGTAACATTCATCCACTATTGGGATTAATTCCCATTAGACTCTAGCATAGAGATTCTAGGTCATCCTAGCTTTAGATTAAGCTTAAGCAAGCCTTCATTGGAGACATCCAAATATCTTTAGCACATAAGAAGATCTATACCCTCGTACCTAGAGCTCTGATACCAAATGTAACAACCCTAAAAAAAAGAAACAAGAAACACACAAAAAAAAGATTTTTTTTTACTAAGGAGATGGATTCATAAACCCCTAACCAACCTTAGGTTAACTTAATGTTTAATAAAACCCCTAAGTTCCTCAAAGAGCTACATCTCATATGATTTCCTTGAAAAACATAAGCTTATACTGAGAGAGGGGGTGAATAGTATAAGACCACTTTTTACTTTTCTTATCACAATCAATATTATGCAATATATCAATGGCAATATCAATAGTAGAAACCAAAGTAGTGCATAAAACATCACACACACATGAGACACCAATTTTACATGGTTCACCCAATGTGGGCTACTCCACAAAGAAAATATTTCACTAAAAATTTCTCAATCAATCTCTTGGAAATCCTTCCTTATTAAAATATTTATGGATCTTTGTCCAAAGGAGATACCAATCCCCTAAATAAAGTTCATGGATCTCTATCCATAGGAGAACTAATTCTCCTCTCCTCTGGATGGTGATCCTTTAGAATACTATTGCCTCCATTGGACTATCTTGTGGATAGCTCTCCACTGAAGACTCGTGTCCCCACTCAGAAGACATATCCTCACTTCCCTGGCTAATATATCTCTATCCACTAGAGACTTCTATCCTCTCTGCTATGTCACCTCCAAAGTTCTATCTCAAATATGCACTAAACATAATCCTTTGGTGTAGTACAACTCTACTCAATCTTTGTATCTGGTCTGGCACAAACTTGTTCTCAAATCGACACCAAACTTTGCACTAAACACAGTCCTTCAGTATAGAAAAAATATGTCCTTGATCTCTATCCTCAAGCCTTAAATCAAGGCTTGTATCAACTTTTTTGGATCTCCCCCCAACCTTAACTCAAGGTTTGAACAAATCAATCAACTCTACTCTCAAGTCTTCTCAAAGACTTGTCTCAAATCTGCCTTGTAATCTTCCACAAAATCTCACACTAATCCACCCAAAAGTCCTCTCTATAACTTGCTCAAATCTTCTCTACAAGTCCTCTCTAGAAATTGCTCAAATCTGCTCAACAAGTCCACTCAGAACTTGCTCAAATTTTCTCAACAAGTCCACTCAAAACATGCTCAAATATTCTCAACAAGTCCACTCAAAACTTGCTCAAATCTGCTCAACAAGTCCACTTAGAACTTGCTCAAATCTACTCAATAAGTCCACTCAAAACTTGCTCAAATATGCTCAAAAAGTCCACTTAGAACTTGCTCAAATATTCTCAACAAGTCCACTCAGAACTTGCTCAAATATTCTCAACAAGTCCACACAGAACTTATCCTAATCAGCTCAACAAGTCCACATAGAACTTGTCTAAATCTGCTCCACAAGTCCACATAGAACTTGTCCAAATCTACTCAACAAGTCCACACAAAACTTGTCTAAATCTGCTCAACAATTCCACACAGAATTTGTCTAAATATGCTCAACAAGTCCACATAGAACTTGTCCAAATCTCATAGAAATATAAAGAGAATTTTTAGAGACTCAATATGCTCTATACTCATCACAATGCTCAATCACTTTCAATCATTCTCTTAGAAACATAAGAAGAATTGTTAGAGACTCAATATGCTCAAATTCAACTCAATGCTTAATCATTTTCTCAACTCAATTCAAAATATATAATGGTTTATTATATGGAACTTGAACAATCACTTCACACATCCACTTGACTAGGCTCAACCAACTCTACTCAACCAATCACTCAATGAAACACTCCTTTCTCACAAACCCTAGTCCAAGCATGTAAACACCAACTCAAAATATTTCCAACAATGCTCAATAATAAATCTCACATAACAATGATACTCATGATATTTTCAAACCCTAGTTCAAGTTCTTTGCTCAACAACTCACTTCAACAAAAATGCTTATAGAAATGATACTCAAACCCTAGTTTAAGTTCTTTGCTCAAAAACTCACTTCAAAAACAATGCTTATAGAAATGATACTCAAACCCTAGTTCAAGTTCTTTACACCATCAATGGCTTCAACAAAAATGCTAATCAAACAAAGTTTCAATAACAACTCTTTATTCCAAAAAACCTTGAAGCATTAACTCAAACATACTTAATAAGAAAACCCTATTCAAGTCCTTTTCACTCCAAAATTATTTTTCAGAAAATCGACCAATCAACTTAACTATGGAAGAATGTGCTCATACCTTTTTCTTGATGATACGGAATAGACCTCACAAATCTGCCACAACCATAAACACTTCTTTGCCAAAATCAATAAGGTTAGAAGACAAAATATTATTCCAATATTTCCTTAAAGATATTCCTTGGACCAAAATATAATCAATGCCTTATTTCTTCCTTTTTCAATTACACTCAACAAATCATACATAAAAAATACTTGGAAATACCTTATCAACTCCAATCTTAGAATAGTGACCAACACCCTAATATATCAATCACTCTTAAAATAATATCCAACACCATAGGATATTAATCACTCTTAATAATATTCAACACTATAGAATATCAACCAAACACTTTTCACTCCACACAAAACCTTTGAGCAAACAATATTAAAAATTTAATTTTTCCAAAACTTATAACTCCCTTGCAACCTTAGAAACAAATAATAAACATGCAAAATTAATTTTTAAATTGCCCAACTAAACTTATGAAAATTTTGGAGATCAAATATTTTTCATACCTTGTACTCCCCACAAAAAGGGGATTCGACGTAACTCGATCCGTCATCTCCTCTATCCTAAGCACTAGGTGCTTGGGTACTCACCACATGGGCTACGAAGGTCCACGTGAAGGAAGGATAAAGACCTTCCTCTTATGCCTTCAACACTCCTCCTCTTCTCATGCAAAAATTGAGTTTTCTCTCTCCCTTGGTCGCAGCGCTGATTACTATGCTTGTACGATATTCTAAGGCATGGTAAATATTAATGAGGTGGATGCCCCCCCTTATATACTTGATTTGACATTCCTCCTCACGTCAGCACTTTTTGAAATTGGATTTTTGAATTTCAAATCTAAAACCCACTCTAGGGTTTTAACCTTAACTTAAATTAATTTATAATTAATTTAAATTACTTTTCAAGTTAAGTAAATTAACTAATAAATTAATTTAAAATTAATTTATAATTGACTTTAAGCTTCCTTAGTATAATAAAATTATTATACTTTATTTTCCAATGGTTTTTATGAAAAAACTTTTATTTTCTCCTTCAATGGTTTTAATGGAAAACCTTTTTGGTCATGCTTCATAAGACATTATGAAAATCTTTTGGAACCAATAAATTGCATTATTTTTGACATCAATGACAACTCAACTTTTCTTACAAACTTGCTCAAATTGCCAATATTCCTTATGCAAGCCATTATGCGTAAGCGTATCGTATGCCATGCAAATAAGTCTATCAATCTCATCAATATCGATGAGATAGAATTATCACCTTCAACCATTAGAATGTATACACACATCTCCATACTCTATGCATGCTATTATGTGTAGATATACTACGGGTATTGCGAGTAAAGCTATCCATCTCGTCTTTCGACAAGCTATCTTAACTAAGATGTAATATTTCCACAACCTAGTTACCATTCTCCCTAAGGGGTCTTAATCCCTTAGGTCCACTATGTTCACCCTAAGGGGGTCTCAATCCCTTAGGTTATCCTCTAAGTTCACCCTAGAACTTATTACTTATTCTTTTTAATATCATTAAGCAAGGAAAACAAGAATAGATCTAGATACTAAATCTAACAAAATATAACTCATAAAACATGCAAAAGACTGTTAGGCTCCTGGAAGCTATCTGGTGTAGTGCAATGAAATATTTGAAATTAATGTTAGAATATGCAGAATAAATACTGAATCACCTTTGGAAATGAATCACTTTTGCACTGGAGGAAATCCTTCCAATGGATAAATTATATTTATATATTCTTTTATTCGATGGATGCCTTCTTACAAAAAATCTATTCTTAGTTTATATCTATCTAGGGTTATTGTGAAAGGACACAATGGTCCAATTGGAAATAAACATAAATGATTAATTAATTAATTAAGTGATTAGGGGTTAGGATATTGAATCCTAACATGCCACCCTCCTTAAAAGGAGCTTTGTCCTCAAAGCTGGGATTAAGGAAATTGATGAGGCGCTTTCCAAGTAGTATTTGCACAAGTTCTTGCACAAGTTTAATGCCATTTTTTCGGAGGTAGGGATATCTTGAAGGTTGAAGAATTAGTGGGAGGTTTCCAAGAAGAATAGGAGGATTGTGATGATGGTGGGGTGCAACTTGTAGGGTTCCTCAACAACTTTAGAATGATGTATCAAAAGTGGTGGTAACACTTCTACATATTCCTGGTGTTCCTTGGGTGAGTCAACAAAAAATGAGTGTGTAGTCACCTTTCTACCTTGTTTTCGGATAGGTTTTACCATGTGGTGAGAACTCACTATTTGTGAGGAACTTGTGGGTAGTATTTTTAGAGTGTCGTCTGGCCTTCATTGGTCACTTCTTGTATATCTACCTTATCTTTTCCTAGGACATCGATCACTTCTTGTACATCAACCTCATTATCTTCATGGTTGTGATCAGGTGTTTTGGTCATTTCTTGCTCATCTTCCTCGTCTTCGCCCTTTATGGATTGACAAGGATCAACTACCTACAATAAATATAATATTTGTATAGCACATTTATGACAACGAGCTATGTTTGATAGGATGAAATTTAGCGCAACGAATGACTGGCTCTGATACCAGATGTTAGGTTTCTGGAACCTATCTAGTGTAGTGCAAAGAAATATTTGAAATTAATATTAGAATATGCAGAATAAATATTGAATCACCTTTGGAAATGAATCACTTTTGCACTAGAGGAAATCCTTCCAATGGATAAATTATATTTATATATTATTTTATTCGATGGATGCCTTCTTACAAAATAACTATTCCTATTTTATATCTATCTAGGGTTATTGTGAAAGGACACAATGGTCCAATTGGAAATAAACATGAATGATTAATTAATTAATTAAGTGATTAGGGGTTAGGATATTGAATCCTAACAAAGACACTAAGAAAGAAGCATTAATTGAGGAAATAAACAATAATTGAAAAGGATTCAAATACAAAACATAAGTAAATCAAATAGTAATTTAAAGGTACATCTTCTAAAATTTAAATAATTATTATATATAAGCAAGTATGGTAAATCCTCCATACTTTTAAAGAATAATATATTACATCAATTTCATCAGAGAAATCTCCCCACAAATCTAGTCTATTTGAACATAAGTAAATAAATTATAAGTAGAGAGCAAACTGGCGCATTAATTTATCTGCCACTTTGGTCCTCTCGCTCTTTCCATGGATCATTTGAGGATAGTAGGGGATCAGGTCACTCATGGTTTAGGATAGGCATGCCTCTAAATGCATCTAACATTTACTTTGTCAGATTACAACTATACAAGTTTAACTAAGTTTCTAACCATCTAATGCATAGTTGTCATCATAAAAGAATCATTACTTTTACTATCACCTCTCAAATACCTTAGACAGTCATTCAAAATGCTTACTTAGATCATGGCTTTTACTTAAATCAAAACTTGTCTTTGGTTAATAAATTAAAGTCCCATACCTCTAATCCATAAAACAACTTTTTTGTTTATCCTCTAAATCAAGCTTCATCACTCTTAATTTAAAAATAAACCATTTCCTTTCATTTTATAAACCAAAGTCCCATAACCTTTAATCTATAAAATAATTCTTCTGTTTATTCTCTAAATCAAGCTTCATCACTCTTAATTTAAAGATAAACTATTTCCTTTCATTTTATAAACCAAATCCCCATAACCTTTAATTTATAAAAATAATTCTTTCGTTTATTCTTTAAATCAAGCTTCATCACTCTTAATTTAAAAATAAACCATTCCTTTCATTTTATAAAATAAAATCCCATAACCTTTAATCTCTAAAATAATTCTTCCATTTATTTAATCTAAAACTCACACTTTAATTACATAATAATTATAATTCTTTCCTTTATTAAATCTAAAGATCACACTTTAACTAAATAGCAATCATAATTCTTTTCCTTTATTTAATCTAAAGTTCACACTTTAATATTATAACAATTATAATTTTTTTCCTTTATTTAATCTAAAGCTCACACCTTAATAAGTAACAATTATAATTATTTTCCTTTATTCAATCTAAAGCTCACACTTCAACTAAATAACAATTATAATTCTTTGCTTTATTTAATATAAAGCTTACACACACTTTAACTAAATAACAGTTATAATTATTTTCCTTTATTTAATCTAAAACCCACACTCTAATTAAATAACAATTATAATTCTTTCCTTTATTTAATCTAAAACTCACACTTTAACTAAACAACAATTATAATTGATGGTGAGGGAAGAAAGTAGAGAGGGGAGGGCTCTGGTCCCTCCCCTGCTCCCCCTCCCATGGCTCCTGGTTCCTGCCCAGTCCCTGGCTCAACCCAGGTCATCCCTCCCGGGGAGTGGTTGTTTGCAGATGATCTCCTAGGGGGAGATCCTTCTCCACTATCTCGCACCCCTCCCAGCCGGCTAGGGTTTCCTTGGTTGTTTTTTTGGACTGGTGCTTCCTAGGGATCCTCGTTTGGTTGGGGATCCCTTCCCTTTTTCCCTCAGGCTTCCCCCTGGGGTTTTTTGCAGGTTATTCGCGTGGATCTGGTCCCCTACATTTCTCGGTGCGGTGGAGGTGACGGTTTAGGGTTTGGACAACTTCCTCCTTTTTTCTTGTGAATCCTCGGTAGGCTCTGTGCTTGGACAGGATTCTTGGTCCCTGCTGCTGGGATCCTCTTCTATTTTCCCGGGGTGGGTTCCTTGTGGTGCAACTCTCTGGTCACTTCCTGATGGGTTGGATCCTCTCTGTGCTGGCTGTCGGCTTCCTGCAGGATGGCTCTCACTGAACGAAATGTTTTCCCGATGGGCGACTGGTTTCTCCACAGGGCGAGATCCGCCAAATCCGCCGGTTTTCCTGTGAGGCGAGATCCTTTCTTTTCTACTGGTTTCTTGGATGGTGGGATTTCCCTGTTGCTTCCCGCTAGGCGGGACTGTTTGTGGTGGTTTTGACTGCTTCCCACGAGGCGGGATTTTATTGTAACAGTTTTTCTTTGCTTCCTGCTGGGCGGGATCTTCTCGATGGTGGTTTTTGGCTACTCCCCGCTGGGCGGGATCTCCAAAACTACTTTCTTTCTTATTTGTTTGTTTCCCGTTGAGAGGGATTGTTTCATGCTTACTGTTACCGCTAGGCGGGATTTCTATTTTGGTGTTCAGTTTCAAGGGATTGATGCCCTAGGCCCATTGCTTATGTAATCAGGTTTTGGGATCCTTGTTAAAACCCGCTGTAAATACAAACACTACTTACCAAAAAAAACAACAATTATAATTCTTTTTCTTTATTTAATCTAAAGCTCACACTTTAACTAAACAACAATTATAGTTATTTTCCTTTATTTAATCTAAAGCTCACACTTCAATTAAATAATAATTATAATTATTTTCTTTTATTTAATACAAAGATCACACTTTAACTAAATAGCAATTATAATTCTTTTCTTTATTTAACATAAAGCTCACACTTTAACTAATAACAATGGATACTTTCTATACAACACACTACAAAACTAAGGTGCACACAGGGACCATGATGCACATTGACCACGGTATACACACAACCACGGTGCACACTGACCACAACGCACACACGACCACAGTGCACATCGACCATGGCGCACATGCAACCACAATGCACACACGACCATGGTGATAAGAGGGGTTATGATCCAACTGACATTGTCATCCTAATTGTGCCTACATGATGGCAAGGTGATACTGCCATTGTGGCACTCACAAACTAGTGAGACACCATTGCCATCAGTGTTCATGAAAAAATAGGCAACCAAACAAGCTTAGATTGATCTTGGTGATGCTAAAAGGAGATATTAGCTCATACAACACCTTGGGCATAAGAATTTTGTTGATAAATACAGGTTTATAGTGCTAAGGTGGAGAAATAATGATGCTTAACTGAGCGAAGGTATTCATAAAGGAAGATATAGACCATACGTTTTAAGAAAATTTAATGCGGTAGCCCTACGGAGAGAATATACCCATAGTCACCATAAATGGCTACCAAAACTTACAGTGGACTCAACACAGGGGTCCCTTATCTTCACATTGTGAACCACGGTGCTATACCTACTGGTATCTAGATGCTAGCTAGAGAAATGAGAACAACATCACTCAACTCAACGATGATGCTTCCCAATCGAGATCCATCCAACCCGATGATGTAACAAAGAGTAACATAGCCAAGCATAAGCAAACACTAAGATTGTAAATCTTCACCACCAATATTTTAACTTTTGAATCATTATAGGATGTGCTTCTACATTCTTTGGTTCACCTTTAGAGTTGTTGGTTGCTTCTGGTCACCCTCCTTTTTCGTCTACTTTAGAATCCTCACTTTTTTTCTTCCTTTTTCGTGTGATACGTCTTCTTTTTTTGTACATGAGAGAGAGAGAGAGAGAGAGAGAGAGAGAGAGAGACATCGAGTCTCCTCTCCTTTGACGGTCGACCCATGCACATTAACTCCTCACCCTCTAGTCATTACTTCCTAACTCAACTTCGGTAGTCAGACACTGTGAGCTATTTTTTTAAATTTTACTTCAATTTCCTAAAACCTTATCAATGATGTGACCTCTTCAAGGTTAGTTATGATACTTCCATTTGCTCGATCAAATCCTTCAAATACGATCCACTAAATTTGATCTTGTCAATCATCACAACACGGTTTCACTAAAAACTTCATCATTAAAGAAAAATATAGGGTTTCTACTATTATTTAAAAGAAATCTCTATTGTTTCTATTGAAAGGGATCCTATCATTATTTTAAAATGAACATTCGTTATTCGAAAATTATATTCTATTCGATTAGAACAACTATTTAAAAATGAACCTCTATTTTTATTTTAAATAATATAATACAAAAAGAATGAAGTTTTATTTTTAGTTAATAATAAAACAATTATTTAAAAATGAAGCTCTTTTATCTAAAAATAAAATAAATCAATTATTTAAAAATGAAGTTCTATTATCATTTTAAAAATAAATCAATTATTTAAAAATGAAGTTCTTTTATCATTTAAAAATAAATCACCTCTATTTATTTAAAATGTTTTTTTGTTATCATTTCAAAATGAAATCTTTCTATTTATTTAAAAGTAGAGAGTAAGAGGTTTTAGTCAAACAAGGAGCTCTCAAAGACATCCTAATTATCCATGCTTTTATTTTTAAAACCACTAATACCAATAGTGATGAAGTGAAATAAAATCAATCATTTGCAACAAACAAAAGGGGAGTCAAGGTAACTGGTTATTGAAAATTATCCCTAATCGATAATGCATGCCTATATGAAGGTATCCATCCATGATAACCCCGAGTTGCCTTATCATCACTTCCCCAACCTCAAGTACCCTCACCTTCAGTGGATGACTCAACTTCGCCCACCTACGAGCGTACCTGATCTTCAATATCAACTAACATCGCATAAATGCTTAATTGCACAAAACTAAGTATTAAAGCACCATTACATTAATACATTTTTTTCCATGTCACAAAGTCTTCTAGGGAGGGTCATGACACAATGATTCTTGCAAGTGATGGTGCACATTGATGAGTTTGGTTTGTAAAGATGCAGTGATGTTCTGGCTGATAGTAGCAATGATGGTCCCTCTATCTCCAATCTTCAATTGTCACTCTTCTCCTTGGTTCTTCTCTAATGTTTGCTTTTATGAACATAAAGTTAATTTCTAATGGGATGAATGCTAAGTCCTGGTCTTCATGAGTTTTCTAGAACTCTATGGAAAGACACTAGCCAAATGCAATCTAAAAAATTATAGAACTGAGATTTGCTTCTCTCCTCTCAATCTCTCGTGTGACTCTCCCTATTCTTATCTAGACCTATCGTGGCTCTGATACCACTATTAGCTTTTGATAATGTATGCTAATGAAGAATGCAATCACAGGATGCAAGATATGTAGAAATGTAAGAGAATGGAATTCTGTAACAATACTAAAATGTGCTATAAATAAAAAGATACAAAAATATTACAATGCAATATAGAGGAAATTGGGGTTATGCATAAGGGGTCACCCCCAAAATCTATTTTTAAATCAAGACGAATTGTCTTAGAATCCCGACAAAATTTGTAGAAGTATACATGGTGAATTACATTTATTTGTCTCCAAAAATTTTCAAACCGTGGCGAATTTCATTAATTTATCTCCAAAAATTTTCAAACCATGGCGAATTTCATTAATTTATCTCCAAAAATTTTCAAACCATGGCGAATTTTTCTATGTTGGGGGCTATGAATATCGATTTGCAAAATCTAAAAATGTATGGTATACTTAAAAGGTTTAGGTTGATATGAAAGACTTTAGGCCGACATGACGACCGATAGCATGACGATTGACTACAGGCATGATGATCGATTGTAGGCATGATGATCAACTATAAGCATGATGATCGACTGTAGGAATACAAATCGGTTGCAGGAATGATGATCAACTACAGGCATGACAAGCGGTTTTAGGCATGATGAGCGGCTGTAGGCAAGATGGTCGGCTATAGGAATGTCGATCGGTTGCAGTCATGATGATCGATTACATGTGGATCGGTTGCAAGCGTGTCGATGTGCTGTAATAGTGTCAAGTTCCCAATCGGTAGTAGTGGTGCATTTGTACCACGTGTCATCCATCCAGTGAATGATTGCATGCATAGGACACATGTCACCCATCTAGGAGCTTATTACATGCAGAAAAGTCTAGATAAAGGGATTAACAATCATTTTTCATCTTTTCTATCATAGTTTTAATCGAATTCCTCTTGTTTTAACGTATTCTCACCCCTTTTCCTCTTGTTTTAACGTAAGCTTAACCCTCTTCCTCCACTTTTATCTTGGTTTTATCATTTTACCTTAATTTTTAAGCGATTTTTAACCATTTTTCTCTCGTTTGAATCATTTTCCACTGTATCTTCTTATCCATACCCGTACACCCTATGGCATCCCCTACAACCCCTGGAATATTTAAAGTTAATTATAAAAACCTGGTTTACCCCCTGATTTCAAAAAATTTATCAACACCGGGTTACAACATGTCTTGGGTCACGAACTGTGGTCTTTGGGGTCTAGTTTCAATGCTGCATTTTGACACGAACATTAAACTAGTGGAGAGGATCATTACAACTTATAATATAAATTCGAGCAAGGTAAATCTTGTCATTGTCAACAAAAATATTGTTCTTTATTTCACAGCCATAGATATTGCCAGATTGACAGCATTGCCCCATGTTGGTGTTGAGCCTGTCACTTCCAAATACCAATTAACTGATGATGACAAACTCTACTTGGAGACCAACTTCAAAGTGCAATCAAAATATTTTCAAGGTATAACTATTTTTTTATTTAATTGAATTTAAATTCTTGTCACTGGTGTGTCCAATTACTGATTTTGTTTTTTGCAGTTACGTCCACCAATTTTAGAAGAGGTTTGACCGTACCAACGATTGAAAATAAATTTCTTCGATAATGTTGCAAATTCTTCCTTGTCAGAATCGTTCTGTAAGGAAGGCCGACAGAAATTCCAATGTGGGTCTTAGCGTATTTGGTCCGTTGTATTGCACACTAAAAATTCGACTGGTCCACCTATGTATCACATCGGATCAGATTGGAAATTGAGAACGTGAAAACCCGTGCTTCACCCTTACTGAAAGTTAGCACATGCAATTATATTATTGTTTTTTTTATGAATATTTTTATAGTTTGCAAAACACTCTAGTACCAACATATTGGCACTCAAACCTAGTCAATTTAGCCATGACAGAATAGCAGGTTCAGGTAATTTTTTTATTTTTCCATTGTTTGTCTTTTTGTAATTTTGATATTTTATACCAAACACAGAAAAGGGCATCTTCTTCCTCTTCAAAGCGGGATGTTGCTGTCAGAGGTTATAATCCAAAGGAATAAGGAGACTCTGAAAAACCTACAAAGGAAATAACACCATCGCTAAGGAGAAGATCAACAAGGAAACATAGAAGATCTAGTTCTACTAATAGTCGAAAACCTCCACCTATAGTTGCATGTCCTGTGCCAACAGGCGTAGTTGCACAAAAGGTTTTATCTTTGGGGAGTAAGTTTTAATTACTGCCAAAATAATTTTTTCACAAATTTTTTACTATTTTTAATTCTTTTTTTTTTCAGATGTACAACATGCCCACATTCCATTTGCAGCAGTAGCTATGCAAGATGTTTTTTCTTCTACCGGTAAGTGTTATAACAAATTTTGCAACCAATTTTCATAATTTAATTTTATAACTAGTTTTTATTTTCTACCTTCACAAATTTTATAACTAATTTTTATTTTTATGTTTTAAGCTCCCTTACAACAATTTCATCAACAAAATAAACAAATTTCGCCCCTCCTCCACAACGCCAAACTCAAATGTGACGTTAATGTTTTCCAGTTTTAAAACACATTATTCCATATAGGCCACAGAGAGAAGCAACACAACAATTTTTCAGAGAAAGAAGCATCAAAGACTTTTTTAGGATTTGGCCATATTTCTATTGCTAATTTTACTTTTAAGGATATACCGAAAGCTTCTGGTGCTGGGTTGGATGAAGTTCCACTTGATAAAAAATTCTTTTTGCAAGATAATACACCCACTACTTTTTAACTATCATAATTGCTTCAAGACAAAGGAAATGAAGGTGTGAAATGTTCAAGCAAATCTCCTCCAAGGGAAACAAGAACCCGTCAAGCTCTTCCTCGACAAGAGGATGAAATATTAAACATTTAAAAAAAATATTTGGTTTCTGATAACGTTGAAGCTACGATTAAGGATTTACTACTTCCAGATATAACAAAAATGAAAAAAATGAGAGTATCGGGCCAAGGTGTTGATAAAGGAAATTAATGCCCGATACAATAATTTTTCAAAAAGAGAAAAAAATTATTGTTGAAAATGAACCTGAAAAGATGGAGGCTTTGCTACAACAAGTAAAATCTGGTATTTTGAAGGTGAATATATCATACACAGATGAAATTTTAAAGTTTATGATGAACATATTGGAGAACATAAATGGTGAGGCCCAAGCTTATTACAATGAATGGAAAAGTGATAAGAAAAAGGTTGTTGTTGTTGTAGCTGCAAAGAATATTGTTGAGATTTGACTTAATCACTTTGTGTTCAAAAATTTGTTGTTCTCTTTTTTAAAATGTAATTATCTTTTCATGTTTATTAACTATTTTTCCTTTTTGCAGGTAAAGTATGAAAATCTCAAGAAGCAGGTTCAAAACCTGCATGACTATCTCAAGATGGCAAAGGAGTTCTTAAATGCTTCCATGGCAATGAAAAAAAGAGCACAAGAATTAGTTCAACAAAACAACATTTTACGGAAAATCATTATCTGCAATGGATTGGATCTTGATGTTCTACTAAAGGAGAAGGGTAAAGAAGTTCAAGTACCAAAATATGAATATGTTGGCAAAGAAAAAATCACCCTTCTCGATGGAATACAAAATGTTGAGAAGATCCTTATCAATTCTACAGCAATTGATAGTACTGTTACCCAACTCGAGAAAAAAGTCGTTGGAATGTAAAATGTGGTAATCGTGGAAGTAGTGGATGAGGAAAAAGGAGCTGAACATGGGAAATATGAAGGAGGAGTCATTGCTATGGATATTGTGGAAGCCATTGAGAAAGCAAAAGAAGTGGAGGAAGGGGAAAATATTTTGAAGTGAGAAATTGAATTTTAAAACTTGATATTTTGAAAGACAATTGTAAGACATTTCATATGTTTTCATTTAAAAACAATATACTTGATTTTATTATGTTACTATTACACTATTTACATTTATAATTATGTGTTATTTTCATCTCTTAAGTATTATGGTGTTTCAAATATGCTTGAGTTTACGTAGAATATATGTATGCATAGGTATAGATTTACATGTTATTCAAAGTTATTCATGTTGTCATATAAAAATGAGTATAGTCTTGTGGATTCTGCTATGTTTTTATATTTCAATTTTCAAATGAGTTTACGAAGGATATATCTGTGGATGAGTTTAAATTTTTAGTTTATTCAAAGTCATTCTTGTTGTTGTATAGAAAAGTGTGTTGTCTTTTTATTATGCTATATTTTTTCATATTCAATGTTAGTTTACGATGGAGATATTAATGAAAGGGTTAAATTTAAATTTCCATATATTATGCTATGTTGTTTTATATTTCAATTTTAAAATGAGTTTACAAATGATATATCTATGCATGTATTTAAATTTCAGTTTATTCATATTCATTCTTGTTGTTTTATAAAAGTGAGTATTTTCATTTCTATTATGCTATATTGTTTTTATATTTCAAGTGAGTTTACAAAGGATATATCTATGCATGGGTTTCAATTTTTAGTGCATTCATAGTCATTCTAGTTGTTGTATAAAAATGTGTATGGTCATTTGTATTATGCTATATTGTTTTTTATTTCAAAGTGAGTTTACGAAGAATATATCTATGCATTGGGTTTCAATTTTTAGTGCATTCATAGTCATTATAGTTGTTGTATAAAAATGAATATGGTCATATGTATTATGCTATATTGTTTTTATATTTCAAAGTGAGTTTATGAAGGATATATCTATGCATGGGTTTCAATTTTCAGTGCATTCATAGTTAGTCATTATAGTTGTATAAAAATGAATATGGTAATTTATATTATGCTATATTGTTTTTATATTTCAAAGTGAGTTTACAATGGATATATTTATGAATGGTTTTAAATTTTTATTTTCCATATCTAGAGTAATATACTACATCCATTTTTCATACATATGTAGAGAATTTTTTACTAGTTATGTATGTATACAAGGTTTACTCAATGACAAAGTATAAACCATAAAAAATCACTATATTTTGTCACATTATACAACTTCTGATACTAATGATACATACAAACATACATTTAAAGTCAACATATTCAATTAGTTCAATAACATAGCATCATTACGTATACATATTTTTCAAATTTTCAACTTACTCAAAGTTATAGCTTAAATCATAAATTTTGAAAACATAGACATGTCCATATCATTAAAAAACAAACATGCATAATAATTAAAAATTGAATGATTATATGATTTTTTCAAATCACTAAAATTTTACAACAAATCAAATACAAAAAATCCTTGATAATATGAATTTTTTCAAATTATTGACATTTATAAATAACATCAAATATGAAAAATCACTGATAATATGAATTTATTCAAATCACTAAAATTTTACATAATGATTTCAAATCCAAAAAATCTTATATTATATGAATTTGTCATATAATCATTGCAATTTTTAAATTTCTGGAAGCTGATACAAAGCTTTATCGACTTCTTAAAAAGAATCGAAAATCATTTGTGAATTCTGCATTTCCATAATCTCATCATCACTCCTAGCTGAATCATTTTTTTCATTATCAATAGTATTAGAGAGACCTCTTATTTCTGCTAGGGACTTCCAATATGTCATCGCTCTGTCATAGGGAAAGTTACCCACCTTGTACAATGACACATACATTCTCAAACAATTTTCTAAATTTCTATCCAACCTGTTACAAACTTTTGATTTAACAAAAGTTAATGCACTAAAAATCCTTTCATCTTCAAGGGATCCCAAAATCATTATCTGACATAATTCATATAAAATAAAGTATTCACTCATAGTATCTTGCAAGACACTACTTCGATATAATTTTTATCAGAAACGCGTGATTGAACCAGTCTCATGTGGATTTTTGAATTGTGCAATTTGATTATCCATTGTTATTCTAAAATTGGTTGATTGATGTCTCAAAAGATCTTTGTTTAGAATACCATTTATTTCAATGCCATTTATTTCCATACTTTTAGAGAAATGTGTCATAAGATTACCTATATATTTTATAAACAAATCACTTCTACTACTATGGTCACCACAAGGATTCCAAAAATTAGGATTAATAACAATGGCCTCAAGTGTCTCATCTCTCTTAAAATGATCTCTTATTTCACTTGTTAATGCATTTGCAATTCTTTTCAATTTATTCTTAATGCTATCCAAAACCTCATCGAATCTAGCATGTGTAATGGGAACTTGTTCAACATCATCTATCAGTGTATTTAATCGCTTTTCAAAATGATATACAGGAATAAACTTTCCATGGATAGCAATACAAAGATGATCATTGATGTTGAACTTTAAAAAGTTGTTCAGTTCATTGACATTAATTAACGTATTCCAACTATCAAACTTGGGATCCTCAAAATGTTTTTTAGATAAATAAATCCTATCAATAATCATACATATTTTTTTTCTCATCCTCATGAAATTGAAAATATAAATGTGCAATTTTAATCATAGTATTCATTTCTTGTAACATTGGTAGAATACCACATAATGTGAGAAGAGTTTCCAAGTCAGTCAAACAAAAAAGCAAATATTTTGCCTTGTCAACATCCCTACGATGTGCATACATAAACCCAACCAAGGATTGATATTTTGAAAATACCCTTTTTGTAGGAAGAAACAGTGAAATCCATCTGGTTTCCACATCTTTTAACATTTTTTTGCCTTCGGTTACACCTAGAGAAAACTTTTGAAACTCTACAAATCTTTGTGGACTGCATGAAAAGTATGAGTGTATTTCACGGATTCCACTCTGGCTACATTATCAAAATTGCTCACAATTTTGTATACAAGATTCATTCGATGAGCCATGAAATGAATAGGAATCACATATGGGGCAATGGAAGTCTAAATCCTAACACAAAGACCATTCCTTTGTCCTTGCATTGTAGCCACACCATCAGCTCCAACATAAATTAATTTTGTGGTAATTTCCTTTTCATCCATTTTGGAAGTATCCTTTAAACTGGTTACAACAACATTATAAATGTTTTTCGCATTACAATTTTCAATCATCTTATGTAGTGCTAGTAAATGTGGTTGTCTTAAAGGATATTTGAATGTGTAAACATGTATGCAAATCCAAGATGTGTTGTCAACAACTATTACCTCATCAATGGAAAGTGAAATAAATTTGACTTGTTTCACATTCTCTCTTAGGTATTCCTTCTCAAACAGTGCTAGAAATTTTACCATTTCCCAACCACTTCGATCTGACCAATGTGAACTGGTAAGGTTTTTTACATTGGCTAGTTGAAGTATTTTCTTAAAATCAGCAAAATCAGACATGGGTCGACCCTTTTTTAGAATACTGTATACAATAGCAAACTGTAATTTCTTTGAGGCTAATACAGTCTTATTAATTTTTTGAAATTGTGCCTCAATTTTTCCACCCTTCTCAATGAGAGTTTGTTTTTGTTTCATTGCTTTTTCATATTCAAGTGCATATCTCACACACACACATTCTATTGCATCCTTCCACCTATGAAATCTGTTAATTGTTCTATCACTTTCTATTTCTTTGATGTAAACTTTCCCATAGTGTTTTTCTATTGTGTCTTTCTTATTTTGCAATAATTGATCCTTTCCCAGCTTCCATGTACAAATAATGCATTTACATACATTCAGTTTCTCATATCGTTCAATAAAGGAGTATACTCGTGCTCATTCATTTTTTAAATCCCTTCCAATAGTCCATTCACTTATCTTTTGACATTTAAATTTTTTACTACAAGATTCCCTAGAGGTTTAAATTTTAATTGGACTATCATTTTATTTTTCGGTTGATGTGTCTGAATTTAAAATATCCTAAAGTGGTTATTGAATGTCGTTATTAGGAAAATTATTGTGTGGTCCCATCTCATCTGTTGGAATATCTTTGAGTGAATGTACATCAGGGTCGAAAATGTTTACTGCATTCAATGATTGGTGTTCTCTATCATTTTTTGATGTAAAAAAGGTTCTATTTTAAAGAATTAACATAATAAAGTTTTACAAAGCATTTAAAAAGAGGTATATAAGCATAAAACCATTTATCTATTAATAGAGAAAGGTTTTAAATTTAAGAACATAAATATTAAAAATTTGATGGTAAAATATGTTTGTACCTGCAAGTTGTGTAGAATTTGTAGAGATTAATGCCTCCTTGTATTTTGATATTTGTGTAAAATATTTTAAAGTTATATTTTTACAAGAATATTGGCCTCCCTTCTTTCCATCTTCAATAGGTGACATTGTATCTGTAAAGACAAACCTTCATATGTTATGAATGTATATGAAATTGAAGGAAAATAGCAGACATCCCTCAAGACAAACCTATGTTGCCCTATAGAATGACATTTGAAAGACAAGAAGTAGTCTGAAAAGAAAATATTCATAACACACAACATGACAGGAATGCTTATCGACCACAGTTGCAGATAGTGCTTCTACACTACGTATGAAACATACTCTAAGAGATAAGAAGTAGTATCTGATAAGAAAAATACTCCTAACATACAACCAGACGACATTGATAGTTATCTACCATAGTTGCGTATAGTTAACCTACGGTGCCTATGAAACTATAGAAAAAGAGACTTGGACAAAAGAACAATGGAATAAGAATACTCTATCAATTTTTAGTCATGACTCCTCTACAATCGATAGGATTTTTTCAACAGACACTTCCCTACAATCGATCAACGTATACCGATCGACAGTCCTTGCAAGCAATAAATAAATCCCGATCACATGTATCTGTAATTGATAGATAAATGTCAATCGACACATCTCTACAACCAACAAGCTAATGTCGATTGACACCTCTACAATTGATAGATAAATATAAATCTATTTTCCCTGCAACCAATAGGCTTATGCTGACATACAACTCTGCAACCTATTTATGAATACCGATTGATAGCACTGAACCGACCGAATAATGTTGATCAACACGATCATGCAATTGATAAAATAATGCCAATCGGTACCTCTATAACCGATTGAAAAATATCGATCGATAGTCCCTGCAATTAATAGGTAAACATTTATCGATAGTCCCTGCAATCGATAGATGAATACCAATCGACACCTCTACAACTGATCGACTAATATCGATCGACATAGTCATGTAATTGACTAACTAATGTCGATCGACACCTCTCCAACTGATAGATAAATTTCGATCGACAATTATTGCAACTGATAGGATGATGTTGATCTACACCTCTACAATTAACATACACACCTCTACAACCAATCGACTTATACTGACAGACACAACTCTATAACCGATTAGCTTATGCTGACAGACACGACTTTGCAACCGATCGACTTATGCCAATAGATATGGCTTTGCAACTGATCGACTTAATCTGACAAACACTTTTCTACAACCAATCAGCTTATGCTGATAAACATGGCTCTACAACCGATCGACTTATACTGATCGTCTTGCATCGATTGACACTCCTATGCAATCGATTGACTTATTTTGACAGACACTCCTCTGCAACCTTCTCAAGTTTTTTGTTGTTTCAAAGCTATTTTTGAGTTAGAGTATTTTCGATGTATATTTATCGGTACCCACTACAGTATATATATGGGTAGTATATGAGGCGATTTGGGTGAGAAAATAAAATCATTTATAATTTGAAGGTGATTTGTATTGGAAATATAAAATCATTTATAATTTGAAGGCGAATTGAGCAAGAAAATAAAAATCATATGTAATTTGAGGTCGACGTATTAAAATAAAATTAGGTTCATGATTATCAACAACGGGAAAATTTACCCCAAAAAAACTTCTACCCTGTAAATTTCGAGAGAATAGGCCCCAATGAAAGGATCTAAAATTAGCCTTTTCAAAATTTTAAAAATCCTAAATAGAGCCAATTTACAATATTTTGCGCTTATGCATAACCCTAGAGGAAATAGACACTCCAAAACTGATGATAAAGAACTACATTGCTCCATCACCAAAGTATATGGTAAACCACACACTATACCTACTACTACCTATAGCGATATATAATCACTTACTATGAATTCCTTTATATAGGAATATGGATACCTTAGCCAACACTCGACCTAGTTGTACAAGGGGATACCTTGCACATTTACAACTTGCACATTGACACTTGTGAATTTATTACATTACTTGAAGTAACTAGCTAACTACCCCCTAAGGTAATATTCTACTCTAGCTATGTACCAAAGGTGGTACATTTATATAACCCAAATGATGTAATATACTCTAACATCTTGCAATGTAAAAAAAATATTTAGTTATAAAACAGTTATAGATAGCTATACAAAATGTTCTAGAAATTTGGATGAGTGGCCCAAATATTATTTTGTATATTTTGAATTTGACCCATTGATTTGTAATGGATTTCTATGAGTGGCTACATTATTGAATCTTTTATGGGGACAAACTAGCATACACAATGTTGGTTGTAGGTCTAAAAGAGACCTATAACTAATAAATGCTCATGGTTAGGCTTTATGTATGTTGTATAACACTTTTACAATGAAACTGTAGTCTTGAGCATTTTCAGATTCGAGCATATTTTCTTTTCTTTTCTTTATTCTTCTTTTTAGGCATGATCACGAGTTAAACTCTTTAATGATGATGTTATTCTCTTTATTGGTGCGACTTTGGGCATCACGGTCCTAAACAACATTTTGCTTGTTTGGCTAGCACAATCCCAGGTAATTTTGTTTTTTGGTGATATTATTACCTCAGGTGACCCATCTTCGTAACTATCATGATATCAAGGTTCACTTTTATATATTTCTTGATATAATGTGCTTCACTCCCTTTTCTAACATTGTTGTCAACTAAAGCGTAGTTTTGGCCTTTTTAAATTTTGTCGTCACTTCGTTCATTCTCATGATATTGAAGCTTCTAGCTAACATAGAACTTATTGTGTTGTGGTCCTAGGACATTCCTAGTCCCGTGAATGATTTGTACAATTAGTATCTAACATATTTTCTTGAAAGGGATATCTTTTGCAGTGTGGTCAAAATTAGACTTGTATGTTTAGCACCTCCTAGGGATATTTGCTAAAAAAATTACAAACTCAAAAGGTATGTTTTCCATTGGGTATGGAATCAAGGTGGAGAATAAAATGCTAGTATGAATTGGATTTATGGAATGAAGTGAAATAAGATGAAGTTTTCAAAATTAAATGTAGTGAAAAGGTGGTGTGGTTTATATGATTTAATAAGGAAGGTGGATCGATGTTTTGAATGAAGATAAGGAATAACAGGGACATAAATGTGGATTGATATGAATGTGAATGTGAATGAATATATTTGTTGCTTTATCAAAAATTTTGAACAATTTCTTATTGATAAGATGCCCATTTATCCCTCTTCATTCTTTTTGGACTACTCGTTCATCAATTGTTGCTTTGCTTTATATTTTTGTTTGCTCGCCAAGTATCAATTATTCATTTGGAGACCTTAATCTTGTATCTTCTGAAGGTATTTTTGTCTCAGTATTTTCACTTCCTCGATCATCTCCTCCATAGAATATTTGAAGACCATTTTTACAATAATTTTCGTGGTGCCTTCTATCTTCATGCCACAATCAAGTTGAGAGTGGATTTTCGAGTTATACTACTTGGACAACCTTGGTGTTCTACCAACTAATTCACACCTACACACATGCAAACAAGATTAGATTAGTAACATTTGAAGGGCCTCCCTTACATGAGGCCCTTGCCAAAGAAAACATGATAAAGCATTACAAAATGAATAATATGATTACAAAACATCAATGAAAGCTTACAATATTGAAAAATGTGATGTTTTATACCTTCATTTACCTATCTGATGACTGGATACTCTGTTTGGTGCTTCTCTATGTAATCATTAGTGATGGTTGGCTCTATGTAACCATCAGTGACAATTGGCTCTCTGTAACTGTCAATGATGGTTGGCTCTGTGTAACCATCAATGATAGTTGGCTCTCTATTCTTCATCTAAGGAGTCTTGATCTTGTTGTTTTGATCTTGTATTCTCTTCCTAATATGTATTTTTATAGGAAGGGTATTCATATCATCTGGATATTTATTGAAGCTTCGATTATAGTTGAGCCAATCTATTTAATAGCTCTATTACTTGAGTTTATCCTATGGGTTCCTATAGTTGATCTATTTTAGACTCATCATTAGTAATTGCTTCTATTTGGGCCTGAACTTCTTTGGATAGGATTTGTACATCTTGGTCATAGAAGCCGAGGAATCCAAGTGATAGGATATCCCACATGGGTTCCATGATCTTTTCGGCTTTATTTTAAATTCTCTCGATTATTTGTATCCCTTATTGCATTAATCTATATTTATCAATCATAGCTTGGGAAACACTTCTTATTGCACTCCATTGTAGGCTAATAATAGCTTTGGTTGTTGGTTCAAAACTCCTTTCAAATATTTCCATTTTGTTTGTAGCTTGTAGGAAAAAATTGCCTAATCCAAATTGTTCAAATGTTGCTCTGGTTTCTTTGATGGTTTATCTACAAAAATTGAGGTAATCTACAGCTACGTAGCCTCAAGAGCATACTTAAGGATCTTATTCCAGCTATTCCTTATTATCTATTTGATGGTTTAATTGGAGAAATATGAAGCCTTGGATTTTTGTTTTTCTTCTTGCAATTATTGTTGTACTGTTTGGACATGTTTTGATAAAACTTTATTTTATTCTTTCCATTTTTGAGCTTGCTCTACTGCTTCAAAGAACTTTTTTACCATTTATGTGCCTCTTTATGGAGAGCTTTCTTTACATTCTAATATTATTTTGTTATCTCATCTAGATATTTGCACTTTTTCTCCAAATATTGGCACTTATCTCTTAATATGTCTCCTTGTCGATAGATGGTGCTCACATGAGTTTGAGAACTTAACAAGGAATCCTCTAGTGTAAGTTGATTAATATTTATCATTTGAGTCTCTATATGATAGTCATCAAGGATCATTTCAAATTTTGGTTTCTTTACTTTTGGCATGGCACGACCCTCATTTGTTGATATGTGATGGGGTTGATGGCGATCATCTTCTTGGGTATGACAAAATATTTAGCTTGCTTAGATGTCTTTTCTTTCCAGCAATTTTGAGCGTTGTGGTCCATATTTGTGATTGTGTTGATGTTAGTGGTAGTTGGATGATATGATGGATGCATTATAGTGATAAATGGTTGGATGAGTGGAAAGGGAGATGGATATTCTTCATGAATGGGTTGATGGGTGATAAATAGTGAATTTTGAGCTAATGTGGTGGGAGTGGTGATGGGAATTGTTTTTGTGGTAGTGCCTTGAGATAATGTAGAAGAGGAGGGAATTATATTAGGAATGAGAGGAGGAGAGGAAGGGTTAGAAATATTCATACCTATCCCTGGTTTTTAAGGTTACTCCATTGATGGTTTTATTGTCACTTCTTAATTTATTAGTGGTTGTTCCTGGACCTTATATTTCTTAATATATTTCTCTTATATATCTTAGGATGAATTAGCTTTTCTTTTATCTATTTTTTTCTAAGGTGAAGGAGGGATGTCTTCGGTCCTAGACAACTGTAACATTTTTGGAGGAATGTTACTTTCTTCGATTTTAGGACTATGAACTGGCTAGTTGGATATTTGTGCACTTTCAGCTAGTGTTATTTTTTCTATAGTCTGTTGAGGGCTTGCTTGACTTGTCACAAATTTTAGTAGTATTTTGGTAGGGATTTCTAAATAAAATTGCTTACTCATTTTGCATTTTGCCTCTTGAGTTAGGAATTTTGGAAAAGGTGCACCTAGAGCCAACTCTTTGGGTATCTGTTCTACTTGGATGATCTCTTGAGGACCTGTAGATGTTTTCCCTCAGCATTTCCATTTTATAGCCCATTTTGTTGAGTATTTGAGAGCCCATAGGATAAAACTGTTGTTAAAATTTTGATGGTGCGAAGACCTTGCGTTGTGATTCCAAATGACGGACCTATTTGGCTGCTTTAGGTTGTTTTGCAATATCATTTATAGTTGGTTCTTCTTATCTTATTTTTTCTACTTCAGGTAATTTCTCCTTTTGAGTATCTTATTCTATATCTATTGTTTCATTCATTTTTTGAGCCTTATTTTTATCCTCTAAATATTTCCTTGGAACAATTAGGGTTGTGTCATATTTTTGTTTGTTCCATGTGTCTACATTTTTATCATACCTCTGTGAAAATTCTCTATCCATTTTGATGTCAAATTTGGACTTAGTAGCCTTATTCTCTACATGGAATATCCACCATTCTATTACTTTGGGTGCATGTCATTTTGTCCTTTTTACCTAGTAGACCAGTTTTTTATCGAAAAAGGAGTGCTCTAGATTTATTTTAGGATCATAGTCTTCTTCTTCTTCATATCAATCTCTCCATGGTGGTAAATCAGGAAGTTGGCCAAAATTCCATTTTAACTCATTATTTTTATGATTATTTCCTAGTATTTCGATTTCTAGTCTACTTGTCTTTTTGAAAGCAAGAGGTTTACTTAAATTGATAAGTATCAATTTCTCACTAAATTTATCTATAGGATAATATATCCATCTTTATGGTACAACTCATAGTCCCAACTATTGCAATCTATAACTTAATTCCTCTATTTGGCCTTTAATATTTACAATGATTAGGTCATATGTAAGCAGGTACTTACAGGTGCTCTTTTTGTTAATTCCATAGCCATATGTCATATTGATGAAATCAATCTATCTACAATATTCCATTGCAAAAATTCTTTTGGTGACATAATAGGACAACAAAAAACGTTTCCTAGTGAAACCATATAACCTGATAATGGTTCCTAGTGAAAAATCAATCTCCTTCTTCAACATGATAGAATTTTAATAGGTTGGAAATACGAGGGAGATCACCCAAAATCATTTTTAAGGTTAGCCCTAAAAATTCCCTATTGAAGTGGTAATATGATTATTATTTTTCTAGTAAATTTTTTCATTCAACGACAGATAAGTTATTTCTCTTATCATAAACCTTATTATGGGATACCCATGGCATAGAGTCTATTGTGTGGTACAATAATAACCATGCAAGATGTGATGTTTTAATGAAAATTTCCTAGTGGTGATGACTGGAACTGTGTTAGCTACTCATGTATCTTTCCACACAAAAAATTCTACCTAATCAAAGAATATAAGGTTCTCCATGAAATCAAGGTTTGAGTTATTATATATCAGGGATTGGATATGGTATAATCCATGGCTATTTGGTAATCATGTATCTCTCTGTCAGAAGGTGGACCAAATATGACGACTAACATTGAATAGATTTTTGGGTTTTTGAAATAAAAAAAATTTAGGGGGTTTTTTGAAAGTTTATCTTCAGAAAAAGGTTTATGAAGTTGAGAATGGAGCCACTTCCTAAAAGGTTTACTTTTTTTAGGATCCTTCCCAAATTCATAATGCTTACTCTAAATGTGAGTGCTAAAAGGTTTAATTTTAGATCTAGGTTTTTCACCCGCAAAAAGGCTTCCCTTATACAATCTAGAGTAATATGAAAAATGACTTTCCCTTTAGCATCTTGGACTATTTTTAGCTGAATATTGTAATATTTGGCAAATGCAAGAACTAATTATGGACAAGGGCGTATAGATTTATTGATGTATTAGGATAATAAAGAATGACAAAAAAAGGTACTGAGAGTATCAAGGGACACACCTTTGGCCACTCATTGCTCAACATCCTTGCGTAATTGCTCTAGGATTTTAAAATTCAGCTTGATATACATAATGCGAGCTTGTTAATATTGAAGAGTCTTCTACATCTTGTTGTTAGTTGTTTTGGTGCTTCTTGCCATAGCCTTAGAACTTGAAATATTTTGTGTTTGTTTACTTAGTATTCTCCTTTATGTACTTTGTGTATAATTTTGCCCTCCACTACAATTTTCTATGGTGCATGCAAAACTTCACTTTAGCTAGTTGGATTTAATTGCAGTAGTTATACTTCTTAGGACGTGAGTTTTTTGTTGCTTTAAAATCTTGCATGAATCTTCCTGTGTCAGTTAGTTTCTTTGTAATTGCAACTTTTGGCCAATGATTAGCTAGATTAAAAACCCTCTCCTATGCTTAGCCAATCAATTAGTTTGAACTCAAAGGTTTTTTTTTTTTGGAGAAAAAATCAAATATATGATACATAGGGGTTGATGACATTTCACATGAAGTGCTTCAAGTGATATCCATTTATCAATATCAGTAGGATACGACCTCCATCTATCAGTTCATATGCATTAAATTCCTTTTTGGAGGTAATCTAATAGGGTACTAACTAGAACGAATCAAATTTATCATGATTACAAAGTTTTGACTTGTCCTCTTCCTATTTGAGAATAAGGTTACCTATTTTGAAATCTTGAGATGTATTTTTATCAAGCTATTTTTTGGTGACAGTTGAGTGGCTTTGGAAATTGGATTAGGCCTTTTCCCTTTGTTCTTCCAATAATGTCAATTGAGCCAATCTAGTCTTTGTTGCTTCAATATCAAGGAGTCCTATTTGACTTAACATTTTCATAGCTAGCAATTCAATATGGAGTGGCATAAATGCTTCTATCCCATAAACCAATGAATAAGGAGAGGTTTTTAATGATTTCTCGATTGTCATCCTATCTGTCCAGAGTACCTGGCTTATCAATGTATGTCAGCTTATTTTATTTTCTCTAATATTTCTTCTAATAATTCTCAAAATATTCTTGTTGGTAGACTCAACTAATCCATTCCCTCATAGATAATAGTTAGAGGGAGTCTTGAGATATATGCCATATTGGATAGAGAATTTGATAAATCTAGCTCTAATGAAAGGAGTCCCATTATCACTTACTATTGTATTTGGAATACCAAACCTTGTTATCAATTTCTCAATAAATTCTATTATTGTATCTTGGTTAGCGATCTTTGTAGTGGTTACCTTAGTCCATCTGGTAAAATAGTCAATTATCGTGAGGATGTATTTTATGACCTATAGGTGAGTGTGGATTAATGATTCCAATGAAATGGTTCTTTGGATATGATTGGGTGCAAAGGTAATGGAGCATTTCTATTTATTCCAATATATCTTTGGTATTTCTCATAAGACCTAGTTTTTTAAAATGAATCTACAAAAATTATCGACCAATAATAACCTGCCATAAGGATTTTAGTAGTAGTGTTTTGTCCTAAATAATGCCTACTAGATAGGTCTGAATGAAATTCTATTAACACTTTCTTTTTTTCTTCTATTTTAATGCATCTCAGAAGTATTCCATCAAAATTCTTTTGGTATAGACCTTCCAGTAGTATAACATATATCAAATATTAAAGCATATATCTCCTCCTTTGTGATGCATTTAATTATCCTAGAAATTTCTCTATTTGGAAGTATTTAATTAACTCGTCCACCCAATCAAGTATTTATACATGTTGCCCTATCTTGGGAAATTTTTTTGTCTTCGTTAATACACATATTATGACTCTATTCTAGCGAAGCTACTAACTGTTGACACGGTACCCTAATTTTTACCAATTTAGTAGGATGAATTTCTACATCATATTCTTGGATTTTGGTCACCCAACCAACTCTCTTATCTCCCATTTCTCCCTAGATAATGAAAATTTTGACATCTGGTTGAACCATATAAACTACGATTTTGTTTTGGGATAGATAGTGCCTAAAATTATTCAAATACATCATGATTGCATATACTTGCTTTTTTATGAAGTTGAAGTTTCTTTGGTAATCATGAAAAGTCTACCTCAAGAAGAATATTGGATGTTCTTATTTTTTAGCATCTTTCTGAGTAAGTATTGCAACATAACTATCCTTGGACCCACAAGCATATAAGATAAAATATCTTCTAAAGTCAAGATTTATAAACACTGGATCTTTTGTAATGGCTTCTTTAATCTATTCAAATGTTGTTTTTCTTTCAGGATCCATTCAAATACGATATCATTTTTAGAAGTTTGTTCATCGACTTCACAATCTGTGTAAAGTTTAAAATAAACTTTTGTTCAAAGTTAATTTACCCAAAAATGATTGTAAGTTTTTTTGTTCAAAGGGAGAGGAAGAGACAAAATAGATTGAACTCTATCTAGATCAATAACCATACCTTGTTTGGAAACTACATGGTCTATGAGTTTTCCTTCATGGACAACGAATATGGACTTTTTTGGATTTAATAATATTCTGAATTCTATACATTTCTCAAAGACTTTTTGAAGGTGATCAAAATATTATTTCTTTTCATGCAAGAAAATCATCATGTCATCTAGATATAATAGGTTTATTTTGTTAACTAGATCTCCAAAATAAAAATCCATGGAGCATTGAAATGTTTCCTCAGCATTGGATAATCCAAATTGCATTTTTTGGTAAGCAAATGTACCCCATTTAGTGGTGAAAGATTTCTTGTTCTAATATTCATCTTTCACCCATATCTGATTGTATCCTAAGAAGCCATCTAAAAGTGAAAAACTTTCTATCCTAACCATTGTTTGTAGTATTTAATCAATTTGTGGCAATGGATAATTGTCCTTAAATAAATATTTATTTAGATTTGTAAACTCTATGCAAAGATGAATGTCTTTGTTCTTCTTTCTCATAGGCACTAGGTTTGTGACCCAAGTTGAGTGTTTAATTGGGTAGATGATCTTGGCAATTAGAAGCTTAAGTAGTTCATGTATCATGACTACTTCTATCTTTGGATTGATTGGCATTTGTTTTTGTCTGAATGGATTTGAATAAGGAGATAGCTCAATTGTATGTTCAATTACGTATTTATTATAGACCTAAATATCATTGTATCCCCATGCTATAATATCTTAGTATTGTATATAGAGCTATCTGATATGATCAACCTCTTAATTAGTATAATGTACTTTGATTTTTAGAATCTTTTCCTGATTCGATCTCAATTTCTCTATACGTTTGTTCTTCTATATTCATTCTATGACTTGTATTTATATCATTGTTATCAAACAAGCTCTCTAAAGTATCAACCCTTTAGAAATATGATTGTTTTTTAGTTGAATTATATCTTCTTGATCTACTTGTTGAGATATTTGTTCTTATTGGGTTGTGCAAATTAACTCTTTAATCAAGAAATCTACAATCTGTTGGTCATTCTTGAATATTTTCTAGAATACCTCTTTGTTTGGGATGGATGGTCTGAAAACTAACTTAAATTTGTTCTTATTTGAACCAAATTTTGAAGTAGGTGCATAGTTATGAGTACATCAACTAACTTATTTTGTTCCCGAGGGATAGCTTTTATATTTAAAGCTTCAAAGCTCTCCATTAAGTCCCATACTCTATTATGATATGCTTTCAAGTAGTGGTGTCTACTATTGC
The DNA here is from genome assembly GCA_028583015.1 of Wollemia nobilis. NCBI lineage: Eukaryota > Viridiplantae > Streptophyta > Pinopsida > Araucariales > Araucariaceae > Wollemia > Wollemia nobilis. The sequence goes on from JAQPPZ010001127.1 coordinate 1,075,434, forward strand.
ATTTCTCTATGACTTGATTAACAATCAACTTTGAATCACCATAGATTGTGAGCAACTTAATTCTCATATTTTTTGCTTGCTTCAAACCAAGACATAATGCTTCATATTTGGTGGTATTATTGGTGAAACTCCATCTTAGTATGTGTGAAAATATATTTGTACCTTCAAAAGGGTAAACCAATGCAACTCCAGCTCCAATACCATTTTTGCATCTGGATCCATCAAAATAAAGTTTTCAAAGTTTTGTTTTTCGTAGTTCTTGGTTCGAAACCAACTGTAATATTTTTATGTTCTGAGTTTACAACACGATAAGTGCCAATACCGATTTCAATCAAAGCATTATAATTCTTGAAAGAGAATTGATCTTCTATTTTGAGCTCATCCAGAGTATCTTCAAGCATATTTATTTCTTCAAAGATAGTGTTGATATATTCATCTTCCTCTATATTTTTGATGTGATAGGTTTTAGGCTTCTATGAAAGAATCTTAATCTTATTTCCTTTATAAGGAATCATCATGTGAGAGTAGTCCAAGTACATGTAACCTCCTAATTTTGTTGTGAACTCTCATGATAAGCAAAATGCCAAAATAAGGCTCTAAATCAACCACTACTATTTCTTGTATCATAGTTATATTTGGTGCTCTGTGAAGCGTCATGGGTATATCTTTGATTACTCCAACTATTTTCATAGGAGTTCCATATAATTGAAGTACAATAGAACAAGATCGAGTATATTCCATACCCATAAATTCACATACTACTTTTGGCATCACAGTAGTAGTAGCTCTAGAGTCAATCATACAATTGTGAACTACCCAACCTTCCATTCTTAAAGATATATAGAAAGGAGGTGGTCTATTTTTCATAGTTCATGGACTCATTGTTTTTTGAGTAAGAATATATTCAGAAACTGGTTGGTCTCCTAGGCTAACCTTTCTCAATGAAGCTCTCAGGAGATCTATCTATCCAGGAATCATCAATGCATCATATAAGCTTGCTTTAGAATGAGTCTTTTTTAGCTCTTCTACTATATTGAAACTGGATGCTTCTATCATCTTTTTCTCATTCTTATTTTTAGGCTCATCAAATTTCCTTTTGTATTCCTGTGTAGCTTCAATTATCTATCTCTTAGTGACTAAGGGGAATATGAGTTTATCACATGCTTCCTCTTTTGTATCAAGAAACACTTCTTTGGCCTTTTTTGTTTATTTTGAGCTAGAGGGCCCCATTTGTGGTTGTGGCACTGGTATAGAGGTTTTGAGTTCCTTTTGAACTGGAATCTTCCCAATCTTGGGCAAATTCTTCCCTTTTTGGCTTTTGTGATTGAGACAACATTTTAAAAGGTTCTAATTTCTGTGGGTTTACCTTAATTTATTTCTTACCAGCACTGGTTAGCACAGAAATGGATTCTTCTTCTAAAGGATCTTGTGTAAGCATAATTTGTTCTAAATCCCATAACATATTAACTTGAAATTTCTGTAATCTTTCTACCTTTTCAATGGCTAGTTGAGCATGATGTTGGTACATAATGCATGTGTCTGCACTATGATGATCACTACAAACTAAGCACCAAGGGTGGTTTTTAGGTTCTACAATCATTGCTTCTTCTTCTTGATAGCTATTATTGGTTTTTTTGGCCATGTTACTACTTGAAGCTTTTTTATCTCTGGCTACATATGAAAATATTCTAAATTGAGATCTCTTTGCTTCTCTTTTTTCAATTATTGTTACTTTGTTGTTCAAATTCTTCAATGTAGATAGAACCTCTAACATTATTTATGATTATTTTGGCTTTGACGTTGGTAGTTTAGGTAAAGTAGGCATAGATGGTGACTCTCTAGGAACATGAATGGGAGAAATTGTGGGAAGCGATGAGAATGCAGGTTTTTCAATTTTTTGATAAGACTAGGATATTTCTAGGAAATAGGGAATTACTACTCTTGGTGGTAACCTCCCTACATAAATCAAAGCCTTTTCAACTATGATAGTGACCTGGTAGACTTGAGAAAAATCATCTATTTTTTAATATTGAGTTTGTAACCCTAAATTAGGGCCTAAAGCTCTAATATAATAAATGTATGCTAATGGACTTGGTGGTTTGATATTTTGAGGTATGCATTTCCAAGTTTTATTGAACCTAAGGTTAAAATCAGTAATTAATTCTTGAGGATATCTCTAGATAATGGTGAACTAAGTCAATAAAGAAAAAGGATTAGCTAGCTCATTAAATTCTTCCACAAATGGTCCAGCTAGGTCAACCCATGTATGGATACTATTGTCTCCTAGGGTACGATACCAGTTGAGTATTTTTCCTCGAAAGGACATAGTGAACAACCTGACCATGACATCTTCATCTCTGATATTATGAATTGCAACTAAGGACACTAAATCTTGACAATGTTCATATGTAGTTTTACCAGTGCCATCATAGGTAGGAAGAGCTTTAAGGGCATCCTAAGGAATATCATTTGTTTGAGCTAGGCCTAAAGGTCCAGTGGTGTTCCAATTAGGAAAATTTGGGATGATTTGATTTACATTTTGAGCCATGGCTCCAAGATTTGCTACTGATGATAATGCAAGGGAATTATGAGGGGAAGAATTTACACTTTGGTGACAAGATATCGACGTTGAAATTTCAACAAGTCTTAGCTTATGAAGTGGTAATTCAACAAATGATAATGGAATTTCTAATATCTTGTCTGTAGACCTTATAATCATATAAGATTTGAGACAAATATCTAGCTATTATGTGAGTTATATAGAAATTGAATCGGTAATTTAACTTCACAAAGATTCTGGGAGTATTATTTTTAATCGGAGTCGCTAGATGAACATACAATCTCTGCTAATGAGGTCAAGACTATTCACCTAATCTTGAACTCTCTAGGAAGTGAGAGAAAAAATATTTAAATTCATCCCACCAGGCATGCCAAAAACTTACTATACTGTTGGACTAAAATCTACCATTATTAAGAAAAGATATTGTGCCCATCGATTTTAGCCAAAGTATAGTAATTGGATGAAACAAGGTTACCCTATGCTTCAACCTCTAGAGAAGGTCGACTCCTTTAAAGAAGGGGTTTAGGAAAAGGGATAAGAGAAGTTAGGGTTAAGAAAAGGAAAGGGTAGAAAATGGATGGGATATAGTGTAACAACATTAGATCTTACAAAGCAAGACACTAATATAATCACTTACATGATACTTAATAGATCATCCATGAATCATATTTATTGGTTCATTTAAGCATAATGTATTTATTTTAATCATTCCAAGGATCCAAGCAATTAGCTAATCCAATAGGTGATCACTGATCACTTTAATAGAATACACTAAGTATTGGATGTAATAGAAATGACTTAAAATAATACATGAAATCTAATCATTCCAAGGATTGTAAATGTTAGCAATCTAATAGGTAATTCATATTTTTGAACTACTTTAATAGAATAGACCAACTCCATAATGTAACAAAAATGACTTAGAAAAGTATATTCATAAAAAATATGTAAATGCAAGAAAATGGAGACCAAACAACTACCACTTCATTGATCAACAAGTGAATTACAAAGTAATACTAGGCAAGGACTATAGAGCCGACCCTTTGAATGAGGTCTGAACTCATATTTATAGATTACAATTTCAAATTTTCTTGGTGAAGGGAAGTTGAATGGTCGTTTGAATGATAGTCTAGTGGGAGAACTAAAAATGATGATGTGGAAATCATTTGTTTCATCTTGAGCGTTGATCCGCAACTATTTTTTATTAGTGGTTGTATTATTGAAGCTGCTCATTGCATTATTGGAGTTACCCATTTTTTAGTTGGAGGTGAGATAGATTTTTAGTTGAAGAGCACCATGACAATTGTAGGTCTAAAAGTGACCTATAATTGAAAAATACTCATGGTTGAGATTTTTGCATGTTTTATGGCTCTTTTGCAGTGAAATCGTGGTCTTGAGACTTTTTGGGTTTAATGGTATTTTCTTTTCTTTTGTCTTCTTTATAGGTGTGGTCATAGAATAAACTCTTTATTAATAACATCATTCTATTTATTGGTGCGACTTTGGGCATAGCAACCCTAAACATTTTTTTATTTGTTCAGCTAGCGCGATCCTAGGTAATTTTATTTTTTGCTAACATTATTACCTCAGGAAACCTTAATTTGAAACTATCGCGACATTGGGACACACTTTTAGATGTTTCTCAATCTCGTGTGCTTCACTCCTTTTTTTGATGTCATCATCGACTAAAGCGCAACTTTAGGTCTTTTTGACTTTTATCATTGCTTTGTTTGTTCCCATGATGTTGAACTTCTAGCTGACATGGCACTTATTGTGTTGTGGTCCCGGGACATTCCCGATCTCGTGATAAATTTATACACTTAGTATATAACATATTTTTTTGAAGTGAATATCTTTTGCAATATCATCGAAATTAGACCCACAATAACAAAATACAAAATACATAGAAATCAAATACAAGTAGCAAATATTATTTATTCCAATGGTTTCTTTATGATGGGAACATTAGTTCGTTCAAATTGATCTCCTCTAATATGTTTGAAATATTTGCCTAAAAATATTGAAATATGTTTTTTCCAAGTTTGCCTTAGTATAATAGTCAATTTATTATCTATTGGGTGATATGTATATTGTCTATAATATTTTCAACCTATATCACTCCTAGACCTTTTCCAATTTGGTCACCTATGCAAATATTTATAATCCAAATGTTGAGTTTTATATTTTGGATAAAACATTCATGGAGCTTCTTGGATAGCACAAACATTTGTATGAAATAATTGGAGTGGAAAATTTAAAGTCTTATGATAAATGGTATTGATAGATATTAAATAAGGTAAAACATCTTGTAAACCAATCATGTTTTAATATAATTTGTTAAGAAGGCAATATAGTGGGCCAATGAATTTCTTTGATGTAGTTGTTAATGGTGTCCATCATTTGATAAGATATTTCTTTGAGTAGTAGTTTATTTGGAACACATTTTGGTAACAAATAAGACTTCACTTTGACGCTTGAGAGTTTGATGTATGTACGATGGGCTTGAATGAATAGGACAATGTATGGTTATAAAGCCTTCTTAGATTACTTAGTAAATAAAGGGAAAGAATATTTGTTTAATGAAGAATAAATACATGGAAAGGCAATAGAATGAATGTAAAAAAATTCTTTTTCATGGCTTCTTCTTTCTAGAGATACCTAAAATCTATATGTATAGATGGTCTCTCTAGACAGTTAAAAAATAAAACTTCTCTAAACTTGAGTGATAGGATTGCATACAATGTCAATAAAAAAGTAATCATATGGAATATACGCCTCTATGAGGCTTTAGTGTTTTTAAAATAATTAATTTTCCTAACTAAATTATTCAAAAGAAAAGAAGCCTAGTCAAATTTAACTCCTTCAAGAAAGACAAAAATTACTATTGAAACATAGTGTATAGAGAATTAGAATGTGTCGGGCTCATCCAAAAGTCTACAAAGTATGGTCATAGTATATCTTACTTCAAGTATAAAATTTGAGATGCAATACCTTTTATTTTTTAGAAAGAGGGTCTTGTTCTCATTCACTCTCCATCCCTTCATAATATCATTAATGTTCTCATACATTTTTCTAATGCCTGACAATACTATTTGTCATCGATAGTAGAGTTCTCTCTTTATACATGGTGCATAAGGCTTCATTTTTGAAATGAATGACTATCTTATTATTCAGCTCTCTTATCTATCATTTTGATAAATCTACTCTATGAAGTACCCACTGCACCACATGAACACATTTTGGTAGCTTGGATTGAGCATCGACCATTGGTAGCCTTAACTCCAAGGCATTTTCCATGATGTCTAGGTATTCTGGGTCATCCTTGTAATTTCTTTTGTGTTGGGTAACATTATTGTACTTCTGGTATATATTCAATAAATATGTTATATAATTTCATAGGATTGTAACTATTATATCACTGATAATAGATGTAGTGTTAATAGTTTCTCATTTTTATTTTAGCGGTTATAAATGGAATTAAATGGAATGCAATACTTAAAAGTATCTAGAGCACAACATATGAAATTATAACTTCATACACTTAAATTTGCATAGTCATGTCAATTTGAATTTGCATTATTTGATATAACTTTAATTTATTAAAAGGGAGGTTAGCTATGGTAATAAATCATGCATAATATTTACACTAAATCATGTTATGACATGATCACTTAATGTAGAGCGAAACAAATACCAAAGCAATTAAGATGGATAAATAACTAATGGATGCAGTGGTGACAGTTTATCTCATTTTGATTTTAGCGATTGTGAATGAAATGCAGTTATAAAAGTATCTAGAGCACAACACACAAAATGAGAACTTCCAACAAAGTAAAATCAGAATAAAGCATCAAACATATATATAAATCCTTTAGAGTAGGTAAATTAAATGCATAGTCTAGCCAATTTGAATTTGCATGGTTTGATACACTTATGTAGGAGTGTGAAGACCAAGGTTCCAATCCTTCGGGCCATATAGTACCACTAGGCACGTCACATCAACATCACTGACTATGTAAAAGGTTTACCCCGATGCAACTGGAGGTTATAGTGGTGACAAGGAGCAATATTCAAACCCATGAAGAGGCATAGAAAATTGTAACTTGTTACCGACTCCTCTAGTATAATAATAATAAAAAATTACATGGTTTGATATAGCTTTAATTTATTAAAAGGTAGGTTAGTTGTGGTAAGAAATAATGCATAATATTTGTACTAAATCATGTTATGACATGATCATTTAATGTATAGTGGAATATCTACCAGAAGTAATTAATATGGATAAATAACGAGGCTTCTAAATGGATGGATCATATTAATTACATTTTGGTATGCATTTATGAGATAAGGGTAGGGAATAAATAAGGGTCTTAGAAAAACCACTACTTAACTCTATTATACTAGGATGTTGAATTATGTGTATGAATTTTTATAAAAGGATTCATGGATAATATGTGATTCTCTTTATAAGAAGCTAACTTTAGAGGAACCAAAGCAATACTCTTGATGGTTGATTGGTAATATAAGAAGCCAACTTTAGAGGAACCAAAGCAATACTCTTGATGTTAGATTGGTAATACATAATAAACTACTAAGAATATAATAATGACCAATATATCAAAGATAATGTTTTTCACAAGCAAAAGCATTTAAATATACAATTTCTAAATATCAACCATCAATGAACAAAGAATAATTTGTGAGAGGTCTTGAAGTTATTAAAAATTCTAATCTAAAATATGGTTAGCAATGATTGAAAATTAAGAAATATTTTCTTTAATACAATGAAAGATTAAAAAATTAGTAAAAATTTACAAGTCAATGTCAAGACCTATTACCTCATATCAAACAATCCTCATATGATGATATCAAAATCACTCCCATTCTAATCTAAAAAATGATTAGCAATGATTGAAAATTAATAAATATTTTCTTTAATACAATGAAAGATAAAAAAAATTAGTAAAAATTTACAAGTCAATGTCAAGACCTATTACCTCGTATCAAACAATCCTTGTATGATGATATCAAAATCACTCTCATCCTTACAGTCATATGAAGAATATTACAATGGAAAAATAGGCCACTTGCAGATATATATATATATATACAAAGGACATAGAAATGAAAGCCAAGTAGAAAATATTCTTTATTCCAATGGGTCCTTTATGATGACAACATTAGTTAGTTCAAATTCATCTCCTCTAATATGTTTGAAACATTTCCCTAAAAGGATTGAAATATATATTTTTTTCTAAATTTGCCATAGTAGAATAGTCAATTTTTATCTATTGGGTGATACATGTATTATCTAAAATATTTTCAACCTGTTAGAGAATATTACATTATTGGATTGAAATGTAAATGTACCCTCATGGTACAAATATAAATATTGTAAATTATAGAATAGGGTGTGAATCTATAGTTTAGGAGTATGTTTTATATTTTCACTTATGTATGTGTCTATGTATAGGATGTGCAAAAGTATCATGTGAGAGAAATTGTAAAAGTATTATCTAATAAAGTATGCAAGTGTGGAGTGTGTAGGAGAGTGTGAAGTGTCATGGAGTAAAGTGTGTAAGTGAATGTAAATAGAGAGCCAAGATTCATGTATACAAGTGGGAATATGAGAAGCCAAAAGACATGAGAGTTTTGTATTATGTGTGAAATATGTTTTTTTCCAAGTTTACCTTAGTAGAATAGTCAATTTGTTATCTATTAGGTGATACATGTATTGTCTATAATATTTCCAACCTATTACAAAATATTACATTATTTAGTTGGAATGTAAATGTACCCCCATGGTACAAATGTAAATATTAGAATAGGGTGTAAGTCTATAGTTTAGGAGTATGATTTATATTTCCCTTTATGTATGTGTTTATGTGTAGGATGTACACAAGTGTCGTGTGAGAGAAAGTGTACAAGCATTATGTGATAAAGTGTGTAAATGTGGAGTGTGTAGGAGAGTGCAAAGTGTCAGAGTAAAGTGTGCAAGTGAATGTAAATAGCAAGGCAAGAGTCATGTATACAAGTGGTAATATGAGAAGCCAAAAGACATGAAAGGTTTATCTTATCTGCAGAATAGAAAAGGTTAGATCTCCATGTATTGTATTACTTGATGTAGTTAATCCAAGCTTAAAATAAATATATGGAACTTGTATATAATTTGAGCAATAATATTGTAATTTTTCTTCATGTTGTTTCATGAATTATGTTGGCCATTTTATTTTGTATTATTGTTATTTTATATGAATAATTTATTTATTAATATTGACCACTGATAATTGAATGCTCAAATATTAGGTAATATATTTTGATCCTAAACATTGGGACCTATGATAATCTAATTAAAAATCATATAGTGGTATCAAATCTACCACACTCTATACATTTTTGGAGGATTCATATTTAAAGGCTAGCATCGAAGAAGAAATTTGGTGTGAATTATAAAAAAAATTCAAGACAGAGGCTAGCATCAAAGAAGAATCTGGTGTGAATTTAGATTTTATTAGCTAGAATTTTTAGTTTATAATTTGGTTGATAAGAATATTTGATGTTTCTTACCTAGCATATTTTATTGAAAATAGATTTGAGCTAGATATAAAAAGTCCAACATTGATAAGCCAAATATTAGAGGCTTGAGAAAATGATAAAAACAATATATTGAAAGTCGTCACCACTTGTCCTGTCACAACCAAAAATTCCTCACTCGTGAGCCATTTGTTTTTCACTCAAATAAACATTGCTTGGAATATACTCGAGCTCTTAGTGTCCCTTAACTAATATATTAGTCTCTTCTCCTCGAGGGATCATTTCATTTCTATTAAATCTAACATGATGTATACCCATATCTACAACATACACATGTCCATCTATGTAAGTGTACTAGGTAAAGTGCAAGTTTAAGCTATCATTATAATATTTTTGATAAGCTAGATTATTCCCTTCAGTCCATCGAAAGGACCATGCTAAGATCTACATCGTACATAAGTCCATCTATGTAGGCGTACTAAGCATGTTGGAATCAGGCTAATGATCTCATCTCCATGACTAGCTAGTCTTTCCTAATAGGTCTCTCTCGTTATCGAACATTGAGGAAACTAAAATATTAAATATCTATTCATGACACTAGGATTAATCATGAAAGATCTTATCCCTAATGTACAAACCTTAACTATTCTTTTCCCTCTACTACTTTTAATGTAGTAGCTTGTATTAGCGTGTGATCTCCTTAAAGTGAATTATCATCACAAGTGCACATTAAATGCCCCCCTAAATGAGTTAGCAAATAAGTTTTACTTTTAGGATATTACATACAAAAGAATTATCCAAGTTTTTTTCCAAACCACAACCCAATTAATTCCAATTACATTATAAATATCTATCATGCAAGACCCACAAGTATCCCATGGAGTTAATATCGAGTAATAAATGCATAACCGTAAAAGTATGAATCCATAGTGGAATACCCATTTATTTAAAAATCATTGAAATTTTATTATCATTACAATCATAGTGTATCCATAGAAAAAGAGACATCACACATAATCTCATAAAAACTCATATATCCTAAGAACTCTCATGGGGAATAAACCCAACCTTGAATTGTTTATTTTATTAATTTCATAAAGTGCTTGGTTCCTTACATTGGGTTAAAAACACCCCATAACATCTTTACTTCCAGGTAAGGAATTCCATATTCTATGACTTCACAATATGAATTATTCCTGTAATTCATATGTACAAATTGAACCATGTTTTGAGTCAAATGCAGCTCATGATACCTTTTATATCCACATAAGATTTCCATATTTCTATGGTATTACAATAAGAATTTATCCTTCAATTCGTAAAAGAATTTGGTTCTAGATATTGTTTCAAAGGCATCTTCTAATACCTATTTCTACCTTCATAAGAATCCCATATTTTTATGGTTCTACAATATGAACCTGTCCTTCATTTCATAAATACAATATAGTTCCAAATTCATAATTCATCGTCCTATCATTAGCACATTACAAGATCATTAAAGGAAAACTCATATTCTCTTTTATTGCAAATATATTTCTACCAATTAAACTCCCAATGTTCTTTATAAACAAATATGTATTTAAATAATATTCACTTCCATAAAAGAGTAATTTAATCTAGCCCAAAGAATACCCCATATTTTATTTTACAAAAATAATGTGACTCCATGCCATACGTTATTAAAACCAATGAACAAGCATCTTTTGTTTGATTTCATAGGAAAAGGTCCCCATAAACCCTTAACCAAAATCTAATTCCACATCAACTTCTGCCAAAGGTTAAATACACGCTAACGTATTTTAAAAATTAGCTCGAATTCCATAACAACTTATTAACAAACCCACACATGTCTTAATTCCAGACAAATAATTTTTATCAATCAACTATCCAAGGGTATTATATTCTGAATATAATATTCAAAGGCTTCCACTAAGTCTTCTTTTTTCCTATGAATATAAGTTATATCCATAAAGGTGTCATGATGCTATGGAATACGTTCACACAATATTTCATTTATAAAAAAAGTGCTCAATTTATTTACTGCACATTCAACATTAGCTTTTCATACATTTTACAAAATAATCTGCTTTAAAAAGAGATTTTACTATCCTCACTTAGTTGGGTTGGCATATTCTAATATACACAGTGATGTTCATCATCAAGGAATTTAATTAAATCTTGAGATCTATAACTCACCATTCCAACAAGAATGTTTCATTAAGGTAACTTGAGGTGTTTCCTACATAAGCTTTATAAATTAAGGTGAACTTAAACAAAACTATCACCTTATTCAAATGATTAAACCAACCATATTTATGCTTCACAACATATGATGAAATTACTAGAAACCAGACATTTAGCTAGAGACTACTGAGTCTATAAATTTGACAATATTATCATCCCAAATCAATTAAAGCTTGTGGACTCCATTCACCAGGTTTGAATTAACACACATCATACTTTATCTAAACATGAAGGCAGAAAAAAAACTTATGACACCCATAGCATGAAGAAAATTAATCTTAAGTCTTCCACCAGACGTCACTAACAAGTTCACAATGCAATTCAGATTTAACCAAAACCTCAAATATAAACACAAATTGAAGTGGTTTTTGTTAAATAGAGATAAACACCTTTGATATTATATCCTAAACTCCCTTTATTATTCACTCAAATATGTTTGGAGGGCTCAAAACATGCATATTTATCTCATGCAATCCAATACAAATGAAAGAGTCCATCAATCAATTCAAACTCTTAGGAAGCATATAAAATATTTGTCATAGATTTTACTACAAAAGGATGAGCACATACACAACCTCATTTAAATGAAGACTAAATCTTAGAGATGGATAAAGGATCTCCTCCAACCGAATTTCATAGACTATCATTCACTTTAGAAATCAAACTGGGTACAAATAATAAATGTTTTCCAAGCTTAATCAAACCAAATTAAAGCAAATTTACAAAAATTGACCTAAAATACGTGGTGAACGCTCCACAAGTTGGTCAATTAGTATAGTTCCTTCTGAATAGCTTTATATTGTTTCTTTCTTTCTTTTCCCATTGGTTCCCTCTAGCTCTACTTTCTTATTTTCTAAGCAAGAGGTAACACTTCCTTTTTCCCCCATTATTCGACTTGTCGAGCGCCTTTCATGGGTTGTGCATTACCTTCAACTATCACTACGTATGACCGCCACCATACCGCCCCTATTTGGAGTATGATGAAGGTTTTCCAAACAACAAGTATAACGTTGCAAAAACCAAAATTCTTCCCTGAAGTAAAATAATTTAAATATTATATTTTTTTCCTTTGATTGTTGGATTAACAATAGGACTATCATAGAGTAAAATAATTATTTCCTCTAACCAAACTCAAGGTCATTAATAAAAGATAAATATGAAAATTCCTAATCAATATGGAATTCAGGGAAGCATAATGATCCCTCTTTTTTTTTAATTCTAAAACAATAATGTCAATTGAAAGATATATCCCTTATTTCTCTTTCTTATAACAATAAGGAGCAATAAAATTAACATTTCTTTCTCTTTGCAATGAAACTCTTTATCGTAAATAAAATTCCATCCAAAAGAAAATTATCATGCAGCAAACAAGTTTCATTTTAAACTTGGTATATTTTCCTTATGCAAATCATGATATGCAACTACATGTAGGAGCATTCATCCATGTTGCCATGTAGTAAACTATCACATAAATTCCCTTTCTTATGGCATCCTGTTCTCGATGGATTATTCTTTCTTCCACCTACGAGAAAGCCTATTCCTGCAAAAGTGCAAAACTTTTAGTAGCATCATATTCTTTCGTAAAATACACATTTTGCAGAAACTAAAGATAAATAACTAGTTATTCCACTAACAAAATACATCATATTATTTCATGAAATATATGTTTCGTAAAAACTAAACATGAAATAGTTATTCATTCCATCAACAAGATAATATATCAATTCATGAATTCATAAAATGCATAAGTTTTCCATGTGAGGGTCATGACATCCTACCCCCCTTAGGCTAAACATAGTCCTTTGTGTTTCATCATAGTTCAAAAAATAAACAACAATTTACATCTCATTATTAAACAAGAATGAAAAGTGTTTTTGCATGTCTGCCACTTTCTCCCACGTGGAATTTCTCTCGGAGTAGCAGTCCCACTCAACATTACATTGCTCTAAAGTCTCCTTCCTCATTTCTTTGGAGCGAAACTTAAGGATCTTAACTGGATGCACTTCAATGGCCTCTGGATTTGCCATCTAGAATTTAGAAAAATCCAAAACATGATCAGGATTAGCAATGTATTTCCTAAGTAAGGATATATGAAAGGTTTTGTGAATCTTCAACAAACTATGTGGTAAGTTGAGTCTATATGCCACAAGACTAATCATTTCTATGATTTCAAAAGGTCCAACAAAATGAAAATATAGTTTTGTGGACTTTATGGCACTCTTCTTTACTCTCACTCTCATAAAACACTCCATCACTTACTAAAAACTCTCTTGACAACCTTTTAAGATTGGCATAATGTTTTTTGATGATCAACAACTTCCTTAAGCCTCTCTCTAATCATCCTTAATTATTTCTCCATTTCTCTAACCATGTTTTCTCTAAGCACAACCCGATCTTCCGGATTATCCCATAACAACAGTGTCCTACACCTTCTACCATATAAATCTTCGAATGGAGCCATGACTAAGGTCGAATTTTGACCATTGTTGTAAGTAAATTCTACCAGGTGTAAATAGTCTTCCCATCAAGACTTTCGATCCATAAAATACATGTGAAGCATGTCTTCCAACACTTAGTTCACCCTTTTATTTTTGCCATTGGTTTATGGGTGATATGCAAAACTAATATTTAGTCTAGTAGCTATGGCACGATGTAAAGCTTACCAAAACTCAAATGTAAAACCTGGAGTCCCTATCTGAGATAATTACTTCAAGAAAACCATGAGGCCTAAAAATTTCCTTGGAAAATATGTTAGCCACTATCACGACATCATCCTTGGTATTTTTGGGTATAAAATGTGCAACCTTAGTCAATTTGTCGACTACAACAAGGATTACATCATGTTGAAACCTAGTTTTAGGTAAACCTATAATGAAGTCCATAGAAATAACCTATCATTTTTTCATGGGTATGTCATGTGGATACAATAGTCCTACAGGGTGTCTATTTTCAACCTTAACCTTTTGGTATTCAAGGCACTAAGCAACAAATTTAGTGATATCTTTCTTCATTCCTAGCTAGTAAAAATTTATCTTCATGTTTTCTCTCATCTTTGTACCCCTTGGATGAGCAGATTAAGGAGACCTATGTGCTTCATTCATTATTGATTTTCTCAAATAGTTTACCTTGGGAATAACTACCCATTTCTTGAAGCACAAACCATACTTGATGCCAAAATCCCTACTTTCCTCTAGTTCGTTCTTCATTTTTACTCGAATCTATCTATAGTTTTCATCTTGGTCTTGCATTCTTCTGACTTCCATAAAGTCCACATGATTGCAGATCAAAGTAAAAATGTCTTCTCCTACTTAAGGCATCTGCAACCTTATTTTCCCTTCCCTTGATGTATTCAATTCCAAATTTTTATTAAAAAAGGAAATCCATCCATATTTTTTTCTTAGTATTAAGAAAATGTTGAGTAAATATATACATAAAGCTCTAGTGATTGGTCCTCAACTCAAAGGGTCTTCCCACTAGATGATGTCACTAGAATTTGAGAGCGTATACAACCGTTGCTAATTTTAGGTCATGAGTAGCATAATTGACCTCATGCCTCTTGAGATTTATTGATCCATAAGCTACAATTGCTCCATATTGCAAGAGAACTCCACCCAAACCTTCCAAAGATGCATCTATGCATATTATGAAATTACCCTGATATGGAATATTTAATAGGGGTGTTGTGGTGATTTTGTTTTAAGCAATTAAAAAGTTGCCTAACACTTATCTGTCCACTTGAATTCCTTTCCCTTTCTCTAAAGGTTAGTTATTGCAAAGGCTATATTAGAATAATCTTTCGCATAACACCTATAATAACCAGTCAATCCCATGAAGCTTTGCACTATAGTCACATTGGTTGGTGTCGACCAATTCGGTATAGTCTCTATCTTCTTGGGATCCACTGCGATCCCTTCTAACAATATTATATGTCCTAAATAATATACTTTTGATACATAGAAGTCACACTTAGATTCCCGTATAGTTTATTATTCCTTAGTAACCCTAGCACGATTCTAATATGTCTATCGTGCTCCATCCTATTTCGGGAATATACCAGAATATCATCAAAAAATATAAGTATGAATCTATCGAGATGCTTTCTGAATACATTATTCATCAGGTTCATGAATTTTGGTAGAGCATTTGTTAGTCTAAATGGTAGAATTGTAAAATCATAGTGTCCATACCGAGTTTTAAATATTGTCTTGTGAGTATCTTCTTCATGGATTCTCAATTGGTGATATTTGGATTTCAAGTCAATCTTAGAGAAGATGGTGACATATCTTACTTGATCAAAGAGATATTCAAATATGGATAAAGAATATCTATGTTAATGGTTGCCTTGTTGAGCATTCTATAATCTATACACAATCACAAGGAACCATCCTTCTTTTTAACAAACAGCACAAGTGCACCCCATGGTGACACACTCAATCTAATTAAACCCTTATTCAAAAACCCTTGTAGCTATACTTTCAGCTCTTACATTTCAATGGGATTCATTATTAAGGAGCCCTATGAATAGGCTTTGTCTCTAGTTTTAGATCAATAGTCAAGTCAAATTTACGTTTTGGAGGTAGTCCAGGTAAATCCTTTGGAAATACATCCATAAATTCCTAAAGTACTAGGTGTTTTCCATACACCTCTTCCTTCTTTCCTTTTCAATTTCATTTATCTTAACTACATAAATTTTTCCTCCCTCTTTAATGAATTTCTTAAGTTGCATTGCAGAGAGGATTTGGGGTTGAAAACTCCCCTGCTCGCTATGGACTCTTAGTCTCCCCCTACTATCTTTTGAATAATCAATCCACCTTTCCTAGAAATTAATCATAGCCCTATGGGCTTGTAGCCAATCCATCCCTAAGACTAAAAAAATGCATTGTAGGCATAAAATTTTTGCACTCCTTTCCTCTAGGCTGATGGATCTGCACCTCAGAGGGGAATGGGAAAATAGTAGAGCTACACCTCGAAAGAGAGGCACTTAATTGTGCCTTCTTGTGGTGATTTTTCGACGAATTAAGGGTTCACCAAGAAACTTTTAGCGATAGTTTCCATACCTAGGCTTGGAAGATGTTTGATGTGTTCTTTTTATAAATCATTCTCATACACCTAAGTTTGGCCTTTATGCAACTAAACTATCTATATGCAATTTTTATTTAATGAGGACAATAGACAGTGGATACAAAATGAAATACAATGCCTAAGATTGGGATTATAAGAAATTATAAGCCTTACTTGAGCCGGATGTTTGATGAAGATTTTGAGGCTTGTAGCAGGACAGAATCACCTCTATTTATGATAGAATCGCCTCTGTTCTAGATAGAATCTCTGTGTTCTAGATAAAATCACCTTCGATTTGACAAAATCGTAGGCGATTATGTCGCAATCCTGCAACAAAATAATTGATAGAAAACAGGGTTTCTTGCAAAATATGGCAATTTTCTTGTATTCCAAATCACAAATATGTTTTAATTTCTATATGCAAATGGATATGAAATGACATGAGAACACTATGATGACAATTCAACCTAGTATGCCATGGATTTATGTGATTATGATCCTGATTTTACGATGCAGTTAATTGAAATGATGGTGAACACCAAGATGCAATATGCAAATTTAAGCAGTAAACTAAATAAATATTGAACAATGCATGAACAAAAAGGAAACAGGGAAAGAGATGCAAATAGTGGTTTGAATCCTTGCCCCCTTGCTGATCTGCAGATAGGATCGCCTGTCTTCTGACAAAATCGCCTCCGATCTGACGAAATCGCCTGGCATTTTTGTCGATCGCTTGGCGATTATGCTGATATCTGGGTGATTGTAACTGGGACCTGCAATGATAAAATTAAACAAATGGGGATGTCGAGAGATGGAATTGCATAGCAAACTGATGTGAGGGATCCTTAAGGGAGTTTAGAAGCTATCTCAAGGAATCAGAATTCAACTCTACTAGTCAGCCAGGAGGAAAAAGGGAAAAGGGCCTAGATTAAATAGGCCAAGGAGGGGTTTGAGGAAGTTGGGAGGTTAGGCTAAACATGGAGGAGGTTTTGATCCCTCCTATGTTTGCCACCTTCAATCTACTCGCCAACCTCCTTGATCCGAACGGTGGCTAAACCAGGTAAGAGGTTTTAAACCGGATTTTGTCTTTTTAGCAAATTTGTTAAAATTTTATTTTAAGACAAAATCGCCTGGCGATTTTGTCGATCGTCGGGCGATTTTGTTGACCGTTGGGCGATTTTGCCCAATGGTCAAACAATTTTTGGTTTATTGGCACGAAAAATGAGGAAAATAATGTCAAAATTGGACATATTATATACCGTTGGAAAGCTCTTTTCGAGCCCTATCCAATGGTATAAAATTTGATAAGAATTGAGATGATTTGATAGGGTAAAAATTCTCTTGAAGATGACCTTACTTTTCTAGGAGAAAAACTAAGGAAAATGAGTCAATTTTTCATGTCTACATTTTGCCCCCTCTTTGACGTATTTATGAACAATAAATGCGTCAAAGAAAAGTGTAGACACTTGAGTAGAAATGATTATGATTTGACATGGGCAAAAATGGAGTAGATGGTTTAGAATGAATAGTTTATGTGAAATTGATGTCTTAGAAAAAAATAATTACTAATTTACTGACTAGGATGCCCCCTCGAGTTTTTACACCAAATTTTACGTTTGGTGGAAAACTCGAATTTGATCTTCTTTGTTTTATGTGACTTTGTGTGATTTATTGGATGATTTATTACATTTTCTTATGATGGTTGTGTTACATAATTTCTTGTAATCATGCTTTGATTTTTGAACATTTTGATCATGCTTAACATAAAAGGAAAATGATTTTGTAAAGTGTGTTTTGAGAAAGATGATTTTGTGTGATGATAGATTTGAGGGATTAGCAATGAACCTCGAAGGATGTTGTGTTGTTATATGACTGTTGGTGGAGTTCAAAGCTCGCTAAGTCATGAAGTGGATCCTGTTATGAGGAAGTTTTGTATTGCTAATACCAAAATATTGTGTGCTTAAGAATAATCTTAAGGCTTTATGATGAGAAAGAAATGTTTGATGTTGTTTTGGGACAAGATGTTTGATAGATTCTAGCAATAAACCTCAAAGGATGTTGTGTTGTTATGAGACTGTTGGTGGAGTTCAAAGCTCGCTAAGTCTCGAAGCTAATCCTGTTTGTGAGGAATGTTTTTGATATTGCTAAGAATGGTTGTATGCTTAAGAATAATCTTAAGGCTTTTGTGGTAATAGGAATATGTGTGATGTTTGTTTGATAATAATGTATGTGGTAAATGTTTGTGAAATATATTGAGCAAAGCATGAAAAATTTGAAGGATGATTTACGCTAAGCATAGAATTCCTAAGTGTGAAATTATATGAAATAATTACTTAGGAATTATACCATCATCATGAAAATCAAAATGAAATGCATGATGATATGAAATTATTTGTTCTTTTAAAATGCAAAGTAATGTAAGATAAATCATTGTGTCACATGTTTCAAAAATATTATGAAATTTTTATGAAAATATATGGACTAATTTTGGGCATGAAAAATTAGAAAGATGGTTTGCGCTAGGTATAGAATTCCTAGTGTGAAAATTGAGAAGAATAATTCCTAGGAATTATACCATCATCGCGAAGTCATGAATGCTATGTATGATAAGTGATTTTGAACTACATGTTATTTTTGCAATAAGTTGTTTTGGAGATTTTTGAAATTTTGGAAATATCTATGTAATGTGTTAATATGAAAGTAATGATGAACTAATGTTGTCCGACAAATTTCAAAGAAATATTTTAACTTATTTCTAAGACAAATTCAAATTTATCAAAAACCAATGTGTGATAAGTGAGTTCATTATCCATCTTGATTTGTCATAATGATACAAAATCTCTCAAGGATCAAATGTGTGTGCTTTGTAATGTTCATTTACCAATTTTGAGTAAGGTAGTGATGCAAGCAAACTTGAATGAACCAATGTGTGTGCAAGTGAAGGGTTCATTAACCATGATTTTTGTGCATGAAACCGTACTAGACTACTATGTAAGTCAAGTCATCAAAAGCTAGCTAATCCACAAGAGGACATAGGTCTGTACAAAATAAGGTCGCTAATGTGACAGACATGTCGCCACGCGAAAAGGAATTACCCAATGTCAAGCAAGTTGGGCACAAATCACCTGTTATGGGGTTTACCTCATGATTTTCGAATAACTGAGAATTCCAAGGATTCAAGCTCATTCACCCTTATTTTCTTCACTTTCAAGGGGTAGGGATTTTGTTCATTTTGTTTTGAACAAGGGGATTTTATTGCTTTTCTTTTTCTCTTTTCGTTCTCTTTTTTATTTTTTCTCTTTCTTTTTCTTTTGATTTTTGACTTTTGCTTTTCTTTGATTTTTCTTTTGGGATACTTGCTCGGATTGGTTGTAGAGCAAGGGATTTTTATTCGGGTAGGGGTGAGCTTGTCCTTTTGCCAATTCTCAAAAAATTCTAGACCATGCGCATGATAGGATAGCAGGGGAAACTTTTCGCTCAAGAGACTAAGACTACTATGTAGTATCATTTTTCGAATTTGCAACAAATCATTTTAATGTGTAAAAGTGTACTTGGTTCAAGAAGTAGCAAGATCATTTCCCAAAACTCAAAATATTATTTAGTGAAATAGTGATCTTCGATACAAGAGAGATTTATAATCATAGTGATAAAATCAAAATAATTAATTTGTGAAATTAAGTGTATGGTTCAAGATAACTTCTGAATTAATCCGAAATAAAGGAAAATATAGCTTCAAAATTTTGAAATACAACAATGAATAACAATGCAGAATGATTTGAAATAATTTTGAGATTTTGATACTTTTTTATTTTTTTAGTTGTTTTATTTGATTTTTATTTTTTTGATTTTTTACTTTTAATGATGGAATTGGTGGTATATACAAGATGATCTATATACATTATACAAGGTTATTTGAGTATAGCATGTCTAAGGTGGCTTCAAAATCAAAGGAGGTTTTGAAGGATAATTTGGTTGTGGTGTATGTGAAGTTGTTTGGTTGATAGTTGAGATTGTTGTGATGAAGAATGAGATGTAGATGAAGAAAAGTGATGGATAGAAGATGACAATGATAAAGAGGAAAAGAATAGAGAACTTGATGTGATAATAATAATGAAAGAGAGAATGAAGAACAAAAGGTGATGAATAAAAGGTAGCGATAACAAAAGCTTTGTTATAATGTAGAACAATGTAGCAAAAGATTTGACTTTTATGTGTAAAATTGATCATGTTACAAAACAAAATGTCAGAAGGATAAGAAGGTTCTTCATTCTTATCACTATCTTCCAAGTCTTGATAAGATGGAGGGAGCATATGTGAAAGATATGCATGGGTGTTATTTGGTAAACAAGGATGATCGGGTATGGATGAAGAAAAGTGATTTATAGGAGGTAATTGTGACAATGGAGAATGTATAGAACTTGATGTTTCAACCGTTAAAGATTCTTCAAATGGTGTTGGGTCACCATGTATGGTAACAATTTTATTTGCAAGTTTAAACTTCAAACATTGATGAAGAATGGAAGGGACAACCCTCATCGTATGAATCCAAGGACTTCTGAGAAGTAGGTTGTAAGGTGAAGGGCAAGATGCTACATAAAACAAAGTATCCAGGATCTTGGGTCCACTCTTAAGGGGAAGAATTATAGTGCCTCGAGCTTCTTGAATTTCATTGTTAAAATATTTTATAATAACATTTGATTCATTGAGATCTTCTTCCTTTAATCCGAGTTTTTGGAATAATTGATAAGTGCATAAATTAAGAGAGGAGCCATTATCTACCATGATAGTTTTAATAGATGTTTCTTTAATAAATCCTGTAATGTAAAGAGAGGAGTCTTCTTGTGGAGTAGAGGAAGGAATATCCTCATCATAGAATGAAATATGGTTAACCTCAAGAGGGCTTACACCATTAATTGTGTTCTTAGGGAAAATATCATGAGGAACAAATTGTTGGCTAAGTATCTTGAACAAAGTTTCCCTATGAACATGAGAACTTTGTAATACTTCTAAAAGGGATATCTTTGCTTGAGGATTAATCACTTGTTGTTGGCTATCAAAGTGGATTTCAGATTGAGATTTTGATGCTAAATATGGGCTTTCTATGCTTACATTCCATTTTGGATCATTCTCTAGAGCCAAAGATAGTTTTGAAGGTTGGTCAAATGAGGAATCCATCTCTTGAATATCAAATTGAGTTGATTGAACTTGAGGTTGCTCATTTGTAGTTTCTATTACAATATTAGTAATATCATCATGATGGGACACATTAAGATGCAATATTTGATTGGTTTCCTATTGTTGATAATTGAATAGGGGTTCTTGGGAGATCCCCATGTCTTGATTGATTATGGGTATTTGTTGTGTAGGAGTTTGATTGTTTATTGGAGATTTATAATCAGTTGTAGATTGTAATTCCTTTATAGTAAAAAGACCCTCATCAATCAAATATTGAATTGCACATCTTAAATTTCTACATTTTTGTGTCATATGTCCATCCACTCTATGATATTCACAATGTAGCTCAGGTTTATACCAATCTGTTGTGGTATCAAGTTGTCTTATGGGAGGTAACTCAATCCTATTTGTATCAAGTAAATGCTTGAGAATTATATCCATTGGTTGATTGAGCTTAGTAAATTTACGTGGTGAAGGTTTTCGAGAGGCTTTTGATAATTGGCTTAGGAATTCAGCCATAAAAGGACTTAATGGTTTATTACCTCTTTTTTCTTTATTATGGGTAGAATGATGATAGGAATATTGTGAAGTATGATGTGAGTGCATGGTAGGATTGGAAGAAGAAGTATTTTCTTGTTGAAATGGATGTGTTGTGTTGAAAGAAGAATGTTGAAATGGTGGAGAAGGATTGTATGTGGATCGATAGGCATAATATGGATATGTGGGAGAAAAGATAATATCATTATGAAGAGGATTGGAAAAGGGATTGTCTTGTTGGGGTAAGGATGAAAAATGAGAAAAGTGTGATAAAGGTGATGTTGAATATGGATGAGGTTGGTCATAATCAACAAATGTATTTGGCAGAATTTTCCCAACATTACTGATGGGCTCATATTGATTTGAGTTAAGACTCATGGTTTCTTTAGTACTTCTAAAAGTAATATTTGGTATCTAAAATTTAGAATTGAATCTAAAACATACAAATTTGAAATGATGATTTTTTTTGTTGTTTTTCTTGTATATATATATATATTATATTTTTTGTTTGTTTGTTTTTGAAATCAGAAGAAATGCCTATGTATTCACATCGGGTTCACCAAAGAATGTAGGCCTAAAATTTTTGCACTCCTTTCCTCTAGGCTGATGGATCCGTGCCTCAGAGGGGAATGGGAAAATAGTAGAGCTACACCTCGAAAGAGAGGCACTTAATTGTGCCTTCTTGTGGTGATTTTTCGACGAATTAAGGGTTCACCAGGAAACTTTTAGTGGCAGTTTCCATACCTAGGCTTGGAAGATGTTTGATGTGTTCTTTTTATAAATCATTCTCATACACCTAAGTTTGGCCTTTATGCAACTAAACTATCTATATGCAATTTTTATTTAATGAGGACAGCAGACAGTGGATACAAAATGAAATACAATGCCTAAGATTGGGATTATAAGAAATTATAAGCCTTACTTGAGCCGGATGTTTGATGAAGATTCTGAGGCTTGTAGTAGGACAGAATCACCTCTATTTTTGACATAATCACCTCTATTCCAGACAGAATCACCTGTTTTCAGATAAAATCACCTCCGATTTGACAAAATCATAGGCGATTATGTCGCAATCCTGCAACAAAATAATTGACAGAAAACAGGGTTTCTTGCAAAATATGGTAGTTTTCTTGTATTCCAAATCACAAATATGTTTTAATTTCTATATGCAAATGGATATGAAATGACATGAGAACACTATGATGACAATTCAACCTAGTATGCCATGGATTTATGCGATTATGATCCTGATTTTATGATGTAGTTAATTGAAATGATGGTGAACACCAAGATGCAATATGTAAATTTAAGCAGTAAACTAAATAAATATTGAACAATGCATGAAAAAAAGGAAATAGGGAAAGAGATGCAAATAATGGTTTGAATCCTTGCCCCCTTGCTGATCTGCAGATAGGATCGCCTATCTTCTGACAAAATCACCTCCGATCTAATGAAATCACCTAGCATTTTTGTCGATCACCTAGCGATTATGTTGATATCTGGGTGATTGTAACTAGGACCTGCAATGATAAAATTAAACAAATGGGGATGTCGGGAGATGGAATTGCATAGCAAACTGATGTGAGGGATCCTTAAGGGAGTTTAGAAGCTATCTCAAGGAATCAGAATTCAACCTGTCAGGCCAGGAGGAAAAAGGGAAAAGGGCCTAGATTAAATAGGCCAAGGAGGGGTTTGAGGAAGTTGGGAGGTTAGGCTAAACATGGAGGAGGTTTTGATCCCTCCTATGTTTGCCACCTTCAATCTACTCGCCAACCTCCCTGATCCGAACGGTGGCTAAACCAGGTAAGACGTTTTAAACCAAATTTTGTCTTTTAGAAAATTTGTTAAAATTCTATTTTAGGACAAAATCGCCTGGCGATTTTGTCGATCGTCAGGCGATTTTGTTGACCGTTGGGCGATTTTGCCCAACGGTCAAACAATTTTTGGTTTATTGGCATGAAAAATGAGGAAAATAATGTCAAAATTGGACATATTATATACCGTTGGAAAGCTCTTTTTGAGCCCTATCCAATGGTATAAAATTTGATAAGAATTGAGATGATTTGATAGGGTAAAAATTCTCTTGAATATGACCTTACTTTTCTAGGAGAAAAACTAAGGAAAATGAGTCAATTTTTCATGTCTACGAGCATTTAGCGATGCTACATAAAGATATCCTATAGTGGTGCCACAAGGTAAGGTAATTTTGATCATAGGGTAACACTAATATACAAAGTATATTTAACCAAAACCATACTCGACCTTCCACCCATGTGCCAAGCTTCCTAGCCCTTCTTGTATATCCTTAACCAGACTAGTAGAAACAAATTTATCAGTATCTCCACTATCTATTAGTATCTTTACATCTTTACCAAATATCTTGCCTTTTATAATAAAAGGAGTAGCTTAACCTTCCATATTTGATTTTTTTGTTGTTGTGTAGATCTTGTGAGTAGGTTCCTTGTATGCAGGTTCCTTATAAGTGGGTTATTTTCCTTTCGAACTCAATCCCGCTCTAAGTAGGCAATTATTGGAATAATATGGGCCTCCACAATCAAAGCATCCACCCTTAATACCTAGGTGTATTCCCTACTTCTATCCATTTGCTTTCACTTCTAGTGGATGGTTGGATTACCCTTGTAGTGGTGGTTTGCTATTATTGTTGTGGTTATTTGAATTGTTGTTATTTCCTTGGAAATTCCTCCTAAACTTTCCTTGTTTCCTGTCATTTCTTTTTTCGCACTTTTGAAAGCTTTTTTTCATCTAAACCTCTTCCCATTTCATGAAACCCGCATTATTTCTTTTCTTGAGTGTCTATATGTCCTTCTCAGACATCCCTTCATAATCAAAGTAGGCCTTTAGATACGTTTATGCTTTCCTAGCCAAGTTGTAAGCCTTTTGTAGAGTTTTAGGCTCACGTATATTCTCTTCATGCCCTATCCTAGGATATGCCCCTAAAATAAATTTATGGATTATCATCTTCTCATTATACGCAAGCAGATACTTCAATAGTTTAATAGATTTTTGTTAGTATGACTCCACCATATTATTTACTTGCCAAATATTGGTGAAATCCTCATATTTCTTGGCATAAAAATGCTTCGTGAGGAATATTTCCTTAAAATTTGTGATAAAGTTCTCCCATTTCAAGCTAACTACCTCAATATTTTATTCTCCATTAAAATTTTCCCACCAATCTAATCCAACACCCTATAAATGTATAGTGGCATATGATGTTTGAGTCCCTGTAGAGTAATTCTTCAAAGTGAAGAATATTTCCAATTTCTTCAACTAGGCTTTGATTGCTTCACCCCCTTCTTCTCCATTAAAATTGGATGATGGTACATTATTAAAATCTTTAACCATATCGACCTCCAATCGAACTCTATCATGTTGTATCTCCATAAGAGATTCGCTAGCTTGACCAACTCTAGAGCCCACAACCTATGAATCCTGATTCACTAGGTATTCTAACAATTGCCTCTATTGTTCCATCTATTTACAAAGTTGAGCAACTATTGTAGTGAGGTCTTCATTTTCATTAGTAGGATTGTTTGTACCTAAATTTGAGGTCCTGACCTCAACATTATTTCATCATGTCTGCCTCATCGGTGTGATATCACTCCCTCTCCTTTTTGATGGTATTACCCATGGCCACACACAAGAGAGAAATTTAGGATTAGATCAAAATATCTTCTTCAAATTGTACCTATTAACACTAACTAAATACTTAGTTAAATTGACTAATCAATAGAACTGGGTACCATCAGCTACCCTAACCCTTGTGACGTAAAACCCTTTAATGATTGTATACCTACAACATTTTTCTTCACTTAGTCCATTTATACCTAGGTTTTATACAAGAAATATTATAGTCCTACGACCATGAGCTCTGATACTAAATGTCATAACCCAAAATTCCTATCTCACCTGTGAGCCAATATTTTTTTACTTAGGTAAACATGGCTTGGAATCTACTCAAGATTTTAGTGTCCCTTAGCTAATTTATTAGTCTCTTCTACTCGATAGATCATTTTTATTTCTACTAAATACGACATGAGGTATATCCATCCCTACAACATACATATGTCTATTTATGGAAGTGTACTAGGTAAAGTGCAAGTTTAAGCTATCAGTTTCATCCTTCTGATGAGCTAGCTTATTCCTTTCAATCCATTGAAAGGACCACATCAATATCTACATTGTACATAAGTCCATCTATGTAGATGTACTAAGCATGTTGGGATAAGGCTATCGATCTCATATCCATGATGAGCTAATATTTCCTAATAGTTTTCACTCATTGTCAAACATTGAGGATACTAAACTATCAAATCTCTATCCATGCCACTAGTATTAATCATGAAAGATCTTATCCCTAATGTAAAAACCTTTACTATTATTTTCCCTCTACTAATTTTAATGTAGTAGCTTGTATTAGCGTGTGATCCCTCTTAAGTGAACCATCATCACAAGTGCACATTAAATGCCTCTCTAAAGGAGTTAGCAAATAAGTCTTACTTTTAGGATATTGCATATAAAAGATTTATTCCAATTCTTTTCTAAACCATAGCCAAATTAATTCCAATTACGTTATCAAGGTCTATCATGCAAGTCCTACAATTATCCCATGGAGTTAATATTGAGTAATTAATGCATAACCATGAAATTTTGAATCCATAGTGGAATATAATGGTAAAGACATTCTAATTCATTATATGCAATGATTACACTATATAAGTTTATGAATAAACCAGTTTGGGCTCAACACAGTTGGAGCTCCATTATTCTCTCAACCAATATCACCTAAACCCTAAACATAGACTAAGTCTTAACCTCTTTCTATAATCTCTCTCAACAAGAAATATGCTATGTAGAATTAGAAATGTGTTCACACTTAGCTACAGATAAGTGTGTTCACACTTAGCTATATACAAGGTTCAACATTCCCCCCCTTAAAGTTGAGAGCGCTGACAAGACAATCTCTTAGCTTTATATATTGAGTTGTAGCAACTCCTTTGGCGGTTTCTTCTTCTTGCAAGTAACCGAGTTCCTCTTTTTATGAGCTACTCCCCCTTCATAAAAAACTCCTTCAAATTATGGCATTCCCTTAATACCACAAGTATTGGTTCTTACTAACCAATCTAGCACTTTTCTGTCATCATAGATATTCAAACAAAATATAGCTATGCAATAGCTAGTTACAAATGCAACAACAAATTGTTGCTCCTCACACAATGTTTCACTCTTTACTATGGCTTTACATGATTCCTTCCAAGGAATTTTAAACACAAAATACAGCCAACACATTTCCATGGTTCTCATCACCATGTTATCCTTGTCCTTTGCAAATGAAAGAACTTCATCCAAAGATGTCTCTACAAGACAATCATCTCTCAATAATGCCTTTTTAAGACATTCTCCTCCTTTCTTCAAATACCTGTTCACAAAAAACAAATCATTAATCACAAAAATATTACCTCCAATGTGATTAGATTTGATGCTCCCCATAAAGCTATTTTGTGGCATTTCTCCTTCATTATATGTTTCTTCAAGAGCAACCATCAACTCTTCACTAAGAGTTCTCCTCCTTTGTTCAATCCATGTTGGTGTGTTGAAACACCATTATTTCAAATAATCATACATTGTTGTATTTTCAAGACAACTCTTTTCCTTCAATGTAGACACCCCAAGTGAGTGATCTTCATTCATGAGTGATGTTTCCTTTGCCATTACAACAAGAAAATCAGCAATCTCATTTTCATTTTATGTTTCTATCTCACTATTTTCTATCACTCTTGATGAGTGATCTTCATAAAGCATGGAGCTAATAACTCTCATATCCTCTTTATCAAACTTTTCTTGTGGATCAACATCCCACATCACTTTATTTGCTCTTTCAAGAGAGCACACATCCATTCCAAGTGAATGGTCTTCAAGCCAATGATCTTCCATGAACATTGCTTCTCCATCATCATCTTCTTTATTCTCCTCCATGAGAATTGTAGGTGCATTCTTCATAATACACTTTTCATCATCTAGGTGGTCTTCAAGCAAGGAACACTTCAATGTGAGTGTTTCTCTTCCTTCATCTTCAAATTCTTCTTCCATTTTTGAATAGTCTTCACAACAAGGTCTTTGAACAATTGTCTCTCCATTGAGGTATCCATCCTCTTTGCTATCAATGTGAATGCTTTCCAAGACTGCCATTCCTACAAAAAATTCATTAGTACAAATTTTATTTTCATCTTTTTCTCCTCCTAAAAGAAATAATTGACTATTACAATTTTCCATACCTTTACAAGACATGTCTTCAATGATGGGTGGCTCACAATGACTCTCTCCAATGAGAGTTGTACAAGGCTCCTTATCCTTCTCATCCTCTTCTCCATGAAGGAATTCCTTATTTTCTTCTTTCTTCTCTTCAAGAAGAAGTTCATCATCACTCTCTTCTTCAAACATGTCTTCCTCTTCAAGGAAGAATTCACCATCATAAGAATGTATGTATTCTTCAAAAGACATACCTTCATATGAGCCTTCACAAGACTCTTCAAAAGCTCCTTCAAAGAAGCAAGACTCCTCCTTAGTCATATGACTTGAGCAATCAGTATCCAAAATCCAAGTTTCATTGAGATTTGGATCTGATTCTCCATAGGCAAAGAACAAAGTTGAAGTTTCTTCTTCCTCTCCATAGTTTCCATAGTTACCTCTCTCTTCTTGAGAAGTCTTGGACCAACAATCTTTAGCAAAGTGACCAAGCTTACCATAATTGTAACAAGATTTTTTTATTTGTCACCTCCTTTTCCTCTTCCTTGATTTCTACCTCTTGACCGACCTCTTCCTTTGCCTCTCCTTTGTCCTCTTCCTTGTCCTCTACCTTGGCCTCTTCCTTGTACATTGTCATGAGTCTCATATTTATTGGATGAGAATGCTTTATCATCACCTCCAAAGCTTGATGATGTAGACCCTTGTAGCCTTTCTTCATGAGACATCAAAGAACCAATTAGAGCATCAAAAGAAAGTGTTCTCAACACTTTCTTCACTACTACTTCAGTTTTGATGTCTTCTCCAAGGGTTTACATTTTGTTTACAATGGATTTCACTCTAACACAATAATCACCTACACTTTCTTCATTTTGCATTTTGATATTTTGAAAATCTCTCTTTAATGTTTGAAGCCTTACTTGCTTCACTTGATCACTACCTTGATAGCTATCTTTCAGGGCTTTTCATGCTTCTTGGGCTGATAAAAAAGAAGCAATCCTTGGAAATATGCTCTTATCCAAAGCTGCTTAGATATGGTAAAGGGTAAAATATTTTTTCTTTTGGGCATCCTTCTTGCTGGTTTTATCAATTGCACTTAAGGTTGTCCAATCTACAGGTTCTATATAACCTTCTTCGACTATATCCCATAGTCCTTTTTCCAATGAGTAAGGTCTTTATTTTGATAGACCAATACTCATAATCTTACACATTAAACTCAGGAATGGGAAGATTATTATTTGTTTCCATTGATTAAACAACAATATTTTGAGAAGAAACACAAACAAAAATACCTCTCTGTGTTTTGAAATGCAGCTTTCAAGTCTCTCAAGTCTTTCAAGCAGAGTTGTATCACAAAGAAAAAAAATATGCAGCAAGTATTTGTTTGGTACGAAAAAAAAAGTCTCACTTGGCCCTTCAAATCTTACAGTAGACGGCCTTTTTAAAACTGTTTTTTTTTAAATACCGTTCCCCAAACTTAAAAAAAAAAAAAAACTTTCTATTTTTTTTAAAATAAATACCTTCCAATTGAGGGCCTCATCGACTTCTTTCTAAAAATCGTAGCTCCTCTTAAATCTTACAGGCGCCTCGAACTTGGGGTTTCTGTCCACCCAACTACAACCTGGCTCAGCCCACCGTACGGTCTGCAAAGTACAAACTGCATAAAGACTCTTGCAAACTCCTGTGAACTTTGCATCACTGAACTTTGCAAAAACTCCTGCAACCTCCTACTTTTCTCATAAAATCATTTGCCACAGCATATTTGCCACTATTCTCACTGAATGATCTCTTCTTCTATGATCTGGATTGTCACAGTCTCCTTCTACGATCTATATTTTCTATAATCAAAGCGCAACGACCTCCAAAGCAAATCACCATGAGGCGTCTACGTGATTTCTCCCCAATAGCTCACTTGGTCAACAGCGGTGTGTACGCAGGTCCTTTATCAACACAAAACTTAATAGAAAACACCCACGAGATGATTATCTCCACAATCAATTCATGTCTTCGCAGTCTCCTATCATGCAATATAAAAAATAGGCTCACAAACTGGGCGCGCTACTCCTGGCACACAATCCAGTTCGGGACATGTAGAGATATATCTCACACAGACTGTATATTTTCACAGCAAGACAAGCACCTCTCCTGGTCTTCTCTTACGCATGTCTCCCACATCTCGTATCGCGGCGTCCGATTCTCCTCATGGCCAAAATAAAAAAAATAAAAACATAGTGTTTTTTTTTAAATCACTTCATGCATCGTTCACCTTATGCGCAGTTCACCAGATTTACTGCAGGTCCTCTCCGATTGAGACGTCACAATACACAGGTCTTAATAAATCATTGTTATGTAGATCTCACAACCGCCAAAATTCTAAAGCTTTCTTCAACTACACGCAGCAGTTCTTCGCACAGCTCGAACGTCACAGCGAGTGCATGATGCTCCCCTTTTTTATATCCGCCAAATCAGGATGGTAAAGACATTCTGATTCATTATATGCAACGATTTATAGGTTTATGAATAAACCAGTTTGGGCTCAACACATTTGGAGCTCCATTATTCTCTCAACCAATATCACCTAAATTCTAAACATAGACCAAGTCTTAACCTCTTCCTATAATCTCTCTCAACAAGAAATATGCTACGTAGAATTACAAATGCGTTCACACTTAGCTATAGACAAGGTTCAATAGAATACCCATTTATTTGAAAATCATATAAATTTTATTATCATTACAATCATAGTGCATCCCTAGAAAAAGAGACATCACACACAACCTCATAATAACTTATTTATGTTGGGAATCCTCATGGGGAATAAACCCATCCTTAATTTTATAAAGTGATTGGTTCCTTACATCAGGTTAAAAACACCCCATAATGCCTTCACTTCCAACTAAGGAATTCCATATTCTATATGACTTTATAATATGAATTATTCCTTTAATTCATATGTACAAATTGGCCCATGTTTTGAGTCAAAGGCAACTCATGATTTTGAGTCAAAGGCAACTCATGATACCTATCTATCCACATAAGATTTCCATATTTCTTATGGTATTACAATAAGAATTTATCCTTCATTCATAAAACAATTTGGTTCCAAATATTGTGTCAAAGGCGTCTTCTAATACCTCTTTATACCTTCATAAGAATCTCATATTCTTATGGTTTTACAATATAAACCTATCCTTCATTTCATAAATACAATCTAGTTTCAAATTCATAATTCATCATCCTATCGTTAGCACATTACAAGATCATTAAAGGAAACCTCATATTCTCTTTTATTGCAAACATATTTCTATCAAGTAAAATCTCAATTTTCTTTATAAATAGATATGTATTTAAAGCATTTTTACCTCCATAAAGAAGTAATTTAATCAAGCCCAAAGAATACCCTATATTTTTTTTTTTAAAATAAAGTGACTCCTTATCACAGGTTATTAAAACCAATGATCAAGCATATTTTGTTTGTTTTCATAAGAAAGGGTCCCCATAAGCCCTTAATCAAAATATAATTCCACATCAACTTTTGCCAAAGGTCAATTACACGCTGACATATTTTTAAAATAAGCTCAAATTCCATAACTTATTAACAAACCCACACATGTTGTCTTAATTTTGGATAGATAAATTTTATCAGTCAACTATCCAAGGATGTTATATTCCAAATATAATATTTTAAGACTTCCACTAAGTCTTCTCTTTTCCTATGAATATAAGTTATATCCATCAGGGTGTCACAACGCTATATAATAGCCACGTTCACAAAATATTTCATTTATAAAAAGGTGCTCAAGTTATTTACTGCACATTCAACATTAGTTTTTTGCACATTTTACAAAAATGTCTGCTTTAAAAACTAAAGAGATTTCATTATCCTCACTTATTTGGGTTTGCATATTCTAATATACAGAGTGATGATCGTCGTCAAGAACTTTAATTAAATCTTGAGATCTATAACCCACCATTCCAACAAGAATATTTCATTAAGGTAACTCAAGGTGTTTTCTAGAGAAGCTTTACAAATGAAGTCGAACATAAATAAAACTATCACCTTATTCAAATGATTACACCAACCATCTGTACGCTTCACATCATATGACGATATTGTTGAAAACCAAGCATTTAGCTAGAGACCATTGAGTCTATAAATTTGACAAGATTATAATCCCAAACTAATTTAAGCTTATGGACTTTGTTCACTAAGTTTGAATTAAGGCACATCATACTTTGTCTAAATGTTTAGCGAAAACAAAACTTATGATGCCCATAGTAGGAAGGAAAAAAATCTAAACTCTTCCACCAGACATCACTAATAGGTTCACAGTGCAATTCAAATTCAACTGAAACCTTGGATATAAACACAAATTGAAGGGTTTTTTTTCAAATAGAGATAAACAATTTTGATATTATATCCTTTAACTCCCTTCATTATTAACTCAAATATGTTTGAAGGGATCCAAACATGCAGATTTCTCTCATGCAATCCAATACAAACAAAAGAGTTCATCAATCAATTCAAACTCTCAGGAAGCATATAAAATATTTATCATAGATTTTACTCTAGAGGGATGGGCACATATACAACTTGGTTTAAATGAAGACTAAAGCTTACAGTAAGTTGTGAGGTATAATTATAAGATATTTCTCCTCTCCTAACGAGATGGAAAAAGGTTCTCTGCTGACCAAATTTCACAAACTATCATGCACTTCAGAAATCAAACTGAGTACAAATATAAACATTTTCCAAGCTTAATCAAACTAGATTAAAGTAAATTTATAAAAACTAACCTGAAATATGCGATGAACGCTCCACAATTTTATTGATTAGCATAATTTCTTCTAAATTGATTGTTATTGTTTCTTTCTTCCTTTTTCCACTGGTTCCCTTCGGCTCTACTTTCTTTTTTTTTAGCAATAGGTACCAATTCCCTTTTCCCTTGTTATCTGACTTGTCGGGTGTCTTTCATGGGTTGTGCATTACCTTCAACTATCACTACGCATGACCGCCACCATACCGCCCCTATTTGGAGTATGATGAAGGTTTTCCAAACAACAAGTATAACGTTGCAAAAACCAAAAATCTTTCGTGAAGTAAAATAATTTAAATATTATCTTTTTTCCTTTGATTATTGGATTAACCACAAGACTATCATAGAGTAAAATAATTATTTCCTCTAACCAAACTCAAGGTCATTAATAAAAGATAAATATGAAAATTTCTAATCAATATGGAATTCAGGCAAGCATAATGATCCCTCTTTTTTTTAAATTCTAAAACAATAATGTCAGTCGAAAGATATATCCCTTATTTCTTTTTCTTATAACAATAAGGAGCAATAAAATTAACATTTCTTTCTCTTTGCAATGAAACTCTGTATCTCAAATAAAATTCCATCCAAAAGGAAATTATCATGCAGCAAACAAGTTTCATTTTAAACTTGGTATATTTTCCTTATGCAAATCATGATATGCAACTACATGTAGGAACATTCATCCATGTTTGCCCCGTTTGTTCGATGAGTAAACTATCACATCATTTTGCTTTCTTGTGGCATATCATTCTCTATGGCTTATTATTTCTTGCACCCACAAGAAAGCATGTTTTTGCAAAAGTGCAAATCTATTAGCAACATCATATTCTTTTGTA
The DNA here is from genome assembly GCA_028583015.1 of Wollemia nobilis. Taxonomy (NCBI): domain Eukaryota; kingdom Viridiplantae; phylum Streptophyta; class Pinopsida; order Araucariales; family Araucariaceae; genus Wollemia; species Wollemia nobilis. The sequence goes on from JAQPPZ010001127.1 coordinate 1,109,465, forward strand.
ATATACACATTTTACATAAACTAAACATTAATAATCAGTCATTCCACTAACAAAATACATCATATTATTTCATGAAATATGTGTTTCACAAAAACTAAACATGAAGTAGTTAGTCATTCCATCAACAATATAACATATCAGTTCATGAATTCATAAAATACATAAGTTTGCAAAGAGAGGGTCATGACATATCCAAAGTGCACAGTCGATATTGAAGGTAGCGACTAAATACAATAAGGGAAAAATAATTTCTAAAGGCAAAGAAAAGCCAAAGTTGATGAGATTTCTATTTTATGGAAAACTAAAAATTAAAAGTTACAATAAAACAACTTCAAAACAACCAAGCAAAGATATAGTTAAGTGCCCTAGTAAAGATAAAGGCTAAAGAGCCTCAATGAAGAAATGTGGATTAAAGCGTGTCAAGGTACATTGGAGTGATATGGTAAACATAGAATAATGAAATAGACATCAAAGGAGATGCAACCTAATTCAGAGAAGATATCTGAAAGCCTAAGCACCTACAAAAGACATCCAAAAACCTAAGAGCCTAGTGTAGACATCCAAAATACTAAGCACATGGTGACGATATACGAAGCCTGAGAGCTTGATGAAGAAATTCAAAAGGATAATGCCTGAGTGAGAATAAGTGGGTTGATGCTCATTTTGGTAAACCAAATAACAGAGATAGACATAACCATCAAAGCAAGCTATTGATGACATTAGGTTTGAAATGTCTTAGAAGATCAAAGCTTGAGCATAACACTTGCTGAGAAGGAGCAGTCTATGTTTGTCCTAGGAATTGGTGATAGTAGAGGGATAATATCCATTGCTATAATTTCCATATGGATATTGCATGTGCCAAGGTACAAATAACCTTTCTTCCATATTTTGAATTTATGAGCATGCATATATTTTACTTTAGTATTTTGGAAATTTGATTTATACTAAAGTTAAATATTTGGCATAAAGATTAATTGGAGTTGTAAGGTCACTAAATTTTTTGAAAGAGAATTTGGAAGTTATAAGGATACTTTTTTAAAATTGAATTTGAAAATTGATAAATTGTAAATAAATATTTGCAAATTGATTTTTTTCAATTTGAAGAATTAAAGTTTTTCATACTTGATAATTTAAAAGTTTTGAGAGAAGTTTTTTTACTCCAAAAGAGTTTGAAGAATTTATATTTTAATTGATTGAAATTGTTTATTTGAAACTTTGTAGTTATAAGGATTTCAACTTCAAAGAATGATAAGAAAAAATAAACAAAAATAAAAATAAATGATCAAAATTTTGAAATACAAGAAATTAGGTTGTCAAAAACAAATGGAGAAGAGAAACAAAATTTATGTCTTCGAGAAGAAAAAATAAACATTCAGGATGATTCACTAGAACAAGCGAAGGAAATTTAAAAAAAAAACTAAAGTGTTGTACACAACATATGATAGAAAATATTGAAGGAAAAATATACACATCAATAAAGGTACAGAGGGTCTTACAATCAATTTTGAAAAAGGCCAAAAATGAAAAAAAATCAATACTGGTAATTATCTAAGCTCAAAGCTTGATGAAGCAAATGAAGACTCTAAAGGTATTTTTACATTACCTATTGATATAGAAAATATAATGTATTTGACATTATTCTAAAATGAAGTCCTTAAAGACAAGAAGAAATAATTAAAGATTTTAAGAACAAGCTTATAGACATTACTTGTGAAGCAAATGATTTAAGAGCTATGACATCAAATGTATGTTATGATAACATAGAATTGAAACCAATGATGACAGATGCATGTTGTGATACTAGCGATCTTCATCAAAGAGAAAAGATGTATTGTGATACTTGTGATTTGGAATCCATGACAAATATAGGAGAACTTTTTCCAAAAGCAGATGTTGAATGTGACACAAAGGATTTGAACTTGGTTTATGAAGACAAAAAGTGTGCAGACAATATTGTAAAGAAAAATAATTAAGACTTCAAACAATTAGAAAATAAATGTGAACATTATGGTAGGTATGGACATAAGATAGAAAGATGTTAGAATTGTAAAATTTGTGGTGTCAATCACCCTCAAAGACATTGTTGGTACAAAGAAAATAACAATATGAATCATGAATGGTCAAGCATGTACAAATGGAATATCATAAAAGAAATTATTAGAAGGATAACACTACATAGATTTCTTCAAAGAAAGAATATGAACTTTTGCAAGAATCGATTAAAAAAAATAGTGTTAGCATGAGTTCCAAAGTAAGAGACAAAAGAAAAAACAGTATGAAGTAAGAAGATTGAAGACTAAGGTCTTCAATAACCAAATAATGTAATACAAGGGGGTGTTAGAGAATATTATATTATTTGGTTGGAATGTAAATGTACCCCCATGGTAAAAATGTAAATATTATAAATATTAGAATAGGGTGTGAGTCTATAGTTTAGAAGTGTGATTTGTATTTCCCCTTATGTATGTCTATGTGTAGGATGTACACAACTATCATGTGAGAGAAAGTGTGCAAGTGTTATGTACTAAAGTGTTCAAGTTTGGAGAGTGTAGGAGAGTGCAAAGTGTCATAAAGTGTACAAGTGAATGTAAATAGAGAGCCAAGAGTCATGTATACAAGTAGTAAGATGAGAAGCCAAAAGGAATGAGAGGTTTATCTTATGTGTGAAATAAGAAAGGTTGCATCTATCGGATATGTGAGGAAAGCAATAGTCAAAAGATTCCAAGAGTCACCTTTCTAAGATTAAATTATGCAAACAATGTTCCATGTATTGTATCACTTAATGTAGTTCATTCAAGCATAAAAATTGTATGAAGCTTGTATACAATTTGAGCAATAATATTGTAAGTTTTATTTATGTTATTTCATGATTTTTTTTTACCATTTTATTTCATATTATTGTTATTTTATATGAATGTTTTGTTCATTAATATTGGCCATTGATAATTGAATGCTCAAATATTGGATAATATATTTTGATCTTGAACATTGGGACTTGTGATAATCTAGCTAAAAAGCCAACACAACATATATCATTGAGTTTTGTATTTTGAATAGAACATTCGTGGAGCTCCTTGGATAGCACAATAATTTGTGTAAAGCAATTAGAGTGGAACATTTGAAGTCCTATACTCAATGGGATTGATAGATATTATAGAATCTAAAACATCTTGTAAACCAATCAATTTATCAATAGAATTTGTTAAAAAGGTAATATAATGTATTATTTCTAAAATTAGACCCAAGTAAAGCAAATCTCCAAGAAAGACTATTAGAAATTGTAGATGGAAAAGAAGCTTGAATTGAATACCATATCGTGCATGTCAGTTTACAAATCAAAATACATGTTTCAAAGATAATTATTCCATAATTATTTAACTTTTTATCTACTATGTCAAGCTTTACAATGAAATTATTTATATATTACTTTATATTGAAGTAGCCTCAATACCAAGAGTTGGGAGGTTGCATTGGTCTTTATTCTCCAATACCTAAAACTAATCATATTCCAACAATCACCCTTTTTTCAATGAGTTTACATAGGTTTTTTCATGAGGGATCTTGGTCCCCTCATACTAACTAGGGTTTAGAGAGGCCAAAGACCTCACCATTGCAATAAGCTTACAACTTTTTCCAACGATCATCCTTATAATTGCATTTCTATTTCTTATTCAACTAATTAAAAATAGTAAAATAGGATAAAGAAAATCATCATATGGAAATTAAGCTAGTTGTCATCTAACCATCTCAAGTCGTTATAGAATTTGCAAGGCAATGATATAGATGTTTTAGTTGTAAATCTTCTTCAACGAGCCCCTATAAAAATATATGGAAAATTGAAGCATGATCTATTGAAGAGAGATGAAATTAAGACCTTAGTACCTTCATATATTTCCAAGTTTGGTTTGGAATATCCAATAAACTAATCAACTATCACATACCCTTCTTCAACAACGATCTACCACTTAAAACCATGAACATCAAGATATATAGGCTTGTTCCGCTCAATACATGAAGATAGGAATCTCAATCCTAAACATAAATAAGAATCCTCTTAATAAAATTTCATGGAAATAATTTGTCACCCTTTCCAAATACCAAGAGAGGCCTACATTATGAAGTGAGCAACAAAAACTATTTTTCCCTACATTTTTCAATGAGTTTACATAGGTTTTAATGAGGGGTCCTTGTCCCCTCATACTGAGTGGGATTTGAACCATGGGCCTCTTAAAGAGAGGCCAAAGACCTTACCACTATAGTAAATTTTATCCCTACATTAAAATATGTGCAAAAACTAGTTATAATAACCTTTTTCGCTTGGTACAAAAATGGTGTATTTCATAGTTCATCTCTATTAAGTGATTTTATCACCTATGTAGATAGCAAGAACATGTATTGTGTCAAAAATAACAATAGTATCTCTTTTGTATGTGGTTGTGTGCATTGTGACAATAAATTAATTGGCATAATAGATAAACAATCTTCTATGGAAGGAATTTTCGTATGAACCTTGTAAAATTTTGATTACAAGATTTGGATGTAACTAACATGGTAAATACTAAACATGAGTTGCCACAAAATGCTTGCCTATGACTTGTATTTTCTCAAATACTAAGAGGAAATTGATATACAATTTGTACACCTTCTTTTGAAATTGTACCAAAAACCAATCTCATATATCATGAGCAATAAGATTAAGATCAATTGGAATGCATAAGTACCTTGTGATGATACCAGGTTGGATATATTTCCATTTAGATAGCAAGAAGGTAATATTTAAGCTATCAAAACAAGTGAAATTTGAGTCTTTTGTGATAACATATTGGAGCTTAAAACTTGATAGAAGATATCTAATTCATTGAATTCCTAGTCATTATTGTCCAATAACATAATAGATTTATCATCAATTTATGATGATTACATGGTATGTATTTGGAAAAGGAAGCTCATATATCAAACCTTGATTTCTAGATTTTTTAAGCAAGTAGCCTAGTGCATATCTTGCTATAATACATACAAGAAAAGGGTGAGGGAGTATCACTTGAGTATAGACCATAGATGAAAGGACTAAATTTGAACAATGATTGATAACTTGTACTCATGCATCATAAAACAATATGTTTTGAGTACAATATATTGGCATTAACCAAGCGAGTGAAACATATAAAAAATAAAGGATTGCTTGATTCTATCATGTGACTTTCAAAGTGAGGCTTGACAAAGGCCACATCTTGAGAGGATTACATAGCCCATCTCATAGTATCTCATAAAAGAATCAAGTTATATCTAAGATACATATTTCTTTGAAAATATTAATTTATTATTTTATTTTGGCAATGGCATGGAATTGGTCTAATTCTTCCACTGATTGCCTTGCTAGGATTGTAAGAGACAAGAGAGAAAATGAACCAAAGATAATATCCAATTTATTCCATTTAATCATTAGCTTCATTAGTTCCTGATTAATGAAATTACCAAAAAATCCTTAAGCTTCAACAAATTGCATTTTATTTAATAATCTAGGCAATGACTCGTCAATTTTAAATGTATTTATTATTGTCACTAAAAATAAGGATTCATAAAGTTCAACAATAGAATTTGTTCTTTTCAATTTACTGAAACACATGAACCAACAAGATAAACATTGGCATCACAATCCTAATTAAAGGCTTCAAAAAGTGTTACATAATGATCATAGCCCATTTTATAGTCTCTCATTCAGTAATCAAGTTATCTAAGATACACTTTTCTTTGAAAAATGTAATTTATTGTCTTTTTTTGTATAGTCATGCACTTTATCTAATTCTTCTAGTGATTGCCTTATTACTAATCTTGTAAGAGACATAGAGAAGAGGAATATGATTTTGATCTAATACAAAGTCTAATTATCCCATTTAGAAATTAACTGAATTAGTCCTTGGTTAATCAAATTTACAAAGAATCCTTAAGCCTTGACAAGTTGTTAGTCAATGGATCATTAATCTAGGATGCATTTTTTGTAGTCATTAAAGACAAGAATTTCTCAAGTTCATCCATAGAAAGAGATCTTTTCAATATACTTCAAATTTAATTAAATACTTTAGAGGAACATATGAAGCAGCAATATGGAAAACATTGGCATCACAATCCTCATTAGGGGCTTGATAAAGAGTTATGTAAAAATCATAAAGTAGTTTCCTAATGCCATTTATAGAGATCACAATATTGCTGAAAAGTAATTAAACTCGATTATTCTCTCCATTTCACGTTTATGATGTAAAAATAGAGATAGAATTTGGATCCTTTCCTTATCTCCTTTTGAATCCACTACATTCTTAACCTTTAGAAGATTTCTTATTAGCACTTCACTACCTTTATTTGAATCAAATTCTCTTAAGGACTACTCGCATTGAGCTACTCGAGATCAGGTAAGTATCAATTGGATTTTTTTATCAAAAGCTTTGTACTTAATACCTTTATTAGATTCAAGTTTTCTTAAGAACTACTCGCATTGAGCTACTCGAGATTAGGGGCAAGTGAAAATATTTATACTTATCATCTTTATTAAATTCAAGTTCTCTTAAAGACTACTCACTTTAAACTTCTCGAATTTAGGGGTAAGTATCCATTGGATTTTTTATTAAAACCAGTTTGAGAAAAATCTATTTTCCCTTATGCTTCTAAGCATAATTCCTCTTGTTCTTTAAGATGAAGAATATAACATTTGAACCCTACCTAAATCATTCAAATCTAGTGCATCTAACTAGTCAACCATGCTTTTATACTTTGATATTTTTCCTTAACCAATATATATAAATTTGTGTGTACATCTTTGAGAAATTTTATATTATTTTTCATAGTCTTAAGGCAGAAGAGTTAAAATTCAATATTGTGAAGTTAAAAGTGAAATCAAATTTGTAACAAAATGATCCAATTCTAGATGTACAAACCAACAAATTAATGCTATTGTAGTTTATATAATCCAAGAAAATTTGTGTTAAGTTCTTAGATTTTAATCCTACTATGAACTTAAGGTTGTCATTAACCAAATATCTCCCCTTCTTTAGTTAGCACAAACATCCATCATTTGTCTTCATAGGACTAGAATTCTGCATCATTTTGAAAAAATATTCTTGGTTCTACTATTAGAGTATCTCCATTAATTCGACAAGCCTTATGACCTATGTGGATAAAAAAGGAATAATAAGATCAAACAATAGAAACTATGCTTCAAAAGGAATAATAAAATTAAACCATAGAAACTTGCTTCAGTCAAAGATCCTCATTGTCATATTAGATGAACACTTGACTTTATAATACTTGCATACCACACTTCTACTTGCACACCTAATTTAAGACACTTGTCCACGTCTTATGACCATGATATAATATGGATGGAACCTGTTTCAATCTTATATAACTTATTAAAAAACTAAATAGTGTTAGTTCAATTGGTTAAATTTTTCTACTTCCAAAAGAAGATTTGAGTCTGCATCTTATTGAATAATACATGTATAATAATCAAATTATTATAATAATATTATATGATCATAGTCTAATATATATAGTCTAATCCAATATTATAAGTAATAATTAAAAAACAAAAGGAGACTTGACTCTACATCTTATTGAATAATACATGTATAACATTTTAATTATTATAATAACATTATATGATTATAACATAATATATATAATATGATTCAATATTATAACTAATAATTAAAATAATAATTTAAAAATAAAAGGAGACTTGGTTTTACATCTTATTGAATAATACATGTATATAACATTTAAACCATGGCGAGTGTGTGAGGGGGTGGGTGTGTGGTGGCTGTGTTAAATTCCCTATTGTGTGAGAGGGTGGGTGTGTGGTGGCTGTGTTAAATTCCTTATTGATAAGCATAGCTCTCAGCTTTACTAGGGGTCATGGTTGGGAGGAGACTGCTCAACCCGTTGGTCTTAGGGTTTCTCACACTAATCTATATATATATATATATATATATATATATATATATATATATATATATATATATAGAACGCTTAAGTTATTATAATAACATGATGGTATAATATGATAATATTATAATTAACAATTAAAAAACAGAAATTAAAATTTAATATAAATAATTATTTAAAATTTTACGAATTTAATTTTTATTTTATTTTAATACATGAAGAATAGACGAATAAACCTTAGTCCGTTGGCTAAGCCAATGCCAAACACTCAACCACTACTATCCAGTCTGTTCTAATTGGGTAGGCCATGTTTTTTTTTTATGAACACACACCCATTCCCTCACACACTCTCCCACACCCACCCCCTCACACACTCTCCTACACCAGCCCAAACCATTGCTTGTCCTTGTAAAACAAACTTTAAGTTCACATAAATTTTTATGAGAGATTCTAATCCTTAATAACGAGATTTGAACTTAAGAAAAAGAACTTATCGGTACAATATAATAATTATTAAGAAATTATGTTTAAAACTATTAAATAAACTTTAAAACTTTTAATATATGGTTTTTTTTTTTTTTCAATACAATATTTTAACATTTATTCCTATGAAATATGTAACTGCAAGGACAAGTTTGTGTCATTAGAGAAAAGAACAACAAACTGGCCATACTTTTTTTCACTTCTTAAAAATGAAAAATCATAAATATAAGTTTTGCTGGACATAAAGAAAACAAAAATAATTATAAGCCATGGCGAGACACTATATCCCTGCAATAAATTATACACCGACATTATAAAATCTAGAAATACCCATTAATTAATGCAACTAATATTTTCCACGTATTCATTAAACAATTTTGACAGGCATATTTTGCACTCCTTTTAAACATGCGGAGTAGAACTGGGTATAGGGGAATAGATCTGAGTCATACAGTATACACACCCAAATAAGTAGAGGCCGAGATGGCCGAATCCAAGATTGGGAATCACCAGCAGCATCAAAATTGCATTGTGTTGGACTCAAACCAGGTAAGAACCCTACTCTCTGAAGCAATTCTCATTCAACACCTCAGATCAGCCCTCTCAAACAAAGCAATCCATTCTCTCCAAAGACAAAATTTTTGCATCCACAGTGAATAATAATAACAATGATGCACCACCTGGTACACTGCTTCTGATGCCTGCATGGTCCCAATCCCCTAAGATCCCCTACATAGGGGTCAAGATTGTCACTGCCTTTCCTCACAACAATACGCACATGGGATTACCCAGCATAAATGCCACTTACATGCTATAAGACTCATACTCAGGGAGGCCTCTGGCCTTCTTAGATGCAACAGAGATGACCCACTGCAGAACTTCTTGTATTTCAGCCTTGGCAGCATCCTGTCTGGCAAGGCATGATGCCCATGTTCTTGCCATGGTGGGTGCTGGTCAGTTGGCACCTTATCTGATAAGGGCTCACTTCTCTGTGAGACCAACTTTGAAAAAGGTCATAATTTGGAAAAGAAACCCTTCTAATGCCCGATAAGAGCTCATCTCTCTGTGACACCAACTTTAAAAAAGGTCATAATTTGGAGCAGAAACCCTTCTAAAGCCCAAGCTGTGGTGGAAGGCCTTAGAGGGAGATTAGGGCATGATGTTGGAATTGACTGTGGAGTTGATCTGGATGAGATTGTTGGGTGTGCTGATGTGATAAGTTTTGCAACCAGGTCTGAGACACCCCTTGTCAAGGGTGGGTTGATGAAGCCTGGTGCTCACTTGGATTTAGTGGGATCCTTTTCTTCCTCAATGAGGGAGTGTGATGATGAAGCTCTTTGAAGCGGTAGGATCTTTGTGGACTGTGAGGTTGCCTTGAATGAGGCTGGTGAATTGCATGGGGCCTTTCGGCGAAGAGTTATTGGGCCCCAAGATGTTGTGGGCACGCTTGTAGAGCTTGTGAGAGGAGAGAAGGGAGGGAGGAGTGGATTGGATGAGATTACAGTGTTCAAGTCAGTGAGATCAGCAGCTGTGGATCTGATTACTGTCCAACCTGTCTATGAAAAGCATGTGCAGAACACTTCTATTCTAATTGAATTTGTGGAGAAGTGATCAAGGATGCTAGCAGGAGAGATGCTTGTCTAATTTAGGCAGTAGTCCTGTGGTGGAATAACTGTGCCTGGGATTGAAATGTCGCTACCCATATTACCACATAGTGATATTACAACGGCATTTTGCCACTCACCAATTTTTCTAAACTCCATTGAGGAAATGTCCTCCACTGTTGCTGATGCTCTTAGGTTTTTTGGGACTTTATAATGATAGCTGAAGCGGGCTTTTCAATGCCTTTCCTCTCATATCAACACTGAGTAGTTCTCTTGTGCAATGTTTAGACCCTCTCATATCAACACTGAGTAGTTCTCTTGTGCAATGTTTAGACCCTGGGTGCTTCCTTGATATCTGCACATGGTGTATTTAGCAGTCTCATGGACCACTTTTTGGTCATTACCAAATTATTTGTTATTATTCTTGTATTAAGCCTTGCAAATAGATTTCATTTTGAGTGAAGTCTTGTAATGCATGCGTTTATATGGGCATTAATATATAATCCAATGACCTGTCTAATGTATTTTTTGTTGTTTGTGTTTTGAGGATCCATCACCATTGTCCTGATCCCTTTATGGACAGTTTTTAGGTTTCCTGTTTCCACATCTATACTGCAGATAAGATAATGGTGAGGGAGAATCCATTTTGAGGATTCATTGGTCTGGAATTTTGTCCTGTGCGGTCCATTGCCTTTTGTTTTGGTGGTTTTAAGTTACTGAGCTCGAGTATTAACCAGCACTGCTAGCAGATGATTTTATTAAGCATTAAGCATTGGAGTATGCCATTTGATTCTCTTTTTTCTACCTACAGAAAGATATGGTCAATTTTGAAATTAGTATTAATCAAAATAAATTAAATAATGTTACCCACCCAAGAGTTATTTTTACAAAGCTGCAAGTTTACTGTAGTAATAAGGACTTTCGTCTCTTTTTAAGAAGTCCAAGTTTCAAACCCCACTATAAAAACCTATGTAAACTCATTGAAAAACACTTAGACATTGCAGTTAGAAACTTTGATTGAAGCAAGTTTATATTGTTTGATCTTATTATTCTTTTCCGTCCACCTAGGTCATAAGGCTTGTTGAATTAATGGAGATACTCGGAGAATTTTTTTCGAAATGATGCAGAATTCTAATCTTTAGAAATGGTGAAGACAAATGATGGATGTTTTTGCTCACTAAAGAAGGGAAAATACAACTCTGGTCAACAGTAATCTTAAGTTTTTGGAGGGTCAAAATCTATAACCAGGTAGCCATTGGTTCCCACTCTAATCTAAGATGCAATATGAAACATCCTATGTAACTTGCAAGCATCAATTTATAAAGAATCCTATGTAACTTGCAAGCATCAATTTATAAAGAACTCTCAGTTTGGCTTTAATGCCCTATGGCACTAACATTGACCGTAACTTTTCTTGCTTGAAGTTTTAGTCTAGTTGCAAAGTTAGTTGAGAAATGTTGTAAGCCTAACATAATGAATTAAAGCAAAACTCTAGTGCAATCTCTATTATATACTTGGAACAACATAGTGAGGTTCATGAGATGCTCATTTACTTCTTTGTCTAGTGCAAGAAAATGGAATCACATGTGTAATACAGGGCTTAAAAGAATTGTTACGTAGACGTTTTATGTTTTAAAAAAAAATTGCATAACTATTTTCTCCCCCATTATCAACGTGTCAACTTTCCATTCAATTGTGTCCGAAACGAAAAGGTTAAAAATGAAAAAAAAGCAAGACCGTCGGCTGCCAAAATCCTTGAGATTGGCTTTGCCTAACATCAATAGTCACTTTGTACCACTGTCAAAAGCATGTATTCTACCAAGACTAGTCATACAAACATTAGGAGATTTCATGTGAACTGGTTGGAAAGCAACAAATTGTTTTTACCAAAATATAAACTCAAAAAAGTGCTTTAACTTTGTAGAAAGATTGTTGTAGAAGCATGACAAAGTCCCTATAATTTCTGCACAATAATTTTTGCTCTCTATGAATGTTTGTTTGTGGTACAAATAAGAAAAAACAAAATAAATGGTTAACTTGACTCCATCCAAATTCCGACCTTAACAGGGTGCTTATTTGGCTATATAAAAAATCAATGTTCTATGGATGTCAATGCTGGCAAGTTGAGAAACATATTGTTGCAGGTTGAGAAACATATTGTTGTAAATTAAAAATGCTTTTGATATGTACCAAGGAAAGATGCATACAAGGAATTATTATTGATATGTACAAGGAAAGATGTTGTAGAGGGAGAAAACATCACATCCCATACGATTCTCGGCTAGATTCGTAGGGAGCCCAGGTGACTGCGGGGGCTGTTATAATCCCTACACTTGGTGGATATGAAAAGGATTCGCCAAGAACAGTTTTAGGACTAGCTCCAAGTTTGAGGTGGAATATGTTTGAATGTGTAAATTAAATATGCACCTATGTTTGGCCTTTCTACAACTAAGCTAAGAGAAACGAAAGAATAATGCGCGACACACAAAATGCAAGAAGACAAAAGCTAACTCTAGAATGATTCTTTGATTGAATTATCACTAACCCTAAGTTGCAAAGTTAAAATTCCTTTTCTTTTAAGCAAGGGTTTAAGTAAAATGCACAAACAAGGCTAAACCCTAATATGCAAACTAAATGAGCTTTTCCAAAAACAATCAAATGTATTTCTTTTTCTTTTCCTTTTGCTAATGTTAAAACATAAATAACAAAAAACACCACAACATACAACCTAAATATTTACTGAGAGCACTTATCTATTTTCGATGTTTGATTCAAGCTTTATCTTGCATCCAATGATGTCCCGTAACTTTAAATATGCAAAATAGCTTCAAAAAGCTCTTGAAAAATATGATCAATGTTAGGGAGCCTACTTAGGCCACTATATAACTGTGCTTGGAGGTGCAGCAGTCAAGCCCCCTAGGTCCTTTTAGCTGACCTTTAAAAGACAAAAGTGAAAGTTGACCTTTTTGGAAAATGAACAAAGTATAATAAAACAAAATAGTGCAATGAACAAAATGCAAACTATGTTATTAAGCTCTAAATGTAACATGAAATGCAAATCTAGGGTTTGGAGGTGGATTTCTACCCCCAAGCTTGACACAGATGAAATCACGCCTTGTACGGGGCTGCCACGATTTCGCTGCTAATGAAATCGTGACCTATAATTATGGGACGCGATTTCGCAATAGAAAGTAAAAGCAACATATCAATACAAATGAACTAATGAGAGATGCAAAATTAACAGTGTATGAATGCAAAATGAATGAAAACAACCTGGTGGTAGCAAAAAAACAGACAAAAGGATGAAAACCTCCAAGATAGTAGACTCCTCCTTAGGGATTCGACACTTATCCACCAAGGGCAGCAACACACAACGAAAGCAACAAAAGAAAACTCCACAAAGACTAAAAACAACTTCAACAAATCACTTGGCACTTTAGCAATTAAAACTTCTTTTGCTTGCTAGCTCGCTTGATTTTCTTGCTTGGGTGCTTCTAACTTTCTTGGCTCTAAAAAGAAAGCTTCAAACCCTCTATTTATAAGGGATTTGAAACAAGGATAGGCAAGAAAATCTAAGGGGAATCGATGTCAAAGAAATTAAAAAAAAAAGGGTTTTCTTAAGAAAAAACCGAAACATGATGAAATCATGTCCCACAAGGGCCAATCGTGATTTTGTCGAAACTAGAAAAAAATAGGGAAAAGAAAGAGGATAGGGGCCCAAAATTGCTTTGGAAAAATTGGAGGGTCTCTATAAGGATCTAGGGAAAATTATTCACTCGAGTGGGTCAATTTCTTGTGTCTACATTTTGTCCCCTTTGATGCATTTATGGTTTAATAAATGTGTCAAAGAAAGTTGGATGCCTATGGGTAAAGGACAACAAAAAAAACAAAAAAGCGGTTGGTTTAGAAGAAAGGGGTGATGCAAAAATGGTGTCATTTCGGACACTTTCTTGTTTTCGCACATAAATCGAGGTATTAGAGATGTTAATGCCTCTCAGGTCGGGGTGCCCCCTCGAGTTTTGAAAAGAATGCAAAACTCCTGATGAAACTCCAAATGGAATACGTAGAAGGAAGAAGAGCAAAAGGAACAAAAAAGAGAGAGGAGAGAGAAAAGAAAGAGTAGAAAACAAGAACAAAAGAGCAAAAAGAGGGAAAATGTGTGTGTGCTTGTGTGATTGCTTTTATTATTATGTGTTTAATCAATGATGGATGATGAGCACAAACATAATGGATGCAATGCATCATGGATGTAATTAAATGGAATGAATAAATTTAATTAACAAAATGTCTAAAATGCAAGCTAAAATGAATGCGAGAGTGGAATGCAAAAAATTAAATGCAATGGATGAGCGGGGCAACAAGGCACAAAGAGGCGAAGCAAACAAAACAGAAGCAAAGAAACAAAGCTCCAAAGAAGCCAAAGAAAATAAGAAAAATATAAAGAACGAAACCCAACAAGGGTGTATGCTCGGAAATGATCAAGATGGAGATTGCTCCTCGCGTGTGGCCATGAAGCTATCCTGTAAGGGTTGCAGATATGGACAAGTGGATCTATACCCACTATGGATGTAGTGCTCACTAATATGGACAAAAGAGAGAGATATCTGCTAAGATGTATGCTCGCAAATAACTGAGATAGAGATTGCTCCTCGCGTGTGGCCACGAAGTTATCCCATATGGGGAGTGTTATGTGTGAGTGATGAATTAGCAAGTACTACCTGATAGGGGTGTGATGTGTGCAAAATGTGAATGATCAAAAGCAAAAAGTGGATGTGTGTCATGTATGATCTTTCAAAAACCAAGAGGTGTGCGTAAGATAGTCAGTGGTTGTATGAACACCATTAATGATGGTCAGACAATATCTATCCTATATTACGAGGACCCCCTTAATAGTTGAAAGACCAAAAGAAAAAGTGTAAGCGAAAACAAGAGCGTATATCCTCTACTTTACGAAAGAAAAAGATGTGAAAAGTTGCAAAGGACAAAGGATATACACAAGAAAAGAAACTAGAAAAAAATAAAGGGCAAATGTAGCGATGAAGATGCACATGGATGGGCCCTAGGTTGGAGATTTTCTAGGCATTATAGCCCTAGTGAGAGTGCAATGCATGTGAGCTACGACGTAATCAGGTGTCATCACTTGCCATTATCGCGGATCCCCCAAAAAATCTATATGATCAAGCAGTCGTGCAAATATGAGCAAGCATAAGTGCAATTATGACAAGCAAAAATACAAGTGGGATAAAATGTCAAGCAATCATCCAAAATGTGATATGCAACCATGCAAAATGATCAAGCAAACATAATGCAATATGAAACTATGTTAAATACGATGTACAATGCAAATGATGAATTATGCATAATATATTTTAAGATGCATTATGTTCATTAGTTATTTAAGTTCTTTACCATCCAAAGAAGCTAAACAATAGCCACCTGAGCCAAACTTGGTCATTATAACAAAGGGCCCTAGCCATTTGGGCTGAAACTTGCTTTTAAGATCAGAACAAGCATTGGTGTTCTTTTGGTTTTCCTTGAGGACAAGGTCCCTAACCTCAAAAGAACAATTGTAAACTTTCTTAAAGTATGATCACTTGAATCTATTTTTATAGGCTTGCAAATGCTCTAAGGCATGAATACGCTTTTCATCCAGGAACTCCAATTGGTGCAAACGCTCTGAGCAATACTCATCACCGACCGAGGCATCTTGTAACAAGATGCACAACGAGAGAATCTTGAGCTCAAGAGGAAACACCACCTCAGACCCATATAGCAAGACATATGGTGAGGCACATGTGGAAGTACGCATGCTAGTACGATAGGCCCACAAGGAAGGATAAAGCTGGATATGCTAGTCATGATCGATCTTACGAATCAACTTCTTCAATATCTTGATGAAAGACTTATTGGATGCTTTGGCTTGTCCATTAACCTAAGGTTAATATGGATTTGACCACTTGTGCTAAATATTGTACTTAGCATAAATTTTATGGACATCCTTGTTCTTGAAAGGATATTCATTGTCAAAAACAATCATTGAAGGAATCTAAACTTATAAAGGATCTTGTTGAAGATGAACTTGGAAATCTAATTTCCAATCATCGTAGCCAGGAGCATGGCTTCAGTCCATTTAGTGAAGTACTCAGTAATTGTAATGATAAAATTATGACCATTAGATGACGGGTTAATATTCCTTATGGTGTCTAATCCCCACATGGAAAACGACCAAGGAGAAGAAATAACTTGAAGGTTTTGAGGATCATGGACAAGATTGTCATGGCATTGACACTTGTTGCAGCATCAAACATGGTCACATGCATCTTTCTCAATGGAAGGCCAATAATACCCCATCCTAAGGAGCTTCTTGGCAATAGCATTGTCGCTAAAATGACCTCCACATGAACCTTTGTGAGCTTCACTAAGGGCTAGTCAGGCTTCATTGGAGTTAAGACATCGCAAGAGGATGCCTTCAAAATAATGTTGATACAAAGTATTGCCAATTATAATGAATCAACATACTCTTTTGCGCAAAAAATTATACTGATTGTGATCTAAACCATCAGGCATCGAACTGTCCTTAAGAAAATTAAAGATGTCAGTATACCAAGGTTTAGATGGGGAAGCTTCAATGGTCAAAACATCTAATGGGATAAGAGAAGAACCAAGTGACATAGGCTCCCGAAGTTGTTTAATGATAATCTATGCTTGATCATCTTCTAACTCTAAAGGAAATAAGGATGCAATAGCAGCAATGGTATCTGCATGTCAGTTGGAGGATCTAGGGACATAATTTATGGTTACAAAATCGAACGAGGACAAAAACTTGGTGACAATATCTTTGTAAGGCTTTAGTTTATCATCTCGAGTCTGATAAACATCATTAATATGATTGACCACAAGTTGAGAGTCACCAAAGACCAAAAGGACTCTAACCTGCAAGGCTAAAGCTACTCTAAGACCAAGGATCAAAGCTTCGTACTCTATAGTATTGTTTGTGCAAGAGAAACAAAGCTTGAAGACCAAGGGGATGAGATGTTTTTGTGGGGTAACTAGAACGACTTCAAAACTAACGCCCTTCATGCATTGAGCTCCATCAAAAAACAAAGTCCAAGACTCTAGCTCTTCAACTTCGATGTTGAAGTACTCATCAAGAAACTCAACAACCAAAGGATGGGTAGCTTCTAGGGAATCAAAGGCTAACTGATCAGGCATTTCCTGATCCTTGATAGCCTTCTAACCTATGAAGTTTAGGTCAAACTCACTAAGGAGCAAGCGACTCAACCTAAAAGGTGAGGCTTAGACATTAAATAACGCAAAGGGTCAAACTTTGCAACTACCAATATCTTATGGCTGAGCATGTAGTGCCTTAGCTTCTGATAAGCGAACACTATGACAATGTAAAGCTTATCTAAGGAAGTGTACCTAATTTCATAGCTAACCAAAGTTTGACTGATATAGTGGATAGTTCGCTCTTTGTTTTTATCATCGTGTTGGGCCAACATGGCTTCCAAAGTGTGAGTTGTGGCCACTATGTAAAACATCAAGTGCTTACCAAACACAAGAGGAACTAAAACGAGCAGAGAAGTGAGATACTATTTGAGGTCATCAAAAGCTTTTTGACAATTGGAATCCCATTGAAATACGATATTTCTTAAGAAGCTTAAGAAATGACTAACACTTATCAACTAACTAAGCAATAAACCAACGAATAGCCTAAAGCTTTCCTTGCAGGCTATGCAACTCGGTTAGGGTGCGAAGAGGAGGTATGCTAGTGATAGTCGTTATCTTAGCGGGGTCCATTTTAATACCTCTCCTAGAAACAAAAAAACCTAATAACTTACCAGATGTGACTCCAAACACACTTAGTGGGCTTAAGATGAACACTGAAATACTAAAGCATTTCAAAAATTTGCCTTAGATCATGGACATGATCTTGTCATTGTATGAAGCAACCTAAAAGATCATCCACATAGTCCTGGAGAATATCATGCATTATGTTGTAAAAAATATGTCATAGCCCGTTGATAGGTGGCACCAACGTTTTTCTAGCCAGAAGGCATGACTTTCCAACAGAATATGCCCCATGGAGCAATGAATGTTTTCTTGGCCTGATCTTCAGGGGCAATCATAATCTAATTGTATCCTTGAGAAACCATCCATGAGAGATAACATACCACATTTGGTGATGAAATCTACGATCTGATCTATGTTGGGCAAGGAAAAGTCATCCTTGGGACATGCTAAGTTAATGTCCCAAATTTTGGTACATATTATGATTGTTCCTGCCTTCTTAGCCACAGGGACGATATTGGAGATCCAATCAAAAAATTCGATAGATTTTATAAAATCAATATCAAGAAGTTGTTGTAGCTCCTCCTTAACCAAAAGAGCGACCTTAGGATGCATCCTCCTAAGTTCTTGCTTAACAGGATTAATACTAGGCTTCACTACCAAATGATTCATAACAAGGGAAGGATCATGCCCTGACATGTCAACATCTGACCAAGCAAAAATATTATGAAATTCTCTTAATAAATTGGTCAACCGCTTCTGCTCGTCCATGGACAAGGCTTTACCTAGCTTAAGGATTCTAGGGGTCTCCTTAGAACCTATGTTAACATCTATGGTCTCCTCAATGAGAATGGATGACTCATCCTCAAGAGGAGGTGGGGCAGGAATTACTCCTACTTTCTGAAGGTCCTCAAGATACATAGAACCAAAGTCCTCTTGAGAACTAGAAGACTCAACATGCGCACCACAAGGGGATTACCTCTCAAAGTAGATGTCATTCTAAGGGATATCCTTATGAGCCATGTCACAAAGAATATCATCTTCAACATACTACTTTGGGGTCGCGACTAACAAAGAGGGAGAGAGCGGCCCCTCATCCTCAACACTGCACTCCAAACCTTGATGAGATATCCTTAGAAGAGGCTCCTAATGAGAAGAATTGACCTGATATTATGATGAGACATTGATTAATGATTCCTTTATCATGTTTAGATATTCAAATTGCTTAGTTATGTGAGATGAGAAAATATGAATGGAAATCAGATTAAGCTTGCTCAACTAGTGAACGATATTCAAATGGGTGAAGATAGCCCAATATGGTGATAAATTGATCTTTGAATTTAAACTTCAAACATTGGTGAAAGGTAGATGGGACAACCCACATTGCATGAATCCAATGATGTTTGAGAAGTAGATTAAAATATGCAGGGAAAGACACCACATAGAATAAGGTATCTAAGATCTTGGGTCCAACCCTAAGCAGGAGGGATATAATACTACAAGGTTCTTAGGACTCATTGTTGAAAGTTTTGATGATGTCATCAGATTTAGTCAAATCTTCCTCTTTTAATCCACACTTTTGGAAAAAATGATATGTACATAAATTGAGGGAAGAACCATTATCAATCAGAATCCTCTTGATAAAATTTTCTCCAATAAATGCAATAATGTAGAGGGAAGAATCCCTATGTAAGTATGAGGAAGAAATATCATCATCCAAGAATGTGATATGATGTATCCCAAGAGAGCTTACAAAAATAGCCATAGCACTAGGGAAAATGTCTTGAGGAACCGATTTTTGTCTTAGAAACTTCAACAAGGTTTCCCCATGAATAAGAGAAGTTTGCAAAAGTTCTAAGAGAGAGATCTTGGCTGGGGTACTAGCTAACTATTGTTTAATGTCAAAGGAGACTTTAAGTTCAGGCTTCAACAGTAAAGGTGGGGTTTCTAATCTTATGCTCCTTTTTTGGGTATTCTTCAAAACTAAGGGAGGTTTCAAAGGTGGGTTGGATGAACTCATATCCTACTAACAATATTGAGTTGGTTGAACATGTGCTTGTTTTCTTGTAGTTATTGCTATTATATGAACCATATTATCATAGGGAGGTGGCAAATTCTTATAGGACACTTGATTTGCTACTTGCTGACCATGCCTAGGGAGAGGATCTTGAAAAATCCCCATGTCTTTATTTGTTGGGTTTTTGTTGAGTAAGAGGTTATTTTTTGTTGGAGGATTGGGTTGATAACATTATATAACAAGGCGTACTACATCAATAAGGTCCTAAATTACATGTTTCAACCTCTTACAAGAATTTTTGCAGTGCTCCTCCACTCTATCATACTCATAGTGTTGACCAACTTTATACTAGTTAGTTGTGGTATCAGGTTGTCTTATGGGAGGCAACTCAATCATGTTAGCTTCCAAAAGTTGCTTTAGGACCACTGCTATAGGTATGTCGAGTATTGTAAAATTCCTTTGTGGAGGTTTTGGAGGTTGGCTAAGCACCATCTTTTGTAGATTGTTAATAATACTATTATCAAGCCTAATATCCATGACTCCATCACCTACCACATGCTTGTTCTTATACTGATTTTTAGTGGTCTTATCTTCTTTCCCTTTAAGTTGTCCTCTTCTAATAAGAGTGTGTTCTACCTTTCTTGCTAGGTCAATTACCTGATCAAAAGATGTGATAGTTGTTGTTTCCAATGCATAAGATAGTTGCTCTTGCAAATTCCCAATAAATATATCAAGCATGTCTCGAGGAGGTAAGGTATATCTCAAGATTCCAACTAGAATCCTCCAATGAGATAGGAATTCTAATATTTACCTTGCTTTAGCATGTAAACATATCTCATGGTCACATTATTTTCAACATAAGCACCAAACTGTTGAACAAATAATTTAGTTGTCTCTTCAAAATTCCTCAAAGAATGGTTGGGCAACTGATAATACCATTCTAATGCCATACCACCAAGACTCTTAGGGAACGTCTTTAGAAACAACATATCATTGTATATGATATCATGACAAGTTGTCCCAAACATTCTTAAATGCTCAATCGGATAATTAGTTCCCTTGTAGATAGGTAAAACTGGCATTGGAAAATTCTTAGGATAGGGCCTAGCAATAGTGATAGGATCTAAGGGCTGATTGCACATTTCTCTGTAACTATAGGTGAAACTAGGAGGTTGAATTATATCCACTCTTGACACCAATTGTTTCACCATATTAGTTAATATTTACACCTCGGGATTGTTGTTGTGCAAGATCCCTAAATTCCCTAAGGGAGGGGTATAGGTAGGATGTGTAGAGAGTAATTGACCAATATTGGAGGTATTCACACTATTACGGTATGGGTTATGATATATGGTATCTTGTTGGAGAGGATAACTAATAGTTGGTGGAACAACAACAAAAATATTAAATTTAGCGAGATGAGAAAATTGAAAACAATCTTGAGTGACATTACTAGTTGGAAGAACTTGTGAACTCCTTCCAACATTGTTGGTTATATTAGTGACATAACTTGGTTCATGGACCGGATTACCATGATTCAAAGATTCTATCAATCGGTTGTTATGAACATCTCGAGAGAAAATGGTTTGAAGATGAGATGTTTCAACTTCCTTGAGTCGGGCTTCCTGTTCCATAGCTTTATCCAAGGTATCCTTATGATGCTTGTAGAAATTCCAAACATGTTCAAACGACTTAAAGATAAGGTTCCCATTGGACCCCTTAATCGGATCAAGGTCATTCCTAGTTTATACATTTTCCTCCTCTTATAGATTATGATTTTCTCTATCAACTTGATCATCTTCTTGGAAAATATCATCAAACCCTAAAAGCCTTCGTCCACTCCTAATGTTAAGAGCCATTAGGAGAAAGAAAGGATAGAGTGGAAAAGGAAGAAAACTAAAGACCAATAGAATCAGTGGTCTTGTTTAAGGTTTTAAAAAAAAAAGCAAACAAGTAAGAGGCTTCCTAATTAGGCTGTTACAAGCGTCCATTCACGTCGAGTTCACCAAAGACGTAGAGGGAGAAAACTTCACACCGCGTACAATTCTCAATTGGATCTGCAAGGAGTAGAGGTGACCACAATGACCGTTATAATATATACAGTCAATGGACATGAAAAGGGTTCACCAGGAACGATTTCAGGACTTGCTCCAAGTCCAGGGTGGAATATGTTTGAATGTGTCAATTAAGCATGCACCTATGTTTGGCCTTTCTACAACTAGGTTAAGAAAAATGAAAGAACAATGCAGGACACACAAAATGCAAGAAGACAAGAGCTAGCCCTAGAATGATTATCTGATTGAATGATCACTAACCCTAAGTTGCAAGAGATAAAATTCCTTTTATTTAAGCAAGGGTTCAAGTAAAATGCACAAACAAGGCTAAACCCTAATATGCAAACTAAATGAGCTTTTCTAGAAACAATCAAATGTATTTCTTTTTCTTTTCCTTTTGCTAATATTAAAACAAAAATAACAAAAAACACCACAATAGATAACCTAAATATTTACTGAGAGCACTTATCTATTTCTGGTGTTTGATATAAGCTTTATATTGCATCCAATGATGTCCCACAACTTTAAATTTGCAAAATAGCTTCATAAAGCTTTTGAAAAATATAATCAACGTTAGGGGGCCTACTTAGGCCGCTATATAACTATGCTTGGAGGTGCAACTTTCAAGCCCCCTAGGTCCTTTTAGCTGCCCTTTAGAAGACACAAGCAAAATTTGACCTTTTTAAAAATGAAAAAACAAAGTATAATAAAATAGAACAGTGCAATGAATAGAATATAAATTATGCTATTATGCTATAAATGTAACATGAAATACAAATCTAGGGTTTGGATGTGATTTTTTACCCCCAAGCTTGACACAAATGAAATTGTGCCCTATACAAGGCTATCATAATTTCGTTGTTGACATAATTGTGCCTTGTAATTACGGGTCGCGGTTTCAAAATAGAAAGTAAAAGAAACAGATCAATGCAAATGAACTAATGAGAGATGCAAAATTGATAGTGTATGAATGTAAAATGAACAAAAACAACTTGGTGGTAGGAAAAAAATAGACAAAAGGATGGAGACCTCCAAGATAATAGACTCCTCCTTAGGCCTCCAACACTTATCCACCAAGGGCAACAACACACAACAAAAGCAGCAAAATAAAACTCCATCGAGACTAAAAACAACTTCAATAGGTCACTTGGCACTTCAACAATTATAACTTCTTTTGCTTTCTAGTTCACTTGATTTTCTTGCTTGGTTCTAAAAATAAGGCTTCAAATCCTTTATTTATAAAGGATTTGAAACAAGTATGGGCGATAAAATCTAAGGAGAACCGACATCAAAAAAGTTAGTTAAAAAAAATAGGGTTTTCTTAAGAAAAAACCCAAAGATGATGAAATCTCGCCCCCCAAGGGCTGATCACGATTTCTTTGAAACTAGAAAAAAAGAGGGAAAAGGAGGAGAGAGTCCCAAACTTGCTTTGGGCAAATTGGAAGTCTCTCTAAGGATCTAGGGAAATTGAATCACTAGAGTGGATC
This sequence comes from Wollemia nobilis, assembly GCA_028583015.1. NCBI lineage: Eukaryota > Viridiplantae > Streptophyta > Pinopsida > Araucariales > Araucariaceae > Wollemia > Wollemia nobilis. Next base: position 1,132,839 of record JAQPPZ010001127.1, read on the forward strand.
AATTTTGCATGTCTACATATGCATACAATGTATTATTATTGTGATAAAGTCTCTATGATTTTTACACAATAATTTTTGCTTTGAATGTTTGTTTATGGTACAAATAAAAAGAACAAAATATATGGTTAAATTGACTTCATACAAATTCCAACCTTAATAGGGTGCTTATTTGGCTATATAAAAATCAATGTTCCATGGTTGTCAATGTTGGCAAGTTGAGAAACACACTGTTGCAGATTAAAAATGCTTTTGATATATACCAAGGAAAGATGAATACAGTGAATTATCATTGTGACAACCACCTGCTTTGGAAGATAGTTATTTAAACTATATTTGTTGGTAAGCCAAACACTTTCTAATTGATTTGCAATGTTATACTGTAAATGCAATAACTCACCAGGTTGGGAAAACCACACTTCTTAGTGATAGACATAATTGAATCTTGCGGTTAATTACACAATAGAAAAGAGTTGATGGACTTTTATTTTGTCAAACTTTTTAAAAAATATGCAAAATAGATATAGTATCAAAACATTCTAAAATAATAAAAGTGCACATGATATATTTAGAATCAACAGAGCATGTTTTAATGACAAAATACCCTTAAGTACGCAGTATGCATTAATCAAAATAATGAGTCGTATAACTCTTCCAATAGAACATAGAGAAGAGGAATATGATTTTGATCTAATACAAAGTCCAATTTATTCCATTTAGAAATTAGCTTAATTAGTAGTTGATTAATCATATTGCTAAAGAATCCTTAAGTCTCGGCAAGTTGCCAATCAATTACACATAAATCTTGAATGCATTTTTTGCAGTCGTTAAAAACAATGATCTCTCTAAAAAGAGATCTTTTAAAATACTTCTTATTTCATCAAATATTTTAGAGGAATATATGATGTAGGAACATGGGAAACATTGGAACAATTCTCATTAGAAGCTTGAGAAAGAGTTATGTAATAATCATAAAGTAGTTTACTAATGCTCTTTACGAAGATCATAATATTGCTAAAAGAGTCATTAAACTTGATTGTTCTCTCCGTTTAACATTGATGTAAAAATAGAGATAGAATTTGGATCCCTTCCTTATCTCCTTTTGAATCCACTACATTCTTGACCTTTATAAGATTTCTTATTAGCACTTCATTACCTTTATTAGATTCAGGTTCTCTAGCATTGAGCTACTCTAGATTAGGGATTAATTATCAATTGAATTTTTCAAGTTCTCTTAAGGACTACTCGCATTGAGCTACCCGATATTTGGGGTAAATATCAATTAGATTTTTTATCCAAATATTTATACTGAATACCTTTATTAGATTCAACTTCTCTGGACGACTACTCTATTGAGCTACTTGAGATTAGGGGTAAGTATCAATTACATTTTTCATTAAAAAATTTATACTTATTACCTTTATTAGATTCAAGTTCTGTTAAAAACTCTTAAGAACTACTCGCATTCATTGAGCTACTATTAAGGGTAAGTATCAATTGGATTTTTATAAAAAAACTTTATACTTATCACCTTTATTAGATTCAAATTCTCTTAAGGACTACTTGCATTGAGCTACTCTAGATGAAGGGTAAGTATCAATTGGATTTTAATGAAAACTTTATACATATTACCTTTATTAAATTCAAGTTCTCTTAAGAACTATTTGCACTAAGCTAATTAAGATTAGGGTAACTATCTATTGGATGTTTTTATTAAAAACAATTTGAAAAAAATCTCTTTCCTCTTATGCTTTCAAGCATAATTCCTCTTCTTCTCTAAGATGAAGAATATAGCATTTGAAACCTGCCTAAAACATTCAAATATAATGCATCTAACTAGTCAACCATGCCTTTGTACTTTGGGATTTTTCCTTAAACAAAAAATAAAAAATATAAATCTACATGAATAAGTTTGAGAACTTATATATTAAATTTTAGTCTTCAGGTAGAAGAGACAAAATTCAATATTGCGCATTTACAAGTGAAATCAAATTTGTAATAAAATGGCCCAATTCTAGACGTACATACCAAAAAATTAATGCTATTGTAGCTAAGACAATCTCCCATATCCAAAACATTGGCTTGAAGATACATTATAATTTTCCAATTTACAAAATCACTAGAAAAACATTATGACGACAAGCAGAAAGTCAACATCTTGAGGTGAAGAATTAAAAACTGCATTACAAATCCTATAATATCATGAATTAGAAACTGCATTGAACATGGACAAACTATAATGAATACTGGGTCCTAAATCAACCGATGAAGCACAAAGTGAACAACAATCCAAGGAACATTTAGCCTCCTATCTGCCACCTAAAAATATCACATCAAACGAATATTATTTGCTATGACATAACAAGAATAATATGCAAAACATTTAATCCATCATTGCTTATGGTGCTATGGATTGAAATGTTTTTAGGAAAAATTATTTGTAAAACCCATTGTGTTATGGGCTATAATGTTCCATATCTAGATAAATAAAAATCCATCTACTGATGTTCCTCAGACTCAAGGGTATGCGAAAGGAAAGCAGCCTCCAAAAGCAAAGCAAATCTAGAAGTACAACATGATTCAAAAAGAGGAAAGTAAATAACCAAGGTTAAATTCATATAATCAAGTAGGTACTGGATTGCCAACAAACAGACTTGCCACAGTGACAAATAATGGATGAAGAAAAAGATAATCCTCACGAATTATCATGAAGCTTAAAATAGTTGCATTCCCCCTCTAAGCAAAACATATTTCCTCAGAAATAACAAGTCATTTGGAATGACCAGCTAAAAGTATCCGGTGGAAGAACCATAGTTAATAATAGGGAACAGAGAGAACAGATCTTGCAGCTCATCCTTTTCAATATAGAGGTTTCGGATAGGGACGAATTTCGAACTTTTAAAAGGATGTGATCCTGATTCTGAATTGTCTTAATCGACTTAAAGGGGTGTAAAATTGTATTTCTTTTAGACAGATAGAAGAGCTGTCTATTTCTGAAGGTAATACAATTTTTGTTTTTTTCAATTATTGCTATTTTTAGATTCATATTTGTCTATACAAAAGTATCATTAAATTTTTTTCTATCTTTCTGATTCTGTTTTATCTTAAATATTAATAATTTTTTTTTTTTTATGATTCTTTTGAATTCTTGTTTAACTTATAGAAAATCCTTCTGTTATCTTCAACTGTTGCTATTTTTAGATTAGATTTGTCTATATAAAACTATCAATAAAATTTTTATTCTGTCTTTTTATTTTTGTTTTATCTTAAGAATCAATAATCTCTTTTGGATTCTTATGAATTCGTGTTAAACTTATAGGCAATATTGTAATGTACTCTATTGCATTTGTTGTCCGAAATTTATTTTATGTTACTATTTATTATTTGTTTATTATTTATTTTCTTGTAAGCTGCATGCATCCATAGTTAAAATTTACTTTTGTTGGAATTCAACTTGCTGATACTTTTATCGTCCAACAAAGGAATGCAACCATAAGTGTTTATTATAGGTCTATCCCTTGTTAAAACAAAGATATATTGACCCTTCTCTATTTTTGATAAAGGGAATCCTACAATCTTTTTTGGGAGGGAATTCAAGTTCTAAGCCTTTGGATTCACTCTCAAGTTGATTCAATTTCAAAGAGCTTAACCTCCCATTTTTTTTAATAGAGGTTATTTACTTTGCTTTTTAAATAGAGGGTAGAGATCTCTAATTTTAAAAGCCTTGGGAAGAGCTAGATTTTTCTTTCTTCGAGTCTCTGGAATCTGGCTTTACACCCTTAAAGTCCATTAAGATAATTTCTTATAGTTTTTTTTTTGGGAATTTAAGCACTAAGCATTCTTTGAATTCGCTCTCAAGTTGATTCAATTTCCCAAGGCTTACCCTCCAATTTTTTTAATAAATACCTTCTACTTTACTTTTTAAACATAGAAGAGAGCTCTCTAATTTTAAAAACCCTAAGGAAAGCTTGATTTTCTTTTTTCGAGTCCTCAGAATCTGTATTTATACCCATTGAATTTGATTAAAACAATTTCTTACAGTATTTTTTTAGGAATTCAAGCTCTAAGGCTTCTTTGAATTCACTTTCGAGTTTATTCAATTTTGCAAGGCTTACCCTCTCTTTTTTTTACAGTCCTTTTACTTTACCTTTTAAACAGAGAGGAGAGTTCTCTAATCTTAAAAGCCATGGGGAGAGCTAGATTTTTCTTTTTTTGAGTCCCCAAAATTTGGCTTTATGTAGGTTCGAGGTGTAGACCAATTGGTTCAACCAAACCCTGTAAGGGGTGCGGAGGTCCAAAGTTCAAATCTCGGACCTTTTCAGACTAAATGCTTGTCCCTTTCCTAGTGCTTTCAGTGGCGTAAAAGATTTAAAATGATTGTGGCATGGTGGTTATAGGGGTAGATTGCGCAAAGATCTGTGTGGCAGCTTCTGGGGTGGACAATGCAGAATACTGTGGCAGCCATAAAATCCGGATAGCTTGCCCGGATTCGTGGTGGCTACCGATTCCACCATGTAAATTCAAAAAAAAAATTGGCTTTATGCTCATTGAAGTCGATTAAAACAATTTCATACAATATTCTTTTTTGGAATTCAAGCACTAAGCCTTTTATGAATTTGCTCTAAAGTTGATTCAATTTTGAAGGGCTTACCATCCCCTTTTTTTAATAGAGACCTTTTAATTTACCTTTTAAACATAGAAGAAAGCTCTCTAATTTTAAAAGCCCTAAGGAGAGCTTGATTTTCTTTTTTTGAGTCCTTGAAATCTAGCTTTACACCACTTGAAGTCGATTAAGATAATTTCCTACAGTATTTTTTTGAGAATTCAAGCTTTAAGCCTTCTTTGAATTTTACTGTGCCTTTTAAATAGATAAGAGAGCTCTCTAATCTTAAAAGCCACAGGGAGAGCTATATTTTTCTTTTTTCGAGTCCTAAAATTTATCTTTATGCTCATTGAAGTCGTTTAAAATAATTTTCTACAATTTTTTTTTTGGGAATTCAAGATCTAAGCCTTTTATGAATTCGCTCTCAAGTTGATTCCATTTTGAAGGGCTTATTTTTAATAGACCTTTTACTTTACCTTTTAAACAAATAGGAGAGCTCTCTAATCTTAAAAGCCCCGAGGAGGGCTAGATTTTTTTTTCTTTGAGTACCTGGAATATGGCTTTACACCACTTGAAGTCGACTAAGATAATTTCTTATAGTATTTTTTTGGGAATTCAAGCTCTAAGCCTTCTTTGAATTCACTCTCAAGTTGATTTAATTTCGAAGGGCTTGCCCTACCTTTTTCAATAGAGGCCTTTTACTTTACCTTTTAAACAGAGAGGAGTTCTCTAATCTTTAAATACCCGAGGAGAGCTAGATTTTTCTTTTTTTCCAGTCCCCGAAATATGACTTTACACCCTTTGAAGTCGATTAAGACAATATCCTATAGTCTTTTTTTTTAATTCAAGCTCTAAGCCTTCTTTGAATTTGATCTCAAGTTTATTTTATTTCGTAGGGCTTACCCTTCGCTTTTTTAATAGAGGTCTTTTAATTTACCTTTTAAATAGATAGGAGAGCTCTCTAATCTTAGATTTGGATTTTTCTTTCTTCAAGTCCCTCGAATATGGATTTACACCCTTTGAAGTCGACTAATATAATTTCATACAGTCCTTTTTTAAGAATTCAAGTTCTAAGCCTTATTTGAATTTGCTCTCAAGTTGATTCAATTTCGAAGGGCTTACACTCCCCATTTTTAATAAAATCTTTTTACTTTACATTTTAAACAGAAATGATAACTCTCTAATATCAAAATCCGTAAGGAGAGTTGAATTTTTCTTTCTTCGAGTTCCTGAAATCTGGGTTTACACCATTTGAAGTTGATTAAGACAATTTCCTATAGTTATTTTTTTGGGAACTTAAGCTCTAAGCCTTCATATTTCTATTCAACCTCAAGTTGATTCAATTTTGCAAGGCTTACCCTCCATTTTTTTAATAGAGACCTTTTACTTTACCTTTTAAACAAAGAGGAGAGCACTCTACTCTTAAAAGCCCCAAGGAGAGCTAGATTTTTCTTTCTTCGAGTCCATAGAATCTGGCTTTACATCCTTTGAAGTCAATCAAGATAATTTCCTACAATATTTTTTTAAGAATTCAAAATCTAAGCCTTATTTAAATTCGTTTTGAAGTTGATTCAATTTTAAAGGGATTACCCTTCCCTATTTTAATAAAGGTCTTTTACTTTAACTTTTAAACAAAGAGGAGAGCTCTCTAATCTTAGAAGCCTCGAGGAGAGCTATATTTTTCTTTCTTTGAGTCCCCAAAATCTAGCTTTACACCCTTTGAAGTCGATTAAGACAATTTTCTATAGTCATATTTTGGGAATTCAAGCTCTAAGCCTGCTTTGAATTCACTCTGAAGTTGATTCAATTTCAAAGGGTTTACCCTCCCCTTTTTTAATAAAGGCATTTTACTTTACTTTTTAATCAGAGAGGAGAACTCTCTAATCTTAAAAACCTCGGGGAGAGCTGAATTGTTTTTCTTCCAGTCCTCAAAATCTGGCTTTACACCCCTTGAATTCAATTAAGATAATTTTCTATAGTCTTTCTTTGGGAATTCAAGCTCTAAGTCTTCTTCTTTGAATTCACTCTCAAGTTGATTCAATTTTGTAGGGCTTACCCTCCCTTTTTTAATTAAGGTCTTTTACTTTGCATTTTAAATAGAGATGAGAGCTCTCTAAACTTAAAATCTTCGAGGAGAGTTGGATTTGTTTTCTTCGTGTCCCCGAAATCTAGCTTTAAACCCCTTAAAGTTGATTAAGATAATTTTCTATAGTCATTTTGTTGGCAGTTTTGCACCTCGCCACATTGAAATTTTGATATGATTTTACAGAAGCATTTTTTTATTGTAGTACAACAAAATATGTTAATCTGAGAATATAATATTTTGGCCAAATTTATATATTGTAGTTGTTTTGTTTTTCTGTCTTTTTTTTTATATACTTTCTTTTGGCTTGGAAGTAATGGGTGCTTAAAGAAAGAGGTTGGAAAATATCCCTGTGAATTCACTGATAAATGGTGTATGTAGATGAAAAATTCACTAAAAAATAAAGACGCGTTCACTCCAATAAATAGGTAGAAGGCTCTGTGCAATCTTCGTTGAAGCAAAAGAAGAAAAATGAGGAAAATTATAAAATGGAGAAACATTTGAAAATATGGCGATGCCCGAAGACGAAACATTGAGAGATTTGCATTCACCCCAAAGTTGGGGCGAAGGCTTCGTTCACCCCACTTTGGGGCTTTTAAGAAATAATATTAATTAAAAATATACGTCTGCTCATCGCAAAGAAAGCATTCGGTGAAAGAAGTGTGTTTACCCCAAAGTTGGGGTGAAATCTCCATTCGTCTCAACCTAGGGTGAACATCCTTTAAGGTGTGATGCTGAAAGTCAACACTACATTCACCTTGGTTGAGGGGTGAACGCTCTGTTCACCTCTCCCATGGGTGAACGCTTTGTTCACCTCTCCTAGGGGTGAATGCCCCCATAAAAAAGGTAAGGGCGCACGAACGCGCCACAAAGTTTCAAGTCAGGCGAATGTGCTAAGGGCTGAAGTGATGTTGAAAAGTCAATATCACATTTGCCCCAATAGGAAGGCAACAGTCTCTATCGCATCTTTTGGGGTGAACACAAATTTTGAAAGGAGATGATGCAGTTAAAAGTTTTCGCCTAGGATACGAAGGATGACTATTGCAGTGGTCAAAGAAGGAATGAGATCCATTAGATCTATAAAGGCATATTCTTCATTAATGCAAGTTCTAAAAGAAGTACGCGTTCGCTCACTATCCAAATCGAGTGAAATGCGCTATCAATATCATCATGGGTTTTCTAAGGTGTCCAAGGCAAGTCAATTAAGGACATTTAATAATGGGAGCACAGGGTAACTCAAATTGTGGATGTCAAGCAGGGAAGGTAGCTGTGTTAAAAATGCAAGACAATTTTCATGTTTTCTAAAGTAAGAGCATATTTTCAAGAGGGCGAACATCTACAATCAACAACCCAGTCTTATAATTTTTTGTGCACCAAATCCAAAAATGCATATTTTGTGAAGGAATTTCCTTAGAAACCGAATTACTATTCAAGAGGATGTATTTTCAATATTTTCAAGGAGGAATTTTCTCATATTGGTCTCTAATTTGTAAATATCCTATCTTCTTGTGCATTTAATGAAATAGATGAAATCCTTTATAAATACTACTCAATGTTCATTGTAAAGGGAGGCTAGACATTCTATGAGAAAACTTCTCAAGTTCTCTGCATTAATAGAAGATACAGGGCTTCTGAATTTGCAAGTGATATTGTGTGTGATTTCCTTCTATTCCATGCATTTCTATTTTATGCTCATGTTCATCATCTACTGTTAAATTTAAATTCTACATCTAAATTTGGATATTGTTGGTGAGGGAGTGAGTTCTGGAGTGCTATCTTGGAGGTTGTTGTTATAGTGTCATAAGTTAATTCTATTGCATTCTCTTCTTATATGCTATTTTAATGCTTAGGTGGAATTCTTGCTATTAGTCTTCTCCAAATCCTACACTCTGGCTTGTGGCCATATTTCCATTTCTTTCTAATATTTCCAAGTTATTTCCTATAACTCTAGTCTTAAACCAATGTAGGAGTTAGTAAGGGAGCCAACCCTCTGTGGATATTGACACGAAGGGCATTCCTTTCCTTCGGTATTTCAATGTTGGGCATCTCTAGGGCACACAAACATAGTTTTATTAATTAGGCAGATATTTGACCAACATTTTATTGCATGCCCCGTGGGACCCTGAAAGTTCCACTTTCAATACTATCAAGGTTTGATATTCGCCTATGTTCTATATAACTAGAACATCTGGTGACTCAATCATACCCGAAAACCTCCAAACGTGAATGCAGCAAAAGTTGTGCTTCATGATTACAAGATCAAAGGCCAAAAATTTTGAAAATACCATTGAGTTCTACGAACTTGATATCCAAAGGCTAGGAGAGCATCCTCAACTAGTCACTTTATGTTGTACGTCATCATTACCTCATACATTCCATACATCGTCCATAATATCCTCATGGTTAGTTTGTGTGTTTTCTACACCTACAAGTTCTATTAGTACTGCTACTAGCGTTCATCAAGCTCAATTGCACACACCAGTCCATATGGCTCAGAATCCACCACCACAACAACAAAGGTAATTCCCAGCATGGAATAGCTCAGGAGCCTTGAATTTACAAGCACAAAATCTAGTACCTCAAGCAGCTCTGAAGTCTTTACCAACCTATGATGGTATTGGTAAAACTTTTTATGAGCATATATAGGATGTGGCTTCTTTGGCTACGATCCATGGCATAATAGACAAAGATATTATGGTAAGGTTGTTGGTGTTGTCATTGAGAGGAAAATTATTGTATTGGTATCGATCATTGCAACCCGGTACTATTACCTCATGGGATCAGTTGGTGGAGCTATTGATCAAGAATTTTCATGAACAAGCTAACCCATTCTCCTTGCTGCATAAATTTATGATGATTCAAAGGCACCCATAGGAGGAGATAGTTGATTTCAATGTCAGGTTCACCCAAATTTGGAAAAGGATGCCTAATGATCTTTGGACTACACATGAAAAAGTTGTGTTCTACTAATTCAGAGCTTTCAACACTGATATTGGCATGGTTGTTCAAAAAACCAATGTGAATATGTTCCCATAACTATACATGCAAGTGCAAAAGGCCAAGTCAGATTTAATCGCTCTAGGCAAGCTTTCCCCAAAAATGACCATGCCTATCCTCCTCGATCTTCCGCAGCATTTATATTTAAATGCGTTTTCACAAACCATACCCTCTATGAACCCAGTTCCCTCATGGAGCTCGGTTTCACCTCAAATTGCTATGATTCCTGTACCACAACTTCCTACTCCAAGCTTTCCACAGCTACCCACTCTGACAATGCCACAATTGCTAGCACTCATTTCTTTCCTAGCATTATTAGAGCCACCGATTCCACTATCGTTACCTACCCCATCAGTACCTCTACCTTTACCAACACCTCCTACACTCTCCAATCCTGATACCTAAACAACGTGGTTATAGGGGGTAAAATATACTAATTCAGCTATAATAGCAATGTCAAATGAAATTACAGTCATGAGGAATAAGTAGGATGAAGCTGATTTTTGGTTTAAAAGATTTCAAACACCATAAATTACCTAGGAATATGCCACTACTAGCAAGGGTTCTGAGAGGAACATAATAGTGTTGGAAAATGAAGAATCTAGCACGTTCGAAAAGGCATATTGGTGCTTGACATGCAATGATCCTCATGGAGACGACACGTGTATGGTACATATGAACTATGTACAGATGCTAGCAGAAATTTATACTGGTGGTCAAGTGAATATGATAATGCAGGTTGGTCACAATTTTATGGTACCTTCTTTGGAGTAGGTCTCAGTTCTTACGAGATCTAGGAAAAAACTGGTGATTGTGAATCCAAAATAATTGGAGCCTTTGAAGGTTCCTACAGAATTGAAAGTACAAAATGAGAAAGTAAAACCACCATAAAAAGCACCTGATGTGATGGTGAAACAAAAATATCCTATCTTGTTGAAGGATTTAATGCCAAAATAGGCAAAGATGAAGGTGCCATCTACATAACTTGTATTTGCTCCAGAGCATAACGAGGTGAAATAACAAGCCAAGGAGTGCCTTAAGTACCTATCGTTGACTAAGCAACAAAGAGTGGAGGCTAATCAGCAATACCAGGACAAATATGAGTAGATTGTAGAAGAAACGCTCTTGGTATTTCTAATTATAATATTATGGAAGAAATGAAGAAGATAACTGCAAAAGTGAGCTTATACAATGCTTTGCAGTTACCAGGACAAGTTGAACTGCAAGAGTCTCTTAAGACTGTAAATGACCAAAATAAGAGTCATTTCTAAACTATGCTAGCTCAGACACTCCCAACTTTAGCCACTAGAAAGAATAGGCCACCCCCATTATATTTGTCACTCAGAATGGAGGGGTGGATTGTACACAATTGTATGATCGATTCCAGTGCTGCGACTACTATCATGCCAAAGGCAGTATGCAAAGTAATGGGAATGCATTACACAAGAAGTAGCCCATGAGTGTTGTAGTTAGATGGTACTCTAGTAAATACAGTTGGGGTAATCAAGGATATTCCTATTGTGCTACACAACATATCGCAAATCACTATTATTCAAGAAGTAGTGGTGGTTGACTTGGACCCATACTTCAGTATATGCCTTTCAAGGGAGTTCACGGTGAAATTGGGAGGTTACCTTTCCTTGGAATATTTGCATTTGGAAATTCCATTCAAAGGGAAGAGAATTCATATTTATAATGAAAAACAATCAACTTTTCATTTTGAAAATTTGGAAGAAGAAGAAAATCCTCTAGGTGTAGTCAACATGATGATTGAGGAATTAGAGGAAGTTGAATTGATGGAAGAAGTGCTTGGTGAACTCCTTCTTGAAGATGAGTTCTCTCTCATGGATTTCAATGCGATGGTTGAAATGGACATTGGCTTTTATATGATAACCAAGCCCGAGAATTCCACAAAAAATATCCTCGAGTCCTCAGACCCCGTTGAAAATTAATTATGGAAGTTATATTTTGATGATGTTAGGTTTAAAAATAGTGTAGGGGCCAGTATTGTGTTGGTCTCTCCTAAAGGATTACAGAAGACCTATTCTTACAAACTAACTTGGAGTTGCACAAATAATGCAGCCGAATATGAAGCATTATGTCTTGGTTTGAGAAAGGCTAAAAAGTTAGGCATTAAAAAGTTGTAAATTTTTGGTGACTTTGAGCTTATTGTCAATCAAACCACCAACAAGTGTGTCTAAGCAACATTACTTGAAAGCCTATCACAACAAGGTATGGGATTTGTTTGAATCCTTTACAACCTTGAAAATTTAAGTGATTTACCAAGAGCAAAACAAACACGCAAATATTTTAGCCTCTCTTGGTGCAAACTACTCTCCTATAGAGTAGGTAGTCAGAAAACCTAATACTGTCAGGGTAATCTATAGATACTTAGTCCTTGATAAGAACATCTATTGGCAAGTATTTGACAATGATGAGCAAATTGTTAACTTTCTGATCAAGGAAGCTACACGTGTGGATGATAGAGTGCTTGTTGAAGAGGAGATGGAGGGAATTATTCAGCTAAACAATAATCATATTCCTAGGGGGATGATTTCTCTAGAAATATTATTCAACCAAAATTATAGGATCGAGAATCATAAACTCAAGGTAGTTGTGAAGGAATATAAGGACTTGCAACTAGCACCTGAAAAGATCATCAAAATCAAAACTTATTACACGATGGAAGAGTTAGAATATATCAAGAACTTATGCTATGAATTCCCTAACATCATTGCATGGAGCTATCATAATTTGAAGAGGTATGAAAAAAATGTAATTCAACACACCATTGAGCTGCAAGAGGGTGTAAAACCTTTTCGGTAGAAATAGCAACCCATCAATTCCAATATCGAAGTGCTCATGAAGGTGAAACTATTAAAGATGTTGGAAGCAAAGATAATATATCCAATTAAGCACTCAACATGGGTGGTGAACCTGGTGCCGATACAAAAGAAGAATGGAGAAATATGACTGTGCACAAATAAAGCATCACTAAAAGCTCATTATCCTCTACCGCATATTGATCAGATCCTTCATCTGGTTGTCGGAGCACAAATATTTTCATTACTAGATGGTTTATATGGTTATAACTAGATCTGGGTGAAATATGAGGACTAGTACAAAATGACGTTCACTAACAAGTGGGGCATGTTTGCCTATCAAATAATGCCATTTGGCTCTCAAATGCTAACACTACCTTTTAGAGGGCCATGGACATTACTTTCAGTGAGTTATTGAATATGATTATTTTAATTTATCTTCATGATATGACTGTGTTTTCACATCATAGAGAAGACCACATTTCTCATTTGAGGCATGTGTTTGAGAAATGCCATGAGTTTAGGATCTCTATTAATCCGAAGAAGTCAATATTTGCTATCAAAGAAGGGAAACTTTGGGTCATGTGATATCACAACAAGGACTAGTTATTCATCCTACAAGAGCGGAGGTACTCCTAAAACTACCATTGCCAGCTAATAAAAAGGACTTACAGTCTTTCTTCGATCAGATAAATTTTATTTGTAAGTCTATTGCAGATTTTTCTTAGGTGGTGAAACCCATGACTAAGCTCTTGAAAAATAATACCAATTTTAAATGGACCGAGGCAAGAAGACAAGCTTTTCAGGAAATCAAGGAAAGAATCACCCAAGCTCCAGTGTTGATTAATCCTGATTATTCAAAGGATTTCATTCTCTATGCAATGGGTGAGAAAGAGAGCTATGTTGTAGTTTTGACACAAAACAAGAAGATGGAGATGAGAAACTGATTACCTTTCTGAGCCAATTCATTTCACCTCATCAGGAGAAGTACAATTTTATTGAAAAATAGTTGTATGCGGTGATGAAATATTTGAAGAAGTTCTGATACTTTATCTCACATAGCAAAATGATCGTTTATGTTATACACCCTAATATCTGAAACTTCATCCTCCAAGGAGAACTGGGTGACAAAAGAGTAGGTTGGGTCTCAAAAATTTAAGAATATTATGTGGATATCCAATCGATAAAACTAGTTTGTGGACAATCTCTCTGTCAATAATTGGTCAAAAGTGCAACATACAAATGAGTGGCTATGATGCAGGAAGAGGATGTTGATGAAGGACTTTGTACAAACTGAACTACGAACAATTGTGATTGGACATAGGACCTGGTTGAGTTCTTTTCTTTTGGGAGGTGTCCACCATACCTCGATGCTTCACAACATCGGAGGTTTAGACACAAGCACTCAAATATGTTTTTCTGCCTAATGGGCTATTTTATAAGAATATTTATGGAGTTCTCCTCAGACGCGTGAAGGAGTCAGAGAAGGAGAAAATACTAGAAGAATTTCATTTTGGTCTATCTGATGGTCATTATGCAGGAAGGCCAATGGCCTTGAAAATCATTTGAGCTAGTTACTTTTGGCCTACTCTGTTCGTTGATGTTGATAAAGTAAGTCAACACTGTGATAGTTGTTAATGGTATGTTGGCAGAACCAAGAAAGGAGCACTTCCTCTACACCCAATTCAAGTGGAAGCACCATTTCAACAGTGGGATATCAACTTCATTGGAGTCATTGATCCACATTCTTTCGTAGAACATAAATACATTTTTATGGCGACCGATTATTTCACTAGGTGGGCAAATGCTATTCCTACCAAAAAGGTAGATCAAGTGACTATCATAGCTTTCTTGGAGGGACTAATCACTCATTTTGGTGTCCCAAAATCTATTATGACAAATAATAGAAATCCATTCATTGGGGCTAAGATTACCAAATTCGCTAGCAAGTATGGGATTTATATTAATATGTCATCCAATTACTACCCGTAAGGGAATGGCTTGGCCAAATCTAAAAATAAAAACTTGTTGTGAATCCTAAAAAGGACACTAGGGAATAATAAAAAGAGTTGGCACTTGTTTAACCAAGATATTTGGTTAGATCGCATATTTGTAAATTTTTGTATTAAAAATTCTCCATATGCTTTGGTGTATGGAAAAGAAACAATCTGCCTACTCACATTGAGCTTCTAGTACTCCAAACATTACAGATGTCTAAATATGAAGATAGAGAATATGATCCAATGAGTGCAAGGTTGGCACAATTATTGCAGTTGGAGGAAGGCAAAGAAAAGGCTTATCAAGCATTCACCTATTACACTAAAGTTATGCAGAAATAGTTTGGAAAAAATACAATAGAGCACAAATTTTAGGTGGGAGACTTAGTTCTTAAATGCAACGAAAACAAGGCTAAGCCAGGGAAACACCATAAGTTTGATGTAATCTGGAAAGGCCCTTTTTAGATTTTTGCTGTAAATTCGGTAATGCATATTATCTTCATGACATGGATGGTTGGGATCTTCCTATTCTAGTAAATGGACCTTCATTTGAAGGCTTATATTCAATGATAGAATTTTCAAAGGTACCATATGTGAAGCGAAAATACAACACTAAAGCAAATATGAAAGTAAAATAATTCCAATGAACAAGAGACTGCACAAAATATGATTTTATTCAATAAATGGAGGGAGCTAAGAAAATTATTTGTTATAATCGATTTGTTCAAAAGAACTTATTTTGATACAATAAATACAGGTGCTAGGATTCTCCGAAACCCTAGCTACAAAAAAAGTAGTATCTTCGATGTATCTTGCTTCCAACTTCCAACAAGATGAGTGGGCTTCTAGTTATCCATAATCGGACCACTCTAGCTTCAAAAACTACTCAAAAATCCTTGGTTGATGCTACTTGATCCTACACATACAACAAACATAGAGTCGTTAGCAAACAAAATGAGGGTTCCAAAGTGTGAACCCTTACAAATGTAAACATAAAACCCTAGATCTAAGTAAACAAAACATGAAAAATTCAAATAACATCAAATGAAAATGCATACAACACTTACTTTTATGTTGATGATGTTATTCCATTGCTTTGTTCCAGATTGATGGCATGGTGCCCCGACGACACCTGATGATCTTATGTTGCAGGTTCTGGTTTGTGGCTATGGGAACAAAAAGCTTTGTGCTATGCTTGTAGAATGTAGCATGCATGTTGTTGCACCTATGGCATGAGGTAGGTGCTCGAAAATGGCTATAGATTAGGATTAAATATATAGAGGTAGATCAAGGGGTTGCGAAGGATTCGACGTATAGAAAATGATGGCGGTGGTAGGAATAGGTACAAAGATGGCTAGAATCAATAAATCCTAGGACAAACTAGGATTTTGGGGAAGGATAGGCTAGGGCACAACCTACTCACAAGAAACTAGCTTTAGGTAAGGTTAGATCCCACAAGTAAATTAAAGCTCCAATGTTCAAGTTTTCCAGGGGTTGAGCATTGAGAATGCTCCTATTTATTATCAAGCCTAGGGTTTTCTTAGGGTTTTAGCTTAACACTTTTGATCATGTGGCTAATATTAAAGTGGATCCAAAGGTTGATATTAAAATTTAGGTGTGACACGAATTAAGGAAGATGAACAGTTGAGATTAGATTAGATCGGACGATTGAGGTTAATTTGGCTTATAAATATATTTTATAATAAATATATAAAAATATAATATAAAATATAATATTTAAATATAAATAATATAAAATAAATGTAAATGAGTCAAATAGGATTTGGAAAATGACGAAAAAGGGCTAGTGGGCCATTAGATGGCAAGAAAGGCATGGAACGACCAATTGAATGGTGGCGAAGGAGGATGGTGGACAAGTGGGTGGTAGAATGACTAGGATGAAGGACAAGTGGCTATGATTTTGTGTCTACAAATGCCCCTGTTTGTACCATGTTGCGTGAAACACAATATGGTGCAAAAATATGAGACACCTGGTTACTTTTTTGGGTGCAGAAGTAACTTCTCTCTCTCATTGGATTTTTGAGCAATAATGTTCAAGACAAAAGAATAAAGAATTTTGGAATTTGCATAGCTTACCCCATCAATTGGCGAATGAGTCATGGATTAACTCATGAGCCAATTGAAAAATTTGTGCAAATGATGAATGGTGTGGTACCTTTTTTGCCCAACGGTGTGATGGGGGTTGCTGTAAAATGTGATATGATGTGTCTGTGTTTGCCCTAACAGATGAAGGGTTTTGTGCAAATGTGATGTGATGTGATGTGGATTATAAGAATGATGTAAAATGGGATACCATTTTTATCCCAACGATGGGAATGGGGTTGTGTCAAATGTGATGTGATGCAGATGATATGAATGATGTAAAATGTGATATAATGTGTCTGTGTTTGCCCGAACGGATGAAGGATTTTGTGCAAATGTGATGTGATGTGGACGATATGAATGATGTAAAATGTGATGTGTCAAATGTATATTTCATGATCATGTAAGGTGTATCCCATTGTGGGAGGATCAAAATCAAATGTGGTTACCCCAAATTTGGGGTGATTCGATACTGTTGAAACATTTTGCCTTTTCGACATCATTAATATGCAAAATGATGATGCAAAGGAAAAAGAAATGAACCTTGGATAGCTTGCTAGTGACTGTTTGAATAATTACCACAATTGGAACCAATCATCCTAGCTAGTTCCTATCTCTAAGGTGTTAAGGAGATTTTGAATGATGAAATTTGAGTTTTTTTCCATGTTTTAAGCCCCACGAACTAGGCCATCAATGACAGTGGTTGTGCAAATTGTTCTTGGTAATGTTTCACTCTAAATATGAGTAAATACAAAATATGATTGTGATTTCGAGCAAGGAGATAAGTGATGATGATGATGACCAATTTTTCTTATGGTAATTCATTCATCTTACCAAATTGCATGGATGCAAATCCCTGCAATCACCAAGTATATAAAATAAACCACTATATACGAGATTCACTTTTAATTTTGACACATGTTGGAATAAATGATGGTAAATTATGATAGTAGAAAAATACTTATGGAATAATGTGACAGAAGGAATGTGATGATGTCGCCAAAGTTGGAGTCAATTTGCAAATGTTAGAGCTTTTAGTGGTTGATTTTGTATTTTTTCGGATGGAAACAATTGATTCAATGGTCAAATCAACTCCAATTTTCGTAAAAATTTGTGGGATGATGAATAATATGAAGTAGAAGAGTTGAGTGTTACTGTTGTGAAAATTTAGATTCATTTGATGTATTTTGTAACTTGATTTGTGTATTTGATAAATTTGTGTTGTGCTTGAAAAATATGTGTGTAAAACGATTTATGTTTTCACAAAACCTGATTTTATAATGTGCATGATGCATGGATGTAATTTGGTGAAATTTGGAGGAGGTATGCTACTATTTTGATTGATTTTGTCTTCATGTAATTTTGGCATCAGGTGCCCTATTGTGCCTGTGGTATCCTACATGCGCCTTGCTATGCCCAGGTGCACCTGCAGGCGCCCATGCATACCTATGGACCGTAGGCTCCACCCTGTGCTTGAGTGTGCTTGCTTAGCTATAAATAGCTTGTAGGGTGGATTTGAAGGCTCATTCGTATGTTTGAGAGATTGTGAAGTTACTCTTGAGGAGTGGAGTGGATTGATGAGGGAAGTGAGGCTAGTGGAAATCTACACGAAAGCTATGGAGATGGAGGGAGTGAATGCTAGTGGTGGAGCTAAGGTATGATTTGCCCTGGTAATGTTGAAAAACACTTTTTATTTTGTGCAAAAATTTTGAATTTTTTTTTTTGTTTAATTTTTAAAAATTAATACTAATGTAAAAAATATATATGTTGTTGTAGTTGAGGGAAATAGAGCCTTGAAATTGGTTATCTCTTGCCATTCCCAATATGAGGAAGAAGCTTATAGAGGATAATTGGTACCTTTTGAAGAAGGTGTGTTTGGAGGGAGTGGATCAATTGGATGTGGTTAAGGCGGATGATGGGTACCTCTCATATTTGATAGAGAGGTGGGATTCAGATAGGGGGACCTTTCAGCTATCGATTGGGGAGTCTACTATCACACTTTAGGATGTATATTGTATCCTCAAGGTGCCAGTAAAGGGTGTAAAGTTGATAGTTGGGCATGATAACCAAGCATATATGACAAAGATATTCGATGAGCGATGGTGGGAGGCGAGGATGGGATATGGGGAGATATGCTATTTGAGCATGTACAAGGCTAAGGAGTTGGGTGCACTCCTAGTCTTGATCATGTTTATGTTAGCAAACATAGTTCTCCACAATAGCACGGGGTGTAGGTTCCCTTGGGACCTATTGGGATCGATGAATGACTTACTCACCAATCCAAGAGAATATGCATGGGCTCCTACATTATTGGTGCAGTTATATCGGGAGCTATATGAGATTACACAGAGAGGGAGGAATGGGATTGGATGCAACATCCTTGTTTAGTGTTGGGCATGGGAGCACTTCAGTGTAGCTCAGTTAGAGGGGTTACTTTGCTAGGCATGGTAGATAAGTGAGCCCTATGCTAGGAGATGGGTAATGGTTGAGGAGGTGCAGCCGAGTCGGGAGGAGCATACTAGCCAGTGGTATAGGGATATGTGGGTAGGGTTGACTTTGGCTTAGGTGATATGGAGGCCATGGTGGGGAGCCATGTGGGAGGGTGATGAGGAGCATCTGCGATGGGTGAGATAAGTACAATGGTTGGTTGGGAGGAGATATGATGATGTGGAGTACTTTTAGTACTCGCAAGTGTTGAGGCAGTTCAGTTTGTATCAAGGTGTGTCTGATGATCTCGTGTTGTATTATCATCAATGAGATAAGGTGGGGCTTCCATGTACCGAGCCATAGAGGGTGTGGGTAGATAATGACGATCAGTTGGAGGTCTCATATTTAGATAATTTTAGGGTGACTCCTGAGTATGTAGTATAGTTTTGTACCCAACTAGTATGGGTGCCAAATGTGGTGATGGATGGGGATGCAGCAGCTGCGGAGTCGAGGATGACTCCAAAGAGGATGAGGTCTCATCGATTGACGAGTCAAAGAAGATCGAGGGGAGCATCATAGTAGAATCCTAAGGTGGAGGTAGTATAGGATGAGGAGGAATATGATGAAGAGATGAGGGAGATCTCTGAGGTGGATAGGATGTGGGTTGAGGTGGAGTAGCTTTGTGATAAGCGAGGGACTATGATGGAGTCTCATAGGGATTATTTGGCATCTCGAGATGTGGTCATAGCTAGGTTGTAGGATACCAGAGCCCGGATGGAGGCAGAGCGGCCGACAGGAAGGGTTGGTGTAGGTGATCAGGAGACGGTCATGCAGCTTCGGGAAAATAAGTTGGTGAGAGAGCATCGACATAGGATTGACTTGTGGTGACTATAGGCTAGTAAGACACATGCACACTCTTTGGAGTATTTGTGCATGGCACATCATATTGCATTGTTGGATCCTCTATCATCCTCTATGACCGAGTCATTGAGGCATACGATATCTAGGCAGAGTTCTAGGTCTAGGGATCCTACTAGGTCTCATGGATCCTCTCATGGGTATTAGCTTGGTGCTTAGATGCACTTTTTGTATATGAGCGTTGTTGCTCCATTTTAGCCTTTTTGGCACTCATTGTACATGTGATATTATATATATACATCGCTTTTATGTTTGTGTTATCTTTTGTGTGAATGTTTTATGTGTATGCAATGCATGTTTTATGAAAATATTTTATGAATATCTTATGGATGATTAATGCAATCTAATTATGATGTGTATGCGTAGTGCTTATATGGATGATTAATGCAAGCTAATCATGATGTGTATGTGTAATGCTTATATGGATGATTAATGCAAGCTAATCATGATGTGTATGCATAATGCTTATATGGATGATTAATGCAAGCTAAATAACAAATTTATGGATGATTAATGAAAGCTATATGAGGGGAATGCATGATGTTTGAATGATCATTTATAGTTCAGAATTTTATTGGCCATTTTTGTTCATTATTTTGCAATCGAAGGCACCAAACTTGGTGGCGTTATACGAGTTGATCCATGATGAATACATGGATGTTGACATGGAAGAAGATATGGATGGAAAACTAAAGGATTTTTAGAGACTCAAACATACTAGTGTTATCAACCAAACTCACTAAATGTTGTCTAACTTTATTTATGACCAATGTGTGTGCAAGTGAAGTTCATGTACCAAATCTTGAGCATGAAAATGACCCTAGGCAATCAAGAACAAATGTGTGTGCAATTGAAGTTCGTTAACCCATTATGAGTAAATTAGGCATGACCTGTTATGGATAGGACCAAGAAGCTAGCTTGTCTGTCTGTGCAGTCAGAGGTCTCTCTATTTTGAAAAGAAACACATGTTATCCCGCATGAACTTACTCCACTGCCATTAAAGTGTCTATAGCTCTGGTGGAGACTCACTCCATAGTCCAATGATATGATTTTTAGGCCTTGGGGATGACTACATAACTTTTTGAGGGAAATGTAGTACAATCCTTACAACTTTAGGGATCTGTGGTGTGTGTATAGAATTTTTTAATTTTGGATAGAGCTTTGGGGAATCATATTCTCAACCAAAGTGTGATGAGAATGTGACCCTATCCTTACTACTCTATATTTTGAGTTTATATTAGGAGAGAAACTGTGATAGTGGTGAAACCCACTATTTTTTATTTTGGACTATGTCGCATTATAGGACAAGCGAGGAATACCCTTTTCACTTCAAGTTGCCATGCAAGTATGGTGTTATCTCTCTTTGAATCAAAATGTTTTTAATATGTGAAGAAGTGTGGTTGGTGCAAGATTGTTTTTGGAATCAATTGACAAGACTCAATATTTTCTTAATGTGAAAAATTTTTTTTCGTCCTAAAGAAAATTGGACATTTTTTGGAGGTTGCTAGACACACTAATAATGGCTGGGTGATTGAATACTTGGGGTTTATGATTTTTGAAAAATGGGATTGTTGGCTTGTGATATTGGAGAAAATTGCATAAATGCCAAAAATAGGTACCTCAATTATGGAAACTTGACTTTTTTTATTTGGCCATATCATCACTACTTTAAAATATCATTGAACGTGGGATGAGATGAATGCAATTTGCAAAATGAAGGAATGCAGTGGAATGCATGTGGAATGAATGCAAATGGAATATGTACGCAATATGTATAAATGCAATATGAAAATTTAGCCATGAATTTATCACGAAGGTGTAGTAAAGCATTGGTATTTTATTGGTTTTCTTTAAGTACAAGATCTCCTACTTGACATTCACGAAGATGTAATTTGGTATTGTAAGCACGTTTTAGGTGGTTTTGACAAACTCGTAAATGTTCTAGTGTATTGACTCGCCTCTCATCCAGAAGAGTGAGTTGATCAAGATGTGTTTGTCTAGAAGTGTCATCATCTATGAATTCCTACAAAGAAATTCATAAGGAGGGAATCTTGAGCTCAAGAGGGATGATAGCTTCAGCTCCATAGACCAAGGAAAATGGTGTTGCTCCTATTGGCGTTTGGATGCTTGTTCGATAAGCCCAAAGTGCCAAAGGTATTTTTGCATGCCAATCTCTATGATTTTTATTAACAAGTTTCTTGAGAATAACAATCAAGGTCTTATTGGTAGCTTCGGCTTGTCCATTTGCTTATGGGTAATAATGAGGTGAGAAACTATGTTGGATATAATATTTCTCGCAAAGTGCTCAAACATCCTTATTCTTGAAAGACTTGCCATTGTCATAAATGATTTTAGAGGGAATACCAAAATGACAGATAATATGGTGGAGTATGAAGTCCACAATTTAAGGTCCTATTGTATTGGTTAGAGGAATGGCCTCAACCCACTTTGTGAAGTATTCAGTGGTCATGATGATGAATGTATGTTGTCCCGAGGAAGGAGGTGAAATTTTACCAATTAGATCTAGGTCCCATTGTGAAAAAAACAAAAGGATTTGGATAGGTTGTAAATCTTGTGATGGTATATGAGTTAAATTGGCATGTGCTTGACATTGGTTACAATTTTTGACATAGTTACAACAATTGCATTCCATTGTGGGCCAATAATAATCCATGCATAAAAGATTCTTTTCAATGGCCATCCCACTAAAATGACCACCACAAGTACCATCATGATCTTCAATTATGGCTCTTTGAGCCTCATTTTTTTCGATACAATGAAGAAGGATTCCATCATAACCACGTTTATACAACACCTCCCCCAAGAGAATAAAATAGACTATTTTTTGCTTGAAAGAGCGTTTTGCAGACAGAGACATATCATATGGGAGTGTTCCAAATTTTAGAAAGGCCACTATTTGGCTTGACCAAGACTCATATGTTTTTGCATGGATAAAGCAAATGTCTTTTCCATCCTTAGGATCAGTACAAATAATGGATGCTTTAGAGATTATTGAGATTATTAGGGGTTGTACCTCTCCTAAGTCATATTTTGAAATCAATTATCCAAGAGAGGTCATCGCATCTGCAAATATATTAGTCAAACGAAACAAGTTGTTGATCTCATACCATTCAAATATTGAGAGAAATTTTATTGCTACTTCATGATAAATCTTAATGGTAGGTTCTTTGAATTCGTATTCTCTTGTTACCTATTTGACAACAAGTTGAGAATCCCCAAATATCCTAATACGCTTAATGCCCATAGCTATAGCGAATTGAAGACCTAAGATTAAGGCTTTGTGCTCTGTAGTGTTATTTGTGCATGGAAAGTCTAGCTTGAATGATAAATGGATGGGTATCCCATGAGGTGTATGAAATACAACCTCAAAACCTTGACCTTTTTTGCACTTAGATCCGTAAAAGAATAAGGTGATATTGACATCTTCCTACGGAATGACATCTTCTTCTAATTTAGTGATAGAAAATACTGAATCATCTGGGAGCTCTATAATCAAGGATGATCACTAGGTAGTGGAGCTTCCGCAAGTTGATCGGCTATAACCTGACCTTTAATGGATTTTTGGCTGATAAATTCGAGATCAAATTCTATAAGGAGCATTATCCATTTAGCGGTACAAGTGTTATTGTAAGTACGAGACATCATATAAGGCAGAGGATTTTCTCTATCTATGACATAAGTTGTATGGCTAAGCATATAATGTCGAAGTTTCTAAGTGGTAAAAACCACCACTAAGCACAACTTCTCTACATAAGCGTATCGGGTTTCATAACTTACCAATATTCGACTAATGTAATAAATGACTTACTCTCAATTTTTTTCATTTTATGTGCAAGAATTGTCCCTAAATAAAAGTCCATTGCTAATACATAAAGATAGAATGATATCCCTGAATGAGGAGGAGCTAAGACTAGAAAAGAATCTAGGTAATGCTTGATGTCATCAAAGGCTTTTTGAAATTAATTTATCCATACAAATGGCACCCCCTTTTGTAGTAGGTAGTTAAATGGTCTACATTTATCATAAAGTTGTGCAATAAAATGTTGGATTGATTGAATCTTTCCTTGTAAACTATGTAATTCCTTAATGTTAGTTAGGGGAGGCATTTCCATGATGGCCTTGAACTTGTTTGGGTCCACTTCAATGCCTATTTTGGAGACAATGAATCCTAAAAGTTTACCTGAGGTAACACCAAAGACACACTTTTTTGGGATTTAACCTCACCTTATGTTCTATAAGTCGATCAAAAATATTTTCCAAGACACTAATGTGCTCTTGTCGAGTTTTATATTTAGCCAAGATATCATTCAAATAGTCTTCGATAATCTTATGCATGTAATCATGAAAGATGTAAGTCATGGCTCATTGATAGGTAGCTCCTACATTTTTGAGGCCAAAGGGCATAAACCTATAACAAAAGGTCCCCCAAGATGTTGTGAATATTGTTTTTTGTTGGTCATAAGGGAAAGCATTTCATGGCCAGTGTAGGTATCGACAAGATTATCAATGTTTGGAAGAGGAAAGTCATCCTTAGGACACACCTTATTAGGATCTCAAAAATTAGTGCAAATGTGTATTATCCCATTAGGCTTATGAACGGGTACCATGTTTGAAAGCCACTCAAGATAGTCAATGGGAATAATGAAAGTGACATCTAGAATTTTTTGAAGCTCTTCCTTGACTATGAGGGCCACGGTATGATGCATACTTCTAAGCTTTTGTTTGACATATTTGGCATCGGGATGTAAGGTGAGGTTGTGGAAAACAAGACTAGGTTCAAGACCAGGCATATCCTTATTGGAACATGCAAAAACATTTTTTTTCTTCTTGAGGAGAGCAATAAATTGCTCTTGTTCATCGGATGATAGGATTTTTCTAAGATTAACAATTTGGGGATTGTCAGGATCTGAACTAAGGTTCACTTCGATGGTATCTTCAATAGACATATGTGAACCTTCCTCAAGTTTATGGGGTTTTGGGATTAGATTAATGTCATCTAAGATGTCATCCAACTATTCCTACTTATCGTCATCTAACTCTACTTGAAAAACCTTGAGATTCTTGGTAGAATATGGAGGTGAAGGTGGAGGGGAATGAGGAATGTAGTAGGCATAAGCCCTTAATAACTCCTCGGATAGGATGAACTCTAAAAATGAGGGTGGAAAAGAAATATGGTCCATGTCAACAAGGCTTATGTCAATTGGAATTGGCTTAGCTGGATTGTATGGATTGCAGAGTGGGGTGAATAAGTCAGTAGGATTCATACTGACTTAGTAGAAAAAGATATGGATTGGAAGAATGAATGGGTGGAATTATTGGATTGGAACCGATGTTGAATCTTGTTAACCCTGGATAGAAGCAACAAAAAACATGAAATTAAATTCTATGTACATGCAAAGGAATATTTTGTTTTTGTTTTGTTTTGAATGTTTTGATTTTATTATATATATATATATATTTTGAATTTTTGTTTATATACATATGTTACAAATTTTGGCTTGGTTGAATGGCTCAATGGAACTCAGGTGGGGGTAGTTAACTAGGTGGGTCAACTTGTTCTTGTGAAAGAAGCAAGCGAAAGATGGGCTGATGGATGGGAAACAATTTGAGGTAAAACTCATATTGTTGAGTAAGGGGAACAATGGGCTGAGACTCCTATTCAGAATCGTCAGAAGCATTGGACATAAGTTCATACTCTTCATAAAATTTATCATAAAAATTTGGAAGTGGGTAGGAAAAATTTAGTTGATCTTCTTCTTCATTGAATCTAAGCTCTTGAAGAGCTTTTTCAAGAGAAGTGGTTGAGAGAAATGGAAGGGGGGTTTTGTCTTCTTCATTGAGGCTAAGTCTTTGGAAGGCTTACTCAAGAGAAGTGGTTATGGAAAGTGGGGTATATCCCAAGATTGAACATTGATGCAGGAGAATCCAGTGGTGTAAGAGTGATCTTGCATCACCCAAAAAAAAATTGTAATTGTTTAATTTTGTAAAACTAGTAAAAACTGGTTTTACTAGTTTTACTTGCAGGTGAATTTTGAAGGCCTTAGAGGCCAAATTTGAGGATTTTTAGTTAGATGCAAGCCTTAGCATGAAGAGCTAAGGTTTTCTCTGCTTAGTCATCTCGTGCCCTTTCTAAAAATATCTCGTGCAAGTCAATCGGAGCAACGAGCAAGTTTGCCTCCGAAATTCAAATATCAAATGCATTGTTTAGGAGGGAAAAAGGGGAAAACAGGGTATTAGAGGGAAATTTCGAAATTGTAAAAGGGATATTTTCTTTTGTATCCTCTTATTTGGAGAAATTAATGAAAATGCTGGTTTCTAACATGATCAAAGGAAAAACACTTGTGCATGGTTTATTTCTTATTTGTTGATCTTCACTGTGATATTAGAGCGGGAATTCTTGAGTGTGTAAACAGATCACCGGACGTGAGGTTGTTTACACCAGGATCTATGGTTAGGTTTTGTGAGAGAAGTGAGCATAATGCCTCCATGAAGAAATTGTGGTGGTGGAAGAAATGTGGTGCCATAAGAAGATTTTAGAGCTTTATAGAGGCAAGTTCGGGCTCTGCAAGAGGAGTTGCGTAGAGGGTTTGAGCCAAGGAGAGAAGATGATAGTGAAGATGAAGTTGAAGTTGAAGAAGAGGACCATTTCAAGGAAGAATAAGAGGTAGTAGATCCTACACAAGCCAGGTTATACAAAGCCATATCTCATATTGGAAAGAGACCGAAGATAGAGATTTTTATGTATTCTGGAAATCTTGATCCAGAGGAGTTGATTGATTGGATCAATGATTTGGAAGAATACTTTGAGTATGAGGAGGTTGAATATCCTAATAGGGTCAAGTTTGCTAAGACCAAGCTGAAGGGTCATGCCATCATATGGTGGAAGGGAGTGCAGCTAGACAAAAATAAGAGGAAAAGAAATGATAACAAAATGGGAACGGATGGTGGAGAAGTTGAAGAGGTAGTTCATTCTAGCTGAATACGAGTTAGATATGCTAAATAAAATGCAAGGTTTGAGGTAGTCAACTAAGTATGTCAAGGAATACATAGAGGAGTTTTATAAAATTTTAATCAGAACAAGCCATTCTGAGGCCAACAAGGAGAAGGTAGCCCATTATATTAATGGGTTAAGAGCAAGTATTCAAGAGGAGTTAAGTCTGGTCAGGATGACCACCATAGAGGATGCTTATCAGTTTGTCTTGAGGGTTGAAGAGAAGCTGAACATAAGGTTTGAGAGCAAGCAAATAGGAAGAGGTCGTGGTAGAAGAACTGGTGGAAAAAATTGAGGATGAAATAAAGATCAAAAGAAGAATGGAGAAGCCAACAGTAGTCAGGACAAAAATGGGGATAATGCTTACTGCCCCCGTGATCAAAACAATGGTTACCATAGAGGAAGAGGAAGGTTTGGATGAGGGTTTGTAAGAGGAGGATTTCGTGGAACCTGTTTCTACTATGGGGAAGAAGGACATCGAGCATACGAGTGTCCACAACACTAAGAGAGGATAAATATGAGGCCTTAAGGTAATGCCCGAGTTGCGGTTGTTGATGAAGGTGTTGAATTTGAGCACTCTAAATAAGCAGAAAGAGGAGAAGTATTGATCACAAGGAGAGTCTTGTTGAATGAGGAGAGAGATTCAAATCAGAGGAAGAACTTATTTTGCACAAGGTGTAAATGTGCAGGTAAGGTCTGTAATATTATCATAGACAATGGTAGCACAAATAACCTAGTTTCAAAAGGAATGGTTAACAAACTACAGTTAGAGAGGAAGATACACCCACATCGATATTAGATTGCATGGTTGCAGAAGGACCATAGGGCTTTGGTCAATGAGCAGTGCTTGGTAAAATTTAATATTGGGAATTACTGTGTTGAGGTCCTGTGTGACATCTTGCCTATAGATGCTTACCATTTGCTATTAGGAAGGCCATGGCAGTTTGATCGGTATGTAATGCATGATGGGCGTGCCAACACTTACTCCCTGACAAATAATTGAGTGCACCATAAGCTGAAGCCCCTAAAGGAGGTGGACGAAAAGGTATGTAGCAGTGCTAGAATCTGTTTAGTTAAAGGTAGAAGGTTTTTGGATGGTTTGAAGCATGAGCATATGTGCTATGCATTAATTCATAGAGTTAGAGAAGAAGAATGCAAAGATATCCCAATAGAAGTCTCAGGTCTATTAGAATATTTCCATATATTATATCAGATAATGTGCCTGAGGGTTTATCACCAGTGAGGAATATCAGTCACCATATAGATTTGGTACCGGGAGCTAGTTTACCCAATAAGGTAGCCCATAGAATGACTCTTGTAGAAAGTGAGGAGCTAAATAGGCAAGTCCAAGAGTTGCTAAAAAAGGGACTGATTTGGGAGAGCCTGAGTCCATGTGCAGTACCTATAGTACTAGCACCAAAGAAATATGGAGAGTGGAGAATATGTACAGACTCCCGAGCTATTAACAAGATCATCATCAAATACAATTTCCATTGCCAAGGATGTATGACATTATGAACTATTTGAGTGGGGCCAAGTACTTCACAAATATTAACCTGAAGAATGGATACCATCATATTTGTGTCAGAGAAGTGGATGAGTGGAAGACAACCTTCAAGACCAGATAGGGTTTGTATGAGTGGTTGGTCATGCCATTTGGGCTAACCAATGCACCAAGCACATTCATGTGGTTGATGAATGAGGTATTGAAAAAGTTTTTAGGAAAATTTTTCATTTTCTATTTGGATGACATTTTAATATTTAGCAAGACCTTGGAAGAGCACCTGATGCATATTAGAAGATTTTTTGAGAAGTTGAGGGAGGACCAGTTGCTGATTAATTTGAAGAAGTGCAGTTTTGTGAAGAAGGAGTAAGTGTATCTGGGATTTGTCATCTCATCTGAAGGTCTAAAAATGGACCTAGAAAAGGTGAGGGTTATCATTGAATGGCCTACTCCAAGGAGCATAACTGAGGTAAGATCATTTCATGGTCTAGCAAGTTTTTACAGGAAATTTATTAGAAATTTTAGCAGTATTTGTGCATCCCTGACAGAAATAATGAGAGGGGATAAGAAAGAATTTAAGTGGACCTTAATATCAGATAAGTGCTTTGATATGTTGAAGAAAAATGTCACAGAGCAACCTGTTTTAGCACTTCTAGATTTCAATAAGGTATTTCAGGTAGATTGTGATGCTAGTGGTAGTGCCATAGGAGCTGTGTTGAGTCAAGAAGGTAAACTTATTGCCTATTATAGTGAGAAGCTTAATGATGCTAGGAATAAATATTCTGTATATTATCAAGAGTTTTATGCTATAGTTTAGGCTCTAAAGAAATGGAGGTACTATTTATTGCCAAAATATTTTTTTCTATATACTGATCATCAGGCCTTACAGTATATTAATAGCCAAGGGAAGCTAAATCATAGGCACTTGAAGTGGGTTAAGTTTCTACAAAGTTATACCTTTGTGTTGAAGCACAGGAGTGGAAAGTCAAACAGAGTTGTAGATGTTTTAAGTAGAAGGTAGTGTTTGTTGACAAAAATAAAGGTGGAAGTTGTAGGGTTTGACAAACTTAAGGGTTTGTACCCTAAAGATCTTGATTTTGCAGAGGCTTGGAGGGCTTTCTTAGCACCTGTTACTTTGGATCATACTAAATGGTTGGATTTTCTAACCCAAGATGGAATGTTGTTCAAAGGAAACCAATTATGCATTCCAAGGAGTTCAATGAGGGAGAATATGGTCAAGGAGAAGCATAGTGGAGGTTTGGCTGGATACTTTGGTCGATATAAGACCATTGCCCTCGTTAGTGAGAACTACTATTGGCCACAGTTGTAGCAATATGTGAAGATATTTGTGCAAAGTTGTAGAGTATGCTAAATGGAAAAGGGTGTGAGACAAAACACTGGATTATATCAACCATTACCTGTACCAGAGATACCATGGGAGGACATCAACATGGATTTTGTTCTTGGTCTACCAAGGACATAGAGGGGAAATGACTCCATATTTGTGGTGGTTTATAGGTTTTAAAATATGGCATATTTTATTCCCTTCTATAAAACTAATGATGCAGTTCATGTTGTAGGGTTTTTTTCAAAGAGGTGGTATGACTACATGGTCTACCAAAGAGTATTGTTTTCGATAGGGATACCAAGTTTATTGAGTATTTTTGGAGGACCCTATGGAAGAAATTGAAGACAGATATGAAATTTAGTTATGCATACCACCCACAGATGGATGGACAAATAGAGGTGGTGAATAGAAGTTTGGGTAATCTACTGAAATTATTGGTAGGAGATAAGACCAAGGGATGGGATTTGGTTTTGCCATAGGAAGAATTTGCATACAATAATTTTTTTCAATAGGAGTACTAACAAATATCCATTCCAGATTGTATATGGGAGAAGCCCAAGAAATGCTTCTGAGTTGAGGAAGATGGATAGAGGGGAAAAGAGCAATACTGATACTGAGAACTTTGCAGAGCACCTAAAGAGTTTGCATGAAGAAGTAAAGCAACATATTACTAAGATGAACACTCAGTACAAGATAAGGATAGATCAAAAGTGATGTTTCAAGGAATTCCAGTGGGGAGATGAAGTTATGGTTCACCTAAGAAAAGAAAGGTTTCCTGCTAAAAACTACAACAAGCTAAAAATAAAGAAGTTTGGACCATGCATAATCAGAAAGAGACAGGATTCTAGAAATGCATGAGGTAGAATTGCCAAGTGGGTTGAACATATCACCTGTGTTCAACATTTTTTATTTGGCAAAGTATTATGAAGGTGATAATAATGGCAGGCCAATCACAAAATTTTGGAGTATTCCATAATCTAATCCAGAGAAAAAATATATAGAAGAGATCCTAGATACCTGCATAGGCAAAAGCACAAGAAACAAATAGTATGTAGAATATATGGTTAAGTGGAAGGGCATGCCTATTGAAGATTCATCTTGGTTGTCGAAGGTTGAGGCTGAACGCCTTGGATTTCTTCCAACAATAAAGAAGTGAATGTCATTTCTCAAATTACCCTGGGCGTCTTATGCAGGAGCATCCAGTGGTGTAAGAGTGATCTTTCATCACCCAAAAAAAATTGTAATTGTTTAATTTTGTAAAACTAGTAAAAACTAGTAAAACTAGTTTTACTTGTAGGTGAATTTTGAAGGCCTTAGAGGCCGAATTTGAGGATTTTCAGTTAGATGCAAGCCTTAGCGTGAAGAGCTAAGATTTGCCCCAATTATTTTGTCTCGTACCCTTTCCAAAAATATATCGTGCAATTTAATCAGAGCAATGAGCAAGTTTGCCTCCGAAATTCAAATTTCAAATGCATTGTTTAGGAGGGAAAAATGGAAAAACAAGGTATTAGAGGGAAATTTTGAAATTGTAAAAGGGTTATTTTCTTTTGTATCCTCTTCTTTGGAGAAAGTAATGAAATTTTTGGTTTTTGACATGATCAAAGGAAAAAAAATTGTTCATGGTTTGTTTCTTGTTTGTTGATCTTCACCAAATGATCATGTGCTCTTTGATATGAGAAATCAATTGTCATGTATCCCTTGTTCATGGGAACCTAGACATTGACTTTACCAATTGACTATGTGGAAGTAAAAAGATGAAAATCCTATCATATTTTGTATGTTGGCACCTCTTGTATCTTTTGGTTCTCTGGGCGAATTTTCCTCAATTGAGGAATAAATCCCTCCATAAACAAAGTTAACACTAGTAGGAGTGGAGCTCATATCGTAGACAACACCTATGGTTAAAGGAGGGTCACATGGGCAATCAAAATCCTTAGTTATGGGTATGGGAATAGGGGTAATGGTAACATATTGGACCACGTATTCACCAATACCAGGACTAGTTATGTGGACCTCGACTTGGGATGAGGTGGTGGATGATGTGGAAACAGATGGCTTAGAATTGGAGGGTACGATGGAAGGTGGAAGGGAGTTGAATATGTCACAATTCGAAAGTTTGACTTGTGAAACATAGGCTGATGAAGAAATATTAGTTGATGGCTTGGAATTAGAAGAAGGTGGATGAGGCAATGATTATTAATAAGAAATGGTTGTAGGAGTGGTTGAGGTGGATGATGTGTTGAAAGTGGATTGACCTTGACCACATGTACAAGAAGAAATGGATGATTGAGGGGGTTTGGTGATGGGTAACTCCTCAAAAATATGAGCTTTAGAAGAAGATGTGGATGGGTTAAAAGATGAAGTGGATGTATTTTAAGATGATGGAGATAAGAATAGGTGGGTGGAAGGCAAAATGGATTCATAGGGGTTTTAAATGAAATTACAATACTTGAAAGGTTCTACATCTACGAGGATACAATGGACTTGACCATAATGAATGTATTTCAAGAATTGGTGTAGAATTTATGGAACATATTTCATCTCCCTCATCCAAGGTCTACCAAGGAGTACATTGTATGCCATTCCCCATTCCAATATGTGGAACATAGTGTGCAACATTTTGACCCCTACTTCAATGGGTAAAACAACAGTGTCACCTGTGGTACACAAAGCATCGTTAAATGCTTTGAGGGTGAATGAAGACTTGGAAATATGGAAATATAGAAGTTTAAGGTGGCTTAGGGCGGTGGTAGTGATAATGTTGATGGATGAGTTGGTATCAATTAGGACTCTCTTAAATAGCTTTTTTTCTATCAAGGTCATGATATGCAAAGGAGGATATATGGATTCTAAGGTCATTGAATTTATTTTAAAGTCATAGAAGGTGATGGATGGCTCCATGCATTTTCTAATGCTCCCTATAAAATTGTTTAAGGCATTAGAATATTGAGCTTCAAACTCAATAGATTTAAGAATTTCCATTAGGGCATCTCTATGACTAGGGAATTGTTTGATGAGATCATATATGAACAATTTGGTTGAAGCCATTTTTAAAATTGTAGTTAACCAACTGCTTAGGGATACCGCTGGTCTTAGAGGATGATGGATGGGCTGATTGGGTGAACTAGAAATATGGATTGGTAGGGATGGGTTTGGAGAGGTTTGAATGGGTGGTGGATTTGAAGGCTATGATACGTTTGGTTGTTGGGAATTTTGTTGATTTTGCCTTTGACCTCTTGTAACCACATGGATTGCTCCTACAAAATTTTGGTAATGTTGGACATGATTAACTTGGTTAAGAGGTGTGTGATGATTATTACCTCCTACATTAGTTTGGGCCTCTTCATGATTGGGAAGAGGTGTTTGAAAAATTTCCAAGTTCTGATTTTGTGGAGCTAGGGGTTATCCACCTTAATAGCCCCCAAGTCTATGAGATATTGAACTATGTTATTAAAAATGTTGCATGTGTTGATATCATGACCATTTTGCCTATGGTATGGGTAAAATAGATGTTCCTTATAATTTTTTCCATGTTTGGTAGGGTCATCAGGCTTGATTTTGGGTAAAGCCAACTTATTTGTGTCATACAACCTTTGGAAGAAGGCATCATATGACTCCATTAAAGGAGTGTATTGGCATTGGGGTCGATCGTATTGTTGATAGGAGGGGTTTTCCATAGTTGAAACTATGTTTTGCATCATGGGTTCTTGAGTTATCGAGGGGACCGCATGATAAGTAATTTATTGTGGTTGTTGCATGGGTTGTTGAGCCATGATGGGCTGACTCATTACTACTTGATTCACTTGATTGGATGGACTGGTCGAAGAGGCTTATGATAACTTATTTTGGCCTGATTGATTGCTTATAAATTGACCATTATTTTGCCATTATTTATTTTTAGGTTTAATTACACCCTCTTGGATTTTTATCTCCTCAATGACACTAGCTGGTGCTAAGTATTCTTCAAATAAATGATAGGTATGAAGTTGAAGCATCAAATAGATGGGTTTTAAGCAACTCTTGGTAAATAATTTGATGATTTTATCCATTGGGAGGGAGAATGGCAATTTTTTAATGACTACCCTCCAACGGTTTCCAAAGTCATAGATAGGTTTATCATCCCATTGTTTTAAGGCACATACATCTGATAATGAAACCTTATTTTTAATATTTAGGACAAAACGCTCAAAGAAAAGTTCAATCAGTTGTTCAAAAGTATAAATACTATGAGTAGGTAGCTGATTAAACCACTCTATGGCATCTCCTCCTCATGTTTGAGAAAATTTTTAAAGCATGAGAGCATCGTCGGTTTGAATATGAAAGCATGCATGAAAAAATGAGCTAACATGCTCCTTAGGGTCCTCGGTTCCCCTAAATTTTTCAAAATTTGGTAATGTAAATTTTGTTAGATGTGGTGGTGATGGTATCGAAGGATGGATTGGTTGATGGATCAGTTGGCTTAAATTTGGTCTTTGGCTTGACATGCCAGGAGTATTTTGCATCAACTAATCTATTTGTTTTTGCATGGTCTGAATCCTAAGATCTTTCCCATGAATGTGGAAGCCTTGGATAACCTGATGATTTGGATATGGACTAGAATAAAAATATTGGGGAGTGATTAGGTAGTTTTTATGGAATTGATTTGTTTGAAATTTATCAGGGGAATATTGATGGTTGAGAGAAGGAGAAGATTTATGAGGAGGAAGATTTTGGAAGAATTGGTTGGATTGGCTAGAAGAAATTATGATTGGAGGGTTGGATTCTGAATTAGAGGTGGATTAGGGATGGACACCACCGAAGAATGGGGTATCCAAGTTGAATTTTAGATGGCCATGGTTGGTTGGGTTGAAACTACAGGAAGCGTAGGATTTACATGAACTTGTTGTCTAGCATTTTGATGTTGTAAAAGCAATTTGTTCACGAGACCCAATATATCATGAAGTTCTTGTTCGGGCATAGAAGAAATTTACAAGGTTGTAGATAGATTAGAAGATGAAGATATGGATATCTATGGATTGGAGAAAATGGGCATGGAGCAAGTTGCACTTGATGTGGCAACTTGGGATATTGGTACCTATGGGGCATCATTAATGTACTCCTCATACAAGGGATTGGAATATATTTGGGTATAGCCAGAAGGAGTATGAGTGTTAAAAACACTTGGGTTTTGTTGGGATGGACTAGGAGAAGAGGGTATACCATATTCATAGGTACAATTAGGATATCCTCGGGTGGGGTTGGATGGACAAGATGTAGCTAATTCTGGCTGTGCAACATAGTCTTGGCTAATAGGTTCAAGGACATTGTTAGAAGACCTATAAAGGGTCTCTACCTTATCCATGTCAATTTGGATGGATGGTTTCTCACTATTTTGGGGAAGGGATCCCTCTTGTGGGAGAGATGGGCAAATGGGTCTATATGGACTAGATTGGATAGATTTGGAAGGGTTGGATACTGAAGTAGCGGGTATGTTTGTTGTATTTTCCATTAAATTATGTTGACTTAATACCTTTGTTTTATTTCGAGTTAAAACCATAAAGTAATTAAATAAAAATGTAATTTTAAGACTGTCAAATTAAATCTCCAAAACTAAAAATAGAGATAAAAAATTTAAAACAAATAAAACAATCAATACTAAGTTTCACCATGTGTGGCTTACCTTATTCATTGATGATCTCTTTTTAGTCTAAATTCCTTTTAGAAATGATAGTTTTGTGTGTTTGATGTATCCTAATCTTTCTTAAGAAAAATAAAGGTAAAAAACTATGGCTAGATGAGGCAACGAGATTCTTGTTGGTGATGAAATCCAACAAGTTTTCTTGGGGGTAGTCCTAAGGTGTCTAACGGTAAATATTGGTGGATGGAAATGATTGCCACTATCACAAAATCTCAAGCAGCAACTGGTGATGAAATACAGTTACTACTATTTAGAATACATTGTGATTGTGTATGATTATTTTTAATTTTTTTTTTTTTTTCTATTATGGACAAACAATGTTAAAGGTAACAAATTTCACAAATCTAAATTAGAACCCAACACATAAATGCAAATTTCTTCTAAAGAGTGTGAAGTACATCGCTTAAAACCCCCTGCCAAAATTGCAATCGAAGGGTTCGTCCACATCTCTGCCAAAGGAGTCACCCAAGTGCAGGAATACTTTTTGCACTTAAGTATTTTTCCTACTTAGATAAGTAAAATAAGCAACCCTTAACTCCTAAGATGCAAATTCTAATTAATGCTTTTTACTTTCAAATGCAAACAAAAAGATGTAGGAATTATTTGAATTTGCAATTCTTTTCGAAGTAGAAAACTCAAAATATGTGATGAGTGAATGTAAAAATGCCCTAGATGCAATATAAAATGAATTTATTTCCAAATTACTTAATGTGTTCATTTTAATCTTAAAATTTGAAAATAAACAGTGAAATAATAAAATACGTAGGAACAAAAATTGAAATAGAATGGTTGTAGGGCTTACCCGGAAGCCTAAGCTCTGCTCCAAATCACTACCAAGCACAGTTGGGCACCTCTATAGGCACAAAAATATGCATGTGTAGGCACATTAGGGAACCTATGTGGATTAGCAGGTGCTACAGAGTGCTTGCGCACCTTTTGCAAACTGTCATAGGACCTTACAGAAACCCTAACTGACGAGTTTGGCTGGTTTTTTTTTGCTCTAAAAAACCCTATAAAATGGAATAACATAATGAAATTAGTACAACAAAGTAAATCAGAAAGTATAACCCTTGTGGGGTCCCACCGTGATCACCATTTGTGAAGTGAAAATATGACACTAAAGCAAATATGAAAGTAAAATAATTCCAATGAACAAGAGACTACACAAAATATGATTTTATTCAATAAATGGGGGGATCTAAGAAACTCCTTTGTTACAATTTGTTTGTTCAAAAGAACTTATTTTGATACAATAAATATAGGTGCTAGGGTTCTATGAAACCCTAGCTACAAAACAAGTAGTGTATCCAATGTATCTTGCTTCCAAAAGGATGAGTGGGCTTCTGGTTATCTGTGATCAGACCACTCTAGCTTCAATAGCTACTCAACCATCATTGGTTGATGCTACCTAATCTTGCACATACAACAAACATAGAGCAATTAGCAAAAAAAATGAGGGTTCCATAGTGTGAACCCTCAGAAATGCAAACTAAAAACCCTAGATCTAAGTAAACAAAACATGCAAAATCCAAATAACATCAAATAAAAATGCATAAAATACTTACTTTGTTGTTGATGATGTTATTTCATTGCTCCATTGCAGATTGATGGCAGGGTGCCTTGACGACACCTAATTATTTTATATTGTAGGTTATGGTTTGTGGTTGTGGGGAAGACAAACTTTGTGCTGCACCTGTAGAATGCAGTAGGTATGCTACTATGCCTGTGGGGTAAGGTAGGTGCTCAATAGCACCTACATTTTAGGGTTAAATCTGCAAAGGCAGATTGGGGGGTTACGAAGGATTTGGTGTATGGAATATGATGGTGATGGTAGGAATAGGCTACGAAGATGGCCGAAATTAGGAAATACTAGGACAAACTAGGATTTTGGAGAAGGATAGGCTAGGGCACAACCTACTCATAAGAAACTAGCTCTAAGTAAGGTTATATCTCACAAGTAAATTAAAGCTCCAGCGTTCAAGTTTTCCAAGGGTTGAGCATTGAGAATGCTCCTATTTATTATCAAGCCTAGGGTTTTCTTAGGGTTTTAGCTTAACACTTTTGATCGTGTGGCTAATATTAAATCGGATCCAAAGGCTGATAATATTAAACTTTATGTGTGACAAAAATTAAGGAAGATGAATGACTGAGATTAGATTGGATCGTACGATCGAGGTTAATTTGGCTTATAAATATATATTTTATAATAAATATATTAAAATATAATATAAAATGTTATATTTAAATATAAATAATATAAAATAAATGTAAATGAGTCAAATAGGGGTTGGAAAATGGTGGGAAAGGGCTAAAGTGGGTCATTGGATGGCGAGAAAGGCATGGAATGATCAATTGAATGGCGGGAAATGAGGATGGTGGAAAAGTGGGTGGTAGAATGACCAGGATGAAGGACAAGTGGCTAGGATTTGGTGTCTACACCATCTTGTAAATATGTACATATTATTTTATTAGTATTTTATTTGCTTTATGTGGTGATAATAAAAAAAAAAAAAAAAAAGTGTTATTTTTGAAGATTAGCTTTGCTCCAAATGCATTATGGTGTTGAAAAACATGCTATTGAACTCCTAGTGGAAGGTGCACTTTTAAAAATAAGTGAAGTACTTTCATCCCCTCTTGAAGAAGTATGTATGTGATTGAATGGAAAGGGCGCTTCCATATGTTTTCACCTAAGGGAGGAACGCCAGGACTTAGGCGTCCCCTTTGAAAGTAAATAAGAAAGAAAAAATTAAAATGCCAGGTCAACGCGCTATTATGATCGTCAAAGTCACGTTCACCCCATAATAGGGGTGAAACGACCATTCGCTCCTAATTCGGGTGAATGCATTGGTAAAAGTGTGTGTTTCCAAGTCAAAAGGGATCTCAAGAAGATGGATGCTACTTTCGTCTAGTGTGGAGCGATAAGGATTTAATCTATTTGGTTTTTGATGGAGGATTTTAAATATTAATACAAGGCACCTCTAAAAGAAAAGAAAAATCTAAAAACAAAGAAAAACCCTAAAATGGCTGTGTTTTTTTCAAGAATAGCAGGTTTTTTATATCTGGGTAAAAAATCAAAACAAAGAAGACTTTAAGAGAAGGTCGTTTGCTGTGAAGTTTTAACAAGCAATTCGAGGGTCTTTTGGAGTGAAAAGAAATAAAATACCAGTTTATTGTAAGAAAATTTTGCCCTCATTATTTTTCCTTGCATAGTGATTTTTTCAAAAAGTGAGGAAGATATCAAGCACCCACAAGGTGATTTCACTCAGGAAAAAGGAGACGTGCATGCCTCAAAAAAAAATTTGCCCCATTTCTTTTTTGAAGTAGGTGATTTCAAAAGCACGCTTGAAAAAAAAATTATCCCTTGGATGCATGGTAGATATTGGAAGGCGTGCATACAGGTTGAGGAGTGTTCTATGGGCATTTAATTCAAACATGCACTCATATTTGCACAGGAGGAGATTTTGTGTTCTCGAGGAGCAAGAATACACATCATTGTATTTCAGGTAGCTAATTTATTTTTCAAGTAAACTTTGATTACCAGGGCACGTTTTACAACAAACTTATGCAGTAGATATGGGCATACTTTTTGAAGGTGATTTTGTGATGAATGAAATATGATACCGTTAAAACATTGGGAATAGTGTTGGACGAGCAGATCAATGAATATTTTATCTGAAATTATTTGAGAGGAATTTGGCATTTATTGCGGCGGTTGGAGGAGCATTCTATATAAAGTTCCAGGTAAAATCTTCACTGTTTCCTTTTCAAATTTTTACTGCCACTATGTTTTCGAACTGTCATTGCAATAGTTTTCAGAGACATTTAGAGCACTCCTCAGAGAGAAAAAAATGGGAAAGTGAAGAAAAGATACTTTCGAGGTTGTTGAGCCTAAGAAGTCAAGGAAAAGAGGAGGGTCTAAATCCAAGAAGGTTCAAAGGAAATGAAAATTTCAATTTGGATCCATATGCCAACACAATGGCGAAAATTGGAGACTATGCAATTACCCACAAGGGAGTGGAGAAACTACACCAGGATGTGGAATTTGTAGTAAATCAAAGGTTGACATCAATAATTTTGTTGATAGTTCCATATCACTCACAATTGTTTTGGTATCTGTATCTTCCCGTACATCCTTGTCCAAAGTTGGTGCAGTTTATCGCTAAATTTTATGATCCATTTACAAGGATAGTGAGAAACACAAAGAGGGAAATACTTTTTACCATCACCCTAGAGGAAGTGCAGGGAGCGTTCGCTTGTGGGTTAAAGCCTCCTTCTTATGTGATTACCAAGAATATATATATATTAATGAGCAGGACAAATATGTCTCCACAGTAACCATACATCAATTCATGGAGACACAACTGATTAAAGAGCCATAAATGAGGTAGTTTCTAAACTTTTCAAGGTCGCTCACAAATTTAAGAGCTTAGATATTTACTCCATGTTGGCGTGGATTATGGGTTTACCTACATATTCTACCATTCATAAGTGGTAGGTGGCCCTAGCATAGTGTATTTTCTAGGTTGAAACTTACACTCCACAAGCTATGATGCAAGACACCAATCCAATTTTCTTCGATTGGATCAATTTTATCTCTTGGAGGTTGAATTTTTAGCTGGAGAAGTTGCAAAACGGGGAAGAAACGTCTTTCAAATACACCTATTTTTTGGTATGGTATTTCTTTTTCCATCTACAATAGCACTTCCCTTTCATCGCAATGAGGCAAATGGATGAGAGGGATGAAATTATACCAATGTATATATGGACTTCTGCTTTGTCAAGTAGGGATTCGTTCTATAGTTTTAACAGTTTATTTTTGGGACTCACCATAGAATTACTTTGTGGTACATGTGAAATATTTCCATGAGAGATGATAGAAGCAGTAGTCAAAGGACAAAAGGGAGATATTTTTCTTCTTACTCAAGGTATGGTCATGAGAATTTTTGGTTTTACAGGAAAGAATTTATTGCTACCCTACTTCGCCATTGAACATGTTTTTGCTATGGAGGTGGTGCACCAATAAAACTATGTAAATTATGTCTATGGAATAGAG
Source organism: Wollemia nobilis (assembly GCA_028583015.1). Taxonomy (NCBI): domain Eukaryota; kingdom Viridiplantae; phylum Streptophyta; class Pinopsida; order Araucariales; family Araucariaceae; genus Wollemia; species Wollemia nobilis. Next base: position 1,173,380 of record JAQPPZ010001127.1, read on the forward strand.
GCATAGAAAGAAGACAACTTGTAATATTCCACTTAGATTTGGTAGTATAGAAGTAAGCCAGGTAGGACAGAATCAACTGCTCATAATGACTGCAATATTTGGGGCTGATAGAATTACCGCAGCGTTGGAGGAATGAACCATTGGGGAAGTTTTTGGAAATTGTAAAGGCCAAGTCATTTCACTGTTATCCGCAACCCGATATTGAAAAAAGGTGAAATAATTTTGATGGACCCGACATGAATTGGTATATTTAATACATGACAATGCTCCCACCATGGCATGACTGCTACGAATAAGAGACTGAATATAATCCAACCAAGTATAAAAATTATATTCCTCTACTCGAATTATTTAGTTAAGTAAAAGAAATTTAGCTCCTATGGTCTAAGGAAAAAATTAAAAACTGGTGGATAATGCGGGTGCACCGAGGAAATACTATGTCCCATTACAGGTTGAAAATATATGAAGCATTTTTTGACACTTATGACGAGTTTATAGATTCTTATAAACCCATAACTTTCGTTAATATTTTGCCCTGAAGCTTCCAATATTCCAATAGTGGCAAAAGTTGGGACAAAGAAGAGTGTCCACTAGTTGAAGAAGATATTCCATAAGAGGTGGAACAACAGTATGTGTTTAGAATATCTCAGCGGATAAAGCAAAAAATTGAGAAGGCACCTACATCAGAATAGTAGAATGTTTAGAATGCACCTCCATTTTCCAAAGCTACGAAGAAACCAAGAATTGGTGCCACATCCTCCTCTATCGCTAAAGGTTTTATGATTGTAGTTCCCATAGTCCCAGTTGTTCCAACAACTATTATTTCTTCTCTACTAGTGATAAATGCTCCAATGACAGTTTCTCAAATGTTCCCAATGATTCAAGAACATGGGGAAGACCAGTAGTTAGAGAGCTCTCAAGTAGAGGTTATGGAAATGTCAATATTGAGGAGAGAGCGAAAGAGCAACAGGAGCAACAGGAAGAAGTCATTTCACAACCACTTCCATATCTGCAAAACATGGTGTTCATGCTTGAAGGTATGTCTTCTTTTCCTTATTATTTTTTAGAGCATGTAGTGACTTCCTATTCAATCCTATAAATTTTTGTGTTTGTCTCTCCACCTTTTGGTATGCCCTCCATTTCTAGTTCGCTTATTTTTTCTTCCCTTCTTGAAGTCACTACTACTCCTTATTCTCTCCCCCTTTCTTCGACATCCCTTTTTTTCGGTTCATATGTGTTAGGACTGAATCCATTTTTCATCCTTCCCCTTCCATCCCTGCCACCACTTTCACTAAGGCTGTAAGTACACAAGCTCCTCCCGGAGTGAGCGTAACTGCTACCAAACCTGGTTCCTCTATCCATTCCACCATTTCAATTCTCCCTCTCCTAGCCATCTCATCCACTTTCTTTGAGCTTGATCACTCAGAGGTTTTGATACCATTCACACTATTTTTGGAGCTGCAAGCACTGCCCGCCATTCCAGTGGTACCAAAATAGCTTGATGTGGAGAAAATCAATTGGGTGCTCCTGAGTTCATCATAGTGGTTAAAAATCAAGAGGTGAAAAGAAGCTATGGCTCTAGCTCAACCGCTCAAGAAGGTTGCCTTTGACCCCGTCACCATGGAAGCTCACATGACTAAAATCACTCCCTTAGTTCAAAAGACACAAGGAGAAATGTTGCCTAGTGATTATTTCTATGAGACTATAATGGAGGACCTCACCAGGATCAATACCACAGTGAAAATGGGTAATATTCAGGTTTATGAGTTCAATATACTTGCATGGTGAGTATTATAAGCAGAAATATTTTGAGCAGGAAAATAAAATTATCGAACTCAAAACTACCTTGGCCAAAATTAAAGCGCAAGAGGAGAAGATAGCCATGGAAAATGAACACTTGTGCCAACAAGTGGGAGTGCATTTTAAGGAAAGAGACATAACTAGGATAGAGATGCACTAACTCCAAACACAACTAGAGGCCATATGAAATCCTTTGGTAGAAAAGGCCGTATAGGCTACAGGTTTTTCTTCAAAAAACATTAAGGAGGAACGCCTTCGCTCAGCCCAAAACTGTGAGAATTTGGTCATGTAGGCAGTTCAAGTGTTGCATTATTTATGGGTGGCCATAATACAAATTCATATTGGACAACAACTAAAAGATATCACTGAGGAGATGTTGGAGTCGTACATAGAGATGGCTATAAAAATTTAGGCTTTGGCCAATGCTAGCATACACATTCCCCCCTAAGTGAAATGGATCATGCCTAATCAACTACCAAGGTCACATTGCATAGTTATTTTCAGAGGATGGACCTGGTGAGAGAAGTCTAAAAAATACTCAATACCATCGAGCAAGAGCATACTATTTCTATGACTCATTTTAACACTTGCCAATTTGGGACTTTTGGAATTTACAGATGAATGGGGTGAACCTCTATCGAAAGAACAATTGGAGATGGCCTAGAAGAAATTTGTGGAGGATACCTCATAGGTTGATGCATGGGAGGAGCCTATCACAAAGGCACAAGTGCTGCCACTTATGCAGAAGTATACCCACATGGAGCTTTCATTATTTGAGCTAGCTTAGATAGTAAAGCACCTCAGCCTGGAAGACGTTCAAAATCTATGCTTTGTCTATGAGTCTTTGAGTACGCCCTGCCTATTCACCACTCATGCTTGGGCTGAGGTGGTCATATTTTATGATATAACTTCTAAAAGCCTCAAAGAGCAAGAGGAGAAAGCAACAGTAGAGTGCACCATGGCAGATAAGGCAACAGAAGAAGCAAAGCGAACCAAAGTACTCAAAGTTGTAGCTAAATCTGAAGTAGCAGAGAAAGCATAGGAAGAGACACGTAGAAAAGCAGCCACATTGAAAGTGCCAATCAAAGTAGCTAGCAAAAAGACTCCATAGCAGCCCAATGGATAAAGACCTTGGATCACTTGCATCCATACGAGCTGGATACCCCGTGAGTCACGAGAAATATTGGCAGTTTTGCACCTCACCACATTGGAATTTTGATATGATTTTACAAAAGCATTTTTTATTGTAATACGACAAAATATGTTAATCTAAGAATATAATATTTTGGCTGAATTTATATATTGCAGTTGTTTTGTTTTTCTTTCTTTGTTTGTACATACTTTCTTTTGGCTTGGAAGTAATGGGTGCGTAAAGAAAGAGGCTGGAAAATCTCGCTATGAATTCACTGAGAAATGGTGTACGTAGATGAAAAATTCATTGTAAAATAAAGATGTGTTCGCCCCAATAAATAGGTAGAAGGCTTTGTGCAATCTTCATTGAAGCAAAAGAAGAAAAATGGGGGAAATGATAAAATGGTGAAACATTTGAAAATATGATGGCACCCAAAGATGAAATGTTGGGAGATTCGCATTCACCCCAAATTTTGGGTAAAGGCTTCGTTCGCCCCACTTTGGGGAGAACATACTTTTAAGAAATAAAATTAATTAAAAAATATATGTCCGCTCATTGCAAAGAAAGCAAGTTCGGAGAAAGAAGTGCGTTCGCCCCAAATTTGGGGTGAAAGCTCCATTATCCCCAACCTAGGGTGAACATCCTTTAAGGCACGACGTTGAAATTCAACACTGCGTTCACCCTGGTTGAGGGGAGAACACTCTATTCGCCTCTCCTAGGGGTGAACATCCCCATAAAAAATGCAAGGTCACACGAACGCACCACAAAGTTTAAAGTCAGGAAAATGCGCTAAGGTCCGGAGTGACATTGAAAAGTCAACATTGCGTTCACCCCAATAGGAAGGCGATGGCCTCTGTCATCCCTTTTTAGGGCGAACGCAAATTTTAAAATGAGATGATACAGTTGTTAAAAAATTTTGCCTAGGATACGAAGGCCAACTATTACAGTGGTCAGAGAAGGAATGAGATCCTTTATATTTATAAAGGCATATTCTCCATTAATGCAAGTTCTATAAGAAGTAAGTATACATTTGCTCACTGTCCAAATCGGGTGAAATACGCTATCAATATCATCATGGATTTTATAAGGCACCCAAGGCAAGTCAATCAATAAAATTTAATAATGGGAGCACAGGGTAACTCAAATTGTGGATCTCGAGCAGGGAAGGCAGCCGTGTTAAAAATGCAAGATAGTTTTCATGATTTAGAAAGTAAGAGCGCATTTTCAAGAGGGCGAATGTCTACAGTCAACAACCCAACCTTATAATTTTTTGTGCACCAAATCCAAAAATGCAGATTTTGTGAAGGAATTTCCTTAGAAGCTGGATCACTGTTCAAGAGGATGTATTTTCAATATTTCCAAGGAGGAATTTTCTCATATTGGTCTCTGATTTGTAAACATCCTGTCTCCTTGTGCATTTAATGAAAGAGGTGAAATCCTCTATAAATACTACTCAATATTCATTGTAAAGGGAGGTTAGAAATTCTGCTTGAAAACTTCTCAAGTTGTCTCCATTAATAGAAGATACAGGGCTTCTAAATTTGCAAAGTGTGTGATTTCCTTCTATTCCTTGCATTTCTATTCTACGCTCATGTTCATCATCTACTTTTAAATTTAAATGCTGCATCTAAATTTGGATATTAATAGTGAGGGAGTGAGTTCTACAGTGTTATCTTGGAGGTTGTTGCTATAAGGTCATAAGTTAATGCTATTGCCTTCTCTTCTTATATGCGTTTTTAATTCTTGGGAAGAATTACTGCTGCTAGTCTTTCCTAAATCCTACACTTCGGCTTACGGCCATATTTCCCTTTCTTTCTGTTATTTCAAATTTCTTTCCTGCAACTCTAGTCTTAAACTAGTGTAGGAGTTAGTAAGGGAGCCAACCTCTCTGGAGATTGACACGGAGGACATTCCTTTCCTCCGGTATTTCAATGTTGGCTATGTCTAGGGTGCACAAATGTAGTTTTGTTAATTAGGCAAATATTTGATCAACATGTTTTTTGGGAATTCTAACTCTAAGCCTTCTTTGAATTCACTCTCAATTTGATTCAATTTCGAAGGTCTTACCTTCCCATTTTTTAATAGAGGCATTTTACTTTACCTTTCAAACATAAATGAGAGCTCTCTAATCTTAAAATCCCCAAGGAGAGCTGTATTTTCCTTTCTTTGAGTCCTCTAAATATTGCTTTACACCCCTTGAAGTCAATTAAGATAATTTCCTACAGTCTTTTTTTGGGAATTCAAGCTCTAAGCCTTCTTTAAATTCAATCTCAATTTGATTCATTTTCAAAGGGCTTACCCTCCCCTTTTTTAATAAATATCTTTTACTTTACATTTTAAATAGAGAGGAGAGCTCTCTAATCTTAAAATCCCTAGGGAGAGCTAGATTTTTCTTTCTTCGAGTCCTCAAAATTTGGCTCTACACCCTTTGAATTTGATTAAGACAATTTAGAATCAGGATCAAATCTTTTTAAAAGTTTGAAATTCGTCTCTATCCAAAACCTCTATATTGAAAATGATGAGCTTTAGGATTAATTCTCTTCGTCCCCCACTATTCAATATTGTTCTTCTAATGGATACTTTTTAGCTGGTTGTTTCAAATGACTTACTATTTTTGAGAAAATATGTTTTTCTTAGAGGGGAATGCAACCCTTTTATGCTTCATGATAATTCATGAGGATTATCCTTTTTTTCATCCATTATTTATCTCAATCTCAAGTCTTCTTGTTGGCATTCCACTACCTGCTTGATTACATAAATTTAACCTTAGTTATTTGCTTTCTTCTTTTTGAATCATGTTGTACTTCTAGATTTATTTTACTTTTGGATGTTGCTCTGCTTTCGCATACCCTTGTGTTTGAGGAACATAAATAGATGTATTTTTATTTATCTAGAGATGGAACATTACAGTCCACAACACAATAAGTTTTACGAAATATTTTTCCTATAAACATTTCAATTCATAGCACCATAAGCAATGTTTGATAAAATTTCTTGCATATTATTCTTGTTATGTCATAGCAGATAATATTTGTTTGATGTGATATTTTTAGGTGGTAGATATGAGGCTAAATTTTCCTCGAATTTTTGTTCACTTTGTGCTGCATCGGTTGATTTAGGACCCAGTATTCATTATAGTTTGTCCATGTTCAATGCAGTTTCTAATTCATGATATTATATGATTTGTAATGCAGTTTCTAATTCTTCACCTCAGGATGTTGACTTTCTGATTATTGTCATAATGTTTTTCTAATGATTTTTTAAATTAGAAAATTATAATTTTTCTTCAAGCTAATGTGTTGGATATGGAAGATTGTCTTAGCTACAATAGCAATAATTAGTTGGTTTGTACATCTAGAATTGGAGCATTTTGTTACAAATTTGATTTCACTTGTAACTATGCAATATTGAAATTTGACTCTTCTAACTTAAGACTAAAATTTAATATATAAGTTATTAAATATGTACATGTAGATTTATATTTTTTATTTTTTGCTTAAGGAAAAATACCAAAGTACAAAGGCATGATTGACTAGTTAGATGCACTAGATTTGAATGTTTTAGGCAGGTTTCAAATGCCATATTCTTCATCTTAGATAACAAGAGGAATTATGCTTGGAAGCACAAGAGGAAAGAGATTTTTTTCAAACTACTTTTAATAAAAACATTCAATAGATTCTTACCCCTAATATCGATTAGCTTAATGCAAATAGTTCTTAAGAGAACTTGAATATAATAAAGGTAATACGTATAAAGTTTTCAATAAAAATCCAATTGATACTTACCCTTAATCTTGAGTATCTAAATACGAGTAGTCCTCAAGAGAACTTAAACCTAATAATGGTAATAAGTATGAAGTTTTTTATAAAAAATTAATTGATACTTACCCTTAATAGTAGCTCAATGCGTGCAAGTAGTCCTTAAGAGATCTTAAGATAACTTGAATCTAATGAAGGTAATAAGTATAAATTTCTTAACAAAAATCTAATTGATACTTACCCCTAATCTTGAGTAGCTCAATACAAGTAGTCCTTAAGAGAAGTTGAATCTAATAAAGGTATTAAGTATAAAATGCAAAAATGCAAAAATGCATTTTCACCTTTGGCCGCGAAAATGCAACATGTCACGATATCATGACATTTCTTTTCCCTCTGGCTGCGAGGTTGCAACTTGTCATGATATCGCGACATTTTTTTCTCCTTTGATCGCAGTGTTACAACTTGTCGCGATATCGCGACACCTTTTCTCTCCGGCCGCGATTTTGCAACATGTCGCGATATCGTGACACTTTTTCTCTTCGGTCGTGATTTTGCAACATGTCGCGATATCGCGACACTTTTTCTCTCCGGCCGCGATTTTGCATCATGTCATGATATCGTGACACTTTTTCTCTTTGGCCGCGATTTTGCAACATGTCGCGATATCGTGACACTTTTCCTCTTCAACCGCGATGATGTAGCATGTCGCGATATCGCGACACTTTTTCTCATCGGCCGTGATTTTGCAACATGTCGTGATATTGCGACACTTTTTCTCTTCCATCGCGATGTTGCAACATGTCGCGATATTGTGACACTTTTTCTCTTCGGCCGCGATTCTGCCTCATGTCACGATATCGCGACACCTTTTCTCTTCGGCCGCGATTTTGCATCATGTTGCGATATCGTGACACTTTTTCTCTCCGGCTGCGATTTTCCAACATGTCGCAATATCATGACACTTTTTCCCTTCGGCCAAGATTTTGCAACATGTCGTGATATCGCGACACTTTTCCTCTTCGGCCTCGATGATGCAGTATGTCACGATATCGCGACACTTTTTCTCTTCGGCCGCGATGTTGCAACATGTCGCGATATCGCGACACTTTTTCTCCTCGGCCACGATGTTGCAACATGTTGCGATATCGTGACACTTTTTCTCTTCGATCGCGATTCTGCATCATGTCGCGATATCGTGACACTTTTTCTCTTCGATCGTGATTTTGCAACATGTCGCGATATCGTGACACTTTTTCTCTTCGATCGCGATTTTGCAACATGTCGTGATATCGTGACACTTTTTCGCGAATTTGCAACATGTCACGATATCGCGACACTTTTTCCCTTCGATCGAGATTTTGCAACATGTCACGATTTTGCGACACTTTTCCTCTTCGGCCTCGATGATGCAGTATGTCGCAATATCGTGACACTTTTTCTCTTCGGACGCATTGTTGCAACATGTCACGATATCGCGACACTTTTTCTCCTCGGCTGCGATTTTGCATGTCGTGATATTGTGACATTTCTTCTCTTCGGTTGTGATTTTGCAACATGTCATGATATCACGACACTTCTTCTCTTCTGGCACCAACCTTGCAACATGTCGCGATATCGCGACACTTCTTCTCTTCTAGCAGCAACCTTGCAACATGTTGCGATATCGCGATAGTTTCTCTCCTTCGGCTGCGATGCTGCTTCTTGTCACTATTTCGCGACATCTCTTCCTCTTTCGGCTGCAACAGTGCAACATGTCGTGATATCGTGACATCTTTTCCTCCTTGCTTTTTCCCTATGCTGTGGGCCACGAAAACGTAACTAGTCGCGATATCGCGACACCTTCCCTCGTGTGGTGTTTTGCTTTCTCTTTGATATTTAGCTCTTGGGCCTCCTCGGTCGGCTTGGAAAACATGTAAAAACCTCTTGTACAAGGTTCAGGGACCTTTCAACACCCTTTCAACCAATCAAAAAAAAAAAGTATAAAGCTTTGGATAAAAAATCCAATTGATACTTACCCCCTAATATTGAGTAGCTCAATGTGCGTAGTCCTTAAGAGAACTTGGAAAATTCAATTGATACTTATCCCTAATATCGAGTAGCTCAATGCAAGTAGTCCTTAAGATAACTTGTATCAAAATAACCCTCTATTTTATTTTTTCTTACTTGTATCACAAACAAACATTCATAGAGAAAAAATTATTGTGCAAAAATCATAAACTTTGTCATGCTTCTACAACAATATTTCTACAAATTTAAAGCACTTTATTTGAGTCTATGTTTTTGGTAAAAACAATTTGTTGCTTTCACAACCAACTCACGTGAAATCTTGTAGTGTTTGTATGACTAGTCTTGGTAGAATACATGATTTTGGCAGTGGTACAAAGTGACTATTGAGGTTAGGCAAAGCTAATCTCAAGGATTCTAGCAATTGTCTGTCTTGTTTTTTTTGTCTTTTCTTTTCAGACACCATTGAATGGAAAGTTGACACATTAATAATGGGGAAGAAAATAGATATGCATTTTTATTTTAAAACATAGAACATCTACATACCAATTATTTTAAGCCCTATATTAACATGTGATTCCATTTTATTGCATTATTTTTCTTAGACAAAGAAGTAAAGAAGCATCTCATGAACCTCACTATGCAATGCCACTATGTTATTCTAGGTATATAACAAATATTGCACTAGATTTTTAATTTAATTCATTATTTTAGGCTTACAACATTTCTCAACTAACTTTGCAACTGGACTAAAAGTTCAAGCAAATAAAAGCATGATCTAATAGCAAAGTTACTGTCAATGTTAGTGCTATAGGGCATTAAAGCCAAATTGAGAGTTATTTTTAGATTGATAATTGCAAGTTACATAGGATATTTCATATTGCATCTTAGTTTAGAGTGGAAACCAATGGTTTCCTATTTATATATTTTGACCCTGTAAAGAACTTAAGGTTGCCATTGACCAGAGTTGTATCTCTCCTTCTTTAGTCAGCAAAAACATCCATCATTTATCTTCATCATTTATAAAGACTAGAATTCTACATCATTTTGAAAATATTTCTCAGTTCTGCTATTGGAGTATCTCCATTAATTCAACAACCCTTATGACCTAGGTTGACAAAAAAGAAATAATAAGATCAAACAATAGAAAATTGCTTCAATTAGAGTTCCTAACTACCATGTCTAAGTTTCTTTTCAACGAGTTTACATAGGTTTTTATGAGGGGTCCTAGTCCCCTCATACTAAGTGAGGTTTGAACCTTGGACATCTCAAAGAGAGGCCAAAGCCCTTACCACTACAGTAAGCTTACAACTTAACTACCATGTCTAAGTTGATGATATGGTTACTTCCATTTTCTTTTTGGTTCTTTGTAAAAATAATTCTTGGATGGGTGGCATTATTTAATTTATTTTGATTAGTTCTAATTTCAAAATTGACCATATATTTCTACAAGCAAAAAAATATAATCAAATGGTATACTCCACTACTTAATGAAATCATTTGCTAGTATTTATGGTTAAGACTCAAGCTCAGTAAATTTAAACCACCAAAACAAAAGGTAATGGACCGCACAAGATAAAATTCCAGACCAATGAATCCTCAAAATGAATTCTCCCTCACCATTATTTTATCTGTAGTATATATGTGGGAACAAGAAACCTAAGTATTATCCATAAAGTGATAAGAGAATGGTGATGGATACTCAAAACATGAACAACAAAAAATATATTATAAAGGTCACTCGATTATATATTAATGCCCATATAAACACATACATCACAAGACTTCACTTGAAATGAAAATCCATTTGCAAGGCATAATACAAGAATAATAATAGATAACTTGGTGTCCAATAATGACCAAAAAGTGGTCCATGGGACTGCTAAATACACCATGTGCAGATATCAAGGAAGCACCCAAGGAATAAATAATGCACAAGAGAACTACTCAGTGTTGATATGAGAGGAAAGGCATTGAAGATTCCACTTCACCTATAATTATAAAGTCTCAAAAAACCTAAGAGCATCTCCAACAACAATGGAGGAGATTTCATCCATGAAGTTTAGAAAATTTGGTTTGGCAAAATGTTGTTCGATTATCACTATGTGGTAATATGGGTGGGATTTTTTCAATTCCAGACATACGGTTATCCAACCACGTGACTACTACCTAAATTAGACAAGCATCTCTCTTGCTGGCATCCTTGATCACTTCTCCACAAATTCAATTAGAAGTGTTCTACACATGCTTTTCATACCACTTCTCCATAAATTCAATTAGAAGTGTTTTGCACATGCTTTTCATAGATAGGTTGGACTGTAATCAAATCCACAATTGCATATACCACTAAATTGAACACTGTGATCTCATCATCCACTCCTCCCTCCCTTCTCTCCTCTCACAAGCTCTACAAGCGTGCCAAAAACATACTAAGGTCCAATAATTCCACTTTGAAAGGCCCCATCCAATTCACCAGCCTCCTTCAATGCAACCTCACAATCCACAAAGATCTTACCCCTTCAAAGAGCTTCATTATCACACTCCCTCATTGAGGAAGAAAATGATCCCACTAAATCCAAGTGAGCTCCAAGCTTCATCAACCTACCCTTGATAAGGGGTGTCTCAAAACTGGTTGCAAAACTTATCACATCAACACACATCAATTCCAACATCACGCCCTAATATCCCTCTAAGTCCTTCCACCATAGCTTGGGCTTTAAAAGGGTTTTCTTCCAAATAATGACCTTTTTCAAATTTTGTCTAATAGAGAGGCGAGCCCTTATCAAGCTTTAGAAGGGCTTTTGTTCCAAATTATGACCTTTTTCAAAGTTGGTCTCACAGAGAGGTGATCCCTTATCAGATTAGGGGCCAACTAACCAAAACCCACCATGTCAAAAAAATTATAAATATGTATATATTTTTCTTTTGTTCTTTCGCTATTATTCCTTCATATTTTCCTTTCTTCTACAAATCTCAAATTTCTATCCTCGTCTTCTTCCATATTTATTTGAATTCAATATTTCCTAGAGGATGTCAATTTTATCTCATTGATGGTTCCATATCGTTGAACAAGGAGACACCATCATAATAATGTCATTCTTGTAAAAATATCAAGCAATTAGTTTACTAAGCAAACCACTTGCTTTAGTGAGTAAATCACTTGTGAAAGTAAGGAATGCACTCAATAAAAGCCTTGCCCACGTGCTGACTAACTAGGTAGGTCAATTATCAGGTTGACCTACCCCACTTGAATTATTTATAGTAGGTGTAGGAATATGGTTAAGGGCATAATACCCCCTAACCATACATTTTTCTTTATATTTTTCACATTGCATTTATAAATTATGACCCATTGTATGCTAACAACTTATTTATTGTGTATTGTAAACTATATGCCTACTCCCCACATGACACAAATTGCCCTCAACTACCTGCTTAAGCTTTGTATTGCAAATCACTTACCCTCCATTTGTTGCAAGTCCAAGTAGATTATTGAGCATTCAAGACAAGCCACTTTGTCATCCTACTGCACACCTCTATTTGGTTCCATCCACATGGTTGATAGGGTAGAACCCTACCGAGGCTCCCCTTCAAATTAACTTCACTACGAACTCAAAATATTTTGGTTGCCACAACCACTCTATTCAAAAGATATAACCCTCACTCAAGTCTCAAATGAATGATTTTCTTGGTGTATTGAGCAATCTACTTGTGGCAAGTGAAACCAAATACTACTCTTTTCAATCTATTTGATCCAAATTTGAGGTTCTAATAGCAATTTGCTAGCTAGAGTGATTAAGTGGCTACACCTTTTATTGAGGAAGTAAAACTTTTCTAAGTGCCCCTAAACGAACAAATTTCTTGCCTTCTTGAATCAACCACTCTTACAAATAAAAAAAATTAAACCCTTCTAGAAGACCGAATCACTAAGAGACCCTAGACTTGAAAAATATTACTAAACTTTTGAACTTCATATTTTTCTATTTCATTAACCATGGACACCTCTTCCACCTCACAAAGTCCATCCATGCCTAAAGCAAACCTAGTATCACCACATTCAACTTTTGTTTCCTACCTGCATCCACTCCACCTTCACTAATTCTAGCGTTGGCACAAGTAGAATCATCCAAGAAGGAGGGCAAGAATAATAAGGTAAACAAAAATAGACAAGCCTCCCTCCTCAAAACCTAAGGAAATATTCAATGTGTTGGAAATTTGAGCATATTGGTTGTCATTGATGTCAAAAGTTAATATGCTATGAATGCAAGGCAAGGTTCTCTCCAAAGCAATTAGAACCATGAGTTCGAAATATATTAAACAATTATTTGAAGGAAGATTGAAGGCCAAGTTTAAGGCCATGATTAAAGGTTCAAAGGAGAGTTAAAAAATTTAAATAATTTAAAATTAAATATTTAAATATTTTTATTTGTCCTAAATTTTAAATGGGCCAACCTATTTAAGCACCGACGACTTTGTGCAATGTCAAAAATTCCCTCGTCGACGTATTTATATCAAAGACCATTTCTCATATATATAAGAGGGGAATCAAAGCTTTATAAGTGGGAACAAATCGCATGGCAATTGAGAACACTGTAGAGTGGGAACAAAGCGGTGGTAAGGGTCTAGACGATGCAACAGTTAATAGTGTTTATTGTTTTTCTTGAGAAGGATAAAACATAAAGATTCACCATAAAATATCATATGAACGGATAGTGTGAATGGTAATTGGGTCATATAAATTAGCGGTGGAGTCAAGGGTTCGAAACCGAGTGCGACTGGTTGAGGAAAGTATTATTTATTTCATTTAAGATTTTTAAGTAGGAGGAATATCATCTATCCGAGTGCATGTTTTATTGCTATGAGGGTGTGTAGCCCTGGTGTTACATGAGTTCTCACTAAGGCGCCATGTTGGCAGTGAGCGCAAGTTCGAATCCCATGGATATTCTTGGGGTGTAAAATAAATATTAATTATTTTATTGTTGGCTAATGAGTGACATAGAAAGAAGCAGATGGTTTAGTGTTCTATATATTGGGAGTTATAAGATTTCAAAGTGTTAAATTATTTTGTAAATTTTGGGGGAGTTATAAGGTGTGCAAAGTGAATTAAAAATTGTATGTTGATTATTAGGTATTTGAAAGGTCGAAATTGTCATCAAGATTGATAATCCTTGTTGAGTGAATTAATATAATAGTTTGAGTTTTTTAAGGAGTGATATAGTGTGTAAGTTTAAGGAATTGTTTTGTAAAGTTTGATATTGAAAAGAAGTTTGATTGTTTATGCTTTGAATATTATTTTGTGAATTTTGGAGATTATAAGGTGATTATAAAAGAATTTGGTTTTTTATACATTGATTAATTTGGAATTGATAAAGGAAATTGATTTTTATGTGTTGAGAGATATTTTGATAAGTTTGGAGATAATAAGGTGTACTTGAGTCTTGTTAATTTTTGTAATGGTGAATTAATTTTTGAGGGAAATATTTGAGTGAAGATTTTTGCTATCTAACCTTGAAATTGGCAAAGAGGAGTTGATTGTGATTGAGATAGGTTTTGAGGTTAGATCTCCATCAAAACAAAAGGTATGGGCATATCATCCTTGTGAGTGAAATTTTGTTTGGTTGAATGTTGTGAAATGCAAGTTGGAGTGAAAAGGATTGTTGGAAATGTTGAGTGTGTTTTAATGTGCATGATTTATGGATTTTGAAAGATCACGAGTATCATTGTTATATAAGGTTGAGAACTATCTTGAACTAGGGTTTGTGAAAGAACATGAGTATCATTATTATGTGAGATTGAGAACTATCTTGAGCTAGGGTTTATGAAAGAACATGAGTATCATTGTTATGTGAATTTGGAATAATCTTGAGTCAAGGTTTGAGTTCCATAGTGTGAGTTGATTGAAATTATAGTGAAACACTTGGTTAGGGTTTGTAATCAAGTTGTGTTTCATTAAGTGATTGGTTGAGTGAATTTGGATGAGTATTATTAATTGAAAGTATTGGAGTGATAGTTCAAGTTCTATAAAACAAATTGTTCTTGTAACATTGTAAAAGGCTAACACCTAATACTGTAATAGTTGTAAATCATATAAAAATTTAGGTAGAATTATCATGTTTAAAATATTGGAGTGATAGTTCAATGCCTTCTATGATGACACGAACTGCTCCAAGGTGTAGATGACCTCCATGATTAGAGGCATTTGTTGCTTTACATGTAAAAATCATGTCAGTCCTACGTGCAATAAACAACAAGAAGCATATCAGTAATAAAGGAGGCCTCTCTTGATGAGGCTTTTAGAGGAAGATTGCACAAAAGATGCCATAGCAACATGAAATCAAGAAAATGCAAGAAACATGTTAAACTACATTAAACATGATAATTATACCATCAAGAATGTAAAGGAAACATCAATTAATCTAACTAATGCCCTAATTATGAAATCAAAAACATGAAAGCATGAAAAAGACCATTAATGTCCTGATTGCAAGAATGAAACAAAGATGACTAAAATCCCTAATTCTATTTGTCAAAGTCTCTATTAAAGCAAATAAACATGGCTTAATATAATGAAATTGAACAGATTCTATGGTAAGAAAACAAGGCAACTAGAGATAATACCCTGACCACAACTCTATCACGCGGTGAGCACTGTTAGTCATGGCTGACAGCTGCGACGGAGCCTGAAATATTTTTGCCCTCCAAATGTGGCTTAAATATCCAATTTCCTTGATGAATTGATGGTTCAAGGGTCACCTCTGTGTCATTTGATAGATTTGGTGGTTGAATTGCTCATATTATTGATGTTTTACTCGTACTCTCGTTTCTTGGCTCTTCTAGCCTCCTAAGACCTCCATGGCTTCAATTGCCATTTTGATCTCTCAATGTTAGCAACACAACTTTCTCTCAATGCAAATAGGTGAGTAATGAACTTGAAAGGTATTCACCACTCAAATTATCCTATGCATCTCTCTCATTTCCCATTTTGGATGGGGGTCTTATAGCACCTAGGAGGGCTATGTCCTAGCTTCATGGAGAAGCCAAGATCAAGAAAGGACAATTGGAGTAGTTTGAGCAAAGCTTCTGGATCTTTCCACCCCAAAATTTCTCGAATATACAACCAATTGGTTGTTATAACTGATTTTGGGTCAACCAAGGCCCAACTGATTTTTGAGGCTAGCCACGGCTCTGAGGTTCGGTCAACTCTGCTAATTGTAGGTGTCAACTACGGGTAACACTGATTGGGTCAAATTGCCTAAATGAGTGGTTAGAACCATTGCTATACCTTGGAATCTATCCAATATCTTCCATATGGTCTTCTAGCATGTCCCATATGAGTAGTCACCTCGACATGATGTGTTTTAGGTGTCTACATATACCCCTTTTGAGATGCATTGTGAGATCGAATAACGCTGAGCAAAAATAGACCTCCTAAAATGATGTCGTAGGTTGGATGATGATCATTAGTCTAATCAACATTAAATGTCCCAGGTCCTGCAAAAGGATGCGCATCCTAGAATAATTGCTTCCAATTGGATGGAAGGCTTAAATTGAAAGAGCTTGCACTCGTCATCAGACATTTGGGTAGCTTTGGTGCTACAATAGGAGTTTGAGCCTATATATCCAAAAGGAAGAGAGCTACAAACTAAACTTTCATATTTGCTTTTTTCCTCAGCAAAAGGGTAAGCTTATGATAGTCTTTGACAATGATTCGTAATACAAATGCAATTTTGACAAGATCAAGGAATATTCTATCGACTTTGATTATGATTATGACATTATGACTACCTGCTCAAGCGATGAGTCGATGAGGGTAATGATAATTAAATTAATTTACGATTCGCTTGACCACTATGAATGACTTGAAAAAATTAATATTTGCCTAATAAATAATGATTACAACTATTAATAGTAATTGCATATTTCTATCCCATGGAGCGGTCCAAACTTGAAGGCCTTCTTATGGAATTGAAATGATAACAATTCCAATTAGGCTTGTGTTGAATCATATTATTTTATGATCTGCTAAAAATGTCATAGCATAATTAATACGAATACCTCGTTCCCATGGAGCAGTCCAGTCGTCTGGGCCTTCTTAGGGATTGAAATGAAGCATATCAATTCCATGATGATTAATTTACCCCAAATGTCCTTATGGTAATTTAATCATCTTTTTAGATTGCATGGAGTGCAAGTCACTGCAACCGCCAAGTGTATAGGGTAAATAACTAGATACAAGGTGCATTTGGCTTTTGATTTATCTAATTTTTTTATTATTTTGTAATTTTTTTTATAATTCTGGTCAGGTGGGTATTTTTAATTTAGCATTTTGGAACTCCACATGGTGGGATTTTAGAGCATTTATTACAGATTTCTAGCTGTGCTTGTCAGAAGCAGTTAAAAAATTTTAAATTGCTTAACAGCGGGTCAGACCTGTGGGCAGAAAACCCTAATTTGGAGACCGCAGTTGTCATGCGCGGTCAGGACAAAAATAGGAAATATTTAAGCATTTTTTGCAATTTAAATTTTTTCTTATTTCCTATTGCAATAGAGAATCTGAGAGCTCTGAGAGGTGAGAAAACAAATTTGACATGGAACGCTGCCACAACTCAACCTCACTAGCACCCATACTGATGGTAGACCAACTTGGAGGAGCTGGTGCGACTAAGGTAGAAGCACACGAAACCTTGACCATTATTTACTTTTACCGATTTTAAAATTAACCTCATTAAATATGGGTCAAATGAACATCACTAAACTACAAGTAATGAACCTCACCCTAGTTAGATTTAGCTTATGTTCATTTGACCCCCAATTTTGCAATTAGGAACCACACCTTCCAGCCTTCTACTACAGATCTGGGAAAGGTAGCATATCAAGATTGAGTGCCCCATTGGCTTACCACTCAATATTAGCACCATTGAGGCAGTGCATCAGTGCTACACAACATATTGGCCTCACGATTAGGAGGGATTTCAAAGCAGGTCTCACGCAGGGGACCTAGACAACTACATTGAACAGTTTGCATGGTTGTAGGAAGGCCAAATTGAGTGGTGCTCCTACCTAGATCGCCCTCTATGGATGAAGGTTGATAGATACCGGCTATAGGTACATAGAGATATATGGCTTCTTGGATGTAAGTCTAAGGTACGAGAGTTATTTTACTTCTCTTTACCAAATAGTTTAGGATCAGCCATGGCATCCTAGAGTTGCCTACCATCTACCATCACTTCACTTTAGAGATGGACTTGACATGGCCTAGGGTGACTCCAATAGGTGATGAGGATGATGACTTCTAGGAGTCTGGACTGACAGATATAGGTACCACAACCGACTATGATACTTGGTGGACCACTAGGGTATGGTAGGACATGGAGGTCCCTTTGGGCAAGACAAAAAATGATGTAGCTAAGGGTGTAGAGGGAGTCGAGGTTGATCCTCACAATGGCTAATTTCGTTAGAGGATGGAGGGTGTATTGTGTGAGGGAGCTACAAATGAGGCACCACCGATTGAGGAGGGTGACGCTCTTAAGGAGGGTGAGGCTACACTAGATAATGATATTGGGCAGCTCAGGACCCAAGTTTCCAGCCTACATAATTAGGTACACTTATTGCAGACGTAGATACTAGGGAGGGATACCACCATATCTACCTTAGAGGCATGGGCTAAGGACCTCTAGGAATAACTTATAGTAGGGTATACTTAGTGGAACAACTATGAGGAGTAGAAGACTACTCTCCAGACTCATATTACCTTAGTATAGAATGAGATACAAAGGCTCACAAGGTAGTGCATCCTTATACATTCATAGCTAGATTCTATGACTTCAAAGTGTGATGCACTAAAGGCTACAAGTGAGGACCCCTCAGCTTCACAAGTTGCTCTAGCAGCTCTAACTACTCCTGCCACTCCAATAGTACAAGGAGTAGCATGATTAGTCATGTTGAACTTGATGGCAGATATCAGGAGACTGCAGACTCTGGTATATGAGCACATTAGAGAGCATGCATCAGATGCTACCTACATATATACCTTTAGGGGAGAGATTCAACTACTTGGGGGTCAAGTTCCTGAGGGATCCATGGCTTAAGAATCTCAAAGGACTCACACTCAGGAGATAGGGCAGTCTTCAACTTGTTCCAGTCATAAGAGTCACAGGTCAAAGAGGACCTCAGGTGCCAGCTCCAGACATAAGTATGGGGGAGGCGATGGTGAATTCTCTTAAACTGGGGGTGCAGGCCCTGATTAGCACAAATATTATGCTAGATGTTGTACCATTTTTAAATGTAATGTTGAGGACCTACACTATTGTAGCCTGCGAATATTTTTGACACATGTCGATGTACTGTTTATTATATATTTTTGACACACACACACACACACACACACACACACACACACACACACACACACACACATATAATCTGATATTTTAGACTCATTATATGTGCAATTTATTATTTTTATTATTTTATGTTTATGAGATGCATATGGTGCAATGCTTAGATGTGATGTTTATTTTATGCTATATGATGTGATGTATGGATGACATGCACTAGCTAGATGATGGATGTATGATTTTAGATGCAATGATATACATGTGTAGATGGACTACTTATGATGAGTGTATATGAATGTAATGTATGATGTGAAATGTATGTTTAATGTACAGTACTTGTATGTATTTAATTTATGATGTTATGCCATGCTTCATACTATGTATGTATTGCATATTTTTCATGATAATGATTTTTTGTAAATGAACATGTATGCTTTAATCACTTAAAACATAATGTATGAGTGTAATATGAGTTTGACAATCTAATGGATGACACCACAAAATGTATGACAATCATGTACTGTAATTGCTAATATTTTTATGAAAATTTGATAAATTGTACACCCATATGTGAGATGCAATGGTATATGGTTTCTATTCATAAGATTTTGTAAATTAAAATAATATGGATAACATAGTCAGTGGCCATTTAAATATCATTTTTGACATCCATCCGGTATCTAACCTGCTTTATAAATAATTCTAATAAACAAACTCTCATAAAAGAAATTGATTTTTTATGATTGCATGAAAATTGGTTGTTGCTATTTGGGAATTTTTGAGGTTTTCCATGAAACTCAAATGCCTTATTTGACTGATCAAAAGTTGTATACTGGCCATACTAGAATTTTGAAACATAAGGCTTTCGCTAGGATAGAACCTAACTATTCATTACCCCTATGTATTAAAATGAGTATATTAGATAAGGCATAAGCATACCCAGTGCCAGGCGGGATTCATTCAGCCCATTACTGTATTGGGGATCCTCAAATGTCTATCCAATCCTAGGTTTGGATTTCAGTTGGATTAGACTAATAGGTGCTACAGGACACCTGAAGCTAGCTCTTACACATTCAAACATTGGTATGCACACAAGCAAGATGCTAACGTATCAGACATATCATCGTGCATAAGGTATAGTAGTGTGGACAATTCCAGGGATCCAAGTTCACTCTCTTCTTTTCTTTAATTTATCGAGATACTTGCTCATGTAAAGTGATAAGAATCACTATTGATTTTCTCTATTTTTTTTTTGAGCAAGGGATTTGATACTGATTTGATTTTCTGGTACAACTTGATCTTGATTTGATTTGGGATTTGACTTTGGGATGCCAATCTGGGATATATCTTCTTTTGACGTAAGCAAGGGATTTATATGGGTAGGAGAAACTTGTCCTTTTGCCAATTATCAATATTTCTCGGAACGTCTACACAGGGAGATAAGCAAGAATAAACTTTTTACCTTAGGATACCTGGTCCCACTTCGTAGCGTTCATATTACCCTAGTCCTAATTAGGATTATTTAGTTTATTTATTAGTGATAGGATTTTGATATGTTAAGTGCTATCAAAACTAGACCCTATATACAAAAGCAAAGCAAGATTTCTACCTACTCTTGAGAAGACCACTAGGTATGGTTGAATGACCGAAAAACCCTAGTATATTCTTCATAGCAATAGGAAGGGTTGTGTTGAGAAACACAATTACTCACAAGGGTGATAAATGGATGATAATATAATGCATAGATGTATGATTGAAACACAAACATGGTGTCATTTTTTAGATTGCAAACACAACCTATCCTAATGCAAGTGCGATGAATGGATATGCCTAAATGCAATGTGAAATAAAATGCATGTGCAAGATGGAATGCATAATGCAAATGAAGTGTAATGTTGTAAATGAAATGAAATGATGCAAATATATATATTTTTAATTTTGATATTTTTCAATTTTTTCGAATTTTATTGCTTTTTTAATTTTTATGAATTTTTGAAATTTTGGCTTGACCAAAGGGCTTACAGATGTCTTTGGAGCCTTTTAATGGAATGACCAAAGGACTTACAAATGCATTTGGATCCTTTTTATGGGATGACCAAAGGGATTACAGATGCCTTTGGAGCCTTTGACTAGTTTTAGGCATAGAACGCTTTAAGATGAAGGATGTTGAGAGGTTCAGGCTCTTCAATACCTTTCAGCGATGTCAAGCGATATGTCCTAGGTCCAATATTCTTAGAGATGATATAAGGACCTAACCAATTAGCTATAAATTTATCTCACAATTCTGGCAATAAATTTGAGTTCTATTGGTTCTCTTTCAGCACAAGATCACCAACCTCAAAGTCTCTCAGATGGACTTTGTTATTGTAAGCTCATTTTAAGGGCTCCTGATAAATGTGAAGGTGCTCAAGGGCATTCATGAGACATTCATCAAGTAGCATCAATTGATCACCGCATAATGTTATCATTGATGAACTATTTCAATGCGACATGCAACGTTGGAATCTCCAACTCTAGGGGCATAATGGCCTTAGTGCCATATACGAGTGAAAACAGAGTTTCCCCAATGGGTGTTCGTATGCTAGTCCTATAAGCCCATAATACAAGGGGCAACTACATGTGCCAATATTTATGGTGCTTTTGTACCATATTTTCAAGATGGATACCACTATATTATTTGAAGCCTCAACTTGCTCGTTTGCTTGCAGATAATATGGAGTCACAAAAATGTGTTTGATCTTGTCCTTGAATGTCAAAGCCCTCATATTTTTATTTTTGAATGATGTTATATTATCCAAAATTATCTTGGATGGTATCCCAAAATGACATGATATTGGTGAGTATGAACTCATAAATACAGGATCTAGTTGTCGTTGTTAATGGGATTGCTTCCACCCACTTAGTAAAATACTCAGTAGCCATAATAAATGTATGCCAGCCTGATGACAGAGGAGAGATCTTACTGATTAGATACAAACCCCACTAATAAAATGGCCAAGCTACTTGAATGGACTGTAATTTTTGTTATGGCAGGTGCACAAGATTAACATGATGCTAACATTTAATGCATTTCTTGACATACACATTGCAATCCTTCTCCATAGTGGGCTAATAATAGCCCATGCAAAGGATGCGCTTGATGATAGCCATACCATTGAAATGGCTATTGTACGTACCATCGTGAGCTTGAAAAATTACCCAAGTTGATTCTTAGGGCTCAATACAATGAAGGAGAACTCCATCGTAGCTTTGATGATACAAAATATCTCCTAACATGACATACTTTGTCACTTTCTATTTAAATGTGTGTTTTACAGCACACAAAAATCCTTGAGGGATCTCACCAAGTTTTAAGAAGTCATGTATCTATGACATCCAATTTTGATAGACCTCAACCTCAATTGACAAGATAACATGTTCTCCCTATGGTTTAACATTTGTATATGCAGACTAGAAAACAACCTTATGGTGAATGGTAGTAACATTCCCTGTAGGACCCTATGAGATCAAAAAAACCCAAGGTGCTCTCTTGAGAAAGTATTTGGCTCTGTAGAACCATTCATGGTTTGGTTCTACATGAATCATGTTGATTGACTCTTTTTTATCCAAAGCTTCGCACTGCACAACAGAATGTGACAATGTTTTTACATGGATGGTAGTAAAATTGGCAAAAGGATTCTAAGGGATTAAGGATCCCAAAGATGCCATAGTATCTATAAATTTGTTTGACGAACAAGGGATTGCATCGATGTTATACCACTCCAATTGATCTAGATAAGTATCAACAAGATATTTGTAGGTCTTGTGGATAGGACACCTACATTGAAAAACTCCCTTCACTTGGTTGACAATGAGAATGGAATCACCAAAGATATTAACCTTTTAATCTTCATGGCGATAGTTGTTTGGAAGCCCAAGATTAGGGATTCATATTCAACATTATTGTCGGTATAAGGAAAGTCCAACCTGAATGACAATGACATAGGATCACCTTACGGCGTGAACAAAACTATTCCTGCACCACCCCCTTGCTCACATTTCAAACTGTCAAAGAACAAGGTCATGTTAGCTTTGTTATCCAATTCTTTAGGTTCAGGTTCTTATGATAAGGCAAATACTACATCATCAAGAAGCTCTATGGTGAGAGGCCTACTATTCTCAAGAGGCACCTCAACCAGTTGATCAGCTATGTCTTGTTACTTGATATAATTTTGTCTAATGAATTCCAAATTGAATTATGTCAATAGCATGATCCACTTTGCAGTACGTGTATTGTGATACATCTTGCTCATCATATAATACAAATGATTTTGTTTTTATATGACATACATTGTATGACTTAACATATAATACCACAATTTCTTTGTAGCGAACACTACTGCTAAACATAGCTTTTACACGTAGACATATCCTATCTCGTAACTCACCAAGGTTTGGCTAATGTAATTTATGGCCTACTCTTTATCCTACATATTATTTTGGGCTAACATGGTTCCCAATGGAAAGTAAGTTGTCGATATATATAGCAAGAAAAGTACATCTCGTATTGGTAGAGCTAGTACTAATGACATCACCAGGTAGTGCTTAATCTCAGCAAAGGTTGTTTGATAGTCCTCATCCCAATTGAATGGTACCCCCTTGTGTAGAAATCAATTCATAGGTCGATATTTGTATGATAATTGTGTGATAAATCGCTTTATGGATGCTACTTTTCCCGGAAGGCTTCTTAATTCCTTGATATTCATGGGGGGACACATCTCTAAGACAGCCTTGACCTTTGTTGGATCTACTTTGATCCCTCACTTTGAAATGATGAATCCTAAGAGCTTTCCTAAAGTTACGCCAAATATGCACTTCTTAGGACTCAACCTGACATTATGCTCTATCAGGCAATAAAAGACCTTCCTAAGGACCTTTACATGCTCTGAATGCAATACTGACTTTACCAATAGGTCATCGATGTAATCTTCCAAGATCTTATGCATGTAGTCATGAAAGATATATGTCATAGCCCACTGATATGTAGCACTAGCATTCTTAAGGTTGAATGGCATAACCTTGTAGTAAAATATCCCCCATGGCGTTATGAATGTGGTTTTATGCTGGTATTCGAGCTTAATCCAAATCTAGTTGTAATAAGAAAAACTATCCATTAGAGAGAGCATTTCATGACCTATAGTTGCGTATACGAGAGTATCTATGTTTGACAATGTAAATGAATATTTTGGTGTTGCCATGTTGAGGTCTCTAAAATTCATACAAATATGGATCCTTCCATCAAGTTTTCCTACAAGCACCATGTTAGATACCCATTTTGGATAGCCGATGGAAATGACAAACTCTACATCCAACAATTTTTGCAATTTGTCTTTAATAATTAAGGCTACTATTGGATGCATCTTATTGAGTTTCTTCTTGAATGGTTTCTTTGATAGATCTAGTGAAAGGTTATGAGTAACCAATTTTGGATCTAGGCCTGACATGTCCTTATAAGTCCAAGCAAAGAGAGTAGGTATCTCTTTCAGTAGAGGGATGAGGTTGGCATGCTCATAAGTAGATAAAGTTTCTCCAAATTTAACCTTCCTTGTATTGGTGGGATCATTAATGATATCCACTTAAAAGGTTTATTCTACTTACATATGGGATCCCTACTCAAGCTGATGAGGTGTAGGAATCAAGTGGATGTCATCTACTAGGTTTATAGGTTCCACGTTGGAAGTATCCTCAGCATGATAAACATCATGCGCATAACCTGACATAAAATGAAAAGGTTGCAATATTTCTTTGTTAGAGAAGAAATATTCAGGCTCTAGTGGTGAGTTAGTGTGATCCCAATAAATAGCATCTACATTAATATACAATGGTTTGGACGGATCAGTTGGATTGCGAAGTGAAGTGGTCAAATAAATGGAGATCATATTGATGGAATGGATCATGTCTCCAGGAACATGTGCATGTGACTCTACATTTGTGTAAGTTCCATTCCCGATATGTGGTTCGGGGGGTATGGGGATCTCTGGATCCGATATATGGATAGACTAAAAAATTGGATTGTTAGGCTCAAGGAGCTCTTTGAATTTTGATGGATCAGGGAAGACCATATGATAAATTCTATCCAAATTAGATGGAAATATTACACCCAGGAAGCTCACAATATGTAACCACCAAGGAGGCTCACACCCGATCTAACTATCGCAATCGAAGGGAAACACACAAATAGGCATGCATAATTTGATAACAAGAAAATAACGTGAATACAAGGAATCCTTTATTATTTTCAATGAAGTCAAATTACAGATTCATCCCTCTTAGGGATACCCATTTGATACATTAATTACAATAGTGTTTAATCCCTATCAAGGGTAGGTGTGATCAAAATGCCCCTCAGGGTGACACGAACTGCTCTAGGGTGTCGATGACCCTCTTCTTCGCAATGGGGAAGGGGTTGGATGCTTTATCTCTCCTTTAGAACTATTTCCTATGGTCAAGAAACAACAAGAATGTCAAAAATATAGGCAGCCTCTCGTGATGAGGCCCTTTTAGGTAAAATGTATAATGACACCATTAACATGCATAATCAAGAAAGCATAAAGAAAGTTGCTAAACTATGCAAAGTGAATCAAGATTCATGTAATAGCATAAAGTAAAATAGCATCTACACTATGCATGGATCAAATATAGAAAATGAAGCATAAACATGCATAAAGAAAGCATTCTAGTCCTAATTGAAACATAAGCATAAAATGTGAATCTAGCCTAGTTCTACGGTTATAAGTCTTCTAAAATGCTATTAAATCAACAAAATGGCTAATCTAACCTAACTAGCTGGACAAAAAAGAAAAGAGTAAGGTGATTTATCACCTATTGCAAACCATAGCTCTGGTGAGCGGTCTGCACTGTGAACCATGGTTGACAGCCGTGGTTTGACCTCTGATGAGTTTACCCTCAAAATCAGGGGTAGTGGGCTCAATCTCCTTGTCCAAATTGATGTTCAAGGGTCACCTTCATTGTCCTCAGACTGATTTGGCGGTCAATTCGATGTGAAGGGCCTTCATTTGCTCGAATTTGCATTTCTTGATCCTCCTAAGCACCTAGGGCATCCATAATGCAATTCATCATGAATGGTGGCAAAAGGGTCGAGGATTAAGTGCAATAGCTCTATCTCTTAGTATACTCAGTTTGAGTGTACAATTCACCAGGGCTTCATTGCTCAAATCTCCAATGCTTGCTCTCTTTTTCTCCCCATTTGGAGGGGGTATTTATAGCATGCCCCTAGGGCTAGGGGTGGCTTCATGGAGAAGCCAAGACCAAGAAGGTTGGTTAGGATAGTTGGGATGGAAGCCTCTGGAATATTCCATCCTTCAACTACCTCCTTCTAGATCTCTTGGCCATTCCAACCGATTTGGCTTGGATGGAAGGCCTAACTAAACTTCAGTTAAGACCACAGGTCACAGTTGCGGTCCAGACTGTAGACCATAGGTGTCAACCATGGTTTAGACTGGAGACCGCAGGTCTGGGCTGCGGTTCAGACTACTTAGGCCAAAATGCCTAAATTGAGTGGTTAGAACCATTGCTCTATCTTGGAGTCTA